>CM034533.1:56855788-56916058 GCA_020002185.1 Paraescarpia echinospica | reverse complement strand
TTTTGAATCGAAACGAGCTTCAGATTGAGTTATTGTGCAATGTTCCGATGTAATTCAAACACTAGTCATAGTTTTAACAAGATTTAACAAGATTGCCACCCAGAGAATTAACTCTAGGTGGCAGGTGAACAAGGAAGCCCTTTGGCTTATCGATAGTCCGACCCTTACGGCCTCCACGCTTGTATACAATATTCTAAATGAGGCCTCACTGTTGCTTTTTACAGCGGTATTATTAGTTCTTTTTCCTTATACGCTATATTTCTCCTAATTAATCCAAGGATTTGATTTCCCTTTGAAGCTGCAATTCTGCACTGCTCTGAAACATTCATATCAGCACTAATGGTTAACCCAAAGTCCTTTTCTTTTATAGCAGTACTTAGTACAGTACCCCCGATTGGATATTCTACCTCTTCGTTCCCATGTCCGGCTTGGAGGCATTTACATTTCCCAAAATTGAACAGCATTCGCCAAATTTCAGATCATTTGATCAACTTGTCAAGATCATCTTGTAAATGTTGTCTATCTCCATCACTTTTAATCCTTCTAAACACCTTTGTATCATCCGCAAATTTAAACAACTTGCTTGCTATTTCATCATCCAAATCGTTGATATATATTAAGAATGATAAAGGTCCTAGGACTGATCCCTGTGGTACCCCACTCAATACTGATTTCCAGTTTGAAGCCTCCCCACCAAGTACTACACGTTGTCTTCTGTCAATCAGCTATTTTTCTATCCAGTTTATTATACCATTTCCTATGCCATGGGCCTTTAGTTTATGCAGTAATCTTTGATGTGGTACTTTATCGAAAGCGTTTTGAAAATCTAAGTAGACGATATCTACTGGTGATCCCTCATCTACCCACTTAGTGATGTCTTCCAAAAAACATAACATATTTGTTAAGCATGATCTCGCTTTAAAATACCCATGTTGAGATGGGTTTATCCAGTTAATAATTTGCAAATCACTGATGTTAAACTCACTGGTCTATAGTTCTCTGACTTGTTTGTCGAATATTTTTAAACAACGGTATAATGTTTGCCTCTTTCCATTCTAAAGGAACCACTCCCTCTTCTAATGACAAATTGAAAACTGTTGCAAGCGGCACGCTAATTTGTTCTATAATTTCCAATAGTAGTTTGGGCGGAATCCCATCCACTCCAGGTGATTTATTATCCTTCATAGGCTTTATTTTCTTAGCTACCATTTCTGGGGTTACAATTATTTGTCCTAAATAGTCTGAATCTGTCCCCTTGAACTCAGCCTCTGGTACTGGCAGTGAACTAATATCTTCTCTGGTAAACACTGAGCTAAAGTACTCATTCAGGTCTTCTGCCATTAAGAATCCCTCTGATAATATATTTCCAGTACTATCTTCTAGAGGACCGATCTTATATTCAACTTTCTGTTTGCTTCGAACATACGCATAAAAACTCTTGCTGTCATGTTTTATATTACTAGCTAATTGTTGTTCATAGCTTCTCTTTGAATTTCTAATTTCAGCTGTAGCTTGGTTAAGTGCTTCTTTATAACTGTTGTAGTCTTCATCATTTCCCGTACATCTATATGACTTCCACATCATTTGTTTATACTAAATTGTTCTAATTGCTTCTTTCGATAAGTGTTTCTTTTTGGACCGTTTCCCCTGTTTTTTGAAGGGTACAAATACATCGACTATGCACTTAATTTCACTCTTTAATATATTCCAGCATTCTGTTGCTGTCTTATTTTTCGGTGTGTTATTCCAGTCTATCTTTGCTAAATATTTCCTCATGTCCTTATACCTTCCTTTGTGGAAACTTCTCCTATACTGCTTTTTACTATTCCGTTCTGATTTTACTTTGATGGTAAAATGTAACTGGTTGTGATCACTACTCCCCAGTGGCTCACATATCTTGACAATGTCAACTAATTCATTCTGTGAGGACATAGGGAAACAAGTAGTTATCTTATGGTTCCACATGAATCCAATTTTATTCAAAACAATGAATGCGAATGAGCATATAAGTCTACTAGGTTTCGCCGAGCTTGGGCTTGTTTTCAGAATAATGTTATCGAATACAACCAACGGGAGATAATCTACACCAATATACATACATAGCAAACATATAGTGCATCCAGCTACAGAAAGTAATGTGTATAAGCTCATAATATCACTAGAATATCGTTGTATGAAGGAGGGGTTGTACAATTTATCATAACAACTTAAATCAGTCAGTGAATTTCTGTCGGTGTCGCTAGCTCAGTACGTAAACGCGTTGGTTTCTTGTCATTTAGTTTGCAATCGGGCGACGCCGGTTCAAAAAGGTCTGGAGGTGTGCCATGGTCAGACTGCACGATTTCTTCGCACTCCTCGATTTGGGGGTGAGAATGTAAGAGAAAAGCTCTGAAAGGTCCCGTGTTTTTGCTGAAGTGAACAAGGTCGACTAGTGGACACTCAGGAACGCGGTGGGTGTTAAATTGTGATATTTTCTTGAGCTTGCACGCCGGTAAAATATATCGGATCGTGTAACAACCATATTGTCGCCCACGACACGCTCAAAACCGCCAACGTTTGCTGCTTAGCCTGTGATTAGACCCTACTATTGCGTAACAGACAACCACCAGCAACAATGAGCAAGAAGAGACCGACCTCGACCACCGTTGAACTTGTAGAACAAATCAAGCTAGCGCTAAGTGACGATGACGTAATCGCGGCCCTTGCTACCCGGATTGCTACAATAGTTGCTGACAAAATAAATAGAAGGCTCGAAAATCTTGAAAAGGAGTTGACAGACAAGGATGCACGAATTGAACAACTTGAGCAAGCTGTTGATAATCTGGAGCAGTACAGCCGTCGGTCCTCGGTGCGCATTACAGGAATAGTTGAAAACAAAGACGGTGAACAAATTGATAAGATTATCACTGACTTGTTTAACGATATGGACATGCCATTAAAAATGGACCATATCAACAGGGCCCATAGGATTGGGCCAAGAAAATCCGCCACAAACAAAAACCACTCGCGCCAAATAATAGTCCAGTTCAAAGACTATAAATCGAAGAATGACTTCATTAAAGCTCGAAAACGGCTACGCACTAAACGATCAAATGTCTACATATCGGAAGATCTCACCCAGAAGAGAGCAAGACTACTGTTCTTGTGCCGGACATTAAAGAAACAGCACAAGATTCTCGACTGTTGGTCGTATGATGGAAGGATTGTCATAAAGGACCTAAAGGGAACAATCAAAACCGTCAGTCGAGATGATGAACTAAATGCACTGTAATTGCGTTGGACATTGGCCCAAGTCACGGTGGATATTTTGTATCTCTAGTCGGCCTATCATGGTGCTTGTTCACATAGGGACTGTACCATTCATGGACTCATTCATGGACACCTTCGTATTCTACATATGGTTCGTGTCTTATTTAATTACTCATATATACTTTATTACTATATGTTATCGATACATATCATGTATTCTAACTAACCTACTACAACTTAACAGATGTCACATAACGTTGTTTTTTATAAAACGGTCTGTAAATGTTATATGCAGCTATAGAAGCATTATTGTGTACCGTGTGAATATGTATGTATATACTGCATTTCATTGCTATGAGCCAATTACGTAATACTACCTTAGGTGATGTACAAGATTATGAAACTGGCAATGCTGCAATGCGGAATATAGATCCCGATTGTAATTTACTCACAACAGATAGCTTTGTAAATACTAAATATTATCTTGAGGATGATATAAATGAAGTTATAACAAGAAATAATATCTCTGATCAAGAGTTTTCACTTATGCATTTAAATATCCGTAGCTTGCCAAAGAACATTAGCAAATTGGGTGATTTCTTGTCACTGATCGATAACAGGTTCTCGGTCATCGGTCTAAGCGAAACTTGGTTACATAATGACAATCTTGATCTGTATGAATTGCCAGAGTACAAAAGTATACATTTGACTAGGCCCTCCAAGAAGGGAGGTGGTGTATCCTTATATGTTCGTAAGTCCCTTGAGTGTACTGAATTACCAGAAATGAGTGTCATAACTGAATATCTGGAATGCGTTTTTATTGAAATCAAGACTCGGTCTAAGACATGCAATAACAAAACAACTGTAGGTGTTGTCTATCGACCACCTAATACAAACATTACTGCTATCACAGAACATGTTATCAATATTATACAAACTCTCAAGGTTGATAATAAACAGTGTTACATAATGGGTGACTTTAACATTAATCTACTTAATTATGGTAGTCACACGGAAACTCAAGATTACATAGATGCAATGTTCCAACAGGCATTTATACCCCTTATCAGCAAGCCTACTAGAATAGCAGCAACAACTGCCACTGTCATCGATAATATATACAGCAATGATTTAATTGGTGCAAATTATCAATTGCATGGAATAATATATACAGATATTTCTGACCACCTACCAATATTTTTGCTCACTAAACATACTGATAGCACAAAGGTAGAAATGACAATAGCGACTAGAATATATAATGCGCAGACTACTGCTATATTCAAAGAGAGTATAGATAAAATATGCTGGGATGACGTTTATGCATGCAGAGATCCACAAGAATGTTATTCTGTATTCATTAATGAGATATTAGTTGCATACAATAATTCATTTCCGTTAGCTAACACAACTATTAGGAAAAGAAAACATAAACCGTGGATTACTATGGGACTCCGACACTCCATTAGAACTAAAAACAAATTGTATATGTATTATTTGAAAAAACCGACTGTCTTCAATGAAACTAATTATAAAAGATATAGAAATAAAATAAATTTTCTTAATACTGTAGCAGAAAGAGAATACTATCGACATGAGCTTCAACAGCACAAGGGTAATTTAAAAAAAACCTGGATAGTCTTAAAGAGTATTATAGGAAGGAAGGAAGCATTTTTATCTAATGACAAATTACTAATTGACGGTAAATTAACAAAAAATATAAAATGCATAGCTGATACATTTAATGAATATTTTACAAGTATAGGTCCAGAACTGGCTGATAAAATACCAGTCATATCAGAGAGACCTGATGAATACCTCCAAGGAGTCTATAAAAATGCAATGTATTTGTCGCCAACCACACCAGATGAGATAAAGGGAATTATTGAGAATTTTAAAAACTCTAGTCCTGGATGGGATGGCATAAAACCTATTATTGTCAAACAGGCCTTCTCCAACCTACTTGATCCTTTAAGTTACATTGTAAATTTATCATTTGATCAAGGATATGTTCCTGATCAACTAAAAATAGCTGATATAGTTCCTGTTTTTAAAAATGGCGATACATCATTAATTAATAATTACAGGCCTATTTCTGTCTTGCCTGTATTTTCAAAGGTTTTTGAAAGATTAATGTACAATAGATTAATGAATTACATAATGAAACATAACATCTTGTCTAATTCCCAATTTGGATTTAGGAAAGGATATTCTACTGATATGGCTATTTCACTGCTAATTGACAAAATTAGTAAGGCAATTGATACCAAAGAGCACGTAATTGGGTTATTTCTGGATTTAGCCAAAGCCTTTGATACCGTTAATCATAATATATTATTGAGAAAATTAACACATTATGGAATCAGAGGAAATATACTCCAATGGATTCGTAACTTTTTAAGTAACAGACAACAACGAGTAAAATTCTATGGAACAAAATCTTCCCTTAAAAACATAACATGTGGTGTTCCGCAGGGTTCAATTCTGGGACCTTTACTCTTTCTTATCTATATAAATGATTTATCTACTTTATCTGACACAACGTTTACCATTATGTTTGCTGATGACACGAGCATCTTTATACAAGGCAACAATATAGATGAAATGGAAAATGTTTTGAACTCTGAAATAAAAAAACTATCTTTATGGCTTAACATTAATAAACTTTCTTTGAATATACAGAAAACTCACACAGTGACCTTTAGTAATACGATCAGTATAAGAGAGAGGTGTAATAACATTTGCATAGACGGCATACAAATTAACACTGTACATGAGATAAAGTTTTTGGGTTTGCTTATAAATAATACATTGAATTGGAGCACACACATTAAATATATATCAAATAAAATTTCTAAGAATATTGGTATTATAAAAAAGGTGACAAACAAATTAGATAACAAATCATTGTTAAACCTGTATTACATGTTTATATACCCATATATTACTTATTGTAATGTCGTCTGGGGAAGGGCCCCGAATATATACCTTGCTAAAATTCATTTACTCCAAAAACGAGTTTTGCGTGTAATAAGTCATGTAGGATTTATTGAACATACGCAGCCTTTATTTACATCTTATCAAATAATGAATATTTATGACGTAAATAAATATTTATGCTGTATTCTAATGTACAAGCATAATAGGGGTATGTTGCCAGATATATATCATGATGTATTTGTCCTGCAAATATCCACACATAAATATAATACAAGACAGGAAGTAACATATAAAATACCATTCTGCAAGACTAATTGTAGACAACTGTCTTTGGCTTATGTTGGTCCTAAAATCTGGAATACATTTATTACAAATAACTATTTACAATATTGTACATCTATTCATATGTTCAAACAAAGGACCAAGCGTCTAATTCTAGCAAACATATGCTAAATGCTGCTTTAATGTAATTTTGTCATGTTAAGATGTACCCTGTGTTCAGTGTTAGGTACTCGTATAATGTTGTCGTGTTAAGATGTACCTGGTGTTCAGTGTTACGGTACTCGTGTAATGTTGTCATGTTAAGATGTACCTGATGTTCAGTGTTACGGTACTCGCATAATGATGTCATGTTAAGATGTACCTGATGTTCAGACTTACGGTACTCGTATAATGCATTATTAAATAAATTGTTAGTTTATTATGAAGATGTTTTTTTTTTTTTTTTTTACACGAATCATAGATTTCATTGCATATATGACATGAATAAGGAACACAAGCAATGTGTTGCTTCGTTCCATTTGATACGTAATGTATACATGTTTCATATTACTGCTACATCTGTGATATACTTAACATTATGTATCAATAAAGATTATTATTATTATCTTGACGAGTATGGGTCATATGTGACGTCACATCTCGGCATCCCGAAAAAGCGCCAAAAATATGCATATTCAAAAATGTCCGGCTGCACAGCATAAAATGTGGAATTTCTAATTCATTTATTTTTTTTATTTTTTTTTTGGCTTGGTGGACATGGAAATAAATAGCACGATGTAATATAATATGAATTCAAGCAATATCTGTTTTTATTCCCTTTAACGTTTAGTAGTAGTAGTTGTAATGGTATTAGTATGGGTGGATGAGTTTCAAGACGTTTGTGCGGTGCAATTGAAAATAAAGGTCTTCACTTTCGCTGGGCCCCAGGACGATACTGGGCTAGGTCGTCTTGACGAAAGGCCTGTTAGTAGAAAGTTTATTATTGTGTACAGTGTTTCCCTTCTATTGATATTGGCAGTCCATGGACAACATGGATTCTTACAGTTGCGCAACATTGAGCACGTTATTTTTGGTTTTGTGATTACATGAAGTGTAGTCGTAAGCCTGAATGGATAGCGTTGTAGTAGCTAAGGGACGAAACTATAATGCACGTAGCACTTGGTGGATTTAGAGTGGTGTAGTTATGAATATTGCGTAGGATAACTGTAATATAAATACCTTCTTGATTATGGGTGCTTACGCCGGCTGGCTAGGTGTAGTGGTACTTATGTGTTTAGTGAAGCTTCTTCAGTTCAGTGTTGATTTCAGTCCGATATGATGAATTTTGGTGGAAAGTTCGCGTGGTAATCCCTTGTTTAAAGTTGTTGATTTGTAACTAAATATATGTATGCTGCTTTAAAGATTAATGCCAATGTGCGCGCTCTCGCGTCACTCAAGTTCAACTTTTCGAAAATATAATTACTCAAATCCTAAAAAACAATGACGATTACAATGGTTCACACAAATGTTTATTAATAAATGAATACGTCACCACATATCAATAAAAAACATAAATGTATAATATGCAGCAAATAAAAAACAAGATCAAAACCCTACCGAGTGGGCGAAGCTTAACGTGTAAACATTTAGGGCGCCTGACCAGAGCCTGCCAACCTCCTCTTGTCCCGAACAACGATAATAGCGAGAGGGCCTGGCATACTATCGTCTATGCTATACCGAGTACGTGTCGCAATATCGCACCATGGCTTGGCAGGTTGAGGCCGGGTAAAAAAACGTACATGGTAGATTTAATACATGAACGTCGGCAAGAATGTAGACACATAAGTTTGTCCTGAAACAATACAAACAGCGCTTGTCTTTACCAGAAAGGCTTATTTCTACAACATCTACTTAACGTACACCATAGCTGATATTAATGATCAACTAGTCATTTGTGTCGTCGTATCAGCAGCTGTCCGCTCACGTGTGATCAGCACACTAAGCCAGACAACTACTAAGAGTTGACATAATGACTGCACGCGAAGAAACGTCTTGAAACGACAAGCGTCACCGTCACGAAAAACATGGTCGGTGAAGTCGTGTTACCTGCGATCATCTGATGGTTCTGCAGACGTCAAGGCAAACTCTCCATTTCTCGACGCATGCTTTCTCCCACGGTAATGATCCCTTCCACACAAGGCAGTTTCCCTCCAGGAACATTGTTAATTTCTCCTCGCAAACCAACACACAACGCTCATATCGACCCGATTGGCCGGCTACTGCTGTACTGGCGGACGTTGCTATCAGCATGAACAACAACCTGCAAAGCAAAACACCTCAAAGTCATCGGAACGATTATTCAACCAGTCTATGTAAGTGCTTCACAAAATCACCATTAAATAACTCGTTTTAATAACAATTGTTATTCTTTGTTTGAAACGCTTTTTGTATAAGTGCTAGGCGAAAACGTAAGAAAATCGATACAGCGACTGTTTACCAGAAAAAAGATCATTGGGTGTAACAAATGGCGTTGCGCATCTGTTGGGGAGGGTGTATAGAAGTTAGCAAGACATAGATGGACCATGGCTAAATGTACAGAAGTTGACAGTGGGAACAGGGTACATTTAGAGAATGAGCAATGAAGGTGTGACAAAGCCACCGTGGAAAATAAAGAGGGTGTTCGAAGAACATAATTAAGATCAACGTTATGTTAACGTGACAGCGTGAACAAGATGGACGGAGAGATAATAGGGTCATGGAAAAAACTTGACAGAGAGGAGACAGACAAGTCGTTGATAGTTGTTTGGAAATAAATTCATGAATCGAAATCGGAATCGTGGTGTTTATTTGACCCACATATAAAACAAAACGCTACAATTTTCAAAACAGAAATATTATGAAATAATGTGTTGAAAAATAGCAGGTAGGCAATGCATTCATGTAGTTTTAGATAACATGTATAACACAAAAATAGAACAATAATGAATTAATGTACGGAATTACGAACTGACAATATCCTAACCATGGACTGTCATGTTGCTGTATATAATGTTATTTTAAACAAGTTACCTTAGTCTCATTTAAACACTTTCAAAATATAATAAGAACACAAGTACATAATTTCCACTATAGTGAGGGTTTGACAAGTATTTTAGTTATGTTACCAATAATTGATGACACCATCTCAGGGAATAAATACGTTCACTTAATTTAGAATCTAGCAAATAGTTACAATTACATCTGACAACTAATTACATAAGAAAATAAATTAAAACAATGCATTTGTTATTGATTTTTAAGAAAGCAACAACCAACAGGATATTAAAGTGCCAGAGTGACATATACAGTTGCATGTAGATCAGATACGTACATACTGTCCATGTTGTACATACACATTGTCCATGTTGTACATACACATTGTCCATGTTGTATACACACATGGTCCATGTTGTACATACAAATTTTCCATGTTGTACATACACACTGTTCATGTTGAACATTCACATTGTCCATGTTGTACATATACATTGCCCATGTTGTACATACACACTGTTCATGTTGTACATACACACTGTTCAAATTGTACATACACATTGTCCGGTACATACACATTGTCCATATTGTAAAAAAAGTAAGTTCTTATATAGCGCAGTATCCAGTCCTCAGGACTGCTCGAAGCGCTTTACACTTTACTCCCTGGCAGACCTGTTCAATCGAACACCATCTCGACTTCTCTGGGAAGCATCCAGCCACGCTGCAATTAATGCGCGAAGACTGTTCGTACACAAATATCCACCGCTGTCTATAGCCAGGTACTCATTCATACAGCTGAGTCAACTGGAGCAACGTATAGTGAACGAACTTGCCCAAGGTTCGACACCGCCGCACAGGATTCGAACCCGGGTTCTCTCGGTTGAAAGTCCAAAGCTCTAGCCACTGCACCACGGCGCTACACATGTACATACACATTGTCCATGTTGTACATACACATTGTCCATGTTGTACATACACATTGGCCATGTTGTACATACACATTGCCATGTTGTACATACATATTGTCCATGTTGTACATACACATTGTCCATGTTGTACATACACATTGTCCATGTTGTATATTCACATTGTCCATGTTGTACATACACATTCTAAAAACACAGTTAAAATTGTAGTTTAATCTAAGAATCCAAGTTTAATTTAAGAGAACACAATTAAAAAAAACTTTTAAAGCGAAGGTGTATAGTACGAAGAGCATGTTAATAGTGTTAATATAATAAACACAAAGTACACATCCTTACAAACAGGATATGAACTATTATACAAACACTAACAAACTTACTCTGAATAATTATTTTATTAATTGTACTCCACAAACAGTCCAATTGTAGAAGAAAAATCACAATGGATACTATGTACCTGAATTATAGTCTGCTGCATGTTACAAAGGTATATCATTAATATTGGTGGATGCGAGTGAGAACGTCCCAGTTATTAAACGTGTAGAAATGTACATAACATATGTGTCCATGACTCCCCGCGGTTCCCAGCATAACACTGTTACATGTATGGCATCATACACCTATTAATGGGTCCGCTCAATGACCGCGTGATTGCTTCACATTTGGCAAAGTGACTTTGACGCCCAAAACATTTAAGTGTCAATATTCGCGAATGGTCTTGTCAAGCTGAACTGCACCGCTTGAACGTTGCAGTGTTAATACGGGCATACCTGCTTACCTCTTTGCCCACTTGTTGGTGGATAAGGCCACTACTGTGGTTTACATAATGTTATATGTTTTAATGAAAGATAACATGTAACTTGTCCAATGCTCCTCCTTCTTATGAACTTGGGAACGGTCAATTTACCCGTTTCTTATCAGTTTTTCGTAAACATTTTCGTTACATTTGAACGTAATCGGTTTTGTCTTTTTCATTACCTACCTACCTACCACACCATCCAGGGGAAATAAGGTGCCTAACTACGGGGGTGTACCGTGAACAAAACATGCTTGTATTGTGTGTGGCTAGACTACATACCAGCAGGGCAGACTTGCACAATAGTGTCCGTCTTCACTCATGTGACGTAGCCACACAGTAATTGAAAGCAAGAGTGGAAAGCTGATCTACTGCAAACAGCAGGCCCGTAGCCAGGGGTTTCGCGGGGTTCACATGAATCGAACCCCGCCTTCTCCAAAATGTGAAAGCCCCCTCAAATAAAATCTTTACGATGTATGCACGCATGTATCTTTTCCCCGTGAATTATATATTGTAAATCTGTGACAGTTCGTGTGCTGTAAATATGTATAACAGCATTCAAGGGTTTTTTCAGTCACTAACTAGCTAGAATGGAAAATTATTATATATATGTACAAAATGTAGTACATAGCATATGCGGTACATAGATCAGTAATCTTCATGTACCTATATGTGCACAGGATGCGAAATACACTGTATAGATTGTCTGTGCACAGTGGCAATCCCTGTGAATTAATAAATTTGGATTGCCCATTACCAACCTACGCAATAGTTGGTGTAACTTTATACAAATAGAGAAAGGGCTGCATGAACAATTCTGTAACAACATGTCATCATATATACACTGGGGGTGAGGGGGTACCGAGGGTAAGTAGCACATGAAATAAACATAATTATTGGCCTATCGTCAGAACTCTGTTAAAATGTAAACGATGGGTGCAGTTTGTATTATGCTCATTGAACTAACTAATGAGTATCAAAGGAGTATTCTCTGCAATCAACAAATTAAGATGTGTAACGAGTGTACTTTGTACAAGCAATAAACCTGCAGATAAATTCGTCAATCTTGACACAAATCAATTATATTTTAACAATAACAATTAAAGTTTAAAGCCACCTATTTTAAAATGCGCGTGCTGATGAGAAACGGTGAATTATGTGGTTTTAGTAGTGGTTGCCGAAATCCTGTTGTTGTTGGTTGCATAGTTATATTTCTCAGAAAGGGGGCCTAATATCGGCAAGTAAGTGTTAAAAAGTGTTATTCTCAATTATTACGTCCCCTTTGTTTGTTAGCTGCCAAATACAGATAACGTTTCCTGCGGTCAGTGTGGCCTAGAGGTTATGTTTCCTGCGCTCAGTGTGGCCTAGAGGTTATGTTTCCTGCGGTCAGTGTGGCCTAGAGGTTATGTTTCCTGCGGTCAGTGTGGCCTAGAGGTTATGTTTCCTGCGGTCAGTGTGGCCCAGAGGTTATGTTTCCTGCGGTCAGTGTGGCCTAGAGGTTATGTTTCCTGCGGTCAGTGTGGCCTAGAGGTTATGTTTCCTGCGGTCAGTGTGGCCTAGAGGTTATGTTTCCTGCGGTCAGTGTGGCCTAGAGGTTATGTTTCCTGCGGTCAGTGTGGCCCAGAGGTTATGTTTCCTGCGGTCAGTGTGGCCTAGAGGTTATGTTTCCTGCGGTCAGTGTGGCCTAGAGGTTATGTTTCCTGCGGTCAGTGTGGCCTAGAGGTTATGTTTCCTGAGGTCAGTGTGGCCTAGAGGTTATGTTTCCTGAGGTCAGTGTGGCCTAGAGGTTATGTTTCCTGAGGTCAGTGTGGCCTAGAGGTTATGTTTCCTGAGGTCAGTGTGGCCTAGAGGTTATGTTTCCTGCGGTCAGTGTGGCCTAGAGGTTACGGTACTCAATTGTTTGATACCTATAATTTAATTCAAATTTCACAATATGAAATGTAATCTAATTTACAATTTATGGTACGCATTTTATAACGGTTTATTAAATTACTAACTGAATTATGTTATTGATAAATTGTTGATATTTTGCGCTGCAGATCAGTTACATATATAATGTATAAATTGAATGAAAACCATATTGTTAATGTCACCAAATTGTCACACTAAGATTCTAACAAAACTTGGACATTCCCACACACCTTGGTGCCTCGTTTATGATATATTCAAAATTGCACATATGGTGAAGTGTCTCTGGTAAATAATTTAGTTGTGTTAATAATATAATATCATTGACTGTTGGCTTTTATGAATTCTATTGGGTATAAATTACGCTTAATCAGCAACAAAATGGGACAAATTTCCATAGACCTCATATATGAATCCCAATTCCTCACCCCCTGAAACAGCCTCGCTAATGGCCTGCTTGTAATGCTTACGTGGTGTTTGAATATAAGAACAAACCACACGGTCCACGAACCTCACACCTCACTTTATTGTCATTTCAGCTAGAAACCCGACCCACTGCATTATGGGGATGAACTCCCACGTTAACATATGGCGCCCCCTGTAGTCTGTATAGGGAACATGTGACCCCCCAGTTATAAAAAGCTGGCTATGGGCCTGCAAACACCTCAATGCAAAGTACATACTAGATGCGTCACACTTCCCTGTCTCACCGCAATACACTTACAATAAAGAGGCCACTTGTCGTACGGATTGCTGATCAAAGAAACATTTGCTCAAGAGGAATAACTTTGAAATCCCCGTTCTGACATGGACTATGTGCTATATACATCAATACGAGGAGCATGAAGCATACAAAAGATCTCGGCGTTGAATTGCTTATATATAAAAACTCCACTGTATATTTATAAACATTCAGAATAAATACACCCTTCTGAATGCGCGTAGTTTTTAATTACATGTGACACTTCCCGATATCTCCACATACACCACGCACACACACACACACACACACACACACACACACACACACACACACACACACACACACACACACAGACACACACACACATAGACACACACACACACACACACACACACACACACACACACACACACGCGCGCACACACACACACATAGACACACGCACACACACACACACACACACACATACACACACACACACACACGCAGCTGTTATCTCACGGATATATCACTTTGTTTTGGCCAGATTCTTTAGATATTATATATGGAAATGAAAATATGTATATGTACTGTTATTCCAGAAAGAACACTACAACAAGTTAACATATCAATTCTAAAGTGCCAGAATTACAGAAATGTTTTTTTTTAGCTGTATTGCAAATAAGTTAACAGAGGATTTTTTAGGGCAATAATTTCACAAATGGCGTTATTTTAATGTTTTATTGCTAGTATTAATAGTAATGGTGACATCCAATTCCCATTCCAGTTGTGGTAGAAGTGAATATTAAGCCATCATGCCCAAAAGAAAAAGTGACCGGAGCGCCGATCCTACAGCCCCCATACACTCTCCGCATACAAGCATCCTTCATGTGCTATCCATGTCTAAAATTGCAATTGAAACACCCCAGCATTTCATAAGATCCGGGTACGACGTATCCACCAATCACATGAGTTCCGCTGGACCCATCTTCCCACCAGAGTGCATTTTCTGTGACAAAGTAGAGATCAAAGATGGTGATCGCAAAACTGAGCGAGCTGGAAACCTTTCGTCTTGAAGAACAGAGAAAATGCATGGGAGCAAATCGAACCATGGGGCTAAGAGAAAATGGGTCTAGTTCGACTGCATCGACGGGTAAAAAATAAAGACCTCTTTGCTGGTGAGTCCAAACACCATCCATTATGCTTGAGATCTTTCCGCACAGCGTTCGCTAACTATAAGCGCGGGATTCGCAGAGCCGAAGGAGCAAAGGATACCGAGCATGCTCGCATGTCAGCCGCCCACGAGAAGGAGCTCGTCTCGGTACTGGAGCACATTCAAACTCATGTCGTCCAGCAGAATGAGGTCCTTCGGCTACCTTCATTGCGCTTGCTCTATGTCGACAAACTGAAACGGAATGGATACGAGAGCTCGGCTTATCGCGCTAAGAAACTACTGAAACGCCTACAGAATGACTCAACCAATGATCATGTCTACTTCACGAAGGTCGATCACGACAAAGCTGATGCCGTTTCATTCTGGCTCGTGTACAGCTCGAATATCATCGTTTCTAATGCTCTTGTACGAGCTTACACTCTCGGAAGCGCAAACAAGTACGAAGACGTCGTTCTCCTTCTTCTTCGTAATATTCTACGGGATTTAAGAGAGTCCGAAGGCCTACCGTGGCCGCTAACAGCCGACGACATGGAGCTCAGTCCTAAAAATGTCCCACCTTCAGACCTCATCCGGTTCCTCATCAGCATGGTTATGGCCGGCAATGAAGGCGTGGAGATGAGCAAAAAGATGAAGCGTCTGGTATTCTCCATCGGGTAAGACCTGTTCCGTGCAGTGTCGGAGGGGAAATGTAAGTTACCAAAACATGTGCTTCTCTGTTTGACTGTCAGGCACTTGTTCCGAAGCAAGCAGCTCACCATGATATTGCATAGGTTTGGCCACTCTGAGGGCTACAATTTTCGCATAGAGGACCAGTCTCAACCTATCTGACGCCCCAAATCGTGACGGGACGGGCAACGTCGTATTCCACTGTGAGTGGAACAACTTGAGCAAAACCACTACGAATGTGCACGGCAGCAACATTATCACCAGTGATGAGGGAATCATGATGCAGGAGGTTAGGCCAGGGTTCGAGAGCCCCAAGTTCCGAACGCTGCCTAGGCATCGATAATTCGCAACAGCGTAGCCTGAACGTCAACAAACCAGAAACTCTCCCACCATTGCACTTCACCCGCGTTGACCCAAAGTTTCCCGATGGCTCGTCAGTAGTAAGGAAGGTTTCAGCGTCCCGGGTCATGACCCGAGATCAAAGGCTTTTTCGCTTTTTAGAAGTAGAATTCCTACGTTTTTTAGCAGTATGTTGCGTGGAAGTATGGATCGGAATGTGTCAAAAAAAAGTGATTGATGGGTTCCCCTAGAAAGAGTGTGTCGACAACTAGTGACTAATCAGGTACTAATTAGGTAATTAATTAGGGTAATTAAGTACTAATTAGTAACAAGCGAGTAGCGCATTCACTAGAGGGCAGCATTAGCAATAAGCTAAAAATAGTAATTAGTCATTTAGTGACTAATTAGGGTAATTAAGTACTAATTAGCAATAAGTGAGTAGTGCAATCATTGGAGAAGAACGTTAGCAATAACTAAAAATAGTAATTCTCAACTAATTAGTATTAATTAGGTATACGGGGACTGTGTGAAGTGTGGAAGGTTCTAGAAGCTTCTAGAAGCTTCTAGAAGCTTCTAGGCGGTAACGCTGTGCAGTGGCGTGCCTGGTGGGATCAGCGAGGTTAATCGAACGGATTAGTTTGCGCGGCGTAGTGCCTGGTGGCCTAGTTTTCAGGACTCACTGCCGAATGGGGGTGTCGGCGTGTACTGTCAGACTTTATGCAGTGTATGAGCGTTAAGCGTTAAGCGGGATTTGTTTATTTTGGCTGTCAGCTGGCTGTGCGCCAGCATACGCGGTGTGTTTTGTGCGCTAGTTGGGCCAGTTCGGTAACAGCTGATATTTGTGCATTAGGCATACTGTGGTGCTGAAGATCTGTTATTGCCGCTGGGATGATGTACTGGTCGCACCACACTACGTGGCGCTTGTTGTTAGCTGTCAGAATAAGCTGGCTGTGCGTTAGTTGGAATATAGTCAGTGCATTAGTCGGAATGGTGTTATGTGTGCATGAGTTGGAATGCTGGTGGCGCGTATTGTGCGAAAAGAAAAACAGAAACAAACGGTGAGAGAATACATTTTATTGATAAGATATCGGTGTTATGGGGGCGGTGGAAAGCGTTGATGGGGGTGATCGGATGGTGGTGGCCCGAATCCGTGGCGGCCGGGGGGTGGTGGAGGATAGCCTAAATGGACGGAAAGGTGAGCTGGCATAGGTGAAGCGAATGATGGGGCGAGAAAACGAGGCCTTGGGAATATGGATGCAAATGAGAATGGTTCGATGAAAGTGACTTCTTCTTCTTTTTCGGGGGTGATATCGAGAAATAATAGTTCGTCGTTGTCGTCGTCGTCGCTGTTTTGAGGTTCGGGGTGTTGTCTTGGCTCGACGGATAATGTCGGACGTGAAGGTGGCGTTGATGCGAAAATGATTTGGCGATGTGCTGGCTCTACGAAGTGGACGACAACGCCCCGGCCTAAGGCGTACGTCCGATGAAAGAGTTCTGGCGATATGATATATAGGTTCGTCCTGTTGGGAGAAGGAAAGCAGCAGTGTTATTAATTTTCGGTAGGTGGCGTGTGACGACGGCGACGACCAATGTACAATGTACCGCCAGGTCTATTTTCGCGCGGGGTTCTGTCTATTAAAATTATATCGGTAGGGCGTAAGCGTATTCTCGTCGGCTGTATAAACCCATTCCGACGAGAGGGGTGCGCAAGGGTATGCGTCCGCCCTATCTGGAGCGTGTAAAACCCGGCAATGTTGCGACTGCAAGTATAAAAAGTATTAAAGTAATGGTGCGTCTGTTTTAGTGGGGCCTGAAAAAGCAGTATTCATTAAAGTCTGTAACGGGGCGCTTGTAAATAACCTTTTAGAGGGACGCGCGTTAACCTGTAAAGAGCAGCTATAGTGTTCATCAAAGCCCGTAATAGGGCGTCTGTAAACAAAGGTAGATTAATGACTTTGAAAAAAGAAAGCAGCTTCATCAAAGCCCGTAATAGGGCGTCTGTAAAATAAAGGTAGATGACTTTTGAAAATGTAAATAAAGGTAAGAAGTTATTAGTAAATTGGAAGCGTTATTTTATATTTAGTTAGTATCGTTGAACGTACCTTTCTCCGGGACGTAGGGGTCGGGGAGGCGGCGCACTATTCCCGGCGGTTTGGGGAGGCGGCGGCGCAATATTCTCGGCGCGTGCACTGAAAACAAAAATTAGTTAGTGAACGTTGAAATAAAAAGAAACCAGTAATGTGACACGAAGGAAAGCCGTGTTAGGTGAGTTAGGAAAACGTACCTGTTTTGTGGTTGTCGGGGGGTTGAATTATCAGCCGTAGAGTTGTGATCTTCATTAGGCGGCTCCATCTTGAGAAATGAATTGCGCAGTTGTTGCGCAGTTGTTTTGGCGCGGCAACGTGTAGCGGTCTAGACACGTACGCCGTAGGCTTACATAAGGTGCTGACGTCATTGTTTATATAACGCGCTTATGTAACTGTTTGTAAGTGTCTAAAACGGCCGTTAAAGGTGAAATACGCGCAAACTAAGCAGTCAGTAATATACAGTAGGGATTGGAGAATCGTATGGTAAGCTTATATTAGAAAATAAAAGCGGCGTTCTGTTTGTGCACTAGGCTGACCGAGAGGTTTTTTCAGTTTTAGTAACCTTGTAAGAGTCGGCTGTTTTGTGGTGCGCGTGTGCGCGCTCACGGGAGCCGCGTGCGGGCCGCGTGCAAAGCGGTTATATAGAGGGCCGGGCGGCGAACGACTATGTATCGTCGGTGGGGTGTTGTTACCGTTGCAGTAACTTTGTATGTTGATCGCCGTTGCGGTAAATTGGTGTGTCGTTGCCGTTGCAGAGCGTTGTTGACCATGGCTCCATCTGTTCATGGAGAGGCCCCGAAGAAGAGCAAGTCGAAGGCGGCTCCAACTGTCGCGGTGGCGTCTGGCGACAAAACGAAACCTGCTTCGGCGGCCACCACGAAGGGGGCGATGATTCCGACTGCTTACGTGGCGCCTACTAAGGCGGAGTCGTCTTTCGAGGCCGTGGTGAGAGCGGACGCACCGATGCCCGAGGTATCGCTGAAAGAGTTCGTGCTAGCCTGCGATGGCACGTATAAGATTATTACACCCGTAACAATCGTTGGCGTGGCTTGGAAAAGTAAATGCACGTACATCGGCTGTTCCGTTTGTAAGCGCAAAGTGCGAGGCCTTGAAGGCGGTGGAAGGGTGTGCGCTGTACATGGTGTGCAAGCAAAGCCGAAGACGTATTTTTCGGTGCGCGTCCTGGTGGAAGGGCACGGCGGCGACGACGACGACGACGACGCTGAGGCCGGCATTTGGCTTACGCTGTTCGACGAAGCGATATTGTCGATCGGCAATTACGATGCCGAGCATGTGTCTAACCTGATGCCAGACCAGTTGCGCAGTAGCTTTGTGGCGAGCCTGGTCGGCACAGTCATGGAGATGACCGTGCACAAGGTCGTGTGGGGTGGTATACTGGACACGTATACTGTCCGTGATGTGCGGGTCTTGTCGAAGAAGGCGAGCGAACCCGAGGCGCGCTTATACGATGTTCACGCTTGAATGACTAACGCTTGGTTATTGCTTTCTGTAGGACGTTGTAATTGCTGCTGCTTTGCGTGGTATTCTCGACGCTGAGGAGTGCGCGCCCCCCGACGAGAAGCGCGCCAAGAAGGAAACGCCTCCTCGTCCACGCTTCGCTGACGCCAACACGCCGACTCCGCCCTCGCTGACGAGAGAAGAAGCGATACCGTACTGGCCGCCCCCCACTGAGGAAGACACGCAGCCCATTCCGCCGGTGAGCAACGCCGCTGCTCCCACGTACGTTGCATTAACCCCGGTGGTGCCGACAACAGTAGCAGCACTGCCATCGCCTTCACTACAGCTGGACGTGTTGTCTGTATCGTCAGAGGACTTTATTCCGTGGGCCCGCAACAAAAACCCCGTGATCGTGGGCACTCTTCAGTCCGACTCGGAATGGAGCGTCCTCCATTCGTATGCCGGCCGGCAGCGCTGTATGATGTCCACATTTGCCGAGTTAATCGGCGAACGGGTGATGGACAGTGCGCGCCAAGAATGTGGTGAGTGCCCTCCCGAGGAGGGGTGCCCCTTCGTTCACATATGCGGGTACAGGGGAAGGAAGCCGAGCCGACGGTACAACCTTCTGTACGAAAACGTGGCGGCAGTGAATCTGTGTTTTTTTTCAGTGGCACTCGACAGCTTTCTGCAGCAGACGTTGTTGTTGCCCGCTATTCGTATCCTCTCGGTACTGGAAGAGCGTTGCGTGCGCGGCGATCGCGCTTCGGAGGGCGCCCTCATGCGCCAAGTAGCCGACTGGCTCATGGGGACGGATTGGACGGCGCCGTTCGATCGTTCGTTCTTGGAGGTCGCCGTACAGCATTACCTGTTGAAAAGGGCATGCCTCGTCGTCTGATGGGGCGGCGGCGACGACTCTTGGAAGTAGCCGTACAGCATTACCTGTCGAAAATGCCTCGCCGAACGCTTAATATGTATTTTCGCCGATGAACATTTAGTAGTGTCGAATTGAACATTATATTTGCATTTCGCTATGGCATAAAGCCTTATTAGGTGCTCCGATGAATATTAGCATTTCGCTATGGCATAAAGCCGATGAATTAGTGCCGAATTGAACATTATATTTGCATTTCGCTATGGCATAAAGCCTTATTATGTGCACCGATGAACATTAGCATTTCGCTATGGCATAAAGCCGATGAACATTTGCATTTCGCTATGGCATAAAGCCGATGAACATTAGCAGGGCCGAATTGCTATGGCATAAAGCCTTATTACTCTGTAGCAGTGCTGCGTATTTACTCCGCTGTAGCAGTGCCGAATTAATCGAGCGGTCTATATGCCGCTGTTGTGGCCGTAAAGCCTTATTATTTACCCTGCTGTGGCATAAAGCCTCTTTACTGTTTACCGTGGCATAAAGCCTTACTGTGGAGATGTATGATGCTTAATAAAACGTATCAAACAAAAAAATTCCCGCCTCCTGTTGTCGACACTCTGCGCCATCGCAAGCCAAAAAAAACGTTGCTGCTATTCAATGCGTCGTCTCGTCCTTTCCTCTCCGCTGCTGCGCCAACATCTCTCTCTCTCTCTCTCTCTCTCTCATTCAGCTAACGGACGTGGTAGTCGACGACAGCGCTGCCACCTGACGGCCCCTGTAAACAAAACTTTGCCTCGGTCCACGGACGGCGAAATCGTCGGCAGCTCTGCCACCTGTTGGCCACAAAAACGTTGCCTCGGTCCACGGACGGCTGCCACCTGTCGGCCACGAAAACAAAAAACTTTGCCGCCTCGGTCCACGGCCGGCTGCCACCTGACGGCCCGGGAAAAACAAACAAACTTGACGACCGCGCATCCAGTGAAATAAACAAACAAACGCTGCGAGAAAACCGCCGTCCTTATAAGCGGTCTCGCCGATTCGTCGTACTCCAAACAAACCGCCGTTCAGAAAAAGGCGGCAGCTCCCCCTAGCGGTCGTTAAGCGCTGCCTTATAAGTGGTGTCGGCGCGCTTCGTCGTAGTTAATAGCGTTCCGAGCTCGACTAGAACGAATGCTCCGACGATGCATGCGTGCCCGAAATGCGATCGATCGTTCGTCCATCGTTTTAGTGTGACGCAGGATCTGAAAATATGCGACGGCAGCAATGATCACGTGTGCCCGAAATACGATCGATCGTTCGATAGGCGCGCTGATATGTTGCGCCATTTATGTAGCGATGCACAGCCGTCGTCGTCGTCGGCGCGCGATGATGACGACGCTGACCTACAGCGCGTCGTGCGCGAACACTGGGCGAGCATCCGTACGTCTGTAGTGAGCGGACCCGTCCAATCTAGGTATAATTTCCATTTGTCCGGTCGTTTGGACACGGCCGCGCACGAAGCCCAACTACGAGTGATGTTCGAGGCGCAGACTCGGGCCTTTAAAATAAACTTATCGCAAGGGTTTATCCTTCGGCAAAGGGAGACGGGCCGACTCCGTTACTACCATTCTTCGTTTAACTGTTGCGGCCGCTATCTCGAGTCGCCCGTCCTCGTTTCCGACGCCGCGTCGTTCGAACGTTTCCTCGACGCCACCCGGCAGCCCGACGTTCTGCAGTACGTGATCGCGCAGCAACCCTACTCGGGGTGGATCGCCGAGTTGGTAACGAACGTTACGTACTTCCTCAACGCCATCATCAGCCATCCTAACGGGTGCGCGCGCCAGCAGCGCCTCCCCGACTATCTGCGCCACAACGCGGGGCTCATCAGCCTAGTGAACGGTCGCCAAGGCCAACCGTACGCTGATAACCTGTGCCTGTTCCGCTGTCTGGCTGTGCATCGGGGCGCCGACTTCCGCGCAGACGATTTTACGGCCGCGGCCTTAAGGCTCTACGCCGACTACGGCGCCGGCGGCCAACCCTACTACTCGTTCGCCGGCGTCCCGCTGAACGAACTCGGCCGGGTGGAGGCGGCCTTCGAAACGAATGTGACCTTGTATCGACTGACGGCGGAGGACGCCGCCGCCGAAGTGGTCCGCCGCTCCCTCCATCGCTACCCGACCACCATTAGCGTCAATCTGTTCGAGACGCACTATTCCTTCATAACCGACGTGTCGCATTCCTGTCGTTCGTACCGATGCGGCAAGTGCGGCGACACGAGGCGACGTGCGAGGGCGGCGTTCGTCACGTCTTTCCCTGCGGCGTCTACCATCCGACGCCGTCCGTGTTTCAACAGATGGAGGACGAGGGCGTCTACGTGGACGAACGCCTGCGCTACTACCCGTACAGGGCGACGTACGACTTTGAGTGCTACTTCGACGATCGCGACCTGCCGGCGGACAGCGCCAAATGCCGGTGGATTGCGCGACACGAGCTACTCAGCGTCAGCGTCGCCTCGAACGTCCCCGGGCACGAGACGGCGCGATGATTCGTTACGTTAGGCGATTCGGGCGATCTCGCGAAGCGCCTGATTGACGCCCCCGAGGCCATGAGAGAGGCGGCGTGCGCGGCTCTGCGGCCGTCGTTCGACGCGACCTTCGAGGCGATCGACGCGCTCGACGACGAATGGCGGGCGCTCGCGACGGCGGCGGAGGCGGCGCGCGATATGAGCCCGTACACGGTGTTCGGCGACCGCCTGTGGAAGCACCTGCGCCGCCTCCCCGTCCTCGGCTTCAATTCGGGGAAGTACGACTTGAACGTCGTCAAGAAATATCTGACGCCCCTGTTCATGACCAGCGAGGCGCAGAGCATCTCGTCGGCGTTTACGATCAAACGTCAGAACAACTTCATGTGCCTGACGACGGCGACGCTCAAGTTCCTGGACATCACCAACTACCTGGCCCCCGGCGTCAGCTACGCCAGGTATCTGAAGGCCTACGGCTGCGAGGCGACGAAGGGGCACTTTCCCTACGAGTACCTCGACGACCTGCGAAAGGTAGACGAGACCCAGCTGCCGCCGCGCGAGGCCTTCTACAGCCGCCTGAAGCGCGAAGGCATCTCCACAGGCGAGTACGGGGGTTGCGCGCGGGTATGGCGCGACGAGGGGATGACGACGCTGCGGGATTACCTCGTGTGGTATAACAATACGGACGTGGTGCCTTTCCTCGAGGCCGTCGCCAAGCAATTCGCCTTCTATCGACAGTGCCTCATCGCCATGTTCAAGGACGGCATCAGCGTGCCGGGCCTGACGCTCTTCAACGAATCGAACAAGGAAGTGCACAGGCTCCTAAAATCGCAGATCGTCGGCGGCCCCTCGATCATTTTCGCGCGCTATAATGAGGCCGGCATGACCGCTCTTCGGCGCGAGGAATACGGCGAGTCGGCGCGGCCCTGCCGCTCGATTGTCGGCTTCGACGCAAATGGCCTCTACCTATGGGCGATCACGCAGGAGATGCCGAAGGGCTGGTACACGCGCCGTCGCGCGGACAATGCCTTTCGGTAGGAGCGCGTGCACCGCTACGGCCGCCTGGCCGTCGAGTGGCTGACGTGGGAGGCGGCGCGGACGGGGGCGCACATACGTCACCAGCTCAACGGGCGCGAGAAGCGCGTCGGCAAGTACCGGTTCGACGGCAGGTGTTGCGCGACGCGGACGGCGTACCAGTTCCAATGGTGCTTCTTCCACGGCTGCCCGTGCACGGGGAAGTAGACGAACGCGGTGAACGGCAAACTGATGAGCCAACTGTACGCCGAGACGACCGCCGTCACGGCCTACCTTCGCCGCTTGGTCGCCGTCGTCGAGATGTGAGAGTGCCAGTGGCTCGCGACGAGACCGCCGCCGCCGCCGCCGCGATGCTGGACCGTCGGCGCCGCCGTGACGCGGATGACGATCCTGAAGGCTGTGCATGATGTTGTTCTGACGCTTGATCGTAAACGCCGACGAGATGCTCTGCGCCTCGTTGGTCATGAACAGGTGCGTCAGATATTTCTTGACGACGTTCAAGTCGTACTTCCCCGAATTGAAGCCGAGGACGGGGAGGCGGCGCAGGTGCTTCCACAGGCGGTCGCCGAGCACCGTGTACGGGATCATATCGCGCGCCGCCTCCGCCGCCGTCGCGTGCGCCCGCCATTCGTCGTCGAGCGCGTCGATCGCCTCGAAGGTCGCGTCGAACGACGGCCGCAGAACCGCGCACGCCGCCTCGCTCATGGCCTCGAGGGCGTCAATCAGGCGCTTCGCGAGATCGCCCGAATCGCCGGACGTGACGAATCATCACGCCGTCTCTTGCCCGGCGACGTTCGAGGCGACGCTCTCGCTGAGTAGCTCGTGTCGCGCAATCCACCGGCATTTGGCTCTGTCTGCCGGCAAGTCGCGATCGTCGAAGTAGCATTCGAAGTCGTACGTCGCCCTGTACGGGTAGTTGCGCAGGCGTTCGTCCACGTAGACGCCCTCGTCCTCCATCTATTGAAACACGGACGGCGTCGGATGGTAGACGCCGCCGGGAAAGACGTGACGAACGCCGCCCTCGCACGTCGCCTCGTGACGCGGCAGCCGATGGGCGGTGCGCCACAGCGAATCGCCGCACTTGCCGCATCGGTACGAATGACAGAACAGCGATACGTCGATTATGAAGGAATGGTGCGTCTCGAACAGATTGACGCTAATGGTGGTCGGGTAGCGATGGAGGGAGCGGCGGACCACTTCGGCGGCGGCGTCCTCCGCCGTCAGTCGATACACGGTCACATTCGTTTCGAAGGCCGCCTTCACCCGGCCGAGTTCGTTCAGCGGGACGCCGGCGAACGCGTAGTAGGGTTGGCCGCCGGCGCCGTAGTCGGCGTAGAGCCTTAAGGCCGCGGCCGTAAAATCGTCTGCGCGGAAGTCGGCGCCCCGATGCAGCGCCAGACAGCGGAAGAGGCACAGGTTGTAGGAGTACGGTTGGCCTTGGCGACCGTTCACTAGGCTGATGAGCCCCGCGTTGTGGCGCAGATAGTCGGGGAGGCGCTGCTGGCGCGCGCACCCGATAGGATGGCTGATGATGGCGTTGAGGAAGTACGTAACGTTCGTTACCAACTCGACGATCCACCCCGAGTAGGGTTGCTGCGCGATCACGTACTGCAGAACGTCGGGCTGCCGGGTGGCGTCGAGGAAACGTTCGAACGACGCGGCGTCGGAAACGGGGACGGGCGACTCGAGATAGCGCCCGCAACAGTTAAAAGAAGAATGGTAGTAACGGAGTCGGCCCGTCTCCCTGTGCCGAAGGATAAACCCGTGCGATAAGTTTATTTTAAAGGCCCGAGTCTGCGCCTCGAACATCAGTCGTTGTTGGGCTTCGTTCGCGGCCGTTTCCAAACGACCGGACAAATGGAAATTATACCTAGATTGGACGGGTCCGCTCACTACGGACGTACGGATGCTCGCCCAGTGTTCGCGCACGACGCGCTGTAGGTCATCGTCGTCATCATCGCGCGCCGACGACGACGACGGCTGTGCATCGCTACATAAATGGCGCAACATATCAGCGCGCCTATCGAACGATCGATTGCATTTCGGACACACCTCACTGCCGACGCCGCAAGTTTTGAGATGCCGCAACATACTACTGCGACGATCGAACGATCGATCATATTTCGGGCACACGTGATCATTGCTGCCGCCGCATATTTTGAGATCCCGCGTCACACTAAAACGATGGACGAACGATCGATCGCATTTCGGGCACGCATTCATCGTCGGAGCGTTCTTTCTAGTCGAGCTCGGAACGCTATTAACTACGACGAAGCGCGCCGACACCACTTATAAGGCAGCGCTTAACGACCGCTTGGGGGAGCTGCCGCCTTTTTGTGAACGGCGGTTTGTTTGTAGTACGACGATTCGGCGAGACCGCTTATAAGGACGGCGGTTTTCTCGCAGCGTTTGTTTGTTTGTTTCACTGGATGCGCGGTCGTCAAGTTTGTTTGTTTTTCCCTGGCCGTCAGGTGGCAGCCGGCCGTCGAGCGAGGCGGCAAAGTTTTTTGTTTTCGTGGCCGACAGGTGGCAGCCGTCCGTGGACCGAGGCAACGTTTTTGTGGCCAACAGGTGGCAGCGCTGCTGACGATTTCGACGTCCGTGGACCGAGGGAAAAGTTTTGTTTACAGGGGCCGTCAGGTGGCAGCGCTGTCGTCGACTACCACGTCCGTTAGCTGAATGAGAGAGAGAGAGAGAGAGAGAGAGATGTTCGCGCAGCAGCGGAGGAGGAAAGGACGAGACGAAGCATTGAATAGCAGCAACGTTTTTTTTGGCTTGCGATGGCGCAGAGTGTCGACAACAGGAGGAGGGAATTTTTTTGTTTTATACGTTTTATTAAGCATCATACATCACCACAGTAAGGCTTTATGCCACGGTAAACAGTAAAGAGGCTTTATGCCACAGCAGGGTAAATAATAAGGCTTTACGGCCACAAACGCGGCATATAGACCGCTCGGTTAATTCGGCACTGCTACAGCGGATTAAATACGCAGCACTGCTACAGAGTAATAAGGCTTTATGCCATAACAATTCGGCCCTGCTAATGTTCATCGGCTTTATGCCATAGCGAAATGCAAATGTTCATCGGCTTTATGCCATAGTGAAATGCTAATGTTCATCGGTGCACATAATAAGGCTTTATGCCATAGCGAAATGCAAATATAATGTTCAATTCGGCACTAATTCATCGGCTTTATGCCATAGCGAAATGCTAATGTTCATCGGTGCACCTAATAAGGCTTTATGCCATAGCGAAATGCAAATATAATGTTCAATTCGGCACTACTAAATGTTCATCGGCGAAAATACATATTAAGCGTTCGGCGAGGCATTTTCGACAGGTAATGCTGTACGGCTACTTCCAAGAGTCGTCGCCGCCGCCCCATCAGACGACGAGGCATGCCCTTTTCAACAGGTAATGCTGTACGGCGACCTCCAAGAGCGAACGATCGAACGGCGCCGTCCAATCCGTCCCCATGAGCCACTCGGCTACTTGGCGCATGAGGGCGCCCTCCGAAGCGCGATCGCCGCGCACGCAACGCTCTTCCAGTACCGAGAGGATACGAATAGCGGGCAACAACAACGTCTGCTGCAGAAAGCTGTCGAGTGCCACTGAAAAAAAACACAGATTCACTGCCGCCACGTTTTCGTACAGAAGGTTGTACCGTCGGCTCGGCTTCCTTCCCCTGTACCCGCACATGTGAACGAAGGGGCACCCCTCCTCGGGAGGGCACTCAACCAATTCTTGGCGAGCACTGTCCATCACCCGTTCGCCGATTAGCTCGGCAAATGTGGACATCATACAGCGCTGCCGGCCGGCATTCGAATGGAGGACGCTCCATTCCGATTCGGACTGAAGAGTGCCCACGATCACGGGTTTTTTGTTGCGGGCCCACGGAATAAAGTCCTCTGACGATACAGACAACACGTCCAGCTGTAGTGAAGGCGATGGCAGTGCTGCTACTGTTGTCGGCACCATCGGGATTAATGCAACGTACGTGGGAGCAGCGGCGTTGCTCACCGGCGGAATGGGCTGCATGTCTTCCTCAGTGGGGGGCGGCCAGTACGGTATCGCTTCTTCTCTCGTCAGCGAAGGTGGAGTCGGCGTGTTCGCGTCAGCGAAGTGTGGACGAGGAGGCGTTTCCTTCTTGGCGCGCTTCTCGTCGGGGGGCGCGCACTCCTCAGCGTCGAGAATACCACGCAAAGCAGCAGCAATTACAACGTCCTACAGAAAGCAATAACAAAGTGTTAGTCATTCAAGCGTGAACATCGTATAAGCGCGCCTCGGGTTCGCTCGCCTTCTTCGACAAGACCCGCACATCATGGACAGTATACGTGTCCAGTATACCACCACACACGACCTTGTGCACGGTCATCTCCATGACTGTGCCTACCAGGCTCGCCACAAAGTTACTGCGCAACTGGTCTGGCATCAGGTTAGACACATGCTCGGCATCGTAATTGCCTATCGACAATATCGCTTCGTCGAACAGCGTAAGCCAAATGCCGGCCTCAGCGTCGTCGTCGTCGTCGTCGTCGTCGCCGCCGTGCCCTTCCACCAGGACGCGCACCGAAAAATACGTCTTCGGCTTTGCTTGCACACCATGTATAGCGCACACCCTTCCACCGCCTTCAAGGCCTCGCACTTTGCGCTTACAAACGGAACAGCCGATGTACGTGCATTTACTTTTCCAAGCCACGCCAACGATTGTTACGGGTATAATAATCTTATACGTGCCATCGCAGGCTAGCACGAACTCTTTCAGCGATACCTCGGGCATCGGTGCGCCCGCACTCACCACGGCCTCGAAAGACGACTCCGCCTTAGTAGGCGCCACGTCAGCAGTCGGAATCATCGCCCCCTTCGTGGTGGCCGCCGAAGCATGTTTCGTTTTGTCGCCAGACGCCACCGCGACAGTTGGAGCCGCCTTCGACTTGCTCTTCTTCGGGGCCTCTCCATGAACAGATGGAGCCATGGTCAACAACGCTCTGCAACGGCAACGACACACCAATTTACCGCAACGGCGATCAACATACAAAGTTACTGCAACGGTAACAACACCCCACCGACGATACATAGTCGTTCGCCGCCCGGCCCTCTATATAACCGCTTTGCACGCGGCCCGCACGCGGCTCCCGTGAGCGCGCACACGCGCACCACAAAACAGCCGACTCTTACAAGGTTACTAAAACTGAAAAAACCTCTCGGTCAGCCTAGTGCACAAACAGAACGCCGCTTTTGTTGTCTAATATAAGCCTACCATACGATTCTCCAGTCCCTACTGTATATTACTGACCGCTTAGTTTGCGCGTATTTCACCTTTAACGGACGTTTTAGACACTTACAAACAGTTACATAAGCGCGTTATATAAACAGTGACGTCAGCACCTTATGTAAGCCTACGGCGTACGTGTCTAGACCGCTACACGTTGCCGCCCCAAAACAACTGCGCAACAACTGCGCAATTCATTTCTCACGATGGAGCCGCCTAATGAAGATCACAACTCTACGGCTGATAATTCAACCCCCCGACAACCACAAAACATGTACGTTTTCCTAACTCACCTAACACGGCTTTCCTTCGTGTCACATTACCGGTTTCTTTTTATTTCAACGTTCACTAACTAATTTTTGTTTACAGTGCACGCGCCGAGAATAGCGCGCCGCCGCCTCCCCAAACCGCCGGGAATAGTGCACCGCCTCCCCGACCCCTACGTCCCGGAGAAAGGTACGTTCACCGATACTAACTAAATATAAAATAACGCTTCCAATTTACTAATAACTTCTTACCTTTATTTACATTTTCAAAAGTCATCTACCTTTATTTTACAGACGCCCTATTACGGGCTTTGATGAAGCTGCTTTCTTTTTTCAAAGTAATTAATCTACCTTTATTTACAGACGCCCTATTACGGGCTTTGATGAACTCTATAGTTGCTTTTACAGGTTAACGCGCGCCCCTCTAAACGGACATCGTGGAGTCGCGCATCGTCGTCGAAGTATTCGCTCCGATCCGTACCCGCCTACGGTTCGAACGGGAACATCGTATCGGACGTCTTCGACTGCGTCCAATACGCGCCGCTCCTGCGTCGCCAATTCGATTCGATCGAGATAGATATAAAGGACGACCTCGGTCGGCCGATACCATTCGAGCATGGAAAAGTTATAACGACGCTTCACGTCAGAAGCTGCAAGTCGAAACTGTTCTGACGATGACGCGAAGCGTGTACGAGGACTACTACAAGCGTCAGGTCGGCGGCGGCCTGCCGGTGGTAGTCGGCGCGCGATCGCAGCGGGGCCACGGTATGTGTAATCTCTTCGGCAGCCTGTTTCGAAGCGCCATGCCGCTCATCAAGAGAGGGGCCGTGGCGCTGGGCAAGCGCGCTCTCAAGACGGGCGTGCGCATTAAGCGGGACGTCGTCGCCGGCGGCAATTTGAAACAGGCGGTAAAGCGACGCGCGAAGGAGGCGGGCGCCGACCTTCTCGACGGGCTGTTGAATTCTCCCCCGCCGCCGCCGAAAAAGCGACGACACATAAAGCCGCCCGGCAAGCCGGCGACGACCAGAAAGAAGAGGCGCCTTCGAAAGAAGCAGACGTCGAGCGACCACGTATTCCCCGCGTAGTAGGATGGCGTTCGTGCATCGACAGTCGTGCGAGGGCGTAAAGAGCGAACTGGACCTGTTCAGCGTTCCGACGACGCAGACGAGCATCGAGAGTGGTCAGTGGATCGATCACCAGCCGCTGACGGCCCTCGACGCTGGCGGCCCTATCGAGTTTCTCATTCCGTGCTCCGGAGACGACTATCTGGACCTGTCGACCGCTAGATTGTACGTGCGCGCCAAGGTGGTGCAGGGGGACGGCACCAATCTCGCGAACGACAGCGTCGTAGCGCCCGTCAACAATTTCCTGCATTCGATGTTCAGTCAGGTCGACGTGACGCTGAACGGCACGCTCGTGACGTCGTCGACCTATACGTACCCGTACCGGGACTACATAGAGACCCTGCTCAGTTACGGGTCCGACGCCAAAAAGTCGCAGCTCGAGGCCGACCTGTGGTGCAAAGACACCGCCGGGCGCATGGAGACGACCAACAACAACAACGGCGGGTACGCGCATCGGCACGGGTACATACACGCCGGTCGGAGTCCACGTAGACGGCCACCCAGTGCTCTCCCGGTTCGTCGCCGTCGTCGGTGTTGCACACGAACGCCGTCGGGTAGGCGGTGAGCCGCCGTCCCTGCAGCTCGTCTTTAAACACGACGCCTACGACGATATTTTTAGTGTACGCGTCGACCGCCAGGCGACGTATCAGCAGAAACGTGTCCATTTCAGTAGTCGTACACGACGTTCCGGTTCTTGTCAATTTGGAGCACCGTCTCGAACTCCTCGTACACGACGACGTTCACCGTCCGGGTGAGCGCCAGCGCGAAGTGGATCTCGGCACGCAGGTTCCCCTTACGCACGACGTTGAAGTGTTCGCCGTCGCAGCAGTCGGGCGACAGGTCGAAGCCGAAGACGATGTAGCCGTCGCCGAATTCGGCGCGCGTCACGTCGAACCCCTCGTCCTCGTACGCCTTCCCCGCCGCGGCGAATAGGTTCATGTAGGTTCGGATGTAGCGCCGATGCGCGAAGTCCGGCTGCAACGACTTGCTCGGCACCTGGCGTCCTTCGACGTAGAGAGCGAGGAAGTTTATGTCGTTGTGCTTCGCGTTGAACGGGTTTTTATCGTAGGCCCCGTTGTAGGCGTCGTTGTCGATCAGGCACATGAACACGCGTCTCGGGAGCGTGCCCAGGTAGACGTTCTCGTGCGTATGCGACATCGTGCCCTGCGGTATCGAGAACACTTTGAAGTCGACGCGGCGCATCGGATTCTTGGCCGTCCCCTGCGTCAGCGCCTTGATGTGACCGAGCTGGACGGCCGGGTTCAACTTGGCCTTTCGCACCTGCAGGTAGGCCTCCAGCAGGACGATCTTGAACCCCGGATCGGCGACGTCGCCTAGGAGCGCGAAGGCGTCCTTGCTTCAAACCAGTCGCATCTTTATGTCGACGCCGTTCAACAGGTACCGGTTTTGCATGAGCACGTCGATGTGCAGGCGTCCTTTCATGTCGAACTCGCGGCTGCCGTGTATGTACCCGTGCCGATGCGCGTACCCGCCGTTGTTGTTGTTGGTCGTCTCCATGCGCCCGGCGGTGTCTTTGCACCACAGGTCGGCCTCGAGCTGCGACTTTTTGGCGTCGGACCCGTAACTGAGCAGGGTCTCGATGTAGTCCCGGTACGGGTACGTATAGGTCGACGACGTCACGAGCGTGCCGTTCAGCGTCACGTCGACCTGACTGAACATCGAATGCAGGAAATTGTTGACGGGCGCTACGACGCTGTCGTTCGCGAGATTGGTGCCGTCCCCCTGCACCACCTTGGCGCGCACGTACAATTTAGCGGTCGACAGGTCCAGATAGTCGTCTCCGGAGCACGGAATGAGAAACTCGATAGGGCCGCCAGCGTCGAGGGCCGTCAGCGGCTGGTGATCGATCCACTGACCACTATCGATGCTCGTCTGCATCGTCGGAACGCTGAACAGGTCCATTTCGCTCTTTACGCCCTCGCACGACTGTCGATGCACGAACGCCATCCTACTACGCGGTGAATACGTCGTCGCTCGACGTCTGCTTCTTTCGACGGCGCCTCTTCTTTCTGGTCGTCGCCGGCTTGCCGGGCGTCTTTATGTGTCGTCGCTTTTTCGGCGGCGGCGGGGGAGAATTCAACAGCCCGTCGAGAAGTTCGGCGCCCGCCTCCTTCGCGCGTCGCTTTACCGCCTGTTTCAATTTGCCGCCGGCGACGACGTCCCGCGTCATGCGCACGCCCGTCTTGAGAGCGCGCTTGCCCAGCGTCATGGCCCCTCTCTTGATGAGCGGCATGGCGCTTCGAAACAGGCTGCCGAAGAGAATACACAGACCGTGGCCCCGCTGCGATCGCGCGCCGACTAAAACCGGCAGGCCGCCGCCGACCTGCCGCTTGTAGTAGTCCTCGTACACGCTTCGCGTCATCGTCAGAACAGTTTCGACTTCCAGCTTCTAACGTGAAGCGTCGTCACAACTTATCCGTGCTCGAATGGTATCGGCCGACCGAGGTCGTCTCTTATATCTATCTCGATCGAATCGAATTGGCGACGCAGGAGCGGCGCGTATTGGACGCGGTCGAAGACGTCCGATACGATCTTCCCGTTCGAACCGTAGGCGGGTACGTTTCGAAGGAGGGGGACGAATACTTCGCCGATGATGCGCGACTCCACGATGTCCGTGTACACGAACATGGTGTCGACGCCGCCGTTCAGATCCACCGGGTGGCTCGCCTCGAACTCGAACAAATACCCCGGGGGCAGGCCGCCGCCGTCGTCGGGCAATCCGTAACTCGAGATATAGTTCGACTCGAAGCCTAGTATCTGTTTCAGGTGCCCCTTCGGCGGCATGTTAAATTCGACGGCAGGCGACAGACGCAACGTCATCCGATTAGAGACGGGGCTATACTCCATGCGCGCCTTGACCGTGTCGGTGCTCAGTTTCGTCAGCGCCGCGTTGATTTTGTGCATCAGCTCGTAGACGCTGTTGTAAAAGCCGTGCGGGATGTTGGCCTGCCGGGCAATTTTACGCCCGTCCCCCCGGTGGTGTAAACGCCCTCCTCACCCGTCTCGCAAGCCACGAAGAAGTAGGCGTCCTCCGGTCTCACGTTGTACCAGCTATGCGTGTACTGTAGCGACACCAGCCCGCATTCCCACCGCCCCGCGTTGCGTCAGATTCGTCGTGTAGTGTGTCAACGTGTTTTCGGGGTGCGTCTTCATAGACGCGTTGCTCGGCAACGTCACGTAAAAGTCAGACGATGCCATCGCGCCTCATAGACGGACTCGGCAGTAGGTAGCCGAGGCAACTACTCAGCAGCGCCGTCCACAGGTTGGAGTCGCCCGTGCCGCGCGTTAGATTGTATATACTGACGACGATCACCGTGTACAGAACGACGATCTGGCACAGGAAGACGATCTCGGCCTTAGGGCATTCGTTGCCGCAGAGACGCCACGAAACGCTCGTGACGGAGGAGGTGTCGCCGGCATCGGGCGCATCCACAGAGACGCATGAGTCGACGGCGGGCGCTCCGACAAACGCGCTTGAGTCGACGGCGGTATTCGGCGGTTGCATTGGATGCTGCTGCTGCTGTCGTCTCGACGGTGCACATCGCGCGACTGCCGTCCGATGCTATGGCGTCCTTCCTTTATCGCGCAGGCACACCATAGATCGAGTTCGCCGACGGGCGTGGGGCCGTCGGGTAGCGGCGCTCACGTGACGCGGCCTTCTTCTCATCTGCAGTCTACTAATACAGCACGGCCCCCTAATAAAAAACGAAAAGCCGTTGCAGAGTCCCGCCTCTTGCAGTTGCCAGCACCCCGCATGGCGCATCCAACGCGTCGTCATCCCTTATAGGTCACGCAGATACACCATAGAACGAATTCGCCGACGTTGCGGTCGTCGTCGATAGCATCGGTCGCATCGACAACGGTAGCGGCGGCGGTTGTAGGAAGAAAGTCTCCAGCGCTCTGCGTATTCCGTCCAACAACGCGTCGTCATCAGCCCTTATAGTCAACAAGCGCCTTGGCGTCGATCCAGCTATTGAACGAGGCCGGATAGCCCGACCATTTGACGAGCACCTCTTCGCCCTTACCGCGTCGTCGACGACGTCTCCGTTGAACGGCCTCCACCCGATATAGTTTGTCATTCGAGACGATCACTTTTTGTAGCTCCGGCTCGTAGAAGGTGCCGTCCATTATCGTGCCGCCGTCGTCCATCAGTCGATAAACGAGAGGGTCGGTCGGGTGCGATTCTACGACGGTGAAGAGCTCTTCGCTCCAGTTAGCCATGTACCCCTTGTTGAAGCGTCCCTTCGCCTTGCTGATGCGTACGCAGTCCCCCGCTCGCAGTTTCGGCTTGCCTATTTTTTGACACCCTCCGCCGCCGTACAGCCGCTGCGACACGCTTTCCTGATTCGACGCTTCGACGCTCGCCGGCGTCCTGCCGATGCTTCGATGGTAGGCGTTGTTGTACGACCGCACAAAGTCCCGCAACGGCTCCACGTACCTCAGCGTCTGATGCTTCGTGAATTACCTCCACATGCGCGTCTTCAGCGTACGATTGAATCGCTCCACGACGCTCGCTTTGGTCTCCTCGTTGTGCGTCAATAAATGGTGGATGCCGCGCGCCCTCAAAAGCGTCTGAAGGGGCCTGTTGTGAAACTCCGTCCCCTTGTCGGTCTGCAGGACGTGCGGCGGCGACGACCGCAGGCCCTCGAAGGCCGCGACGAACGCCGGACTGGATTTGCTCTTCAACGGGACGCACCACGCCCGCTTCGAGAAGACGTCGATGACCGTCAATAGGAACGCTATGCCGTCGTTGTGCTTTTTCAGTTTAGCCACGTCGACGAGATCGGCTTGCCACTACTGGTTTCGACCGCCCACGATAACGCGACGTCGTTTGAAACGGCGCCTGACCGGCTTGTGAAGCGTATAGGCGTCCTGCTCCGATAGCCACCGCCCGACGATCGGCTTGGGCACCGCGGACGCCCGGTGCAAGGCGTCGACGCCACCGTAACTGCCCGCTCGTTTCGGGTCGGAGTAGGCGCGCTGCAGTCGGGCGTCGCGTTGTTGGCGCTTTCGTTGCGCAACACGAGTCCGCCGGGACACCACCGCCATGGATCGTGCGGCGACGACAACGATACGGCGAACAAGAGGGCGTCGACGATGACCGCCGCGATTACGACGGCGACGACGACGACGAGTACTGATCTTCGGGCGGGCATCCTCTACGGGGCGCTAAAAGCTGGACCACGGCATGCGCTCGACGGACCGAGTGCGGCCCTTTCGCTTCTGCGCGCGCTGTATATACGCCCGACGCTGGGGGTTGCCGACGAGCTCCATAGGCACGTTCAGCCGGTTTATATGGTCCCCGAACACTTCCCAGCCAACCGGCGCGGGGCTCTTCTTCCTCTTTCGCATGAGATCGTTCACTAGATCCACCATGTTGCTTCCGGCGATAGGCGCACCGTCGCACACGAGCTTCGCTCGATCGTTCCAGCGAATCAGCGGATCGGCTTTCAGTCGCGACAACAGGAGGCGGGCCTTTTCTTTCAGAACTTTCGGTACGCTCTTCACGACCTCGCTCTCCGTCTCGTCCGGCAATTGGTCAGGCGGCGGCGACGGCTAGTCGGGCGACTTGTTCTTCACTACGGACACGCGCATCGGCTGCTGCGCGCGAGACGCCTCCATGGCGTTGTAACGACTGAGCAGTTGATTGTACGCCGCCACCTTTTCGCCTTCGGATAAATCCGCACGCTCGAGAACGGCTTTCATATCGCTGTCCAGGCTACTCATCATACGCGACGTGGTCGTGGTCGGTTGCGATAGTAACGGAAGTAGACGCTCCACCAACCGGGGGTCTACCAGCGCCATCTTCTTCGCGTGCTGCATCAACCGATAGCCTGCCTGAGGAGGGGCAGAAAGGTGCTCGCCAACGGCGCCAGCAGCGCCGTCAGAAACGCGCCCGAGCCCGTCTGCAGGACGGCCCTCTTCCGTTTGATGGGCACTTTTTTCGACGCTAACTTGCGCAAATTGTTCCTGTACTTTAACAGCACTTTTCGGTTGTTAGGCGTCAATTTCACGTTCCCTCGCAGAATGTTATACGCGCAGTCGGCCATACTACAGATGATGTCGGCGTCCGCGTGGGCGATTACCGCCTTTCTCAGATTCGTATTCCGCTGGTAGCGACGCAACAGCTTGGTTACCGGCGTTTCCTTTTTCAGGTCCACCAGGAGGTAACCGTAGGCGGTCGACGTGGCATCTTTGTACGCCTCCAACATGTAGTTGATTCTACCCGGGTACATCTGTTTCGCCAGGTGACCTACTTGTCCCGCGTCCCGGGGACTCTTGAAGAGGACCATATACTGCGCGTTTAGGCTGATTGTGCGACTTTCTTTCCCTTTCGGAAAGAGATTCTGCAAAAGCTGTAAGACGGACGCGTTGCAGTGGTGACTTTTTTTAGTAAACAAAGTCGTGACGCTACTATTGGTCTCCGACATAAGGTCATCGAGCACTAGAAGCGTCCTCGTTTTGGCGTCCAGAAGCGACGGATCCGGCAAACCGTCTACAAATTCTACGCCGGCCGTAGAGTCGTAGGCGGTCTGCCACTGGCCGTAACACCACATAATTTTCTCCGGTGGTGGCGAAATCATACACGAAGCAAACTTTAACAGGCGTACAACGAAAGTAGTCTTTCCGCACCCCGTAGGGCCGGGCACTATACACGTAAAAGGGTGCTTCTACTTTCCGTCCATATCGACGACTGGTGCGCGGACAACGTTACGACGAGTCTTATCTCCTATACGCACGACGCACCTCCATCAACAATTCGCCGAGCTTGTTCTGACCGTCTTTATACAAGCAGGCGCAACCCCAAAAGGCCTCTTTCGACGGAGTCCACGCCACCAATTCGGAGTCACCGGTAGCCGTTAGGGCGTCTCGCAACCTTTTCGACGCGCCGAACTTACTCATTAACAGGCTCCTCATACACTCGACTCTAACGACCTCCCATTCGGCACGCGTTCTCGTTTTCGCGATACGGGAAGCTCGTCGCTTCGCTATATATACCGACCACGCCGCTTTGATGTGCTGCGCACTGTCTTCGTCCGCGTGAAACATCGCTTTTCTAAACTGGTAAGCGTGCTCGACGGATCTGAAATACTGTCCGTACGCCGCAATTCTACACGGATAGTAATTCGACAGGTACGTCAAGAACTCTCCGAAACGCATAGTCGTCGACGACATATCTACACGATGACACACTACTAACTACGGCAGCGCCTCACGCGTAACCACTATAGGCGCGCGTCTTTTTCAGTCGCTAGGTGGACATGCTTTCTTTTTCAGTCACTAGATTGCGGCACACATGCTTAACCATTATATAATCTTAAGCGCACGTGACTCCGCATAACCACCACCACGTCATTACTATATCAGCACGTGACTCCGCATAACCATTACTATTTTTAGTTATTGCTAGTGCTGCCTCTAGTGAGCTAATTAATTACCTAATTAGTACCTGATTAGTCACTAGATGTCGATACACTCTTTCTAGGGGAACCCATCAATCACTTTTTTTTTGACACATTCCGATCCATACTTCCACGCAACATACTGCTAAAAAACGTAGGAATTCTACTTATAAAAAGCGAAAAAGCCTTTGATCTCGGGTCATGACCCGGGACGCCGTAACCTTCCTTACTATTCTCGTCATTGATACCCCTTGCAGAGAACGACGCCGTCTATGCTACGAAGATGCAAGATTACTATGTCTGGCTCTTCAGCAGGTATATCGGAAGCAGCGGCAAGCAGCCCGTGCCTGGACTACGGGCCTTCACCTCTGCACCCGGGACTCCCCCGCCCAGAAAATCAACACTGGACTACTTCACGCCCATCGTTCAACCGATCCCTGACAACACAGTTGTTCGCGGGCTACTGAAGCGCCCGAAGGTAGCCACGGCTGAGGTTGGTCAGAATTGGGTCCTGAATACATTCGATCTGGGAGTCTGTTTGAAAGCCATACCCGATGGAGAGGCTGTTAATGGAGCGATTCGCCGAGGAGGAGAACAACCCCATCGCAGACCCCGTTCCGCTTCTCAACATGACCCAGTCTTGCAATGCAATCGAGTTTACCTCGACGAAACCCTCAAAGAAGGATGTGGTGGAGGAGGCGGAAGAGGAAGAAGAGGACGATGAAAGCGATGATGAGTGATGGATCTGATAGTGGAGAATACTTCCCTTGCAATATTTGAAGACGTCTTCCGTTCTGTTATTACGTACTTCAATAAATCAGTTAATAAATAAATTTAGTGGAATTTATGTATTTAAGACACTAGCACGTGACCTTGACCTGTGATCGCAAAAATAACACAATTTTTTTTATTTTATTGCCCTCAAAAACCCTCTCTTAACTTATGGGCAATATAATTTTTTTAGTCGATTTTTGTCTCGATAATGGCGGCACCAATTTGCATACTAGTATGCCACCGACACGTGTGGTCACTTCAAGAATAGTTTTATTATTATCTTTTACCCTCAAAACATGTGTCTAGACACCTTATTTGTTCTGTTATCTGCAATATTGGTTGGTATATAGTGACACATAGATTGTTCGGTAATGGCGGCACTGATTTGCATACAAATGATACGTGGGACATCCGGACGACTTTTTAACATAGCTCATCGTTTTCTACGCATTTTTTCCGATCTAGAGTCGCCGATTAAAAGTTGATTTCCGGGGGGGGGGTGCACGATACCCCCCCCCTTCCGACTAGACTAAATAGGTGACGCGGCATAGCTCTCAGAAAAACAGAAACATAAAAATAAAAAAATTGAATGCACTGAATGGCTCCTGGATATACACTGCACTATAAGTGTTAGTAAGCAACTTTTTACATACTTTTACTACAGAACAAAACAAATGTTGAGGTTAGATTAACGGCTTATCAGTTTCCATTAATACTCATAAAATAATTACGCGTAAATTCGCACGTGCTATGTCGGCACCGAAACGGTCATTATTTCGCAGATGCGTAGGTAGATATTTATAAACAAAAATAAAAAATATTGACGCGTATACAGTCACTTTATAATTTAAAATGGTTCACTTAGGTGCTTGTTCATCTAATATTAAATATATATTTTGCAATTGAAATGTTGTATTACAACAATGGACCGGCGCGGATCCTGAGGTGGGTCCAGGAGGAAGGACGCCGCTTTCGGCATTGGGTACACAACTATAATTATATTGAATGGCTGAAAACCAGATTCTAGGTACCTTTTCAAATGTTTTGTTTACACAATTGCACCTTTCCTGCCCACTGGTTGGTGCTTCCATTTTGGCCAACAAATAAATTATATACATCATTTACAAATATAATATTTTAGGTTAAAAACATTAGAATATATGCCTCGACATGTTGAATGTTGTCAACTGTTCGGTTCAAAATATTTCCAATGGGTAGGGAAGTTGCCTTATTTCGTGCCTTCAATGCTTCGTATTAGGACATGGCAATAAACAAAGCTGGATTAGTATAGTATTATGTAGAAGTATATTATAAGCTCTAGTTATTATATACTATTGACTGACATATTGCTGACATTCTAGTCAAAATTAACTTACCAGCTGTCAGGTCAACGGTTACAGTAATATGTCGTGTGTTTTGTTGCCCAAAGTCAGTACCAGATAATTGTACTTACTTATTACTAACTGAAAATGTAAATATAATAGTTTCAGTCACATGATAAAATAACATGCACAAAATATTATATACTATCATATTACATGATTCGTCTGTGCAGGCGTAAATGATCCTGTCTTGAAAAGGTTGTCCATCAACATGTTGTTAATACATGCTAGGAAGCACAGAAAGCATGAAACAAAGTACACACATTTAAACAGGAAAATACTTTAAAATAACATGACCAAGCAAGCAAGTAAACAATTCAATATACTAACATGACTTACGAAAACGAGTACATTCTTATTATAATAATGTCTATGTAATATTTTATTTTGGAACGAAAATGACCACACCCACCTCTCCCTGCGAAATAATGACCGTTTCGTCGACGACAGCATACAACAGGTGTGTTTCAATTTCCTTTAAGTATGAGTTGCAGATGATAGCATGCATGCATGCATAGATAAATGCGTACATATATACATTACATACATACATACGTACGTACGTACATACGTACGTGCGTACGTACGTACGTACGTACGTACGTACATACATACGTACATACATACATACATACATACATACATACATACATACATACATACATACATACATACATACATACATACATACATACATACATACATACTTACGCAAGTATGTACATGCATTATCATTGATCACTATTGTGACCTGTCATACGAAAGCTGGTATTATGTAGCAAATTTGTGAAATTGTATTGTGCACTTTTTGGATTCCAAGACCATGAGCTGTAAAACGTTACCTCATTTGTTGAAATATTTTGAGGAGTTTTTGATTGATAGCTAAGATTTAAGCGAACTCTAAAAAGAATCGTTTCGGAAAACTAGGCTATTTTGACTCATACTGTATACTGTTTTTTTATATGGGCTATTAAATGTATGTATTTTATTAATTTTTGGCTGTTTGTCGAGGAAAATATACTGGACATCGAAAGTGTGCCCAAATTAAAAAAATTGACGGAACATGACATAGGCAGCTATTTTGGCTCGTTTCCAGTATATACCCTTGCGACTTAATACCCGCTTCGCTGTGGCGGATCAAAATTAATATGGATATAGCTTGTGACGGAATCATATGACTAGTGTGACAAGGTACGTCATGTCAATATGACCTGGCTCGGGTACAGAAAGTAGAGTTGGCACATGAAAGAACGAATGTTGTATCTCTACATCTTACTACATAAACACCGTCTGGATACGGCTGTTGAAGGGTTGGTCCTCATTTACAGAATGTAAATATCATCGTAATGCTGGCAAAGCGAATACATTTAAAACAAATAACACACACACGCACGAACACACGCACGTAAGCACGCACGTACGGACGCACGTTCGGAAAGAGATAGAGAGAAAGGGCGAGAGAGAGGCAGACTAACAGACAGACACTCAGGCACACAGACAGGCAGGCAGACAGACAGATAGACAGAAAGAGACATAGAGACACATTGTTATAATCCAGATACGCCAGTGGCTTTTTTGTCCACTTGTTGTCTGTACATTATCGAAATCGTGTTAAATCTGAATAAAATGTAGACCTTGTGAAAAATGGTTAAATAATAGTCTATGAACTAAAGTTACTGTCGATTTTAATAAACCTTGGGGCAGCGAGTGTTTATTCTGTACAAAAACAAACAATGCGAGTATTTAGCAGGTTTCTCACATATGCACTTCGGACACAACACAGCCGATATCTCCACATATCATCCTAACTAACCGATTCTAGGTACCTTTTCAAATGTTTTGTTTACACAATTGCACCTTTCCTGCCCACTGGTTGGTGCTTCCATTTTGGCCAACAAATAAATTATATACATCATTTACAAATATAATATTTTAGGTTAAAAACATTAGAATATATGCCTCGACATGTTGAATGTTGTCAACTGTTCGGTTCAAAATATTTCCAATGGGTAGGGAAGTTGCCTTATTTCGTGCCTTCAATGCTTCGTATTAGGACATGGCAATAAACAAAGCTGGATTAGTATAGTATTATGTAGAAGTATATTATAAGCTCTAGTTATTATATACTATTGACTGACATATTGCTGACATTCTAGTCAAAATTAACTTACCAGCTGTCAGGTCAACGGTTACAGTAATATGTCGTGTGTTTTGTTGCCCAAAGTCAGTACCAGATAATTGTACTTACTTATTACTAACTGAAAATGTAAATATAATAGTTTCAGTCACATGATAAAATAACATGCACAAAATATTATATACTATCATATTACATGATTCGTCTGTGCAGGCGTAAATGATCCTGTCTTGAAAAGGTTGTCCATCAACATGTTGTTAATACATGCTAGGAAGCACAGAAAGCATGAAACAAAGTACACACATTTAAACAGGAAAATACTTTAAAATAACATGACCAAGCAAGCAAGTAAACAATTCAATATACTAACATGACTTACGAAAACGAGTACATTCTTATTATAATAATGTCTATGTAATATTTTATTTTGGAACGAAAATGACCACACCCACCTCTCCCTGCGAAATAATGACCGCTTCGTCGACGACAGCATACAACAGGTGTGTTTAAATTTCCTTTAAGTATGAGTTGCAGATGATAGCATGCATGCATGCATAGATAAATGCGTACATATATACATTACATACATACATACGTACGTACGTACATACGTACGTGCGTACGTACGTACGTACGTACGTACGTACGTACATACATACGTACATACATACATACATACATACATACATACATACATACATACATACATACATACATACATACATACATACATACATACATACATACATACATACATACTTACGCAAGTATGTACATGCATTATCATTGATCACTATTGTGACCTGTCATACGAAAGCTGGTATTATGTAGCAAATTTGTGAAATTGTATTGTGCACTTTTTGGATTCCAAGACCATGAGCTGTAAAACGTTACCTCATTTGTTGAAATATTTTGAGGAGTTTTTGATTGATAGCTAAGATTTAAGCGAACTCTAAAAAGCATCGTTTCGGGAAACTAGGCTATTTTGACTCATACTGTATACTGTTTTTTTATATGGGCTATTAAATGTATGTATTTTATTAATTTTTGGCTGTTTGTCGAGGAAAATATACTGGACATCGAAAGTGTGCCCAAATTACAAAAATTGACGGAACATGACATAGGCAGCTATTTTGGCTCGTTTCCAGTATATACCGTTGCGACTTAATACCCGCTTCGCTGTGGCGGATCAAAATTAATATGGATATAGCTTGTGACGGAATCATATGACTAGTGTGACAAGGTACGTCATGTCAATATGACCTGGCTCGGGTACAGAAAGTAGAGTTGGCACATGAAAGAACGAATGTTGTATCTCTACATCTTACTACATAAACACCGTCTGGATACGGCTGTTGAAGGGTTGGTCCTAATTTACAGAATGTAAATATCATCGTAATGCTGGCAAAGCGAATACATTTAAAACAAATAACACACACACGCACGAACACACGCACGTAAGCACGCACGTACGGACGCACGTTCGGAAAGAGATAGAGAGAAAGGGCGAGAGAGAGGCAGACTAACAGACAGACACTCAGGCACACAGACAGGCAGGCAGACAGACAGATAGACAGAAAGAGACATAGAGACACATTGTTATAATCCAGATACGCCAGTGGCTTTTTTGTCCACTTGTTGTCTGTACATTATCGAAATCGTGTTAAATCTGAATAAAATGTAGACCTTGTGAAAAATGGTTAAATAATAGTCTATGAACTAAAGTTACTGTCGATTTTAATAAACCTTGGGGCAGCGAGTGTTTATTCTGTACAAAAACAAACAATGCGAGTATTTAGCAGGTTTCTCACATATGCACTTCGGACACAACACAGCCGATATCTCCACATATCATCCTAACTAACCGATTCTAGGTACCTTTTCAAATGTTTTGTTTACACAATTGCACCTTTTCTGCCCACTGGTTGGTGCTTCCATTTTGGCCAACAAATAAATTATATACATCATTTACAAATATAATATTTTAGGTTAAAAACATTAGAATATATGCCTCGACATGTTGAATGTTGTCAACTGTTCGGTTCAAAATATTTCCAATGGGTAGGGAAGTTGCCTTATTTCGTGCCTTCAATGCTTCGTATTAGGACATGGCAATAAACAAAGCTGGATTAGTATAGTATTATGTAGAAGTATATTATAAGCTCTAGTTATTATATACTATTGACTGACATATTGCTGACATTCTAGTCAAAATTAACTTACCAGCTGTCAGGTCAACGATTACAGTAATATGTCGTGTGTTTTGTTGCCCAAAGTCAGTACCAGATAATTGTACTTACTTATTACTAACTGAATATGTAAATATAATAGTTTCAGTCACATGATAAAATAACATGCACAAAATATTATATACTATCATATTACATGATTCGTCTGTGCAGGCGTAAATGATCCTGTCTTGAAAAGGTTGTCCATCAACATGTTGTTAATACATGCTAGGAAGCACAGAAAGCATGAAACAAAGTACACACATTTAAACAGGAAAATACTTTAAAATAACATGACCAAGCAAGCAAGTAAACAATTCAATATACTAACATGACTTACGAAAACGAGTACATTCTTATTATAATAATGTCTATGTAATATTTTATTTTGGAACGAAAATGACCACACCCACCTCTCCCTGCGAAATAATGACCGCTTCGTCGACGACAGCATACAACAGGTGTGTTTCAATTTCCTTTAAGTATGAGTTGCAGATGATTGCATGCATGCATGCATAGATAAATGCGTACATATATACATTACATACATACATACGTACGTACGTACATACGTACGTGCGTACGTACGTACGTACGTACGTACGTACATACATACGTACATACATACATACATACATACATACATACATACATACATACATACATACATACATACATACATACATACATAAGTAGTGGTAAGAGGTTCGCCATCCCCGGAAGTGACCTAAGATCAAAGGCTTTTTCGTTTTTTATAAGTAGAATTCCTACGTTTTTTATTACTAATGATTTAGCAACGTCAAAAAGTGATTGATGGGGGTCATGAGAAAGAGGGTGTCGCCATCTACTGAATAAAGATGGAATAAATAGGGGGAATGACGACCTCTAGTGGCTAATCAGGTACTAATTAGGGTAATTAATTAATTAATTAATTAAGTACTAATTAGTAACAAATGAGTAGCGCAATTATCGGAGGAGAACGTTAACAATGACTAAAAATAGTAAATAGTGACCTATTAGTATTAATTACGTGCACGGGAGGTGGGAAAGATTTTAGAGTGAAGTGACACCCCTGGAGATCAGCGAAGTGACACCCCTGGAGATCAGCGAGTTTAAAATAATGACGCGCGGGAAGGTTCTAGAACCTTCTAGAAGCTTCTAGAACGGTGCGGTGGTGGAGGTGGGGGCCGCTCGGTTTAGATTACGCCTGGTGGCCTGGTTTTCACGTCTCACTGGCAAATGGTGGTGTCGAATGTCAGGCTGCAGGATTTTATGTGCATTGGTTTGACGGATAAATGTTTTTCGAGGCGCGGGCTTGTAATAAGCTTCTGGCACCGATGTGTCAGTGCTGGCTGCAGCACGGAAGGCCGGATTTTTCGTGGTGCGCGTTTGTTATGGTGCTGATGTGGATATTGTCAGTGCTAGCTGCGGCACCGCTGATGGATACGCGTGCAATTGCGGTGCAATATTGGTGCTGTCAGATTGGACTGTGCGCGTATTAATATAGGTGGAATTATTCGTGTGTTATTGCAGTTGGTGGTCTGTGTGTGCACGTATTTAGCTTGTGGTGTTCGCTGGCTTTATCGTGTGTAAGTTTGGTGGGCACTGATACGCGTGCAATAGCAGCTGGGGGCCCCGGCGCTGTCAGATTGGCTTGTGCGCGTGTATTAAGCTTGTGTCTTGGGCGTTGTTGCAACGACGAATAGGTGGAAAATATTATTCGTGTGTGATTTGGAATGCTGGCGGATGTGAAAGGAAAACACGGAAACAATAAACGGTGAGAAATAAATTGTATTTATTTCAATAAAATCATGGTGGGGGTGGTCCAAAGCCGTGTCGGCCCGGGGGTTGTGGCGGAAAGGCTAAATGCACGGAAAGATGTGCTGGGATGGGTGGGGCAAATGAGGGGGGTAGAATTTCAGGGGCTGGAAAAATATCCGCAAATGAGAACGGCTGTGCGAAAGGGTTGGCGGGCGCAATAAATTCTAAATCAGTGTAGCCGGGGTAGAAGGTATCGTCGAAGTTCTCCTCGAACTCTTCGAGCGAATCGTCACTGTCTTGTTCGGGTGGTGGCCGTCGTTGCGGTTCAACGGCCAATAGGGGCTGGTGACGGCATCGGGCTGAGGTGAACGTGATCGGGCGGGGGGAAGGACCAACATGGTGCAGTGTAGTGCCCCGGCCGATATCATAGCGTCGATGCACAAGGCTCCGATCTATCACGTAGAGGTCTCTGCAGGGGAATGAGGAAAAGTTTAATTAGTGATACTGGCGCACGGGGGTTCATCTGTGGAGACGGAAACAGTGTTAAGGGCTGTGATGTGGTCGGCGACGCCCAAGGTACAATGTCCCAGGTCGATCGGAGCGCGCACCTCTATCTATCATAAGCAGATCGGCTGGGGTTAAATTTATTCTATGCGATCTATGAATAAAGCCGTTTCGATGCGAGGGCCTCGCAAGGGTTTGTCCGCGTCCTATATGTAGGGTATCGAAGCCGGCAATGTTTCGTCTGCAAGTATGAAAAAAAGTATTAAAGTAACGGTGCGTCTCTGTTTAGGTTAGGTCCTGTAAAAAAACATTAAGTCGTTAGCGGGGCGTTTGTAAATAGTGGGGCGCTATAGCTTTTTATCGAAAGTCTGCAAAATAAAGGTAAAACGTACCTTGTGCCGGGGCGGCTTTGTGGTGGGGGTAGACGCATAGAGGCGGGCGGTGGAATACCGCCGGCGGCTTGGGGAGGCTCAATCACGTCGACTTGGGGAGGCACGTCGACTTGGGGCGTACCGAGTCCGGCGTTTTGGGGAGGCGGATCGCTGAAAAAATAGTGAACGTTATAAAAGAAAGTGAGCGATGAAAGTCAGTGTTAGGTGAGTTAGCAATGAAAGTCAGTGAGTTAGCAAAACGTACCTGTTTTGCAGCTGATGAGAATTGGCCGCATAATTACCAACTTGTTCGGTTGACTCCATAGTGAGAAATGAATTGCGCAGTTGTTGAGCCGCTGTTTTGCGCGCGGCCCCCTAGTCACGTACGCCATAGCCTTACATAAGGTGCTGACGTCACTGTTTATATAAAGCGCTTATGTAACTGTTTGTAAGTCTTTAAAACGACCGTTAAATGTGAAATGTGAGCAAACTAAGCGACCTATAATAGTCAGTGGGGTCTAGAGAATCTTATGGTGACTTTATATTAGGAAATAAAAGTGGCATTCTGTTAGTGCACTAGACTGACCGAGAGATTTTTTTCAGTTTTAGTAACCTTGTAAGAGTCGGCCGCTTTGTGGCTCGCGTGCGTTTGTGCACGGGGGCTGTGTGCGGGCCGCGTGCAACGCGCTTATATAGGAAGCGGGTGGAGAACGACTAAATATTGTCGCTGTCGTGTTGCCATCGTTGACGTTTTGTTGTTGTTGCAGAGCGTTGTTGATTATGTCCCCGCCTGTCGCGCACGGAGAGGCGCCACCAAAGAGAGGCAGCAAGCTGAGGGAGGTGCCAACGGTGGCGTCGGGTGGCAAAGCGAAGCCGGCGTCGGAGGCCAGTGCGAAGGCGCTTCCGACGGCCAACGAGGCGCCTACTTTCGAGGCCGTGGTGAGTGCGCCCAACGAAGTGTCGTTGAAGGAGTTCGTGCTGTCGTGCGATGGCACGTATAAGATTGTTACCCCGCTAACAATCGTTGGGGTGGCTTGGAAAAGCAAATGCACGTACACGGGCTGTGGCATTTGCAAGCGCAAAGTGAGAGGCCTAGTAAGTGGTGGTCAGGCGTGCGCTGTACACGGCATACAGGCAACGACGAAGACGTATTTTTCGGTGCGCGTTTTGGTGGAAGACGAAAAGGACGCCGACACGGAGGCCAGCATTTGGATCACCCTGTTCGACGAAGCTATTTCGGCGATAGGCGATTACAATGCCGACCATGTGTCGGCCCTGTTGCCCGACCAGTTGCGCAGTAGCTTTGTGGCGAGCCTGGTTGGCACCGTCTTGGAGTTGACCATACACAAGGTCGTGTGGGGTGGCATACTGGATGCGTATACGGTCCGTGAGGTGCGGGTCGTGACGAAGAAGGGGAGCGAGACCGTTTGAATGATGACTAACGTTTGGCTAGTGTTCTGTAGACCTAATTGCTGCTTTGGTTATTCTTCTGTAGGACGCTGTATTTGCTGCTGCGTTGCGCGGCCTTATCGACGCTGCTGACGAGTGCGCACCCCCTGCCGAGAAGTGCACTAAGAAGGAAGCAACGCCACGCCTTGCCGACGACCCTCCACCGCTGGGGGGAGCCGAAGAAGAAGTGCTATCGTACTGCTGGCCGACAGTGGACGGCGCGCAGCCCATGCCACCGCACGACCTGGTGAGCGACGCCGGGACGCCCACGTACGTTGCATTAACCCCGGTGGTGGTGGTGGTGGGTCCCGACGAGGCAGCCGCTGTACCAATAGACCCGGCGGCGACAGCGGACGCCTCCGCGACCGTGCTATCGTCACCACTGCCGCTGGCCGTGCTGTCCGTCTCGTCGGAAGACTTCATACCGTGGGCCCGTAACAATCGCCCGGTGGTCGTGGGCACACTTCAGACCGACTCGGAGTGGAGCGTTCTGCATTCATACGCCGGTCGTCAGCGATGCATGATGTCCACGTTTGCTGAGCTAGTCGGTGAGCGCGTGATGGACACAGCGCGACAAGAATGTGGTGAGTGCCCCCCGGAGGAGGGGTGCCCCTTCGTGCACATGCGCGGCTACAGGGGGAGGAAGCCGAGCCGGCGGTATAACATTCTGTACGAAAACGCGGCGGCCCTGAATGTGTGCTTTTTTTCAGCGTCACTCGACAGCTTTCTACAGCAGACGTTGTTGCTTCCTGCTATTCGTATACTCTCGGTGCTGGAGGATCGTTGCGTGCGCGGCGATCGAGCTTCGGAGGGTGCGCTCCTGCGCCAGGTAGCCGACTGGCTCATGGGGACGGATTGGACGGCGCCGTTCGACCGTGCTCTGTTGGAGGTCGCCGTACAGTATTACCTAATGAAAAGGGCATGCCTCGACGTCTGAACGCTATGAACAGTGCATTTCGCTATGGCATAAAGCCGCTGATGAACATTAGCAGGAAAATTGAATGATGGCATAAGCGTTCCGCCCCCCATTGTTAAAGCCTTATTATTTACTCTGCTGTGGCATAAAGCCTCTTTACAGTCTGAACATTTTGCTATACGCCACTGATGAACATTAGCAGGAATGGTCGCTGTGCAGTATTACCAGCGGCCTATAGCGCCTAAAGCGTTATTATTTACTCCGCTGTGGCATAAGCGCCCCCTTAGTACCGATGAACATTTTGCTATAGGCCGTTGTTAGAGCCTTATTATTTACGCTGCTGTGGCATAAAGCCTTACTGTCGTGATGTAGACTGCTTAATAAAACGTATGAAAATCAATTCCCGCCTTCGCATATACGCCGCTGATGAACATTAGCAGGAATGGTCGCTGTGCAGTATTACCAGCGGCCTATAGCTGCTAAAGCGTTATTATTTACTCCGCTGTGGCATAAGCGCCCCTTAGTAGCGATGAACATTTTGCTATAGGCCGTTGTTAGAGCCTTATTATTTACGCTGCTGTGGCATAAAGCCTTACTGTCGTGATGTAGTATGCTTAATAAAACGTATGAAAATCAATTCCCGCCTTGTGTTGTTACCATCCAAAAAAAACCGCACGTCATTCAATGCCTGTCCAATGGCGGCTGCCGCCCACAAAACACTCCGGGTGACGGCCGAAATTTCTATAAAAAAAAACACTGGCAGGCACTGACGGCCGAAATTTCTACTACAAACCGTCGTATTCGGGCGCCCCTGACGGGCGAAATTGCTACTACAAAACGTAAACTTAGGCGAAATTTCTACTACAAAAACTTTGCCGCTGACAGCCACAATTTCTACTACAAAACTTTGCCGTCGTATTCGGGCGTCAAAAACTAGGCCGCCACTGACAGTATCCCTCCTCGACGCTGTCGGTGTCGCCACCTGACGCAAAACGTAAACAAAAAACTTTGTCCGCTGGGCGCCCCTGCCAAACGCATCCCGTGGCGCTGCCACCTGTCTGTGTCGCCACCTGACGGAGCAGAGAACACCGCTTAGAAATGCCCCCCTAACGGGGTGGCCTTATAAAGGACGTCTACACGCCCCTCCGTCGTAGTTAATAGAGCGCCGCCTAGACCGACGATGCACGTGTGTCCGAAATGCGATCGATCGTTCGTCCGTCTTTTTAATTTGACGCAGCATCTAAAAACATGCGTTACCGATGAACACGTATGCCCGAAATGCAATCAAGCGTTCGCGCAGCGCGCCAATATGTTGCGGCATCTGCGACTGTGCGGAGACGCCGCTGAGGGGCCCCCAAATCGACCGGACGCCGACGACGACCTACAGAGCGTCGTGCACGACTACTGGGCGAGCATCCGTACGTCTGTGGAGCGCGGACCCGTTCAATCTAGGTATAATTTCCATTTGTCCGGTGACGGGACTACGAGCGAGCACGACGCCCAACTACGACTGATGTTCGAGGAGCAGACTCGTGCCTTTAAAATAAACTTATCGTACGGGTTTATTCTGCGCCACAGGGAGACGGGCCGACTACGTTACTACCATTCTTCGTGTAACTGTTGCGGCCGCTATCTCGAGTCGCCCGTCCTCGTTTCCGACGCCGCGTCATTCGAACGCTTCCTCGAGGCCACCCGTCAGCCCGACGTTCTGCAGTACGTGATTGCGCAGCGCCCCGACTCGGGGTGGATCGCCGAGTTGGTAACGAACGTTACGTATTTTCTCAACGCCATCATCCACCATCCTATCGGATGCGCCCGTCAGCAGCCCCTCCCCGCCTATCTGCGCCACAACGCGGGCCTCGTCAGCCTAATGAACGATCGCCGCGGGCATCCGTATGCCGACAACTTGTGCCTCTTCCGCTGTCTGGCGCTGCATCGGGGCGCCGACTTTCGCGCTGACGATTTGACGGCCGCCGCCTTAAGGCTCTACGCCGACTACGGCGATCAACCCTACTGCGCGTTCGCCGGCGTCCCGCTGAACGAACTCGACCGGGTGGAGGAGGCCTTCGAAACGAATGTGACCGTGTATCGGCTGTCGGCGGCGGAGGAGGGCGCCACCGCCGAAGTGGTCCGCCGCTCCCTCCATCGCTACCCGGCCACCATGAGCGTCAATCTATTCGGAACGCACTATTCCTTCATAGCCGACGTGTCGCTGTTCTGTCGTTCGTATCGATGCGGCAAGTGCGGCGATTCGCTGTGGCGCACCGCCAGTCGGCTGCGGAGTCACGAGGCGACGTGCGAGGGCGGCGTTCGCCACGTCTTTCCCGGCGGCGTCTACCGTCCGACGCCGTCCGTGTTTCAGCAGCTGGAGGACGAGGGCGTCTACGTGGACGAACGCCTGCGCTACTATCCGTACAGGGCGACATACGATTTTGAGTGCTACTTCGACGATCACGATCTGCCGGCGGACAGCGCCAAACGCCGGTGGATAGCGCGACACGAACTACTCAGCGTGAGCGTCGCCTCGAACGTCCCCGGACACGAGTCGGCGCGCTGCTTCGTGACGTCCGGCGATTCGGGCGACCTCGCGAAGCGCCTGATCGACGCCCTGGAGGCCATGAGCGAGGCGGCGTGCGCGGCACTGCGGCCGTCGTTCGACGAGACCTTCGAGGCGATCGACGCGCTCGACGCCGAATGGCGGGCGCGCGCAACGGTGGCGGAACTCGATAAGAGCCCGTACACGGCGCTCGGCGACCGTCTGTGGCAGCACCTGCGCCGCCTCCCCGTCCTCGGCTTCAATTCGGGAAAGTACGACTTGAACGTCGTTAAGAAATATCTGACGCCCCTGTTCATGACCGACGCCGCGCAGGACATCTCGTCGGCGTTCACGATCAAGCGTCAGAACAATTTCATGTGCCTGACGACGGCGACACTCAAGTTCCTGGACATCACCAACTACCTGGCCCCCGGCGTCAGCTACGACCGGTTTCTGAAGGCCTACGGCTGCGAGGCGACGAAGGGGCACTTCCCCTACGAGTACCTCGACGACCCGCGTAAACTGGCCGAGACCCGGCTGCCACCGCGCGAGGCCTTCTACAGCCGCCTGAAGCGCGAAGGCATCTCGGCCGCCGAATACGAGGGTTGCGCGCGGGTATGGCGCGACGAGGGGATGACGACGCTGCGGGACTACCTCGTGTGGTATAACAATAGGGACGTGGTGCCGTTCCTGGAGGCCCTTGACAAGCAGTTCGCCTTCTATCGGCAGCGCCGCATCGACATGTTCAAGGACGCCATCAGCGTGCCGGGCCTGACGCTGCTGTATCTCTTCAACGATCTACCGTCGTCGCTCCACTTCACGCTCTTCAACGAGCCGAACAAGGACCTGCACCGGCTCCTACAGTCGCAGATCGTCGGTGGCCCCTCGATCATTTTCGCGCGCTATCACGAGGCCGGCGTGACCGCCCTTCGGCGCGAGGAGTACGGCGAGTCGGCACGCCCCTGTCGTTCTATTGTGGGTTTCGACGCGAACGGCCTCTATCTATGGGCGATCACGCAGGAGATGCCGACGGGGTGGTTCACGCGCCGGCGCGCTGACAACGCCTTTCGACCGGAGCGCGTACACCGCTACGGCCGCCTGGCCGTCGAGTGGCTGACGTGGGAGGCGGGACGGACGGGGGCCCACATACGTCACCAGCTCAACGGGCGCGAGAAGCGCGTCGGCAAGTACCGGGTCGACGGCTGGTGTGGCGCGACGCGGACGGCGTACCAGTTCCAAGGGTGCTTCTTCCACGGCTGTCCGTGCACGGGGAGGGAGACGAACGCGGTGAACGGTAAGCCGATGAGCCAACTGTACGCCGAGACGGCCGCCGTCACGGCCTACCTTCGCCGCTTCGTCGCCGTCGTCGAGATGTGGGAGTGCCAGTGGCGCGCGACGCGTCCGCCGCCGCCGCCGACACCGCGGAGCTGGGCCGGCGACGGCGCCGTGACGCGGACGACGATCCTGAAGGCCGTGCTCGACGGCACACTGTTCGGCCTCGTCGAGTGCGACATCGCCGTGCCGACGGCGCTGCGCGACACCTTCGCCGAGATGCAGCCGATCTTCAAGAACGCCTACATCGTGCGCGACGATCTCAGCCCGTTCATGCGTCGCTACGCCGAAACGCACGACCTCCTCGTCCGGCCTCAGCGCACGCTCGTGGGGAGCTTCTTCGGCGTCAAGATTCTACTCGCGACGCCGCTACTGCGGTGGTATCTGCGGCACGGCCTCGTCGTCGAGCGCGTCTACCAGATCGTCGAGTACGAGCCGGTCGCGTGCTTTCGCCGCTTCGGCGACACGGTCTCCGCCGCGCGACGCGCGGGCGACGACGACCCCGACAAGGCCATCATCGCCGACACGTTTAAACTGCTCGGCAACAGTTCATACGGGAAAACGATCACGCGCGTCGACCTGCACCGCAACATCAAGTTCTGCACGGCCGCCGGCGCCTCGACGCTGATCAATAATCGTCGCTTCCGTCAGCTCGACGTCGTCGTCCCCGACGGCCTCTACGAGGTGGCGTTGAACAAGCGAACCGTCCGGTACGCGCTGCCCAACCAGATCGGCTACTTCGTCTATCAGTACGCCAAACTGCGCATGCTGGAGTTTTATTACGACTTTATCGCCGCCTACATTCCGCGCCCCCTGTTCCAGTACTGCGCGATGGACACGGACTCGGCGTATTTGAGCCTCGCGGGGCGCCAACTCGACGAGCTCGTGGCGGCGGCCAAGCGCGAACACTACTTTCGTCACCGCGGCGAGTGGTTCCCGTCGGAACACTGCGACGAGCACGCGGAGGCGTACTTGCGGTGCCGGCTCGCCGGCCGAACGTGGGACGCGCCCGCCGAGTGTTGCGCGCGTCGGCGCCGGTACGACAAGCGAACGCCGGGACTCTTCAAAGAGGAATGGTCCGGCCGCGGAATCGTCGCGCTCTGCAGCAAGACGTACTACTGTTTCGGCGGCGACGACGGCGACAAGTACAGTACGAAGGGGCTGAGCAAGCGTCAGAACGACGTCGACAAGGACGCCTTCCTCGACGTGGTGCGCCACCAAAGGAGCGGAGGCGGCCGGAACCGCGGCTTCCAAGTGAAGGAGTCGTCCGTGCTGACGTACGTTCAGGAGCGCGCGGCGCTGAGCTACTTCTACGCCAAACGGCGCGTGCTCGACGACGGCGTCACCACGGCGCCGATACTCGTATAACGAGGGACCTCCCTCCCTCCCTCCCTAGGGGTAGGGACCCCTACCTAGGGACCCCTACCTAGGGGTAGGGACCCCTACCTAGGGGGTCTATGTATGTATGTATGTATGCGAATAAAAATGCGAACACTCGGTACAGTTTTCAGCGTTTTATTTAACTTCGGTAATAGCAAGCGATAGCGCAACAATACAACCTCACTACTTCGGTCTTGCCTGCCTAGCGCGGCGTGGAGCCCGCGACCGGCGGGTCCGACAAAGTCGGTTCGGATTCTCGGTCGTCTAATAATAGCAACAAGCGATAATAGGCAGCGTTCAATGAGGCTTTAGCCAGTCGAATACGAGACAGTCGTTGGCCACCCTATCGGGGCCGAACAGGCACTGGAAGCCGCTTAGCGGCATTCCGCGGCACCGTAAGAGCAGGTAGGTGACGCAATATTGTCCGCACACGTTAGATACGCCGCTCTGCAGTCGCTTGTCGTTGTGCGTCCACGAGTCGCAGTTGCGGTTCAGGAAGTCGCGGAAGTCGGCGTGCAGCGGCGGACGGCCGTACGAATCGAAGTACTCGCCTCGCCGATCGGCTCCCACGTAGACGGCCACCCAGTGTTCGCCCGGTTCGTCGCCGTCGTCGGTGTTGCACACGAACGCCGTCGGGTAGGCGGTGAGCCGCCGCCCCGGCAGCTCGTCTTTGGGCATGACGCCGACGACGATGTTTTTAGTGTACGCGTCGATCGCCAGGCGACGCATCAGCTGAAACGTGTCCATCTCAGAAGTCGTACACGACGTTCCGGTTCTTGTCGATTTCGAGCACCGTCTCGAACTCCCCGTATACGACGACTTTCACCGTCCGGGCGAGCGCGAGCGCGAAGTGGATCTCGGCGCGCAGGTTCCCCGTACGCACGACGTTGAAGTGTTCGCCGTCGCAGCAGTCGGGCGACAGGTCGAAGCCGAATATGGTGTAGCCGCTGCCGAACTCGCCGCGCGTCACATCGAACCCCTCGTCCTCGTACGCCTTCCCCGTCGCGGCGAACAGGTTCATATAGCTTCGGATGTAGCGCCGATGCGCGAAGTCCGGCTGCAGCGGCTTGCTCGGCACCTGGCGTCCGTCGACGTAGAGGGCGAAGAAGTTTATGTCGTTGTGCTTCGCGTTGAACGGGTTTTTATCGTAGACCCCGTTGTAGGCGTCGTTGTCGATCAGGCACATGAACACGCGTCGCGGGAGCGTCCCCAGATAGATGTTCTCGTGCGTGTGCGACGCGGTACCCTGCGGTATCGAGAACACCTTGCAGTCGACGCGGCGCATCGGATACTTGGCCGTCCCGTGCGTCAGCGCCTTGATGTGACCGAGCTGGACGGCCGGATTCAACTTGATCTTGCGCGCCTGCAGGTAGGCCTCCAGCAGAACGATTTTGAACCCCGGATCGGCGACGTCGCCCATGAGCGCGAAGGCGTCCTTGCTGCGCACCAGTCGCATCTTCAGGTCGACGCCGTTCACCAGGCACCGGATCTGCATGAGCACGTCGACGTGCAGGCGCCCTATCATGTCGAACTCGCGGCTTTCGTGTACGAAATCGTGCCGATGCGCGAACCCGCCGTTGTTGTTGTTGGTTGCCTCCATGCGCCCGGCGGTGTCCTTGCACCACAGGTCGGCCTCGAGCTGCGACTTTTTGGCGTCGGGTCCGTAACTGAGCAGTGTCTCGATGTAGGCCCGAAACGGGTACGTATTCGACGACGGCGTCACGAGCGTGCCGTTCAGCGTCACGTCGACCTGACTGAACATCGAATGCAGGAAATTATTGACGGGCGCCACGACGCTGTCGTTCGCGAGCGCGGTCCCGTCCCCCTTCACCACCTTGGCGCGCACGTACAGTCTAACGGACGACAGGTCCAGATAGTCGTCTCCGGATCCCGGAATGAGAAACTCGAGGGGGCCGCCAGCGTCGAGGGCCGTCAGCGGCTGGTGATCGATCCACTGGCCGCTCTCGATGCTCGTCTGCGTCGTCGGCACACTGAACAGGTCCAGTTCGGACTTTACGCTCTCGCACGACTGCCGATGCACGAACGCCATCCTACTACGTCTGCTTCGTTCGACGGCGCCTGCCCTTACTGTCCGGTGCCGCCTTGTCGGTCGGACTTATGTAGCTACTACTACGCGGGAAATACGTCGTCGCTCGGCCTCTTTCGACGGCGCCTCTTCTTGCTGGCCGTCGCCGGCTTGCCGGGCGGCTTTATGCGTCGTCGTCGCTTTTTCGGTGGCGGCGGGGCATTCAGCAGCCCGTCGAGAAGGTCGGCGCCCGCCTCCCTCGCACGCCTCTTCACCGCCTGCTTCAGATTGCCGCCGGCGACGACGTCCTGCGCCACGCGCACGCCCGTCTTGAGTGCGCGCCTACCCAGCGCCATGGCCCCTCTCTTGATAAGCGGCATGGCACTTCGAAACAGGCTGCCAAAGAGATTACCCAGTCCGTGGCCTCGCTGCGCTCGGGCGCCAACGAACACCGGCAGGCCACCGCCGACCTGCCGCGTGTAGTAGTCCTCGTACACGTTTCGCGTCATCGTCAGAACAGTTTCGACTTGCGGCGTCGGACGTGAAGCGTCGTCACGACTTTTCCGTTCTCAAATGGTATCGACTGACCGAGGTCGTCTCTTATATCTATCTCAATCGAATCGAATTGGCGCCGCAGGAGCGGCGCGTATTGGACGCGGTCGAAGATGTTCGATACGATGCTGCCGTTCGAACCGTGGACGGGAACGGCTCGAATGAGGGGGGCAAATACGTCGCCGACGATGCGCGTCTCCACGATGTCCGTGTACACGAACAGGGTGTCGACGCCACCGCTCAGGTCCACCGGGTGGTCCGCCTCGCACTCGAACAGGTACCCCGGGGGCAATTCGCTGCCGTCCGCCGGCGTCCCGTAACTCGCGATATAGTCCGACTCGAAGCCTAGTATCTGTTTCAGGCGCCCGTCCCGCGGCATGTTAATTTCGACGCCCGGCGATAGAAGCAACGTCATCCGATTAGTGATGGCGCTGTACACTAGGCGCACCTTGACCGTGTCGGTGCACAGTTTCGACAACGCCTCGTTGATTTTGCGCGCCAGCTTTTTGGCGTTGTTGTAAAAGCCGTGCGGAATGTTGGCCTGTCGGGCAATTTTTCCCCCGTCCTCGGTGGTGAAAAAGCCCACCTCCCCCCTCTCGCACGCCACGAAGAAGTAGGTATCCACCGGCCTCACATTGTACCAGCTATGCGTATACTGTAGCGACACCAGCCCGCATTCCCACTCGCCCAACAGGTCGACGCGCTGCGGCAAATTCGTCGTGTAGTGCGTCAACGTGTTTTTGGGGTGCGCCTTCATAGACGCGTTGCTCGGCAACGTGACGTAAAAGTCAGACGTCGACGCCATCGCGCCTCCTCATAGACGGACTCGGCAGTAGGTAGCCGAGGCAACTCCTCAGCAGCGCCGTCCACAGATTGGAGTCGCCCGTGCCGCGCGTTAGATTGTATATACTGACGACGATCACCGTGTACAGGACGACGATCTGGCACAGGAAGACGATCTCGGCCTTAGGGCATTCGTTGCCGCAGAGACGCCAAGGAACGCTCGTGACGGAGGAGGCGTCGACGGCATCGGGCGCAGGCACAGAGACGCATGAGGCGTCGGCGGGTGTAACGACAAATGCGCCTGAGTCGTCGGCGGTGGGCGGCTTCTGCATTGGCTGCTACTGCTGCTGCTGCTGTCGTCTCGTCCGTACACATCGCGCTACTGCCGTCCGACGCTACGGCGACGTTCCTTTATCCGCGCAGGCACACCATAGAGCGAGTTCGTCGACGGGCGTGGGGGCGACGGTGATGGTGATGGTGCGCCTCCTCCTCCCTTCGCCTCGGCAGTCTACTAATACAGCACGGACCCCTTACAAAAAAAAACGAAAAGCCGTTGCACAGCCCCGCCTCGTGCAGACGCCAGCACCCCGCGTGGCGCATCCAACGCGTCGTCATCATCAGCCCTTATAATCCACGAGCTCCTTGGCGTCGATCCAGCTATTGAACGAGACCGGATAGCCGAACCATTTGACGAGCACCTCTTCGCCCTTACCGCGTCGTCGACGTCGTCTCTGTAGAACGACTTCCACCCGATATAGTTTGTCCTTCGCAACGATCACTTTTTGTAGCTCCAGCCCATAGAAGGTGCCGTCCAGTGTCGCGCCGGCGTCGTCCATCAGTCGGTAAACAGGAGGGTCGGTCGGGTGCAAGTCTACGACGGTGAAGAGCTCCTCGCTCCAGTTAGGCATGTACCCCTTCTTGAAGACGCCCTTCGCCTTGCTGATGCGTACGCGATCCCCCGCTCGCAGTTTCGGCTTGCTTTTTTGACACCCACCGTCACCGTACAGACGCTGCCACACGCTCTCCTGATTCGTCGCGTCGACGCTCGCCGGCGTCCTACCGATGCTTCGATGATAGGCGTTGTTGTACGACCGCACGAAGTCCTGCAACGGCTCCACGAACCTCAGCGTCTGATGCTTCGTGAAGTACCGCCACATGCGCGTCTTCAGCGTACGATTGAATCGCTCCACGATGCTCGCCTTCGTCTCCTCGTTGTGCGTCACGAAATGGTGGACGCCGCGCGCCTTCAAAAGCGTCTGAAGGGGCCTGTTCAGAAACTCCGTCCCCTTGTCGGTCTGCAGGACGTGCGGTGGCGCCGACGATGCCAGCAGCCCCTCGAAGGCCGCGACGAGCTCCGGACCGGATTTGCGCTTCAACGGAACACACGACGCCCGCTTCGAGAAGACGTCGATGACCGTCAGTAGGAACGCTATGCCGTCGTTGTGCTTTTTCAGTTTAGCCACGTCGACGAGATCGGCTTGCCACTGCTGATTTTGACCGCCCACGATAACGCGACGACGCTTAAATCGGCGCCTAACCGGCTTGTGAAGCGTATAGGCGTCCTGCGCCGCCAGCCACCGCCCGACGGCCGGCTTGGGCACCGCGACCGACCGGCGCAACGCATCGACGCCGCCATAACTGCCTGCCCGTTTCGGGTCGAAGTAGGCACGCTTCAGTAGGTCGTCGCGTTGTTGGTGCTCTCGTTGCGCACCACGAGACCGCCGGCCGTCTCGTTGCGCACCACGAGTCCGCCGGGACACCATGGGATGCGCGGCGGCGACGACGACGACGATACGGCGAACAAGAGGACGGCGACGATGACCGCCGCAATTACGACTGCTACGACGACAATGAGTACTGATCTTCGGTCGGGCGGCATCCTCTACGGGACACACTAAAAGCTGGACCACGGCGTACGCTCAACGGACCGCGTGCGCACCTTTCGCTTCTGCTCGCGCTCGACGGACCGAGTGCGCCCCTTTCGCTTCTGCTCGCGCTGTATATACGCCCGACGCTGGGGGTTGCCGACGAATTCCATAGGGACGTTCAGCCGCCTTATATGGTCGCCGAACGCTTCCCAGCCAACCGGCGCGGGGGCCGTCTTACGCGTTCGCATGAGATCGTTCA
>CM034533.1:56812472-56854788 GCA_020002185.1 Paraescarpia echinospica | reverse complement strand
TGCTTTCTGTAGGACGTTGTAATTGCTGCTGCTTTGCGTGGTATTCTCGACGTTGAGGAGTGCGCGCCCCCCGACGAGAAGCGCGCCAAGAAGGAAACGCCTCCTCGTCCACGCTTCGCTGACGCCAACACGCCGACTCCGCCCTCGCTGACGAGAGAAGAAGCGATACCGTACTGGCCGCCCCCCACTGAGGAAGACACGCAGCCCATTCCGCCGGTGAGCAACGCCGCTGCTCCCACGTACGTTGCATTAACCCCGGTGGTGCCGACAACAGTAGCAGCACTGCCATCGCCTTCACTACAGCTGGACGTGTTGTCTGTATCGTCAGAGGACTTTATTCCGTGGGCCCGCAACAAAAACCCCGTGATCGTGGGCACTCTTCAGTCCGACTCGGAATGGAGCGTCCTCCATTCGTATGCCGGCCGGCAGCGCTGTATGATGTCCACATTTGCCGAGCTAATCGGCGAACGGGTGATGGACAGTGCGCGCAAAGAATGTGGTGAGTGCCCTCCCGAGGAGGGGTGCCCCTTCGTTCACATGTGCGGGTACAGGGGAAGGAAACCGAGCCGACGGTACAACCTTCTGTACGAAAACGTGGCGGCAGTGAATCTGTGTTTTTTCTTAGTGGCACTCGACAGCTTTCTGCAGCAGACGTTGTTGTTGCCCGCTATTCGTATCCTCTCGGTTTTGGAAGAGCGTTGCGTGCGCGGCGATCGCGCTTCGGAGGGCGCCCTCATGCGCCAAGTAGCCGACTGGCTCATGGGGACGGATTGGACGGCGCCGTTCGATCGTTCGCTCTTGGAGGTCGCCGTACAGCATTACCTGTTGAAAAGGGCATGCATCGTCGTCTGATGGGACGGCGGCGACGACTCTTGGAAGTAGCCGTACATCATTACCTGTTGAAAATGCCTCGCCGAACGCTTAATATGTATTTTCGTCGATGAACATTTAGTAGTGCCGAATTGAACATTATATTTGCATTTCGCTATGGCATAAAGCCTTACTAGGTGCACCGATGAACATTAGCATTTCGCTATGGCATAAAGCCGATGAAGTAGTGCCGAATTGAACATTATATTTGCATTTCGCTATGGCATAAAGCCTTATTATGTGCACCGATGAACATTAGCATTTCGCTATGGCATAAAGCCGATGAACATTTGCATTTCGCTATGGCATAAAGCCGATAAACATTAGCAGGGCCGAATTGCTATGGCATCAAGCCTTATAACTCTGTAGCAGTGCTGCGTATTTACTCCGCTGTAGCAGTGCCGAATTAATCGAGCGGTCTATATGCCGCTGTTGTGGCCGTAAAGCCTTATTATTTACCTTGCTGTAGCATAAAGCCTCTTTACTGTTTACCGTGGCATAAAGCCTTACTGTGGTGATGTATGATGCTTAATGAAACGTATCAAACAAAAAAATTCCCGCCTCCTGTTGTCGACACTATGCGCCATCGCAAGCCAAAAAAAACGTTGCTGCTATTCAATGCGTCGTCTCGTCGTTTCCTCCTCCGCTGCTGCGCCAACATATCTCCCTCTCTCTCTCTCTCTCTCTCGCTCTCTCTCTCTCTCTCTCTCTCTCTCTCTCTCTCTTTCTCTCTCTCTCTCTCTCTCTCTCATTCAGCTAACGGATGTGGTAGTCGACGACAGCGCTGCCACCTGACGGCCCCTATAAACAAAACTTTGCCTCGGTCCATGGACGGCGAAATCGTCGGCAGCGCTGCCACCTGTTGGCCACAAAAACGTTGCCTCGGTCCACGGACGGCTGCCACCTGTCGGCCACGAAAACAAAAAACTTTGCCGCCTCGGTCCACGGCCGGCTGCCACCTGACGGCCAGGGAAAAACAAACAAACTTGACGACCGCGCATCCAGTGAAACAAACAAACAAACAAACACTGCGAGAAAACCGCCGTCCTTATAAGCGGTCTCGCCGATTCGTCGTACTCCAAATAAACCGCCGTTCAGAAAAAGGCGGCAGCTCCCCCTAGCGGTCGTTAAGCGTTGCCTTATAAGTGGTGTCGGCGCGCTTCGTCGTAGTTAATAGCGTTCCGAGCTCGACTAGAACGAACGCTCCGACGATGCATGCGTGCCCGAAATGCGATCTATCGTTCGTCCATCGTTTTAGTGTGACGCGGGATCTGAAAATATGCGGCGGCAGCAATGATCACGTGTGCCTGAAATATGATCGATCGTTCGATCGTCGCAGTAGTATGTTGCGGCATCTAAAAATGTGCGGCGTCGGCAGTGAGGTGTGTCCGAAATGCAATCGATCGTTCGATAGGCGCGCTGATATGTTGCGCCATTTATGTAGCGATGGACAGCCGTCGTCGTCGTCGGTGCGCGATGATGACGACGATGACCCACAGCGCGTCGTGCGCGAACATTGGGCGAGCATCCGTACGTCTGTAGTGCGCGGACCCGTCCAATCTAGGTATAATTTCCATTTGTTCGGTCTTTTGGACACGGCCGCGCACGAAACCCAACTACGACTGATGTTCGAGGCGCAGATTCGGGCCTTTAAAATAAACTTATCGCACGGGTTTATCCTTCGGCACAGGGAGACGGGCCGACTCCGTTACTATCACTCTTCGTTTAACTATTGCGGCCGCTATCTCGAGTCGCCCGTCCTCGTTTCCGACGCCGCGTCGTTCGAACGTTTCCTTGACGCCACCCGGCAGACCGACGTTCTGCAGTACGTGATCGCGCAGCAACCCTACTCGGGGTGGATCGCCGAGTTGGTAACGAACGTTACGTACTTCCTGAACGTCATCATCAGCCATCCTATCGGGTGCGCGCGCCAGCAGCGCCTCCCCGACTATCTGCGCCACAACGCGGGGCTGATCAGCCTATTGAACGGTCGCCAAGGCCAACCGTACGCCGACAACCTGTGCCTCTTCCGCTGTCTGGCGCTGCATCGGGGCGCCGACTTCCACGCAGACGATTTAACGGCCGCGGCCTTAAGGCTCTACGCCGACTACGGCGCCGGCGGCCAACCCTACTACGCGTTTGCCGGCGTCCCGCTGAACGAACTCGGCCGGGTGGTGGCGGCCTTCGAAACGAACGTGACCGTGTATCGACTGACGGCGGAGGACGCCGCCGCCGAAGTGGTCCGCCGCCGAAGTGCTCCCTTCAGCGCTACCCGACCTCCATTAGCGTCAATCTGTTCGAGCCGCACTATTCCTTCATAACCGACGTGTCGCTTTTCTGTCGTTCGTACCGATGCGGCAAGTGCGGCGATTCGCTTTTGCGCACCGCCCATCGGCTGCGGCGTCACGAGGCGACGTGCGAGGGCGGCGTTCGCCACGTCTTTCCCGGTGGCGTCTACCATCCGACGCCGTCCGTGTTTCAACAGATGGAGGACGAGGGCGTCTACGTGGACAAACGCCTGCGCTACTATTCGTACAGGGCGACGTACGACTTCGAGTGCTACTTCGACGATCGCGACCTGCCGGCGGGCAGCGCCAAATGCCGGTGGATTGCGCGACACGAGCTACTCAGTGTGAGCGTCGCCTCGAACGTCCCCTGGCACGAGACGGCGCACTGATTCGTCGCGTCCGGCGATTCGGGCGATCTCGCGAAGCGCCTGATTGACGCCCTGGAGGCCATGAGCGAGGCGGCGTGCGCGGCTGTGCGGCCGTCGTTCGACGCGACCTTCGAGGCGATCCACGCGCTCGACGACGAATGGCGGGCGCACGCGACGGCGGCGGAGGCTGCGGGCGATAAGAGCCCGTACACGGTGCTCGGCGACCGCCTGTGGAAGCACCTGCGCTGCCTCCCCGTCCTCGGCTTCAATTCGGGGAAGTACGACTTGAACGTCGTCAAGAAATATCTGACGCCCCTGACCAGCGAGGCGCAGAGCATCTCGTCGGCGTTTACGATCAAGCGTCAGAACAACTGCATGTGCCTCACGACGGCGACGCTCAAGTTCCTGGACATCACCAACTACCTGGCCCCCGGCGTCAGCTATGCCAGGTTTCTGAAGGCCTACGGCTGCGAGGCGACGAAGGGGCACTTTCCCTACGAGTACCTCGACGACCTGCGAAAGCTGGACGAGACCCAGCTGCCGCCGCGCGAGGCCTTCTACAGCCGGCTGAAGCGCGAACGCATCTCCGCCGCCGAGTACGAGGGTTGCGCGACGAGGGGATGACGACGCTGCGGGACTACCTCGTGTGGTATAACAAATAGGGACGTGGTGTCTTTTCTGGAGGCCGTCGACAAGCAATTCGCCTTCTATCGACAGCGCCTCATCGACATGTTCAAGGACGCCATCAGCGTGCCGAGCCTGACGCTGCTGTACCTGTTCAACGATCTGCCGTCGTCGCTCCACTTCACGCTCTTCAACGAATCGAACAAGGACCTGCACCGGCTCCTAAAATCGCAGATCGTCGGCGGCCCCTCGATAATTTTCGCGCGCTATCACGAGGCCGGCGTGACCGCTCTTCTGCCGCTCGATTGTCGGCTTCGACGCAAACGGCCTCTACCTATGGGCGATCACGCAGGAGATGCGAACAGGCTGGTACACGCGCCGTATCGCGGACAACGCCTTTCGGCAGGAGCGCGTGCACCGCTACGGCCAAGGGTGCTTCTTCCACGGGTGCCCGTGCACGGGGAAGGAGACGAACGCGTTGAACGGCAAACCGATGAGCCAACTGTACGCCGAGACGGCCGCCGTCACGGCCTACCTTCGCTGCTTCGTCGCCGTCGTCGAGATGTGGGAGTGCCAGTGGCGCGCGACGAGACCGCCGCCGCCGGTCCAGCTCCGCGGCCGCCGTGACGCGGCCGACGATCCTGAAGGCCGTGCTCGACGGCTCGCTGTTCGGCCTCGTCGAGTGCGACATCGCCGTTCCGGAGGCGCTGCGCGACAGCTTCGCCGAGATGCAGCTGATCTTCAAGAACGCCTACATCGAGCGCGACGTTCTCAGCACGTTCATGCGTCGCTACGCCGAAACGCACGAGCTCCTCGCCCGGCCTCAGCGCACGCTCGTGGGGAGATTCTTCGGCGCGAAGATTCTGCTCGCGATGCCGCTACTGCGGTGGCATCTGCGGCACGGCCTCGTCGTCAAGCGCGTCTACCAGATCGTCGAGTACGAGCCGGTCGCGTGCTTTCGCCAGTTCGGCGACACGGTCTCCGCCGCGCGACGCGCGGGCGACGCCGACCCCGAAATGGACATCATCGCCGACACGTTTAAACTTCTCGGCAACAGTTCCTACGGGAAAACGATCACGCGCGTCGACCTGCACCGCGACATCAAATTCTGCACGTCCGCCGGCGCCGCGACGCTGATCAACGATCGTCGCTTCCGTCAGCTCGACGTCGTCGTCCCCGACAGCCTCTACGAGGTGGCGCTGAACAAGCGAACCGACCGGTACGCGCTGCCCTTCCAGATCGTCTACTTCGTATATCAGTACGCCAAACTGCGCATGCTGGAGTTTTATTACGATTTCATCGCCGCCTACATTCCGCGCCCCCCTGTTCCAGTACTGCGCGATGGACACGGACTCGGCGTATTTGAGCCTCGCGGGGCGCTGCCTCGACGAGCTCGTTGCGACGGATAAGCGCGAACACTACTTTCGGCAACGCGGCGAGTGGTTCCCGTCGGAACACTGCGACGCGCACGCGGATGCGTACGTGCGGTGCCGACTCGCCGGTACGACAAGCGAACGCCGGGCCTCTTCAAAGAGGAATGGTCCGGTCGCGGGATCGTCGCGCTCTGCAGCAAGACGTACTACTGTTTCGGCGGCGACGGCAGCGGCGGCGACAAGTACAGTACGAAGTGCCTGAGCAAGCGTCAGAACGACGTCGACAAGGATGCCTTCCTCGGCGTGCTGCGCCGATATTCGTATAACAAGGGACCTCCCTCCCTCTCTACCCCTAGGGGTAGGGAACTACCTAGGGACCCTAGGGGTAGGGACCTACCTAAGGTCCCCTAGGGGTAGGGAACTACCCCTAGGGAATGTATGTATGTATGTACGAATAAAAATGTGAACATTCGGTACAGTTTTCATCGTTTTATTTACTAACTCACAACTTCGGTAATAGCAAGCGATAATAAGCAGCGTTCAATGCGGTTTTAGACAGGCCACCCTATCGGGGGCCGAACAGGCACTGGAAGCCGCTTAGCGGCGGCGGCATCGTAAGAGCGACGCAATATTGTCCGCACACTACAACAACCTCACTACTTCGGTCTTGCCTGCCTAGCGCGTCGAGGAGCCCGCGACCGGCGGGTCCGACAAAGTCGGTTCGGACACTCGGTCGTCTAATAATAAGCATCGTTCAATGCGACTTTAGCCAGTCGAATACGAGACAGTCGTTGGCCACCCTATCGGGGCCGAACAGGCACTGGAAGCCGCTTTGCGGCATTCCGCGGCATCGTAAGAGCAGGTAGGCGACACAGTATTGTCCGCACACGTTAGATACACCGCTCTGCAGTCTCTTGTCGTTGTACGTCCACGAGTCGCAGTTGCGGCGCAGGAAGGCAGGCCGTACGAATCGAAGTACTCGCCTCGCCGGTCGGCGTCCTCGTAGACGGCTACCCAGTGCTCCCCCGGTTCGTCGCCGTCGTCGGTGTTGCACACGATCGCCGTCGGGTAGGCGGTGAGCCGCCGTCCCGGCAGCTCGTCTTTAAGCACGACGCCTACGACGATGTTTTTAGTGTACGCGTCGACCGCCAGGCGACGTATCAGCTGAAACGTGTCCATCTCTTGTAGTCGTACACGACGTTCCGGTTCTTGTCGATTTCGAGCACCGTCTCGAACTCCCCGTACACGACGACGTTCACCGTCCGGGCGAGCGCCAGCGCGAAGTGGATCTCGGCGCGCAGGTTACCCTTACGCACGACGTTGAAGTGTTCGCCGTCGCAGCAGTCGGGCGACAGGTCGAAGCCGAAGACGGTGTAGCCGTCGCCGAATTCGGCGTGCGTCACGTCGAACCCCTCGTCCTCGTACGCCTTCCCCGCCGCGGCGAACAGGTTCATGTAGCTTCGGATGTAGCGCCGATGCGCGAAGACCGGCTGCAGCGGTTTGCTCGGCACCTGGCGTCCGTCGACGTAGATAGCGAGGAAGTTTATGTCGTTGTGCTTCGCGTTGAACGGGTTTTTATCGTGGGCCCCGTTGTAGGCGTCGTTGTCGATCAGGCACATGAACACGCGTCTCGGGAGCGTGCCCAAGTAGACGTTCTCGTGCGTGTGCGACATCGTGCCCTGCGGTATCGAGAACACCTTGCAGTCGACGCGGCGCATCGGATACTTGGCCGTCCCCTGCGTCAGCGCCTTGATGTGACCGAGCTTGACGGCCGGGTTCAACTTGGCCTTGCGCACCTGCAGGTAGGCCTCCAGCAGGAAGATCTTGAACCCCGGATCGGCGACGTCGCCTAGGAGCGCGAAGGCGTCCTTGCTTCGCACCAGTCGCATCTTTAAGTCGACGCCGTTCAACAGGTACCGGTTTCGCATGAGCACGTCGATGTGCAGGCGTCCCATCATGTAGATCTCGCGGCTGCCGTGTATGTTCCCGTGCCGATGTACGTACCCGCCGTTGTTGTTGTTGGTCGTCTCCATGCGCCCGGCGGTGTCCTTGCACCACAGGTCGGCCTCGAGCTGCGACTTTTTGGCGTCGGACCAGTAACTGAGCAGGGTCTCGATGTAGGCCCGGTAAGGGTACGTAATGGTCGACGACGTCACGAGCGTGCCGTTCAGCGTCACGTCGAACTGACTGAACATCGAATGCAGGAAATTGTTGACGGTCGCTACGACGCTGTCGTTCGCGAGATTGGTGCCGTCCCCCTGCACCACCTTGGCGCGCACGTACAGTCTAGCGGTCGACAGGTCCAGATAGTCGTCTCCGGAGCACGGAATGAGAAACTCGATAGGGCCGCCAGCGTCGAGGGCCGTCAGCGGCTGGTGATCGATCCACTGACCGCTCTCGATGCTCGTCTGCGTCGTCGGAACGCTGAACAGGTCCAGTTCGCTCTTTACGCCCTCGACTGTCGATGCTCGAACGCCATCCTACTACGCGGGGAATACGTCGTCGCTCGACGTCTGCTTCTTTCGACGGCGCCTCTTCTTACTGGTCGTCGACGGTTTGCCGGGCGGCTTTATGCGTCGTCGCTTTTTTGGCGGCGGCGGGGGAGAATTCAACAGCCCGTCGAGAAGGTCGGCGCCCGCCTCCTTCGCGCGTCTCTTTACCGCCTGTTTCAAATTGCCGCCGGCGACGACGTCCAGCGCCATGCGCACGCCCGTCTTGAGAGCGCGCTTGCCCAGCGCCACGGCCCCTCTCTTGACGAGCGGCATGGCGCTTCGAAACAGGCTGCCGAAGAGATTACCCAGACCGTGGCCCCGCTGCGATGGCGCGCCGACTAACACCGGCAGGCCGCCGCCGACCTGCCGCTTGTAGTAGTCCCCGTACACGCTTCGCGTCATCGTCAGAACAGTTTCGACTTGCAGCTTCTGACGTGAAGCGTCGTCACAATTTTTCCGTGCTCGAATGGTATCGGCCGACCGAGGTAGTCTTTTATATCTATCTCGATCGAATCGAATTGGCGACGCAGGAGCGGCGCGTATTGGACGCGGTCGATACGATGTTCCCGTTCGAACCGTAGGCGGGTACGGATCGGAGGAGGGGGGCGAATACTTCGCCGACGATGCGCGACTCCACGATGTCCGTGTACACGAACATGGTGTCGACGCCGCCGTTCAGGTCCACCGGGTGGCACACCTCGAATTCGAAAAAAATACCCCGGGGGCAGGCCGCCGCCGTCGTCGGGCACCCCGTAACTCGCGATATAGTTCGACTCGAAGCCTAGTATCTGTTTCAGGTGCCCCTTCGGCGGCATGTTAAATTCGACGGCCGGCGACAGACGCAACGTCATCCGATTAGAGACGGGGCTGTACTCCATGCGCGCTTGTCCGTGTCGGTGCTCAATTTCGTCAGCGCCGCGTTGATTTTGTGCATCAGCTCGTAGGCGCTGTTGTAAAAGCCGTGCGGGATGTTGACCTGCCGGGCAATTTTACCCCCGTCCCCGGTGGTGTAAACGCCCTCCTCACCCGTCTCGCAAGCCATCAAGAAGTTGGCGTCCTCCGGTCTCACGTTGTACCAGCTATGCGTGTACTGTAGCGACACCAGCCCGCTTTCCCACCGCCCCGACAGGTCGACGCGTTGCGGCAGATTCGTTGAGTAGTGCGTCAACGTATTTTCGGGGTGCGTCTTCATAGACGCGTTGCTCGGCAACGTCACGTAAAAGTCAGATGATGCCATCGCGCCTCATAGACGGACTCGGCAGTAGGTAGCCGAGGCAACTACTCAGCAGCGCCGTCCACAGGTTGGAGTCGCCCGTGCAGCGCGTTAGATTGTATATACTGACGACGATCACCGTGTACAGGACGACGATCTGGCACAGGAAGACGATCTCGGCCTTAGGGCATTCATTGCCGCAGAGACGCCACGGAACGCTCGTGACGGAGGAGGTGTCGCCGGCATCGGGCGCATCCACATAGACGCATAAGTCGACGGCGGGCGCTCCGACAAACGCGCTTGAGTCGACGGCGGTATTCGGCGGCTGCATTGGCTGCTGTCGTCTCGACGGTGCACATCGCGCGACTGCCGTCCGATGCTACGGCGTCCTTCCTTTATCGCGCAGGCACACCATAGATCGAGTTCGCCGACGGGCGTGGGGCAGTCGGGTAGCGGCGCTCACGTGACGCGGCCTTCTTCTCATCTGCAGTCTACTAATACAGCACGGCCCCCTAATAAAAAACGAAAAGCCGTCGCAGAGTCCCGCCTCGTGCAGTCGCCAGCACCCCGCATGGCGCATCCAACGTGTCGTCATCCCTTATAGGTCACGCAGATACACCATAGAACGAATTCGCCGACGTTGCGGTCTTCGTCGATAGCATCGGTCGCATCGACAAGGGTAGCGGCGGCGGTTGTAGGAAGAAAGTCTCCAGCGCTCTGCGTATTCCGTCCAACAACGCGTCGTCATCAGCCCTTATAGTCCACAAGCGCCTTGACGTAGATCCAGCTATTGAACGAGGCCGGATAGCCGGACCATTTGACGAGCACCTCTTCGCCCTTACCGCGTCGTCGACGACGTCTCCGTAGAACGGCCTCCACCCGATATAGTTTGTCATTCGAGACGATCACTTTTTGTAGCTCCTGCTCGTAGAAGGTGCCGTCCAGTATCGTGGCGGCGTCGTCCATCAGTCGATAAACGGGAGGGTCGGTCTGGTGCGATTCTACGACGGTGAAGAGCTCTTCGCTCCAGTTAGCCATGTACCCCTTCTTGAAGCGTCCCTTCGCCTTGCTGATGCGTACGCGGTCCCCCGCTCGCAGTTTCGGCTTGCCTTTTTTTTGACACCCTCAGCCGCCGTACAGCCGCTGCCACACGCTCTCCTGATTCGACGCGTCGACGCTCGCCGGCGTCCTGCCGATGCTTCGATGGTAGGCGTTGTTGTACGACCGCACGAAGTCCTGCAACGGCTCCACGTACCTCAGCGTCTGATCTTTCGTGAAGTACCTCCACATGCGCGTCTTCAGCGTACGATTGAATCGCTCCACGACGCTCGCTTTGGTCTCCTCGTTGTGCGTCAAGAAATGGTGGACGCCGCGCGCCCTCAAAAGCGTCTGAAGGGGCCTGTTGAGAAACTCCGTCCCCTTGTCGGCCTGCAGGACGTGCGGCGGCGACGACAGCAGGCCCTCGAAGGCCGCGACGAACGCCGGACCGGATTTGCTCTTCAACGGGACGCACCACGCCCGCTTCGAGAAGACGTCGATGACCGTCAATAGGAACGCTATGCCGTCGTTGTGCTTTTTTAGTTAACCACGTCGACGAGATCGGCTTGCCACTGCTGGTTTCGACCGCCCACGATAACGCGACGTCGCTTGAAACGGCGCCTGACCGGCATTTGAAGCGTATAGGCGTCCTGCTCCGATAGCCACCGCCCGACGATCGGCTTGGGCACCGCGGACGCCCGGTTCAAGGCGTCGACGCCGCCGTAACTGCCCGCCCGTTTCGGGTCGAAGTAGGCGCGCTTCAGTCGTGTCCGCCGGGACACCACCGCCATGGATCGTGCGGCGACGACAACGATACGGCGAACAAGAGGGCGGCGACGATGACCGCCGCGATTACGGCGGCGACGACGACGACGAGTACTGATCTTCGGGCGGGCATCCTCTACGGGGCGCTAAAAGCTGGACCACGGCATGCGCACGACGGACCGAGTGCGGCCCTTTCGCTTCAGCGCGCGCTGTATATACGCCCGACGAGCTCCATAGGCACGTTCAGCCGCTTTATATGGTCCCCGAACACTTCCCAGCCAACCGGCGCGGGGCTCTTCTTCCTCTTTCGCATGATATCGTTCACTAGATCCACCATGTTGCTTCCGGCGATAGGCGCACCGTCGCACACGAGCTCCGCTCGATCGTTCCAGCGAATCAGCGGGTCGGCTTTCAGTCGCGACAACAGGAGGCGGGCCTTTTCTTTCAGAACTTTCGGTACGCTCTTCACGACCTCGCTCGCCGTCTCGTCCGGCAATTGGTCGGACGGCTGGTCGGGCGACTCGTTCTTCACTACGGACACGCGCATCGGCTGCTGCGCGCGAGACGCCTCCATGGCGTTGCAACGACTCAGCAGTTGATTGTACGCCGCCACCTTTTCGCCTTCGGATAAATCCGCACGCTCGAGAACGGTTTTCATGTCGCTGTCCAGGCTACTCATTATACGCGACGTGGTCGTGGTCGATTGCGATAGTAACGGAAGTAGACGCTCCACCAACCGGGGGTCTACCAGCGCCATCTTCTTCGCGTGCTGCATCAACCGATAGCCTGCCTGAGGAGGGGCAGAAAGGTGCTCGCCAACAGCGCCAGCAGCGCCATCAGAAACGCGCCCGAGCCCGTCTGCAGGACGGCCCTCTTCCGTTTGATGGGCACTTTTTTCGACGCTAACTTGCGCAAATTGTTCCTGTACTTTATCAGCACTTTTGCGGTTGTTATGCGTCAATTTCACGTTCCTTCGCAGATTGTTATACGCGTAGTCGGCCAGACTACAGATGAGGTCGGCGTCCGCGTGGGCGATTACCGCCTTTCTCAGATTCGTATTCCGCTGGTAGCGACGCAACAGCTGCAGGGCTAGGATGTGCCTCTTCACGCGATCTGTCATCCTGTCGAATGACTGTGGCCGCGGCGCGCTCCGCTTTTTTATAGTCTCGTCGGAACGTAGACGTACTGAATGGGATCGTCGGGGAAAAATGTCCGTACGCAGGCGCATGGTTTCCGGCGTTTCCTGTTTCAGGTCCACCAGGAGGTAACCGTAGGCGGCCGACGTGGCATCTTTGTACGCCTCCACCATGTAGTTGATTCTACCCGGGTACATCTGTTTCGCCAGGTGACCTACTTGTCCCGCGTCCCGGGGACTCTTGAAGAGGACCATATACTGCGCGTTTAGGCTGATTGTGCGACTTTCTTTCCCTTTCGGAAAGAGATTCTGCAAAAGCTGTACGACGGACGCATTGCAGTGGTGACTTTTTTTAGTTAACAAAGTCGTGACGCTACTATTGGTCTCCGACATAAGGTCATCGAGCACTAGAAGCGTCCTCGTTTTGGCGTCCAGGATCGACGGATCCGGCAAACCGTCTACAAATTCTACGCCGGCCATAGAGTCGTAGGCGGTCTGCCACTGGCCGTAACACCACATAATTTTCTCCGGTGGCGGCGAAATCATACACGAAGCAAACTTTAACAGGCGTACAACGAAAGTAGTCTTTCCGCTCCCCGTAGGGCCGGACACTATACACGTAAAAGGGTGCTTCCACTTTCCGTCCATATCGACGACTGGTGCGCGGACAACGTTACGACGAGTCTTATCTCCTATACGCACGACGCACCTCCATCAACAATTCGCCGAGCTTGTTCTGACCGTCTTTATACCCGCAGGCGCAACCCCAAAAGACCTCTTTCGACGGAGTCCACGCCACCAATTCGGCGTCAGCGGTAGCCGTTAGGGCGTCTCGCAACCTTTTCGACGCGCCGAACTTACTCATTAACAGGCTCCTCATACACTCGACTCTAACGACCTCCCATTCGGCACGCGTTCTCGTTTTCGCGATACGGGAAGCTCGTCGCTTCGCTATATACACCGACCACGCCGTTTTGATGTGCTGCGCACTGTCTTCGTCCGCTTGAAACATCGCTTTTCTAAACTGGTAAGCGTGCTCGACGGATCTGAAATACTGTCCGTACGCCGCAATTCTACACGGATAGTAATTCGACAGGTAGGTCAAGAACTCTCCGAAACGCATAGTCGTCGACGACATATCTACACGATGACACACTACTAACTACGGCAGCGCCTCACACGTAACCACTATAGGCGCGCGTCTTTTTCAGTCGATAGGTGGACATGCTTTCTTTTTCAGTCACTAGATGGCGGCACACATGCTTAACCATTATATAATCTTAAGCGCCCGTGACTCCGCATAACCACCACCACGTCATTACTATATCAGCACGTGATTCCGCATAACCATTACATAACCATTACTATTTTTAGTTATTGCTAGTGCTGCCTCTAGTGAGCTAATTAATTACCTAATTAGTACCTGATTAGTCACTAGATGTCGACACACTCTTTCTAGGGGAACCCATCAATAACTTTTTTTTTGACACATTCCGATCCATACTTCCACGCAACATACTCCTAAAAAACGTAGGAAATCTACTTATAAAAAGCGAAAAAGCCTTTGATCTCGGGTCATGACCCGGGACGCCGAAACCTTCCTTACTACTCTCGTCATTGATACCCCTTGCAGAGAACGACGCCGTCTATGCTACTAAGATGCAAGGGTATTATGTCTGGCTCTTCAGCAGGTATATCGGAAGCAGCGGCAAGCAGCCCGTGCCTGGACTACGGGACTTCACCTCTGCACCCGGGACTCCCCCGCCCAGAAAATCAACACTGGACTACTTCACGCCCATCGATGAACCGATCCCTGACAACACAGTTGTTCGCGGGCTACTGAAGCGCCCGAAGGTAGCCACGGCTGAGGTTGGTCAGAATTGGGTCCTGAATACATTCGATCTGGGAGTCTGTTTGAAAGGCCTACCCGATGGAGAGGCTGTTAATGGAGCGATTCGCCGAGGAGGAGAACATCCCCATCGCAGACCCCGTTCCGCTTCTCAACATGACCCAGTCTTGCAATGCAATCGAGTTTACCTCGACGAAACCCTCAAAGAAGGATGTGGTGGAGGAGGCGGAAGAGGAAGAAGAGGACGATGAAAGCGATGATGAGTGATGGATCTGATAGTGGAGAATACTTCCCTTGCAATATTTGAAGACGTCTTCCGTTCTGTTATTACGTACTTCAATAAATGAGATAATAAATAAATTTAGTGGAATTTATGTATTTAAAACACTAGCACGTGATTTTTTTTCTCGATAATGGCGGCACCAATTTGCATACTAGTATGCCACCGACACGTGTGATCACTTCAAGAATAGTTTTATTATGATCTTTGACCCTCAAAACATGTGTCTAGACACCTTATTTGTTCTGTTATCTGCAATATTGGTTGGTATATAGTGACACATAGATTGTTCGGTAATGGTTTCACTGATTTGCATACAAATGATACGTGGGACATCCGGACGACTTTTTAACATAGCTCATCGTTTTCTACGCATTTTTTCCGATCTAGAGTCGCCGATTAAAAGTTGATTTCCGGGGGGGTACACGATACTCCCCCCCTTCCGACTAGACTAAATAGGTGACGCGGCATAGCTCTCAGAAAAACAGAAACATAAAAATAAAAAAATTGAATGCACTGAATGGCTCCTGGATATACACTGCACTATAAGTGTTAGTAAGCAACTTTTTACATACTTTTACTACAGAACAAAACAAATGTTGAGGTTAGATTAACGGCTTATCAGTTTCCATTAATACTCATAAAATAATGACGCGTAAATTCGCACGTGCTATGTCGGCACCGAAACGGTCATTATTTCGCAGATGCGTAGGTAGATATTTATAAACTAAAATAAAAAATATTGACGCGTATACAGTCACTTTATAATTTTAAATGGTTCACTTAGGTGCTTGTTCATCTAATATTAAATATACATTTTGCAATTGAAATGTTGTATTACAACAATGGACCGGCGCGGATCCTGAGGTGGGTCCAGGAGGTAGGACGTCGCTTTCGGCATTGGGTACACAACTATAATTATATTGAATGGCTGAAAACCAGATTCTAGGTACCTTTTCAAATGTTTTGTTTACACAATTGCACCTTTCCTGCCCACTGGTTGGTGCTTCCATTTTGGCCAACAAATAAATTATATACATCATTTACAAATATAATATTTTAGGTTAAAAATGTTAGAATATATGCCTCGACATGTTGAATGTTGTCAACTGTTCGGTTCAAAATATTTCCAATGGGTAGGGAAGTTGCCTTATTTCGTGCCTTCAATGCTTCGTATTAGGACATGGCAATAAACAAAGCTGGATTAGTATAGTATTATGTAGAAGTATATTATAAGCTCTAGTTATTATATACTATTGACTGACATATTGCTGACATTCTAGTCAAAATTAACTTACCAGCTGTCAGGTCAACGGTTACAATAATATGTCGTGTGTTTTGTTGCCCAAAGTCAGTACCAGATAATTGTACTTACTTATTACTAACTGAAAATGTAAATATAATAGTTTCAGTCACATGATAAAATAACATGCACAAAATATTATATACTATCATATTACATGATTCGTCTGTGCAGGCGTGAATGATCCTGTCTTGAAAAGGTTGTCCATCAACATGTTGTTAATACATGCTAGGAAGCACAGAAAGCATGAAACAAAGTACACACATTTAAACAGGAAAATACTTTAAAATAACATGACCAAGCAAGCAAGTAAACAATTTAATATACTAACATGACTTACGAAAACGAGTACATTCTTATTATAATAATGTCTATGTAATATTTTATTTTGGAACGAAAATGACCACACCCACCTCTCCCTGCGAAATAATGACCGCTTCGTCGACGACAGCATACAACAGGTGTGTTTCAGTTTCTTTTAAGTAGGAGTTGCAGATGATTGCATGCATGCATGCATAGATAAATGCTACATATATACATTACATACATACATAAATGCATACATACATACGTACGTACGTACATACGTACGTGCGTACGTACATACACACATACGTACGTACGTACGTACGTACGTACGTACGTACGTACATACATACATACATACATACATACATACATACATACATACTTACGCAAGTATGTACATGCATGATCATTGATCACTATTGTGACCTGTCATACGAAAGCTGGTATTATGTAGCAAATTTGTGAAATTGTATTGTGCACTTTTTGGATTCCAAGACCAAACGTTACCTCATTTGTTGAAATATTTTGAGGAGTTTTTAATTGATAGCTAAGATTTAAGCGAACTCTAAAAAGCATCGTTTCGGGAAACTAGGCTATTTTGACTCATACTGTATACTGTTTTTTTATATGGGCTATTAAATGTATGTATTTTATTAATTTTCGGCTGTTCGTCGAGGAAAATATACTGGACATCGAAAGTGTGCCCAAATTACAAAAATTGACGGAACATGACATAGGCAGCTATTTTGGCTCGTTTCCAGTATATACCCTTGCGACTTAATACCCGCTTCGCTGTGGCGGATCAAAATTAATATGGATATAGCTTGTGACAGGATCATATGACTAGTGTGACAAGGTACGTCATGTCAATATGACCTGGCTCGGGTACAGAAAGTAGAGTTGGCACATGAAAGAACGAATGTTGTATCTCTACATCTTACTACATAAACACCGTCTGGATACGTCTGTTGAAGGGTTGGTCCTCATTTACAGAATGTAAATATCATCGTAATGCTGGCAAAGCGAATACATTTAAAACAAATAACACACACACGCACGAACACACGCACGTAAGCACGCACGTACGGACGCACGTACGGAAAGAGATAGAGAGAAAGGGCGAGAGAGAGGCAGACTAACAGACAGACACTCAGGCACACAGACAGGCAGGCAGACAGACAGATAGACAGAAAGAGACATAGAGACACATTGTTATAATCCAGATACGCCAGTGGCTTTTTTGTCCACTTGTTGTCTGTACATTATCGAAATCGTGTTAAATCTGAATAAAATGTAGACCTTGTGAAAAATGGTTAAATAATAGTCTATGAACTAAAGTTACTGTCGATTTTAATAAACCTTGGGGCAGCGAGTGTTTATTCTGTACAAAAACAAACAATGCGAGTATTTAGCAGGTTTCTCACATATGCACTTCGGACACAACACAGCCGATATCTCCACATATCATCCTAACTAACCGAATTAGTGAAACTGTCGTCGTGATATTTATTCGACACACTGCAATTTTCAGGTGTCTAATGTCGCGATCACCTTCTTTCCTACAGCGTTGTAGTGGTTAAACCAGGCAGTATATTTGGGTTCACGTTGTGTTTCAACTGCAGTGAAGCAAGTCTTCTGTTGAGAATTATACCCAGCAATACCAACACTGTTGGTCACGTCATATTTACGTAAGATCATCATTATAGACGACGCATTCGTCAATGCAATCAATTCGTTCATCTACACATATTTGCAAAACCGGAAGAGGCCACGTCCAACCAGGGCATTGTCTTTGGAGGCATTGCATGAACAGTTCGTCACAAGACATCAGGCAATATTCGTAGGGAGTCTTTTCAACAGCTCCGGCAACACAGGCGGACATAGCTAACATCACGGACATCGTAAGCTGAAAGGGAAACAACACGCTGGAATAAGTTATTTTCAAAGTACACTATGATATGTATGCCAATTAATACTAAGCCTTACTTGCAGTCCAGCAGAATAAAAGTAGCAACGACTGATCAATTGTGACCCTGGACATAGAATTATTCAAACGATATAGACTTCACAGTAAATGGTATCTTTTCCTTGGGACCTGCTAAACGTTTTACCCATCAGCCAACGGACGAAAAGTATTGAAACAAAATCGTCGAAAGATCGGAATTAACTCGTTCTGTGGTCTCCAGCCTATGATGTAATAACATGTGTTTGTGCACTTAAAGCGACCATGTCTCCTGCATTATCCGGAATCTTTCTCTCGAGCCAGGTGTGGAAATTGTATTAGGCTACTCAAGTTGAATCCAACACACATGTACTAAGGTACGCTGAATTAATTATACTTCGTCCCGCTTGCTGTTTTCGCAGGTCTTCATTGTAGAACCAAGCATCACCAGGGAGCAATTTCAGGAAATTACGGTTAGGCCGTTAGTCACACCTGTCCCAATTATATAGCTGGTGTCTAGTGTTGGAACTTTTCGTATTAAATGTGAACTCTTTATGTGGGGAACATTCACATTGCGAGAACTATATTGGGTTTATTAAATGCAATGTTGTAGTCTAACTTCAACATAATTGTGTTTTAAGTTATTCAAATATCAAGGAATCAATGTATTTTATCATAAGTAATCACGCATATCGATACTTGTAAACTTACGTGATTTACAATAGTTCCCCAAGCAACCACAGCGGCAGTGAAACAAATGCAAACATTGTACTCTATTTAATCAGTCTCGTCATGTTATGGTTGCAGTTATGTGACTTGAATTACCGTAATATTTCGACCAGGTCCAGTGTGGTTATAAAAGTATCAAAGCATGGCGTACGCTTAAAAAACGCAAAATACGAGTGGGTGGGAATGCGGACTTGTGAGTTAACAATCACGTAAAAAATGGCCTACTCACAAACGTGTGCATAGCTCCTTGTGACTAACAGTTGACTCCGGTAAGCTGGCCTGTGTGCAGAGATCACAGGTTACGTCAAGCATCCGCCGTGTTTATTCACTAGTAAGTAAAAGCTTTAATGATGGTGATCTTGCCCGTGTTATATCGTGATTTTCAATGGGCCATCTCATATATACATACATACATTCATACATTCATACATACATACATAATGCATACATACGTACATACGTGCGTACGTGCGTACGTGCGTACGTGCATAGGTACATACGTACATACGTGCATACGTACATACGTACATACGTACATACATACATACATTCATACATACATACATACATACATGCATACATACATACATACATACATACACATATATACGCACACACGCACCCATACACGGAGACATGCATACATTCATTCACATACACATATGCATACATACATAAATGCACACATACACACATACATTAAAACATACAAATATACAAACATATATTAATAAATACGTACCTTTAACGTCCGCACACACATACATCAACACGCTCGCACAAAGGTAATCACGTAAGTAGGACATACGTACATCTCAGATAAATTATAAATAACGGACTGTGGCATGAGAATAGCTGGTGACCGGATCAACCAATGTGAGTAAATAGGATGCCATGTCATAACCTGTCATGATATGTTATGCCATGTCATTATGACCTTAATTCGACACATTGACTAAATGCACTCGATTTACTTTTAAGTATGCATACAACGATTGGGTTTTGTTTGGTATCGGGTGCTACAACATCTATATTGTTTTTGTTTTGTAGGAAACTGGTATCCTTAAAACGAGCAGGACGGCTTATACAAAGTTGTAGTTACACATTGTAAAACAACTGCTGTTGGATTAAAGTTTGGTTTGTAATAATTAACATCATTATTGTATCAGTTAAATTAAGAAAGAAAAAAGAAAGAAAATGGCATCATCATCGTCATCATCATCATCATTGTCATTGTCATCATCATCATTGTAATAGTAATCATCATCATCGTCGTCATCGTCATTATTATCCTGTGATCTAACCGTTATTGTTTCCGTCCGTTTCACACGTATACAGTCACTTTATTATTTAAAATCGTTCACTTAGGTGCTTGTTCACTTAATATTAAAGTATATTTTGCAATTGAAATGTTGTATTAAAATAATGGTCAGTGGCGGATCCTGTGGTGGGTCCAGGGGGGTTGAACACCGCTTTTGGCATTGGGTCCGTAACTAAAATTATATTGAATGGCTGAAAACCAGATTCTATGTACCTTTTCAAATGTTTTGTTTACACAATTGCACCTTCCCTGCCCACTGGTTGGTGCTTCCATTTTGGCCAACAATTAAATTATATACATGATTTACAAATATAATATTTTAGGTTAAAAACATTAAAATCTATGCCTCGACATGTTGAATGTGGTCAACTGTTATGTTCGAATTATTTCCAATGGGTAGGGAAGGTGCCTTATTTAATGCATTCAATGCTTCATATTAGGACATAAAATTAAACAAAGCTGGATTTGACCATGTATTAGTATTATGTAGAAATAAACTGAACGTTCTAGTTATTATCTACTATTGACTAACATATTGCTGACATTCTATTAAAAATTAACTTATCGGCTGTCAGGTCAATGGTTACCGTGTGTTTTGTTGCCCAAACGCTCAGTACCAGATAATTGTACAGGTTTACTTATTACTAACCGAAAATGTAAATATAATAGTTTCAGTCACATGATAAAATAATACGCAAAAAACATACATACATACATACATACATACATACATACATGCATGCATGCATGCATGCATTCATACTTACATCCATACATACATACATACATACATACATACATACATACATACATACGTACATACACACATGCATACCTGCATACAAATATACATATATATTCACGCATACATACATCCACGCATACACATACACACGCATACGCACACACATATAGACATATACACATACATACATACATACATACGTACATACGTACATACGTACATACGTACATACGTACATACGTACATACGTACATACGTACATACGTACATACGTGCATACGTGCATACGTGCATACGAACATACGTACATACGTGCATACGTACATACGCTCATACGTACATACATAAACACGTACATACAGACACATACATACACACATACACATATCACATACACACATACACACATATACATACACAACTACATACACACACACATACATACATATATACATATATATACACACATACACAACTACATACACACATACATACATACGTATGCATACATACATACATACTTACATACATACATACATACATACATACATACATACATACATACATACATACTTACATGCATACATGCATACATGCATACATGCATACATGCATACATGCATACATGCATACATGCATACATGCATACATGCATACATACATACATACATACATACATACATACATACATTTATACACATTTAATTTTGCATTTTTTGGATTTCCAGATCACGAGCTATAAAACAATACCTCATTTATTGAAATATCTTCAGTAGTTTTTGACTGATTGTGGCGGGTCAAAATTGACGTGATTATAGTTTGTAACAGGATCATATGACTAGTGTGACATGGTATATTATGTCAATATGACCTGGCTCGGGTACAGAATTTAGTGTTGGCACATGAAAGAACGAAAGAACGAACGTTGTATGTTCATCTTACTACATAAACATTTTCTGAATACGTTTTTTGAAGGGTTGATCCTTATTTACAGAATGTAAGTATCATCGTAATGCTGGCAAAGCGAATACATTTAAAACAAATAACACATGCACACACGTACACACGCGCACACGCGCACACGCGCACACGCGCACACGCGCACACGCGCACACGCGCACACGGGCTCACGCGCACAGGCGCTGACGCGCACACGCGCACACGCACATACGCACGTGCGCACGCACGGAGAGAGATAGAGGGAAAGAGCGAGAGAGAGAGAGAGAGAGAGAGCGAGAGAGAGAAAAAGGGAGGGAGAGAGGCAGACCGTCAGACAGACAGACAGACAGACATTCAGGCTGACTGACAGGCAGACAGACAAGACATATAGACAGACAGGGACAGTGAGAAGCAGATTGTTGTAATCCAGATATGCCAGAGGCTTTTTTGCCCACTTGTTGTGTATACATTACCGGAATCGTGTTAAATGAGAATAAAATTTAGACCTTGTCAAACATGGTTAACTCACAGACTATGAACTACAGTTACTGATCGATGTTAATAAACCCAAAGAAAATAAGTGTTTATTGTGTACAAAAACAAAAAACTGGAGTATTTACCAGGTTTCTCACATATGCACTTCGGACACATCACAGTCGATCTCTCCACATATTATCGTAACTCTTCGAATTAGTAAAACTGTCGTCGTGATATTTATTCGACACACTGCAGATTTCGCGTGTCTAATGTTGCGATCACCTTCTTTCGTACAGCGTTGTAGTGGCTAAACGTAGCTGTATATATGGGTTCACGTTGTATTTATACTGCAGTGAAACAAGCCTTCTGATGATAATAATAACCAGCAATACCAATACTGTTGGTCGAGCCATATTTACGTAAGATCATCATTGTAGACGACGCATTCGTCAATGCAATCAATTCGTTCATCTACACATATTTGCAAAACCGGAAGAGGCCACGACCAACTAGGGCATTGTCGTTGGAGGCATTGCATGAACAGTTCGTCGCAAGACATCAGGCAATATTCGTAGGGAGTCTTTTCAACAGCTCCGGCAACACAGGCGGACATAGCTAACATCACGGACATCGTAAGCTGAAAGGGAAACAACACGCTGGAATAAGTTACTTTCAAAGTACACTGATATTTATGCAAACTAATACTAAGCCCCAGTTGCAGTCCAACTAAAAATAAGTAGCCATGACTCATCAATTGTGAACTTGAACTTACTAATGGAATAGAACTATGCAAACGATATGGACTTCACAGTAAATAGTAAGTTCTTACATACAGCGGTATCTTGTCCTTGGGACCATTTAAAGCGTTTTACCCTTTAACCAACGGACGACCTTTTCATTAGAACACTGTCGCAACTTCTCTGCGAATCATTCCTTCACGCTACCCGTTTTTCGTTCATATATATACCAATCACTGTCAGGTACTACTAAATGAATTGAAGAACCATGGAGGGTACGAATTTCCCCAAATTTCAAAACTGCAATAAATGGTTTCGAACCGGGATTCTCTCGAGGATTTGTCAGATAAACTGTCGCACCCTAACAGGCCCATTTCGACCCTGTACACTCCACTGTAGTGGGCCAGTGATACTGATGTGGACATCGGAAGAGACAAACAAGAACCACTTGACCAAATCATGTTTGTTCACAGGTTGCCCTGTAAGTCGGTACACGTGTTGAAAGTTACCGCGGTTACCCATGTACAATTTGCCTCGGAGATTGCCGTTAGTGAATCAAATAGATTCATTTGCTGAGTCAGCAGACATACAGGTGGCTTAAAATTAACAACCTGCTTCGCGCATAGCAATACAGTTTTCAGTTGGACTGATTACGACAGGAATTATAATGTGTGCGGACCATTTGGTTCGCACGAACTATTGGCACTCATTCTTTTTATTTATACAAAGGAAGAAGCCTGCATAGGGGGAAGTGGGGAATTGGCATGAGTCCCGTCTGGTCTTGTGGCAGATAGCAAGGAAAATCCGTAGAACGTAGCAATTTTGCCGATCGCATAGCAGAGAATAAATGCGGAGAAAATGAAACATGACAGCATAGAATCAATAATAAATTATGACGTATGAAAGAGAAAAAGAAAAATAAGGAGGAGAGTTAGTGAAAAAGGACACGGAAAGACATATCAGAATAGCAGAATATGCAATAAAATGTACGAAAAGTATGGGAGCAAAATGGTCGAAAGATCGGAATTAGTTCGTAATGTTGCCTCCAACCTATGACGTAATAACATGTGTTAATGTAGTTAAAGCGACCTTTTGTATTGCGTTACTCGGAATTTTTTTCTCCAGCCAGGTGTGGAAACAGTATTAGGCTACTCCAGTTGTAGTCAACACACATGTACACAGGTATGCTGATTTAATTATACTTCATCCCGCTTGCTGTTTTTGCAGGTCTTCATTGTAGAACCAAACATCACCAGAGAGCATTTTCAGGAAATTACGGTTAGGCCATTAGCCTCACCTGTCCCCATAATATCCCTGTTGTCTGTCTAATGTTGGAATGTCTCGTGTTCAATTTGAACACTTTATGTGGGAAACATTCAAATTGCGAGAAATATCTTGGCTTTATTAAATGCAATTTTTTTGATAGTGTAGATTCAACATAATTGTGTAATAAGTTATTCAAATATTAAGGAAACAATGTAGTTTTATTATTAATAATCACGCATATCGATACACCTAAACTAATGTGATTTAAACTAATTCCCCAATCAACCATAGCGGCAGCAGTGAAACAAATGGAAACATTGTCCTGTATTCAACCACTCCCGTTATATTATAATTGCAATTATGTGACATGGGCATGGCATACGCAATCCAACACAATCGCTAAATATGAGTGGATGGGATTTGACTTGGGAGCTAACAAACACGTAAAAAATGGCTTACTCACAAACGTGTCCATAGCTCCTTGTGACTAACAGTTGACTCCGGTAAGCTGGCCTGTGTGCAGAGATCACAGGTTACGTCAAGCGTCCGCCGTGTTTATTCACTAGTAAGTAAAAGCTTTATTTAATGATGGTGACCTTTTCCGTGTTATATCGTGATTTTCAATGGGCCATCTCACTGTTACTAGAGTGACGATGATGACCCAAAGGTCGTTTTCCAGATGTCTATTTAAGTGTTTGTATGTCAGGAGTCTTGCATACATACATGAAGTCATGCATACATGCACACGTGTACACATGCAAACATGGACAACTTAATACATAAAGAAATTCACAAATGCATCAATATATTTATTTATAAGTATATATATGTTAATGCATACTTGCTTCACATGCGTATATGCATGCATACATACATACTTTCACATATGCATACATACATACAGCTGTACATACATGCATACATGCATACATGCATACATGCATACACGCATACATGCACACACACACGCACACACACACGCACACACACACGCACACACGCACACACGCACACACGCACACACACACACGCACACACGCACACACGCACACACGCACACACGCACACACGCACACACGCACACACGCTCACACGCGTACGTACACACGTACGTACACACGTACGTACACACGTACGTACACACATACGTACACACATACGTATACACATACGTATATACATACGTACATACATACATACATACTAGGGTATACTAGTACTAAAATTATCACTGTGATCTATGAATCATACAAGTATCACCCATAATAAATATTAGCTCAATACATACCTTTTTAGTGAAACTGATTTATGGGACTTCAGGATGAACATTTGCAATTTCCGGGCAGAGCATTTGTAATAAGGTAAACATACACACAATCCCACATATGTAATGTGCAATGCAGAACAGCTGTTTTGCTTTATTAAAGATCCATCATCCTCGTCTTTGTAGCCTGAGGCATCAGCCCACGATGAGACTCTACGACTCGTCGTCTGTGAGAGTCAGGTTGAAATCCGTCGCCAGTTTGACGGCTCTCTCTGTACAGTCGTTTACAATACGGAAACCAGAGACAGTCTTCACTGCGTTAAGATAGTCTTGGCGGCTGGGCAACGTCTCAGGTTTGCTGTTGAGAAAGCTGCGTTCAATGTCGAGAGCAGTGATGAAGTTGAGCAAACGTTCCGTTGCAAAATTGGCGAGGTGCACTTCATTGAAACAGACTATCTTCTTCGCCTCCACCCGCCGCAGGTCATTCTTCTTTGCAGGTCTCCCAAATGCGACTACAATAGCCGTCTTCTCGTCTGTAGAGACACGGTCAGAGAAGAGCGGCAGAGAGATACGGTCTTCACTGAGATACCAGATATGGCTCCTCATTTTCATTGCTGCTGTCTGTGCAACCACACCATCCATTTCATCGAAGTTATCCAGGTCACGAAAGAGGCAGAGGTTGTTGATAGGCGCACGTCTGCAGCTGCCTGTATCTAACCATGCTCTGATGTAGATGGTGATCGTGAACAGGCAGATGCGTTGTAGAGTCTGTAGTTCGTGACTAGTAAGCTGAAACTGCTCTCGGAAGGCGAATATCTTCAAGCAGCAGATCCCTTTCGCCATCCACGGTGGTAGGCGCCTGGTGGGCTGAACTGGTGTCTCGAATTACGTGCACCACCCAACAAGATGATGGCCAGCTGGATGAACTCGAGGTAGTACTGTCATTGGTGCTTATTGCGAAGTTGTTCTGTTAGGAACTCGCTTGCTGTAACTTGTTGCCTCTCCAGCCATTGCTTCTCTTGTCTAGTCAAGGCACACCCAGATGACCTAGTTGTCTCACTGTCCAGAGATTTGTCTTTGATCAACGAATTGCCAGTTCTCCTTGAATCGACTGAAGAATGGGATAGTTGGACCCTTCGACGCAAAGATTAGATCGAAAACTGGAGCGGCAATGATCTCCAGTATATGATGTCGGCATGCGAGAAAAAGGTTATATTTTTTTTAATGCCTCTTGAATTACAGTGATGGCACCTGTGTGGGTACCAGTGTTGCTTGATGTTGTGTCAAAGCATAGTCCTGCCACGTACTCGCCAACGCCCTCCCAATCCCGCAGAAACTGGATGACACCGTTGCCCATCTTTGCTCCGGTGCCAGATGAAATTCGTGGAATATTGAGCAACTTTTCGAACCCTTTCCCTGACACTACGATGGGCATGCGATCTGATTGTTCACCTTGCCTGTTAGGTAATAGTTTTCCATCGAAATGTGCGACGAGAGGTAAATCCGGAGGAAATTCTCTCTAATGGCCTATGCGAAGGCAACGCGGCAATCTCTACGTACTGTGTCAAGTGGTGTTCTACACAGAGTGAGTTTTGACACACCAACGCCAGCAGCCATCAATGCAGGTGTCACAATATGCATCGCTTGACGTGATGTTGTTTGTGTTCTGTCCAACCTAGCGACAAACAACAGGTCATCAACAAGACAGCGCCGTGCTACCTTCTTAGTTTTGGGAACTGGTTCGGCCCGCTCAGAAGTTGTGATGATCGAGATACATCTAAGTGTTTGTGGTGATATTTCCTGATAGAGAGAGCTACATCAACGTCCAGTGTGCCACCAGAATCCGACTGTTCATCCTGTGATGATTCTGTGAGTGGCTCGGTTGTCGGCTCGGTCTCATCATTTGCCTTGGAGGCAGACTCTCTTCGATGCATCTCGTCGTATTTTCGCTTTTGTCGTATCTGCACTTTGAAAGGCTTGTCCTCCCCAACCATCACCATCTTCCCCTCACTGAAATCTTGCAGAAACTCCACATCACGAGCAATGCTGATCAGATGATCACACTCTGCATGTGCCACATCAAGCAGTTCCAGCAAACGATTGCCAAACTCAGTTTCCAGCTCAGCTTGCCTCTTACTGCGTCTGTGTTTGTTCTTGCATGTATTTACATGCTGCTGATAGAGTTTCTTCTTCTTCTCGACAGCATTCGGCTTCTGCGTCGTCGGAATGTTAGCCAGATGCCAAACGTATTGTTGGAGCTTGCAGGCAGCGACAGCTTCTTCACTTACACGTTTGTTGCAGATCTAGTACGAAGCGGCGCATTCAACATGGATACAGCAGCACCAGTGCAATGAACGACAACAGATACTGCTTACGCAACGTTAAACAGAGCTTACTTACACAATCTGCCTGTCTAAATTGTGGTGTGTAACTTGCTACATAATACCAAATGGCCTAAGTGCAATATAACAAAATATTACGTGATTTACAATGAATGTAAATTATCTATTAAAGCTGCAATATCAGTTCAATTTTATCCTCCTCGCTTTTCTTACTAATTTCCCGAAAAGCAAAGCTATCAAGTATCCATTATAGTATCCTAGTTCGTTGGTGCACTTGTGCCACTTCGTTTTGTTGAAATTAATAAACAAACTGCGAACTATTTCGAATTTGGTTTCGCGTCGAAGAAGTCGAAACTACCAACACTTACTTGAATTTTGACATGCATCTGGAAGTGGAAACTTGATATAATAGTATCGTGTTCGCGAATTTGGGCGAGACTGACCTCTGACCCTCAAGATTGGTGCCTCGATCAAGCCATTTTTGTTGATAGTGTTCGCAAGTTTTGATACGATCGCACTTTCTTATTTTACGACATTTACGCCGGCGATGGGACGTCCCCGGACATATGCTACCGAAGTAGTGATACAGTCGTCGCGATCAACGGAAGTGACCTAAGATCAAAGGCTTTTGAGTTTTTTATAAGTAGAATTCCGACGTTTTTTAGCACTAGAGATGAGAGTAAACGTCAAAGTGATTGATGGGGGTCATGAGAAAGAGGGTGTCGCCATCTACTAACTAATCAGGCACTAATAAGGGAAATAGATAGGGTGATTGTCGACCTCTAGTGACTAATCAGGTACTAATTAGGTAAAAAATTAGGGTAATTAATTAAGTACTAATTAGTAATAAGCGAGTAGTGCAATTATTGGAGGAGAACGAAATGAGTAGCGCATTCACTAGAGGGTAGCACTAGCAATAACTAAAAGGTTATGTAATGGTTATGAGTAGCGCAATCACTAGAGGGTAGCACTAGCAATAGCTAAAAGGTTATGTAATGGTTATCCCCCTAGTGACTGAAAAGCGTCGATGATGACGTTGTCGGCGCACCAGATGTTGCTATGGACGGAAAGTGGAAGCACCCTTTTACGTGTATAGTGTCCGGCCCTACGGGGTGCGGGAAGACTACTTTCGTTGTACGCCTGTTAAAGTTTGCTTCGTGTATGATTTCGCCGCCACCGGAGAAAATTCTGTGGTGTTACGGCCAGTGGCAGACCGCTTACGACTCTATGGCCGGCGTAGAATTTGTAGACGGTTTGCCGGATCCGTCGCTTCTGGACACCAAAACGAGGACGCTTCTAGTGCTCGATGACCTGATGTCGGAGACCAATAGTAGCGTCACGACTTTGTTTACTAAAAAAAGTCACCACTGCAACGCGTCCGTCGTACAGCTTTTGCAGAATCTCTTTCCGAAAGGGAAAGAAAATCGCACAATCAGTTTAAACGCGCTGTATATGGTCCTCTTCAAGAGTCCCCGGGACGCTGGACAAGTAGGTCACCTGGCGAAACAGATGTACCCGGGTAGTATCAACTACATGGTGGAGGCGTACAAAGATGCCACGTCGGCCGCCTACGGTTACCTCCTGGTGGATCTGAAACAGGAAACGCCGGAAACCATGCGCCTGCGTACGGAAATTTTTCCCGACGACCCCATTCAGTACGTCTATGTGCCGACGAGACTATAAAAAAGGCGGGGCGCGCCGCGGCCGCCGTCATTCGACAGGATGACAGATCGCGTGAAGAGGCACATCCTTGCCCTGCAGCTGTTGCGTCGCTACCAGCGGAATACGAATCTGAGAAAGGCGGTAATCGCCCACGCGGACGCCGACCTCATCTGCAGTCTGGCCGACTGCGCGTATAACATTCTGCGAGGGAACGTGAAATTGACGCCTAACAACCGAAAAGTGCTGATAAAGTACAGGAACAATTTGCGCAAGTTAGCGTCGAAAAAAGTACCCATCAAACGGAAGAGGGCCGTCCTGCAGACGGGTTCGGGCGCGTTTCTGACGGCGCTGCTGGCGCCGTTGGCGAGCACCTTTCTGCCCCTCCTCAGGCAGGCTTTCGGTTGATGCAGCACGCGAAGAAGATGGCGCTGGTAGACCCCCGGTTGGTGGAGCGTCTACTTCCGTTACTATCGCAACCGACCACGACCACGTCGCGTGTGATGAGTAGCCTGGACAGCGATATGAAAGCCGTTCTCGAGCGTGCAGATTTATCCGAAGGCGAAAGGTGGCGGCGTACAATCAACTGCTGAGTCGTTACAACGCCATGGAGGCGTCTCGCGCGCAGCAGCCGATGCGCGTGTCCGTAGTGAAGAACGAGTCGTCGTCGTCCGATCAGCCGCCGCCGCCGCCTACGTCCGATCAATTACCGGGGAGATGGAGAGCGAGGTCGTGAAGAGCGTACCGAAAGTGCTGAAAGAAAAGGCCCGCCTCCTGTTGGCGCGACTGAAAGCCGACCCGCTGATTCGCTGGAACGATCGAGCGGAGCTCGTGTACGACGGTACGCCTATCGCCGGAAGCAATATGGTAGAACTTGTGAACGAACTCATGCGAAAGAGGAAGTTGTCCCCCGCGCCGGTTGGCTGGGAAGTGTTCGGCGATCATATAAGGCGGCTGAACGTGCCTATGGAGCTCGTCGGCAACCCGCAGCGTCGGACGTATATACAGCGCGCGCAGAAGCGAAAGGGGCGCACTCGGTCCGTCGAGCGCATGCCGTGGTCCAGCTTTTAGCGCCCCCGTAGAGGATGCCCCCCGCCCGAAGATCAGTACTCGTCGTCGTCGTCGCCGTCGTAATCGCGGCGGTCATCGTCGCCGCCCTCTTGTTCGCCGTATCGTCGTCGTCGGCGCCGCACGATCCATGGCGGTTGTGCACCGGCGGACTCGTGGTACGCAACGAAAGCGCCAACAACGCGACGGCCGACTGAAGCGCGCCTACTTCGACCCGAAACGGGCAGGCAGTTATGGCGGCGTCGACGCGTTTCACCGAGCGTCCGCGGTGCCCAAGCCGATCGTCGGGCGGTGGCTGGCGGAGCAGGACGCCTATACGCTTCACAAGCCGGTTAGGCGCCGTTTTAAGCGACGTCGCGTTATCTTGGGCGGTCGAAACCAGCAGTGGCAAGCCGATCTCGTCGACGTGGCTAAACTGAAAAAGCACAACGACGGCATAGCGTTCCTATTGACGGTCATCGACGTCTTCTCGAAGCGGGCGTGGTGCGTTCCGTTGAAGCGCAAATACGATCCGGCGCTCGTCGCGGCCTTCGAGGGGCTGCTGTCGTCGCCACCGCACGTCCTGCAGACCGACAAGGAGACGTAGTTTCTCAACAGGCCCCTTCAGACGCTTTTGAAGGCGCGCGGCGTCCACCATTTCGTGACGCACAACGAGGAGACCAAGGCGAGCGTCGTGGAGCGAATCAATCGTACGCTGAAGACGCGCATGTGGAGGTATTTCACGAAGCATCAGACGCTGAGGTTCGTGGAGCCGTTGCAGGACTTCGTGCGGTCGTACAACAACACCTACCATCGAAGCATCTGTAGGACGCCGGCGAGCGTCGACGCGTCGAATCAGGAGAGCGTGTGGCAGCGTCTGTACGGCGGCAGAGGTTGTCAAAAAAACAAAAGCAAGCCGAAACTGCGAGCGGGGGATCGCGTACGCATCAGTAAGGCGAAGGGATGTTTCAAGAAGGGGTACATGGCTAACTGGAGCGAAGAGCTCTTCACCGTCGTAGATTTGCACCCGACCGACCCTCCTGTTTACCGACTGATGGACGACGCCGGCACGATACTGGACGGTACCTTCTACGAGCCGGAGCTACAAAAAGTGATCGTTGCGAAGGACAAACTATATCGGGTGGAAGCCGTTCTACAGAGATGTCGTCGACGACGCGGTAAGGGTGAAGAGGCGCTCGTCAAATGGTTCGGCTATCCGGCCTCGTTCAATAGCTGGATCAACGCCAAGGAACTCGTGGCCTATAAGGGCTGATGGCGACGCGTTGTTGGACGGAATACGCAGAGCGCTGGAGACTTTCTTCCCCGCTACCGTTGTCGCTGCGACCGATGCTATCGACGTCGACCGCAACGTCGGCGAACTCGCTCTATGATTTATCTGCGTGACCTATAAGGGATGACGACGACGACGCGTTGGATGCGCCACGTGGGGTGCTGGCGACTGCACGAGGCGGGAATGTGCAACGGCTTTTCGTTTTTTATAAGGGGACCGTGCTGTATTAGTAGACTGCAGATGAGAAGAGGGCCGCGCCAAGTTCGTGCCACCCGGCGCCCCCACGCCCGTCGACGAACTCGCTCTATGGTGTGCCTGCGCGATAAAGGAACGACGCCGTAGCGTCGGACGGCAGTCGCGCGATGTGTACGGTCGAGACGACAGCAGCAGCAGCAGCAGCCAATGCAACCGCCGACCACCGCCGTCGACTCAAGCGCATTTGTCGGAACACCCGCCGACGACTCATGCGTCCCTGTGGGTGCGCCCGATGCCGTCGACGCCTCCTCCGTCACGAGCGTTCCGTGGCGTCTCTGCGGCAACGAATGCCCTAAGGCCGAGATCGTCTTCCTGTTTCAGATCGTCGTCCTGTACACGGTGATCGTCGTCAGTATATACAATCTAACGCGCGGCACAGGCGACTCCAACCTGTGGACGGCGCTGCTGAGTAGTTGCCTCGGCTACCTAATGCCGAGTCCGTCTATGAGACGCGATGGCGTCGTCTGACTTTTACGTGACGTTGCCGAGCAACGCGTCTATGAAGGCGCACCCCGAAAACACGTTGACGCACTACACGACGAATCTGCCGCAGCACGTCGACCTGTCGGGGCAGTGGGAATGCGGGCTGGTGTCGCTACAGTACACGCATAGCTGGTACAATGTGAGGCCGGCGGACTCCTACTTCTTCGTGGCGTGCGAGACGGGGGAGGTGGGCGTTTTCACCACCGAGTCCGGGGGCAAAACTGCCCGACAGGGCAACATTCCGCACGGCTTTTACAACAACGCCAAAAAGCTGATGCGCAAAATCAACGCGGCGTTGACGAAACTGAGCACCGACACGGTCAAGGCGCGCATAGAGAACAGCGCCATCACTAATCGGATGACGTTGCTTCTATCGCCGGGCGTCGAAATTAACATGCCGCGGGACGGGCGCCTGAAACAGATACTAGGCTTCGAGTCGAACTATATCGCGAGTTACGGGTTGCCCGCGGACGGCGGCGCCCTGCCCCCGGGGTACCTGTTCGAGTTCGAGGCGAGCCACCCGGTGGACCTGAACGGCGGCGTCGACACCCTGTTCATATACACGGACATCGTGGAGTCGCGCATCGTCGGCGACGTATTCGCCCCCCTCATCCGATCCGTGCCCGTCTGCGGTTCGAACGGCAGCATCGTATCGAACATCTTCGACCGCGTCCAATACGCGCCGCTCCTGCGTCGCCAATTCGCTTCGATCGAGATAGATATAAGAGACGACCTCGGTCAGTCGATACCATTCGAGCACGGAAAAGTCGTGACGACGCTTCACGTCAGACGCTGCAAGTCGAAACTGTTCTGACGATGACGCGAAACGTGTACGAGGACTACTACACGCGGCAGGTCGGCGGCGGCCTGCCGGTGTTCGTAGGCGCCCGTTCGCAGCGGGGGCACGGACTGGGTAATCTCTTCGGCAGCCTGTTTCGAAGCGCCATGCCGCTCATCAAGAGAGGGGCCGTGGCGCTGGGCAAGAGCGCGCTCAAGACGGGCGTGCGCGTCGCGCAGGACGTCGTCGCCAGCGGCAATCTGAAACAGGCGGTAAAGAGGCGCGCGAAGGAGGCGGGCGCCGACCTTCTCGACGGGCTGTTGAATAGTCCCCCGCCGCCAAAAAAGCGACGACGACGCATAAAGCCGCCCGGCAAGCCGGCGACGGCCAGTAAGAAGAGGCGCCGTCGAAAGAGGCCGACGTCGAGCGACGACGTATTTCCCGCGTAGTAGGATGGCGTTCGTGCATCGGCAGTCGTAAAGAGCTTTACCTCGGCGGCCTTCTCGTCGGGGCTGCTGAATGCCCTCCCACTGCCGCCTACGAAAAAGCGACGATACATAAAGCCGACCGGCAAGCCGGCGACGGCCAATAAGTGGAGGCGCCGTCGAACGAAGCAGACGTATTTCCCAGCGCCGCAGGATGGCTTTCGTGCATCGGCAGTCGTGCGAGGGCGTAAAATCCGAACTGGACCTGTTCAGCGTTCCGACGACGCAGACGAGTATCGAGAGCGTTCAGTGGATCGATCACCAGCCGCTGACTGCCCTCGACGCTGGCGGCCCTATCGAGTTACTCATTACGGGCTCCGGAGACGACTATCTGGACCTGTCGTCCGTTAGACTGTACGTGCGCGCCAAGGTGGTGAAGGTGGACGGTACCGCTCTCGCGAACGACAGCGTCGTGGCGCCCGTCAACAAGTTCCTGCATTCGATGTTCAGTCAGGTCGACGTGACGCTGAATGGCACGCTCGTGACGCCGTCGTCGAATACGTACCCGTTTCGGGCCTACATCGAGACCCTGCTCAGTTACGGGCCCGACGCCAAAAAGTCGCAGCTCGAGGCCGACCTGTGGTGCAAGGACACCGCCGGGCGCATGGAGTCGACCAACAAGAACAACGGCGGGTTCGCGCATCGGCACGATTTCATACACGATAGCCGCGAGTTCGACATGATAGGACGCCTGCACGTCGACGTGCTCATGCAAAACCGGTGCCTGTTGACGGCGTCGACCTGAAGATGCGACTGGTGCGAAGCAAGGACGCCTTCGCGCTCATAGGCGACGTCGTCGATCCGGGGTTCAAGATCGTTCTGCTGGAGGCCTACCTGCAGGCGCGTAAGGTCAAGTTGAACCCGGCCGTCCAGCTCGGCCACATCAAGGCGCTGACGCGCGGGACGGCCAAGTATCCGATGCGCCGCGTCGACTGCAAGGTGTTCTCGATACCGCAGGGTACGATGTCGCACACGCATGAGAACGTCTATCTGGGCACGCTCCCGAGACGCGGGTTCATGTGCCTGATCGACAACGACGCCTACAACGGGGCCTACGATAAAAACCCGTTCAACGCGAAGCACGACATAAACTTCTTCGCCCTCTTCGTCGACGGACGCCAGGTGCCGAGCAAGACGCTGCAGCCGGACTTCGCGCATCGGCGCTACATCCGAAGCTATATGAACCTGTTCGCCGCGACGGGGAAGGCGTACGAGGACGAGGGGTTCGACGTGACGCGCGGCGAGTTCGGCAACGGCTACACCATATTCGGCTTCGACCTGTCGCCCGACTGCTGCGACGGCGAACACTTCAACGTCGTGCGTTCGGGGAACCTGCGCGCCGAGATTCACTTCGCGCTCGCGCTCGCCCGGACGGTGAACGTCGTCGTGTACGGGGAGTTCGAGACGGTGCTCGAAGTCGACAAGAACCGGAACGTCGTGTACGACTTCTGAGATGGACACGTTTCAGCTGATACGTCGCCTGGCGATCGACGCGTACACTAAAAACATCGTCGTGGGCGTCGTGCCCAAAGACAAGCTGCCGGGGCGGCGGCTCACCGCCTACCAGACGGCGTTCGTGTGCAACACCGACGACGGCGACGAACCGGGAGAGCACTGGGTGGCCGTCTACGTAGACGCCGACCGGCGAGGCGAGTACTTCGATTCGTACGGCCGTCCGTCGCGGCACGCCGACTTCCGCGACTTCCTGAGCCGCAACTGCAATTCGTTGACGTACAACGACAAGCGACTACTGAGCGCCGTATCTAACGTGTGCGGACAATATTGCGTCGCCTACCTGCTCTTGCGATGCCGTGGAATGCCGCTAAGCGGCTTCCAGTACCTGTTCGGCCCCGATAGGGTGGCCAACGACTGTCACGTATTCGACTGGCTAAAGCCGCATTGAACGCTGTCTATTATTGCTTGTTATTATTATTATTATTATTAGACGACCGAGAATCCGAACCGACTTTGTTGGACCCGCCGGTCGCGGGCTCCTCGCCGCGCTAGGCAGGCAAGACCGAAGTAGTGAGGTTGTATTGTAGCGCGTCGCCTATCTGCTCTTATTGCGAAACCGCTAAACGGCTTCCGGTGCCCGTTATCGCTTGCTATTACCGAAGTAGTGAGGTTGTTGCAGTTAAATAAAACAACGACGAAAACTGTACCGAGTGTTCACATTTTTATTCGTACACATACGTACATACATACATAGGACCCTACCCCTAGGGGTCCTTAGGTAGGTCCCTACCCCTAGGGGTCCCTAGGTGGGTCCCTACCCCTAGGGGTAGGGAGGTCCCTCGTTATACGAGTATCGGCGCCGTGGTGACGCCGTCGTCGAGCACACGACGTTTGGCGTAGAAGTAGCTCAACGCCGCGCGCTCCTGAATGTACGTCAGCACGGACGACTCCTTCACTTGGAAGCCGCGGTTCCAGCCGCCGGCGCTCCGTTGGCTGCGCAGCACGCCGAGGAAGGCGTCCTTGTCGACGTCGTTCTGACGCTTGCTCAGCCCCTTCGTACTGTACTTGTCGCCGTTGTCGCCGAAACAGTAGTACGTCTTGTTGCAGAGCGAGACGATCACGCGGCCGGACCATTCCTCTTTGAAGAGGCCTGGCGTTCGCTTGTCGTACTGGCGCCGACGCGCGCAACACTCGTCGGGCGCGTCCCACGCTCGGCCGGCGAGCCGGCACCGCAAGTACGCCTCCGCGTGCGCGTCGCAGTGTTCCGACGTGAACCACTCGCCGCGGTGTCGAAAGTAGTGTTCGCGCTTGGCCTTCGCCACGAGCTCGTCGAGACAGCGCCCGGCGAGGCTCAAATACGCCGAGTCCGTATCCATCGCGCAGTACTGGAACAGGGGGCGCGGAATGTAGGCGGCGATGAAATCGTAATAAAACTCCAGCATGCGCAGTTTGGCGTACGGATAGACGAAGTAGCCGATCTGGACGGGCAGCGCGTACCGGACGGTTCGCTTGTTCAGCGCCACCTCGTAGAGTCCGTCGGGAACGACGACGTCGAGCTGACGGAAGCGACGATTATTGATCAGCGTCGCGGCGCCGGCGGACGTGCAGAACTTGATGTCGCGGTGCAGGTCGACGCTCGTGATCGTTTTCCCGTAGGAACTGTTGCCGAGCAGTTTAAACGTGTCGGCGATGATGGCCTTGTCGGGGTCGGCGTCGCCCGCGCTTCGCGCGGCGGAGACCGTGTCGCCGAAGCGGCGAAAGCACGCGACCGGCTCGTACTCGACGATCTGGTAGACGCGCTCGACGACGAGGCCGTGCCGCAGATACCACCGCAGTAGCGGCGTCGCGAGCAGAATCTTGGCGCCGAAGAAGCTCCCCACGAGCGTGCGCTAAGGCCAGGCGAGGAGGTCGTGCGATTCGGCGTAGCGACGCATGAACGGGCTGAGATCATCGCGCTCGATGTAGGCGTTCTTGAAGATCGTCTGCATCTCGGCGAAGGCGTCGCGCAGCGCCTCCGGAACGGCGATGTCGCACTCGACGAGGCCGAACAGCGTGCCATCGAGCACGGCCTTCAGGATCGTCGGCCGCGTCACGGCGCCGCCGGCGCCGGTCCAGCTCCGCGGCGGCGGCGGCGGCGGCGGCGGCGGTCTCGTCGCGCGCCACTGGCACTCCCACATCTCGGCGACGGCGACGAAGCGGCGAAGGTAGGCCGTGACGGCGGCCGTCTCGGCGTACAGTTGGCTCATCGGTTTACCCTTCACCGCGTTGGTCTCCCTCCCCGTGCACGGGCAGCCGTGGAAGAAGCACCCTTGGAACTGGTACGCCGTCCGCGTCACGCCACACCAGCCGTCGACCCGGTACTTGCCGACGCGCTTCTCGCGCCCGTTGAGCTGGTGACGTATGTACGCCCCCGTCCGCGCCGCCTCCCACATCAGCCACTCGACGGCCAGGCGGCCGTAGCGGTGTACGCGCTCCGGTCGAAAGGCGTTGTCCGCGCGCCGGCGCGTGTACCACCCAGTCGGCATCTCCTGCGTGATCGCCAATAGGTAGAGGCCGTTTGCGTCGAAGCCGACAATAGAGCGGCAGGGGCGCGCCGACTCACCGTACTCCTCGCGCCAAAGAGCGGTCACGCCGGCCTCGTGATAGCGCGCGAAAATGAACGAGGGGCCGGCGACGATCTGCGACTGTAGGAGCCGGTGCAGGTCCTTGTTCGATTCGTTGAAGAGCGTGAAGTGGAGCGACGACGGCATATCGTTGAACAGGTACAGCAGCGTCAGGCCCGGCACGCTGATGGCGTCCTTGAACATGTCGATGAGGCGCTGACGATAGAAGGCGAACTGCTTGTCGACGGCCTCCAGGAACGGCACCACGTCCCTATTGTTATACCACACGAGGTAGTCCCGCAGCGTCGTCATCCCCTCGTCGCGCCATACCCGCGCGCAACCCTCCTTCTCGGCGGCGGAGATGCCTTCGCGCTTCAGGCGGCTGTAGAAGGCCTCGCGCGGCGGCAGCCTGGTCTCATCCAGTTTTCGCAGGTCGTCGAGGTACTCGTAGGGGAAGTGCCCCTTCGTCGCCTCGCAGCCGTAGGCCATCAGAAACCGGGCGTAGCTGACGCCGGGGGCCAGGTAGTTGGTGATGTCCAGGAACTTGAGCGTCGCCGTCGTCAGGCACATGAAGTTGTTCTGACGCTTGATCGTGATCGCCGACGAGATGCTCTGCGCCTCGCCGGTCATGAACAGGGGCGTCAGATATTTCTTAACGACGTTCAAGTCGTACTTCCCCGAATTGTAGCCGAGGACGGGGAGGCGGCGCAGGTGCTTCCACAGACGGTCGCCGAGCACCGTGTACGGGCTCTTATCGCGCGCCGCCTCCGCCGCCGTCGCGTGCGCCCGCCATTCGGCGTCGAGCGCGTCGATCGCCTCGAAGGTCGCGTCGAACGAAGGCCGCAGAGCCGCGCATGCCGCCTCGCTTATGGCCTCCAGGGCGTCGATCAGGCGCTTCGCGAGCTCGCCCGAATCGCCGGACGTGACGAAGCAGCGCGCCGTCTCTTTCCCGGGGACGTTCGAGGCGACGCTCACGCTGAGTAGCTCGTGTCGCGCGACCCACCGGCATTTGGCGCTGTCCGCCGGCAGATCGTGATCGTCGAAGTAGCACTCAAAATTGTACGTCGCCCTGTACGGATAGTAGTGCAGGCGTTCGTCCACGTAGACGCCCTCGTCCTCCAGCTGCTGAAACACGGACGGCGTCGGATGGTAGACGCCGCCGGGAAAGACGTGGCGAACGCCGCCCTCGCCCTCGCCCTCGCCCTCGCCCTCGCGTGACGCCGCAGCAGATGGGCGGTGCGCCACAGCGAATCGCCGCACTTGCCGCATCGATACGAACGACAGAACAGCGACACGTCGGCTATGAAGGAATAGTGCGTCTCGAAAAGATTGACGCTCATGGTGGTCGGGTAGCGATGGAGGGAGCGGCGGACCACTTCGGCGGTGGCGCCCTCCGCCGTCAGCCGATACACGGCCACATTCGTTTCGCCTCCACCCGGCCGAGTTCGTTCAGAGGGACGCCGGCGAACGCGTAGTAGGGTTGGCCGCCGGCGCCGTAGTCGGCGTAGAGCCTTAAGGCGGCGGTCGTCAAATCGTCAGCGCGAAAGTCGGCGCCCCGATGCAGCGCCAGACAACGGAAGAGGCACAGGTTGTCGGCGTACGGACGGCTGTGGCGATCGTTCACTAGGCTGACGAGCCCCGCGTTGTGGCGCAGATAGTTGGGGATGCGCTGCTGGCGTGCGCACCCGATAGGATGGTGGATGATGGCGTTGAGGAAGTACGTAACGTTCGTTACCAACTCGGCGATCCACCCCGAGTCGGGTCGCTGCGCGATCACGTACTGCAGAACGTCGGGCTGCCGGGTGGCGTCGAGGAAGCGTTCGAACGACGCGGCGTCGGAAACGAGAACTGGCGACTCGAGATAGCGTCCGCAACAGTTACACGAAGAATGGCAGTAACGTAGTCGGCCCGTCTCCCTGTGCCGCAGGATAAACCCGTACGATAAGTTCATTTTAAAGGCCCGAGTCTGCGTCTCGAACATCAGCCGTAATTGGGCTTTGTGCGCGGCCGTATCCCCGTGGCCGGACAAATGGAAATTATACCTAGATTGAACGGATCCGCGCGCCACAGACGTACGGATACTCGCCCAGTAGTCGCGCACGACGCTCTGTAGGTCGTCGTCGACGACGTCGTCATCGCGACATAAATGGTGCAACCTATCATCGTGTATGTCGAACGATCGATTGCATTTTGGACACACCTCATCGGCGACGCCGCAAGTTCGCAGATGCCGCAACATACTACCGCGATGATCGAACGAACGATCACATTTCGGGCATACGTATTCATCGCTGCCGCATGTTTTTAGATGCTTCGACAAATGAAAAAGACGGACGAACGATCGATCGCATTTCGGACACACGTGCATCGTCGGAAAGTTCGTTCTAGGCGCGCACTCGGAACGCTATTAACTACGACGAAACGCGCCGACACCACTTATAAGGCCGCCGTCGCGCCTAACGACCGCTAGGGGGAGCTTTTTCTGAACGGCAGCGGCGGCGGCGGTTTTCTCGCAGCTTTTTTTCCCTGACCGTCAGGTGGCGGCACTGCTGGCCTGTCGTCCGTGGACCACCGAGGTAGCAGCGGCGACAAAGTTTTTGTTTTCATGGCCAACAGGGCAGCAACGTTGTTGTGGTGGCCGACAGGTGGTAGCGCTGTGCCTGCCGAGGGATCGAGGCGGCGGCAAAGTTTTTTGTTTACGTTTTGTAGTAGAAATTTCGGCTGTCAGCTGCGCCCGGATACGCGGAGTTTTTTGTGCAGTAGTTGGACAGGCGTTCGGTAGCGGCATTGGGCGCTTATTGAATGTCAGCAACGTGTTTTTTTTTTTTTTGATGGCCTCGAATGTCAACAACAGGAGGCGGGAATTGTTTTCATACGTTTTATTAAGCAGCCTCGTACTACTACATCACCACAGTAAGGCTTTATGCCACGGTAAAGAGTAAAGAGGCTTTATGCCACAGCAGAGTAAATAATAAGGCTTTACGCCTCCAACAGCGGGCTATAGGCAGCTAATGTGCACCTAATAATAATAATAAGGCTTTAGGCCATAGCGAAATGAAAATATAATGTTCATCGGTAAAAAAATACATATTAAGTGTTCGGCGGGCCTTATGCCACAGCGGAGTAAATAATAAGGCTTTAAGGCCACAACAGCGGACTATAGGCCGCTCGATTAAGTTCATCGGCTTGATGCCATATTCAATTCGCCCCTGCTAATGTTCATCGGCGTACCTACTAATAATAAGGCTTTATGCCATAGCGAAATGCAAAATATAATGTTCAATTACTAAATGTTCATCGGCAAAAATACATATTAAGCGTTCGGCGGAGAAAACGTCGCCCCATCAAACGTCGAGGTATGCCCTTTTCAACAGGTAATACTGCACGGCGACCTCCAACAGCGAACGATCGAACGGCGCCGTCCAATCCGTCCCCATGAGCCAGTCGGCTACCTGTCGCATGAGGGAGCCCTCCGAAGCGCGATCGCCGCGCACGCAACGCTCCTCCAGTACAGAGAGTATACGAATAGCGGGCAGCAACAACGTCTGCTGCAGAAAGCTGTCGAGTGATATTGAAAAAAAGCACACATTCAGTGCCGCCACGTTTTCGTACAGAATGTTGTACCGTCGGCTCGGCTTCCTTCCCCTGTAGCCGCACATGTGAACGAAGGGGCACCCCTCCTCGGGAGGGCACTCACCACATTCTTGGCGCGCGGTGTCCATCACTCGTTCGCCAATTAGCTTGGCAAACGTGGACATCATACAGCGCTGCCGGCCGGCGTACGAGTGCAGAACGCTCCATTCCGAGTCGGACTGAAGCGTGCCCACGATCACAGGGCGTTGTTGATGTTTGTTGCGGGCCCACGGAATGAAGTCCTACGACGAAACCGACAACACGTCCAGAGGCAGTGAAGACGATGGCACGGCAGCTGCTTCTGCTGTCGCCACCACCGGGGTTAATGCAACGTACGTGGGCGTCGCGGCGTCGCTCACCGGCACGTGCGGTGGCATGGGCTGCGTGTTTTCCGCCTCAGGAGCGCACGGCCAGTACGCTTCTTCTTCTCTCGTCAGCGAGGGCGGCGGTGGAGTGTTGGCATCAGCGAACCATGGCCGAGGCGTCGTTTCCTTCTTAGCGCGCTTCTCGGCAGGGGGTGCGCACTCGTCAGCAGCATCGAGAATTCCACACAACGCAGCGGCAATTACAACGTCCTACAGAACAATAACCAAAGCAGCAATTACAACGTCCTACAGAACAATAGCCAAACGTTAGTCATTCAAGCGTATACGCCGGGTTCGCTCGCCTTCTTCGACACGACCCGTACATCACGGACAGTATACGTGTCCAGTATACCACCCCACACGACCTTGTGCACGGTCAGCTCCAAGACTGTGCCAACCAGGCTCGCCACAAAGCTACTGCGCAACTGGTCTGGCAACAGGCGTGACACATGATCGGCATCGTAATCGCCGATCGACGAAATCGCTTCGTCGAACAGCTTGATCCAAATGCTGGCCTCAGTGTCGGCGTCATTTTCGTCTTCCACCAAGACGCGCACCGAAAAATACGTCTTCGCCTTTGCCTGCACACCGTG
>CM034533.1:56275481-56811472 GCA_020002185.1 Paraescarpia echinospica | reverse complement strand
CCCAATATTTGATCTCCTGAATCTTGCAAATCTTCACGAAAGTTAGATTTATATCAAGCTATACATATAACTAGATTAACCACAAAAGGAAATTTACACTGCCTCAGTAACAATTAAAATATGCGTCATCAAACTGTGCACACCTCCAAGCTAAACAGCGCCTTGAGTTGGTTTAAACATGTTTATTCGGTACTTTATATTACATACGACGTTTGCCTGGTATGAATGGTACTGAGCACAGCATACAGGCCAACACAGTATCTTACCGATATGGGAATAAAATATATAGAATATTAACGAAATATATTTTTTGTAATTTTTCATAAAATGTATTCTTTTGCAAAAAATACACAAAATCATTATTTTAAGCAGCATTTTATTGGACATGCACGTTGCAAATCTTCACGAATTTTTGTATTACGTAATGCCCACAAACTATGCTAAATAATCTGATGCAAACATGAACTATATGTCACTCGTGTACGACACCAGTAGGTGTCAAAAGCACAAGCCAGGCATTTCAACAATATTCACAATATTGAACGGCACAGAGGCGTCTTTTGATGGTAACTACAATTATATTGTAGATAACGGGCTAAAATGCTGGGTGTAAATTGAGGTATATACATAGTACATTATGAAACCAAAACTGGGATGCCCTGTGGAACGTGTATCTTGCGTCGCACAAATTGTTGTCCTAACCCCCCTTAAAATAGCCATACTTTTACACAGGCGCATATCTCTGCTTGATACAGAGTGTCCAAACATCGCCACACGTCAATTACTTGGCCACTATATATTTCGCTGATGTGCATACATTATTGGAAACAAGAGATACTACTGGCAAAATAGTTAATTTCAGAAAGAAACAAACGTTTGACAAGGGCATCCAAGACTCGTGATAAAGGTTGTTGACAGTTGTGGCACCCAGTATCTCTCCAAGTACATCAACGAGTCCATTGTCCTAATCATATTTTATTAAAACATCGCCAAATTCTTACAAGGGTACTAACAAACATTTCTGATGTTAAATATACGGATATAACGTACAAAACACCAGTAGAAAAAAACTGCTTCTTGTCAGAGTAGTTGACGTCAGCCTACAGTTAGTTTAAGCTGCCTTGCCTTGCGCAAACTTCGGTATGATTCGGTTATATTACAGCTGAAAAGCACATGATCGTTGAAAATGATAGCATGCCAGTCCATGTACACAATTTCAACATATGACCCTTCTCTTAGGTGACCAGTTTTAATTTTTATGGCTAAAAATGAACTAATTCGGATCATTGCGGTCGCTGCACATGTGGAGAGTCACACACTGTTATGATATTCTCTGTTACATTCGTGGTATATTTATGTAGATTATCAATTGTTCTTCTTGTCTTAGTTAGTGTATGGATGTTGCTATAAAAAATAGGTGCTAGATGCCTGATTAGTAGAAGTGTGTGGACAACTTGCTTCCTATGGTGGCCAACATTTCACTAAAATTAGGGCCGCGTTGGGGGGGGGGGTGGAATCAAAATGTTGCCTGCTTGCCCATTATTGCTTATTGTGCGATCCAAGTATGATATATATCAGTGCCATATAATTAGGAAGGACAAGTTGGAACAGCAGAAACACCCACGTTAGTATTGGGGTTATGAAACACGCATTTATAGATGTCGCTTACAAAAATATAAATGATATAACTAAGGCGAAATTCATCCTACTGGAAATATGTCAATATCGTTGCACATGATGTAGATTTAAAAGAAACTCCACACCCTGACACATATATACTTTTTACACAAGCTTTCGTGGTACTCAATATCATAGAACATGCTTGGAATGTACTTTTTAACTTTCACGCAACCAAAATTATCACTTTATTTTCCATGCATATCACATAATAACTGGCTTATTAATTACTTTTAAAACTTTTCTTAGGTGTAATACTAACAGTATGCAATAGCTGCACGATATTCTGGTCTACACCAGCTTCCAAATACAGCCGAAAAACCACCACCCGTCGCTCAAATCACATTTTGGCAGTTTTTGTGATAACACTGGCGTATTTCTAATTTAATTGGGGTAAGACCACATTTAAATTTTACATAGGCGGCCATTATAACGTTTCCTTCATTTCCTGCTAAATTTGACAAACAATTTTCTTGAAAATTTCACAGCATATTTAACCTCCATTGACACAAGTGCTATGGAAAACTCGTAAAATTCTCATACCTCAGTTTTCAGAAAAATCCACCCAAACCTGACACCCCTCAATTTCGCCCCAATCTGGTGACGGATTTTGAAATATTGGTGCGTTCTGCAAAATAGCCACTGTGCGAATACGCGAGCGACTAGCGTATGTTTATTGCTACCTCGTGAAAGATCTAATGTAGTAGTACATTTAGTATTCACTGGACTGACATGTGCCATGCCAAAGTGCTCGAACAAAATTCACACATGCCACCAAAACGGTATTTTCAAGGGCACTCTTTCGTTGGGTAATGGCGGACGAATCCTTAATGTGGTCTTACCCCAATATCGGCCACCATACTTCATGTTTGCATTTATCCCAAAGAATGATGGGATACGACATGTGATGTCAATGTCAAGTTTGTGTTGAATAAAGATGGTTTAGCGTCTGTCAGAAACGACTCACTTACGAATTCTATAGTTTTGAGCTACCCTCACCTCCTCCTCTCTCTAGCTCTCTCCCTCTCCATCGGCTCTCCCTCTCCCTCTCCCTCTCCCTCTCTCCCTCTCCCTCTCCCTCTCCCTCTCCCTCTCTCTTTCTCGCCGACCCCCCCCCCTCTCTCTCTGCAAGATGTCCGAAAAGTGTCAGTTGCTTTTATAGATTTGATCGATTAACCTAGTTGGATGTTTTAGTTTTAGTACCCATTAGTTGGCTTGTCGTATGCATCCAAATGATCCAATTAGTGTATGGTGGGGCATGGAACCCCCTTAAGGGAAAATGAAAAACTACATTGCTAAGCAGCCCCAGTTATGTCGTTTAGTTTACTGCGTTATGCATGCTTCCATATTGGTGTTACTTTGCGACGAACTTGCCCAATGTTCAACACCGCAGCACAGGATTCAAACCCGGGATCTCTCAGTGGAGAGTCCGAAGCTCTATCCACTGCACCACTGCGCTCCACTAAATTGCAGATATATCCAAAATAACATACATTTTAAATTATTGTTGCTTCAGTTAAATCGGCTAGCTCTTATATAATGAGTACCTGGCTGTAATATTGACATGCTGAAACATCGGCCCCCTTGTCCCCTCTGGAATTTCGTTGGGGGACAAATAAATGTCAGCCTTAATGTTTGCTTTTTGGCGAGTGTCAAATGCGGGTGCAAATCGAGGTTTCTGGGATGATTGGCGACGGTGAAAGGGGTTGCACTTGGAAGGCAGACTGATGGTCCTGCCCGCTGTAAGCGACGCGGCGGTGGCGACGAAAAAAAATCCCTCCCGTCTTCCGATGTCATCAGTTCAGTCGAGACAGCGGAGAGAAGCTGAAGAAGTTACAGGGCGACACATTGTCAACACACATGTATGTATAGGCCTACGCGCGATGCGCTGTGTTACTTATCCGAGCAGAAAGTAGAACGACCCGTCCCTTCCGAGAAAAAAATATGGGACATACCCGAGCCGCCCCCCTCCCCTATCGACGCCAGTGCATGTGGAGGAAATTCCATGTAGGTAGTAAGTACTAGGTACGTCGTCTGAAACAAGTCGATGACATCTTCAGTAGCATTGAATATTAGCGGTTTTGAAATGTTGCACGAATCTAGTTATCAATGACACGAGGAATCCAGAGTTTCTCGTACTTTTCCCTCCTACCTTCCCGCGTGTTGAGTATGTGCTAGGTTGAATTAGTTCCCAGTTCCCGCCAGCATTGGGTTGGGCAGCTGCTGAAGGCGGCGGGGCTAATGCGCAGTAGGATGCGCAGACTGTTGAAAATGGTCGCGGCTGTGTTTGGACGTTTTCCGTTTATCATACCGCGGTTCAAAAAATATGCTGTTTCGACACATTTCACGCACAAACAGCGTTCCAAATATCTTTATTTAACGCTCAATATGTAAATCTACAACGAGGATATTTCATATTTAGCGACAGGTAAGTGACACGTTAGAAAATGCTTTCCGTGTCCTACATTCGCTTGCAATATCGTCTTTGTTCGGTTTGCTGGGCCGGTTGTGGCGTTTCTCGTTTGTAGCGAGACAATGTTATCTTCCTATAATGTTCTAAATATTTTAAAGATACCATTCGATAGATCAGCCATTCAAGATGAAACTGGTGATATTTATATTGCAGCATAGTGGGCGATGGTGAATCCTGCGAAGGGAATCTCTACCTCCGCCACCGCTAAAATATTCGTACATGACGCCGGCCATGTTGGATATTGTTGAATTGATCTAGGTCTCTCTCGCCTGTTGTGCGCTGCTGGCTGGCTTTTATCTCGGCAAATATGTAGCGGCTGCTCGTAGGCAGGTTGTACCGGTTTCGCTGGTGCTATTTCATTTATCACCAGCTGAGCAATGTGAGGCCAAACGGCAAGCAGTAAACGGCTAAACGTTGTGTAGTGTATTGGGGATAATTTGGGTATTGCGTTAGTCTAGACTCGGTCGCCGTTATCCACAAAATGCTGACGCCTACATACAGGAGTAACCAAACGGACGTTTCGTGGGTCGTTTAGTGTAAAGCATCGCCTACTCATTGATACTTACGGCTGTCTCCCAATTTTTATTTTGTAGTTTGTTTTCTTTCAGATCATACCACGCGCGTTGCGTGCAGCGGCGATGCAGAGTGTTTAGCAGCAACTGTCAACAACGTTCCCTGTGTCTGTGTATTTTAGGCCGTCAAAATGGTTCTGGACTTTGATTTGAGGATTTTTTGCCAAAACCTTAAAGCCACAAAGCCACCTTATGAATGCCCAGTGAAGGATTGTGGCAAAATGTACAAAAGTTACTGTGGAATCCAGTTCCACTTGTACAACTTTGATCATAATGATCCAAATGCCAGTGCTATCACTCCAAGCAAAAAGCCTGGCGGTAGGCGTGGTAACCGTAGTGGCAGGTGGCACCACCGTGCAAACAGACGATCACCAACACCGCCAGAATTCTTCCGTGACAACCTCCCGGATACAATGTCATATTCGGAATCTCAGAGACTTGTGGAGGTGGATGTCGAAGGCCGACTGCACCGACTGAATATCTACGAACCACTGGAAATTATTTCACAGGATGAGATCGACAACTGGAGTAATACGGAAAAAGAGGAAAAGCCAGAGAAGTGTCCAACAAAAACGGGCAAGGATATTCAGAAGCCTCGCAAGGAGAATGGTGCCACTGCAATACCACATTTACCAGAGGCTTCATTCAAAGTGCTCACTGATTATGTGAAGCCAACTGAGGTGCCAGCACGGCCATCTTCATACTACAGATTCATTGAGAAGTCATTTGATGAGATGGATGAAGAAGTTGAATATGACATGGATGAGGAGGTATGTTCATTTTATTACAAATTTTGCTTTTGTTTACCTGTGGAGTTGTAAACATGTTCTAAATAATATGCAGTGGTGCCATCTGCTGGAGTAAGAGTAGCTGTTGCATGTGAGGTTTAGTGTAATTTCATGCAGAAAATGCTGGGTGTGTCAACAATTTGACTAATTTATTTAACCAAACTATTTTCAGAACAAAATGTTGTTGTCAGTGAGAGTCCTTTAGAACAGTGCTGAGCTTGTAGCAAAAGGAACTTATTTGTTTTTGTTGTTGTCAAGTGAATCACTTATTATCACTCACTTCCTAGTAATAGAGAACCGAAGTGATGACGTCACGCTGCATGACAACCAGCCCAACTGGTTCCAACAAATGTCTCCTGTCGTATCTGTTAGCATGGTGTTATGTTTTGTTCCAAACTGTAATCATTATTCTGAAAGCCATACTTGTAGTTCTCTTTGGTTTCCTAAAAATATAAGTGAGAAGCATAGATGGAGGAAACAAATTACAGACCTGCCTACCATTCCGGATTGTCCGGAATCATTCCGGAAATACACCTAAAATTATGGTATTACGACGAGGGATGAAAATATTACGGATTCTTTCGTTGTCTCAATGATTGTCAATCACTTCGGTACTGCTCAAATTTGGCTTCACTTTATTCAACGGGTGGCAGCATATATACGCTGCTTGTTGTGACTTGGTGTTTTATTCGCTGCTTCTGGTCGTAATCTGACCAATAGAAAAAACAGCGTTATGACAAATTCGCATTTCCGCGATCATGGCGCTCAAACAAAACGAAGTCACGACTCACGCGGCACGAAATGATGCCGGGGATCGGCACCACTACCAGCCAAGAAGAAACGTGTACTGCAAAGGTTTATAACAGCATGCATGCAGACATGGCCCGTATTGTCAAGTTTAAAGAAGGGGGTCGTCTTTACACACTGCCGGATACGCAAATTTATTTCCCTATTTCACATGGTCACTGGTGGCCGGGATAATTGCAGGTACTGACTACATCGTTAGAATAGTACTAGTGACAGAGTAGTGGGTGTTGTACTTGTAGTGTTAGGCCAACTGACTGTACTGAGACTAAGTTAGTGTATTTATTGAGTTTAGTCTATCATTTACAGCCTATAATACAGGGATAGGCTTATATACTAGAGTTGAGTAGACTAGACAATGTCGATGACTAGCGTAACGTAATGGTTTTGCCATCCCCCGGCATGACTTTGTCTTTGATCTTGTCAAGCTACTATACTGAATAGTCTATAGCCTGGCCATAGGTATACCGGCTACTAATATTAATCCTAATGACACCACAAATAGACAATGACGTGATTCATTGTTATAATTTGTCAAATTTTTGTAGCCAGCATGCTGTTTTTGAAATTTACATAAAATCAGAATTACAAAGTGTATAGACTCATTTACATTACAGTTACGCTTCTTCACGTTTGATTTCCATCAATGCTGGTTATGAACATCTACCTTACCTTGTTAACTGAACGCTTCAAAACACCTCATAGTTTATTAGAGACAATTATGTTTTGGGTGCAGCTATTGTCATAGTCACAGTATTAACCCCCTCAAGGCCAGATTAATGGAAATATGTGCCTGCTATTGAATCCTATTAAATCGAGAGAATGTGCTGTGAGTGAATCATGTGATATACTCGGGTTGTATGAATGCAAATAAATAAACAATTATTGATCCGATTCAAATAAAATGTTCACTACATCTGAAGAACTAATTCCTGGTGTAACTAGTCAAGTATGTGACAATTATGTCAATTTATTACCCAAATATGAATTGCTAAAGTTTGACAAAAATAAAATACTTAAATAGTTTTCAACAATTCATTTTTTTTTATTATTTTTATTAATAATTAGCGGTTACATGCTGCTTATGAAATGTTCATAAATTATTATGCTACATAATGGAAAACTAATTAAATGTCTATGGTAAATAAAACTGAAATAATTTCAGTTTTTCAGAGTGCATGTATTTTCAAGATTTTATACAAAATGGCGTTCTTTGTGATCATAGCCGTCATCCCGTCTGAACTATTAAGTTGGTGTTATATTTAAAATGCGTAACCATAGTGCAAAACATTCCTCTTCGATGGCAGCGTTCGTTATAAACTCAATTCGAATTACTGGAGTTCGACATAATGACAATGTCGAGAATTACATAAAAGCTAAAAAAAACACCACCCGCTTCGTTGCGTGGCGCATTAATACTTCTTTACAACAAAATAGACTGCTCAAAAGTTAGCATTTAATCGTAGAAATCGCCTGCGGACGCATGTTTTGGAATCATTCCTGGGTGCTTCCATGTTTATGCCCGTAGCAAATGTTAAACTTTAATCTCATTGGCTGAAAATCACCATTAAAATTTTCACTGCGTGGCATAAAAGAGGGACAGGAAATTGTGTGTCGCTGTGTTCGACTTCAAAACCGTGTGGTGGTTGGCACTATTTAGCCACGGAAATCGCCATAATTTCTCACTTTTTACACTTCCCAGTGAAACTTCAATATTATTATATGCTAACTGCCGAAATAAATTGCCATTATTGGATGACACTGTTTCGCGGTACCAGTTTAAATGCGCCCCTGCAGGCTGCGAAATAAGGCCGGTCCGATCGTCCCGGACGAGTAGTTTCAGTGATCGGACTAGTCCATGTTTAGTTGAGCAGTCCCATCGGACTAGCTGTTATTATGTAAATTAATTTACGCTATGTATACGCTAGTTGGGTGTTGTGATGGATTAAAACAAAATCAGACAGTAAGGTAGCATTTTATCACAGGCAGCTAAATATTCCGTACGACCGTCAGATCGGAAACTTGCTGAACGCAGTGAATGTAAATGGCGGCTGTTTACATCCGGTTAGCGTAGGATAGGTAGTGCCACCTAGCGACCATGAGTGGTGAGCGACATGGACAAACATACATGCGCGGGTTACTGACATCGTTACGTGCTATCCCGTTGTGATGGTAGTTGCGTTATTCCTGCATTAGGTGATTATTTTAGCAAGTTACCAAACGCCAGCAATGTTACTGATTGTTTAGTCAGCTTCGTGAAAGAAAACGCTAATGAAAAGTATAGGGCAAATGATGCAACTTAGTCCGACAATGCCGGTCCTTTGACTTTGTCGCCGTCAGGCTTCAAATTCTGCTGTAATCGCCTTGTCCACGACTCCTGTTTGCTTCCCCTGATTAAACTAGTCATTTCTTCTGATAACTTTGCAATTGGATCTACGAAATCACATGTATTTGTTTCTATTAATGACACATTTAGTTGAACATTTAATTGAAATGGGAAACGGCTTGTTTTCTTTATGAAATAAAGCCACTTTTACTATGTGCTATAACTGTCACACATATTTGATACCACAGTATGATTGATTTTTAAGGACTAGTAAAACAATATGAGGACTAGTTGTTTCTGAGTCAGCTAGTCCGACGGACTACCTGTCAATTAAATCCACCGTGCACCCTGCCCCTGTATTCGGGCGTATTCAGGCGTTCTGGCCGTGAGTGGGAGTCGGGTTGATTCAGGCATTCTGACCACGAGAGGGTTAAAGTATTACTGACAGTGGTGTTCTTTTCGTTACAGTATCTGACACAGTTCTGAACTATTACTGACATCAAGCCTATATTCCTGAAAATCAGTGTAAATGGGAAGATGGATTACTGACAGGAAGTTTTTGGGGTAGGCAGGTCTGAAATTAGGTATTTTATGTATTCTAGAATGATAAAAATGTTTTGTTGCAACCTATTTCATCGCAATGACAATGTCGATCGCTGTGCAACTTAGTTTTTGTTGTACATCACATTATTTTCACTGCAAAATGAAAGGAACCCCCGCTGGCATCACTCACTTCGGTTCAAATATGGCTACCGTCAACATCTCTGCACTTGCTGCATACTTTTCGGACGAACCAAAATCACTTGAAAGGGGGGAATCATTTAAAATCAGATCATGTTATTAGTTTCAATTATTTTCCAAATGTTCTACGGGGTACAGTTCGCGCAAGCATGAAGGAGAAGTTGTATAAAGTAACGGTAAGTTTGAAATTGTTCCAAATCCAAGACACAAAAAAATACGTGTTAAACAATAGCCAGTTTTCGTGGTAGTAAGACTGCATCACTTTTCGGTGTTAATATCACTAGACTGACAAGATAACGTTCTTTACAATGGTATAAAGTTTTTAAAAGTATTCCTTTATTTTGCGAACTTATCGTTATTTTGCGATGATGCACGCCAAGATGTCATGCCGAAGGCGCTCTGGAGCGGTATGGTTTTTGCAAAAACAGGTCTCTGCAAATTGAAAACCCACACTTGTAAACCTATTTGGATCGTCATGAGATCTGTTCGACCAATTAGAAGACGTATTCGTCTTCACTGCAGGTGTTGCATAACGTTTCTGCGGTAAACCTAACGAAAGTTATGTAAAATTATCGTGTGATCATAAATGTTTTATAATGTTATCACCTAAAATTCAAGTTTGTGTATATACGCACTTACGTGTCAGTTTCACACTGTTCAGATGATATGTTATGTGACATTTAAAAAAGGTTTACAAATGCGGAAATCGCATTCTGTGCAACCTAGTTTCACGGTTTACGAGAACGCCACTGCAGACAGTGACGCTGTGCTAACAATACACTAGCTGCTTGGTAACATCCGCATGTTGCTGGATATCCGCCAGGTGGACAACCGTGTTGCGCTGGTTGTCCGCTAGGCGGATTTGGCGCCTAACTGTCATGCAGGTAAACCATATTCACAGTACACTGACTACACTTAATAATTGATTTTAATCTTGAAATTCAGGAACCTGTATTCAAACCTTACTCTGTTAAATATAAAATAAGAACTTGTTACATTTGTCTTTTGCTTACTAATAGTAATAATTAGCCAGTTTGAGATGGGTATTTCCATCATTATAATATGCAGTTATTGCAATAATTATATTATTGGTGTGTATAATTATATATTAATTAATGATATTATTCCTATGTTTATATTCCTACGTTTATATAGCTATTGTAACAACAAAGGCTAAGAATAAAATTTTAGTTGTTGGTGCAATTATTCATTACTGTGTTTTTAATGCAGGTATCTCTCATATTTTTATGCAATTCATTATAGCTAAGTATAACTAGTATAGACGTTAATTGTGCAAAGTGGGAATTAAGTGACATCTAATTATAGTAATTAAACTCTATGTAGTACTATGATAAGAAGCACTAAACGTTAAATCATAATGCTTTTGAAAAATTGTATAACACAAATGGGGATTCCACATTTACTATGTCCGCCATTTTGTTTTATGATAATTACATAATCAATTATGAAAATTATGGCAACTAAGTGAGTTGTAATGAAAATTTTTGTGTTGTACTATTTTACTATGCCTCAAATATTAATGATATGTTTTTGTAAAGTGGTGTTTGGCAACTTATCCACTTCGAAAGTTTACTTCGGATTATCTCAAGTTTCGGCATCAATATTTTCACAAACAGCTTGACAGTATTCTTAAATAAGGTTATTATACTACTTCAGATAGTTAGAACAACTTTGGGGTGTTTTTTGATGTGAAAATTCGACAAATTAACAGCACAACGTTTCTACGGGTGAGCATGTGGGTTACAACGGTAACGAGCGTAGTAGTGATCGGTCTGCTTGAATTGGCCTATTTTTATGTCGGAAAAATCATAAAAATAAAAGTTCTCAACGGAGTTGTTTCATTGTGTTATTTGGCAACTAACATATATGTAAACATCAACTGAAAACTTTGACAACCTCCACAGGGCAGCAAAGTTCCGCGACAACCGGAAACATACTGATATGTTGGCGAGATGACATCGGCACCTTGCCAGCAATACTCAAATTTCATTGTTCAAAAGCTGTATAGTTTTTTTTAATCCTGTTGATAGTTCGTTCAGATTATGTTATAAGAAATGATGTCACGACACTTTATCGAATAAATCATCAAATTAGATAGAAATTATTATTTTGGAAGCATTTTGGAATTTCCACCACTTCGTGTTTATCATGTGACACTTCCCGGTCGAATCAGTCCGTGTGGGGAATTTCGCGTTTCGCTGTTTGTGGCGTCAAAAGATATGTGGTAATCTTTTATTTTTGATGATGTTTGATGCTGTAATGATGTTCCACTCTTAGTTTGTTCAGTTTCAGGGATTCAATTGCCAGTTTAAGAAGTTTTATGTGACTTTTCTTGAGTAGGGTAGAATCAGAGTTGGAAACATGCATTTTCGCCCATGAAATGATTTGGTGTGTGCAAAATGAAGTCTCAGATGACTGCATCTTGTCGTAATCACGATGTTCGACACCAAAACAGTGTTGAACATAATGATTACGACAAGATGCAGTCATGTCATGTTGATTCTTTTATGTGCCTGAAATAAATGGCAGATTAGAGAAATATAAATGAGTGTTTGTTGTTGTTTTTAAACGTCACAATCTGCTGAGAGTCAAACACCAGCAATTACATTTATAGCAAACAAACGTTGATTGTGTTGTTGTGTAATCGCTGATGTTTGAGACTTTTCAACAAATTTCCTTAAATTTCAAATTGCTCAAAAACTAAGATAAGCATTATCTTCTCTTTACACATGATGTTGACAGCATGTGTCCAATCCAAAAATGCGTTCATCCTTCTGATTATATAAACTTTATTTTGACCTCCCCTTGTCCACTTTTCATGTTCACCTTTTGGCAACAAGTCATTACAGGTACGCTTCTTCACGTTTGAATTCCACCAATGCTGATTATGAACATCTACCTTACGTTGTTAACTGAACGCTTCAAAACACCTATTAGTTTATTTGAGACAATTATGTTTTCGGTGCATATATCGTCATAGTCACAGTATTAAAGTATTACTGACAGTGGTGTTCTTTTCCTGACAATATCTGATGCGATTCTGAACTATTACTGACAGCAGGCCTATATTCCTGAAAATCAGTGTAACCGTGAAGATGAATTACTGACGGGACGTTTTTGGGGCAAGCAAGTCTGCTAGATGTTTTTGGGGTGGCTATCTAAAAGGAAAGAAAAAAGTTAAGTAATTTTTTTAATGATTCAGTGAGCCCATGTAGTTTCTTTGATGATATTTGTGTTGTACTTACCATAATTAGTCACATGTTTGTGTGAACTCCTATGTTTGTATATATGAATAAAATCATGTCATTTACTAAGACAATCATCTTAGGCGCTACATGAAACCGGCCCTTGGACTGGCATACTGTTTGGGATTTTAGGATTGCTTTTTTAAATTGTATTGCAGTTGGAGTAGGTATTTGAAAATTGTTCTATTTGATTGATAGAGCTTTTGATTTAGAAGCTGACCACTGTGATATAAAACAATTATGTTTATAGTGCAAGTTTGAACAAAGATATGATTTTTTGTATATTTTTGAATTGGCATATTTTCAGTTAAAATTTAAACATGGTCAACACCCCTACTTTGAAACATCATTGATATCAAATACTGTACTACCACTTGAACAGCTCAAACTGGTTTTGTAACATCCAGTAAATATACATATTGATTGCATCCATTTTTCAGAACTAAGGACACCACAATCATATGAATTTTAAAATGTTAATTTCCTTAATTTGTGTTAATGAGACAAAACATGTCAAAATGGACACCTAGGTTTATGACTCTAATTGAGCTACAGTAAAATGTTTGTAAAGATTTGTGTAATCATCGAAGCTTCATTATTGCATAACGTTTAACCTGGTTACCATTTTTAATGTGGTATTAGTGGTAACCAGGTTCCAACAATAAATAAAAAATGCTGTTGATATTTGACAATAAATGTATGTTCAAACTGATCTGTGATCCTTAGGAATTCAGAATGTCAGAGCTATATGACCCTCTGTGACCTGTGATGGCTTTAGTGTAACAAAAAATTGAGGCAGTTGATCTTTTGTTTGTTTATCAATACGCCATAGTTCATATATATATAACGTGTGACTCGTCTCACATCATTGTACCTGGCCATTGGCAAAGAGAAACAGGTTTCATAGCCAACTGGCTATGCATTGCAGGTCACTCAGGTTACAGCTGTTTCTATGTTGCAAACAAGCTACTTAATATAAGTACCGATAAGGACATGTGTATAAATATTACTCTCAACATGTCTTTCATGTTGGTCTGGATAATACACGTTTGTTTGATCCAATGCAACTACCATGTACACATGTAATAGTTCAGGTAGTCCAGTCAACAGTTCAGGTGGTGTTTGTTGATGCCACCAGAAAGAGGCACGCATGCACATTGTTCTATTGGCATGTACATTGTACTGTTGTATGCATGGTATCAGCAAAACTTAATCCATGTGAAATTAAATATCAATGTATTCCACAAGGTTAATTTTGATGGCAAAACAATAGTTGGAAAGGGTTATCATTTGTTTACAGATCTGTGTCATTCTTTGATTAAAACTGCCAGTACTTGACAAGGACAGGGTTCACTGCTAGTAGAGGGAGTAGTTTTTTTTATTACCTTTAGTAATGTTAGAAAATACAACTGAACACATAATTTTTAAATACGATTTTAAGAAACATTTCCAAGTTTAGTTGCATTTAAGCAGTGTGGTTATGTTTTGTAAACAACCAGGTGAACTGTAGTAATTCCAGCTTGGCAATCCCATAAATGATATTGGAACCCCCCATCAGCGCAACTCTAATAACTTTAATTTTAAGTCAACACAACTACAGATATAATTCAATGGTGATATTTGAACAATAAACTTTTTATAAGATAGCATTCATGTCAAGAGCTTATTACTTTTTAAAATAACTTAAATGTGTAAAAAAAATTAATTTATGCTTTCATCATATGCTTGTATGAAATTGTAAACAAACTCTTGTTGTGTTGAAGGACTACGCATGGGTGGAGCTGGTGAACGAACAGAGGGAAAAGGAGAACATTCCCCGTGTACCGCCCGAGGCATTCGAGATGCTGATGGATCGCTTTGAAAAGGAGGCTTACTTCCAGAGCCAGACGTCTGGTAAAGACCAGGGGCCATCTATAGATGAGGACGCCGTGTGTAGTATATGCATGGACGGGGAATGCCAGAACAGTAACGTCATTCTCTTCTGTGACATGTGTAACCTCGCCGTGCACCAGGAGTGCTACGGTGTTCCCTACATCCCCGAAGGACAGTGGCTGTGTCGTCGCTGCTTGCAATCACCGTCCCGGGCCGTAGACTGCTGCCTCTGCCCAAATAAGGGTGGGGCGTTCAAACAGACGGACGACTCACGGTGGGCACATGTTGTGTGCGCCCTCTGGATTCCCGAAGTCGGCTTCGCGAACACGGTGTTTCTCGAGCCGATTGACAGCATCGAACATATTCCGGCGGCACGCTGGAAGCTGACGTGTTACATCTGCAAGCAGCGTGGCACCGGTGCTTGTATCCAGTGTCACAAGACGAACTGTTACACCGCGTTCCACGTGACGTGCGCCCAGCAGGCGGGGCTGTTCATGAAGATCGAGCCGATCCGTGAAACGAGCAGCAACGGGACCCTGGTGAGCGTGCGTAAGACGGCATTCTGTGACGTGCACACACCCGTTGACACCGACTGCTTCCCACAACTCAACAGTAGTCTGGAGGACAGCAGTCCTGACAAGATGCCCGTCACTCCGGCCGAGGCCAGGGCCAAGTCACGCCAGAAGATGAGGAAGGCAAGGAAGATTTTAGCGGAGAAGCGCAACGCAATGCCCGTGGTATCCTTACCTGTAATACCACCAGCCAGGTAAGTTGGTTTTTATATTATGTAAAGTACCATTTGGCATATTCCACTTCAGTGATGAATACTTCCTATGTACCATCAAACATGTTTACATTTCATAATTGTATTTTAGTACTTAGTTGTACAGGCATTAGAGGGGGATTGGCTAGGATCTCTGCCATCTGTATCCCACCTGTTTTGTGGCCAGCTCCTACCATTTTGACAGTACCCCTCCCTCATTCCCACGTATTTTTATGAATATCTAGCACAAATGTTTAGGAGTTACTTGTGCCACACCTCCCTCATTAGAATGTGTCGATCATCCTGTCAGACATTGTTTGTCCAATCTGTCTGCAAGGTGGCGCCACTGTATATCTGGTTTTCATTTTGTGGATAACTAAAATGTTCACATGCACATCAGATATGCAGTTTAAAACTATACTGCTTCAGTAGACCAAATAACAAGGTTTCAGACTAAGTTAAATGTTTTTGAAAGTTTTGGGCAATTTTTTGGGCAATAATAAGATTTGAAAACACTTGTCTGTGATTTTTTATTTTAGATTTTAACTGAATAATTTATATTTTGTAAAATACAATGACATTATGATTATGAAGCAGACAAATGCAATATTTAAATAAAAATCTTATTTGTTACTGTGTTATGATTTCACAAGAATAATAATTACAGAGGGCATACATTTTAACTGTCATTATAATTTGATGTTTGAGATTTCTTACTGAAGCTTAGCTCCAACAGAAAGTACAGCAAGGACATATTGTGGGATTGTTGCTGTTTATGTTTTCATGTGACAAATATTGATTTAAATAAAATAAGTGTGTCAAAACTTTAGAAAATGTAATTGCTATGCAGAAAATGGTAACAAGTTGGTAAGATTTAAGCATGAAAATGTATAAGGTTGCTAATTTTAAATTACATTAAATGTAATTATGCTTACAATTTCCAATTACAATTACTACAATATATTTTAAACTAGATATATATACCATTTTAGAAATTAAATATGGTGACTGCGTTTTAGGTTGTCTAAGATCGCCAGCAAGGTATCGATGGCACGGAAGGGTCAGTTCATTGAGCTGTTACAGAGGTACTGGACCCTGAAGCGTCAGTCTCGCAATGGCGTGCCACTGCTCAGACGACTGCAGTCCAACCACATGAGTCGCAACAAAGACCAGGTAATGATAACGTTTCTCCCTTGATAAGAATAACATTTTCAATCAAAATGTGAAAATTAAAAAAAACTCAAAAGGTTTCAATCTCTTATCATGGTTGTATGAAACATGTTGATACAATGACCTTGTTAAATCATCAAAATCGGGGTTAATTAATTTTATGTATAGCAGGTCAAAGGTCAGTGTCAATTACATTTGAAAAAAATACTGATGCGATGTGTATATCTGTGGATAGGACAGTGTCTACCTTTTTTAGGAGGCAGTCTTCCTACTTTTTTATTTATTAATTAAAATATGTTCTTAAGACTAGTAAATATGTTGAAGGTATACTGTCTGCCAAATTGTTCCTAGTAAGTCCGTAACAAATAAGTAAATGTTCACAAGTTGAAAATTTGGACCCCGCAGCATATTGAAATTGTAAACAAAACATCCAGTTTCAAAACAGGCTTTATTGGCAGTATTGCAGAGAGACGGGTGAGTTAACCGCTGTTCCCTTTGATGTTCAACGATTTACCACGTTCAACTCTGCAAGGCTTTCTGTTGCAAATTACTGTAAATTACTGTGTTGGCTAATTCTGGGTAGATGAACAAACTACCTCCCATTAAGACTAACACCATCAGCTGCATGTGGTGTTCCAGGATGCACCTGATGGAGGTGAGGGCACAGCGCGCTGCTCTCAGCTCCTCTACTGGCAACGGCTGCGGCAGGACCTTGAGAAGGCACGCCTGCTCGTAGAACTGATCCGCAAGCGCGAAAAACTCAAGAAGGAACAGGTTGGTGTCAGCTCAGTCATTGTTACACTCGTCAGGTGGGTGTGGTAGGTATAAGAATGGGCAGGATGTGTCGTTATCATCCAGTTGTCAAAGAGACTATGATGTTGTCATGTAGTAAATATGCTAATCTTGGAAGTAACTTAGTTTGGCAGTTATGTGCATGGTTTATTAATTTTATTATAATAATGACAGTTTAGCAGGAGTTATACGTTTGTTGAGTATTAACAAACGCAAAAATATTAATTATTTTTGTTATCTATCTTGATCTTTTTAACAGCCAAAATAAAACATTTTAAGTACTTATTTTAACATGAGAATAATTTTTTTTAATCTACTGATGTTTACATAACACTATTATCTTAATTTATTCTTATATTGAAATTTGTTTTGATGAAGGTATGTTGTTAGGCCCTGTTGTGACATGTCTGTGCTGTAGTTGCGTCTCCACCAGCAAGCAACCATCATGAACCTGCAGCCCTTCACGCTGCTGCTTCTGCACACGCTCGACCAACTTGTCGAGAAAGATGTCGGCCACATCTTCACCGATCCTGTCAATCCTAAAGAGGTTAGTTGTGTGTAGAACATCCAGCTCTTATATATTGGCAGAAATCACTACAGAGGAACCAAACTGTTTTAACATGTCAAATATATGCATGGGTCACACACAATAATGGGATGATGTATTAGTGGGCAAAATACAGTAAGTTATTTCACTGTCATTAATACATCGGGAGAAGGAAACAAAACCATTATTGGGATAGCATCACCCTGGGACACAGAGGAAAGAAAATAGGTGATAATGATGATAAGAAAACTATTCAAAGCAATAAGTGATGGTGAACTGATGCCAGGGAAGTATTCAGCCAAGCAGACATCATTGCATTCAGGTGACATGATAGGACTGCTGTTTGCACTGCAGGTTCCCGACTACGCAAGCTACATCAAACACCCGATGGACTTCTTTACGATGCGCAAGAAGGTGATGAGTCATGCGTACAAGGCCATGGAAGAGTTTGAGACAGACTTCAACCTCATACTCAACAACTGTCTCGCGTACAACGCAAAGGACACTGTCTTCTACCGGGCTGCCATCCGTCTGCGAGACCAGGTCTGTGGCATCTCATTACTCTCACAGCATGAAGGTGTTCTCTGTCATTGTTCTTACTGCTGTCACATACTGTTATTCTGTAGTTATAAAATCATCGGAGTTGTTTACTGGGTAAAATGTTTATGCTTGTTTTTATGCACTGTTAATTTTTGGATCTGTTTTTTTGTGTGGGCACCCTTATCTGTGAGGTACAAATGTTAAATTCAAAAAACCTTTTGCTCAAATCGCTAATTCTTTGTATGGTCTGTCAGTAACTAATTGCGACACAGAACTGGAAGCCTCTTCTACCTGAAAAGAAACATTTTATTTTCCAAGTATTTAATATATACATGTAGGAAAACATGATGATGTCTCATTTCATGTTGACCAACAATGAATACACACATTCTAAATTATTATAAAGGGTTTCGGGGAAAGACATGATGTATCTATTTGTTAACATACTCATTTGTGTGTTGTGTCCTCAGAGCATAAATAAAAACTTGTACGTTATATTGGAATATCTTACGAATACAAAATCATAGCAAAATTATGTCCCAGTCAAAAATTTCACCCAACTTGGCATTTATCACATTTTGCCCTAAAACTCTTCATATGCAGATATTATTGTAAATAGCAGGTCATCTTGAGAACAGAAACACAATGATCATCAACAAGTTTGCCATGTTTCAGGGAGGCACTATTATCCGTGCGGCACGGCGGATGGCCGAGAAGGTGGGGTACGACCCAGAGACGGGGCGCCACTTGGATGAAGCCCCGCAGTACAAGCAGGAAGACCCAGCGTCGTTGGAGGATGGTGAGTCTAACAACTTGTCTAAGGGGTGATCTCAAATTATTGATGAACAGCAGTTAGTGAAACATATATCATGTAAACTCTGACCCCCGTCTACGTGAAATTAGAAAGTTTGAATTACGTGTTGCAACTCGTGGCAATACTTATATTCTGTGACCAACACATTTGTCTGTGACCAACCGTTTGTGTTCAGTTGTCACAATACAAAACAGTGCATGTTATTAAAAGTCAGCACTGTGATCAAAAATCAATTGTTTCTGAAAAAAATACATTGATGTATGACGGTACAACACAAAATTAAACAGCTCACTTTCTGTGCTCTCCTGCTTTGAAAACAGAGTTGACTAATATTTGTTACACCATATTGTTCAACAGTTATATTTACATTGAAGCATTGCAGCACAGTTGATTGATGTAATCTGCTGCCCACAGTGGACAACTTCTTGCCGCCTGAGGCCAGGGAGTCAATGCCGCTTGAGCAACAACTGGACATCCTTTTGGACAAGTATGACCTGGCCAACACGAGACCATGTAAGTTCCATTTAATAGTATCTCAAAGTAGCCACTTACTAATTGGTTTCATTTTGACAACTTGAAAACTGTATTTGCCACTGGTAGAAGTGTTACTGGTTCTCTTTATATTGTAACAAACAGCTGATATAATGACAAATTTAACAATAACTGATGTATTTATAAGTTGAAGCAGTGGAGCCACAACACCGACAGTTTCTCTCCTTGTTCAGTTTGACTGTTTTGTAAGACTGGGTGACTGTTGTGTTTCAGACAAGAGGTCCCGTGTCGCGAAACAGATCCGCAAGGAGATTATCAAGGTGCGGAGACAGCTAGCCCTTGAGAAGGGGGGCCGCCCCCTGCACAGTTGTTTGGACGACAGTCAGAGTGACGGTATGTCAAATTTCTCACCAGAATTCCCAGATAAAGTAAACTGTATTTGAACAAAAGCAAGTGAAAGGTCATCTGGTTTTTTTTAGTTGCATGTATTTGCTGTCATGTTGGTTTGCTGTATTCCAAACAGCAGAATTGCTTTTAGTTTTAAATGAGCATTGCATTCTGTTGAAAGTAACTTGTGCTGGTGTAAACTTTATGTAATATTCCACTGCCGATTCTTTGCAGTAACAAAATGCACATTACATGATGGTTGTGCAAAGTTAAAGGTTCTCTGTTTGCGTTTCTATGCGAGCGTCGATGCCATGACTGCAGGATGATACTTAAGACCTGGTGCTTAGTCAAGTGTGTGTCTTCCTGTCCACCAGGTTCTTCCCACGAGTCGAGTCACAGTCCCTCTCCCAATCGCAGCGCGTCAGTGGCCACCCCAAAAGAAGAACCAGCCCCAACCCCCGTGAGTGCGGGTAAGGTGCGTCGCAAACCCGGCCGCCCACGCAAGCAGTCCACAAAGAGCGAACCTGACATCAGTGTCGACAGCACAGCACCCCCTACTGGTGAGTAGTTCCACACGTCGTTATCACTTCTCGAAGCGTATTCCGCAGTTACAATCGTGGTGATATCTTAAAACGAAAATTGGTGAGATGATGTTAACATCTGTTGGTGTCACGTATCGTACGACTTGGCTAAGTTTGAGAGACGGAAGCGGTTTGTGTTGTAAGTCGGTGTGAACGAGACTGCCCCCTAGTGGGTGAGTGAGTCGGCAGAGGTGCTCTGCATGTAGTGTGTTCGTTGTAGATGGCGCCCATGTCAGTGGGGGTGTCTAGACGGTCAGGGGTGCATTGGGGAGAGTGGGGGCATTTTCGAGGTGAGAAGAGTTTTGCTGATACCTTTCGCTGTTGCTTGCCTTCTCTTTCTACCCCCCCCTCCCGGCCATGGGTGCTGGTCTCCTTGCTGCTGCTTCATCTCTGTCCGCCCTGCTACGGGGCGTAGTTAATCACCTTTCGCGACCTTTGCGTCCACCCTGAGAGTTCCGCTTCAGCGTCCACTACGTTTTTTCGGGGGGTCCTGCTGCTCGCTGTTGGTGGTGACTTGTACGAACCATTTCTCTTCCTAACACAGCAAGATATTTTTGCCTCGAAAATGTCCACACACTTGTTGGTTGATGCGCAAGTGTTGGCATCTTCTCGCCATCACCGGCCGGGGTCTCTAGGTGTCGTGTCAGTCCACTCTGTGTGTTCACATTGTTATAGTCATTTATGCACTAGTACAATAGTATGTGACATGTTGCTGTTTGATATTAATCAAATACAAGTGTACATAATAATTATATATATATACATGATTGAATTTATATAATGTATACATATACAACATATATGAATACATATATAACATATATGAACAGTAATAAACTATGTATTGAGTTATATAATTTTACGCACACACACACACACACACACCGACATGTGTACCCAGAAACAGGTTGATTAAAGTCACTGGTTGCTTAGCTTATTTCAGACTAACAATTCTAGCTGTCGTTTATCCTTTTATAGTAGATATACTAGTATGAAATGAATACATGTTGGAGAGTCATAATCTGCGGCTATATGTGAGCCGACTGTTTTGGTGTCCGCAGACAAGGCCGCGAAGACAGACGAGAGGAGGGACAGCAACAAGAGCAACTGTACCGACAAGGGCGACGCGTCAACCCCCACTGGTGTCAACCGACGCACCGCTGTGCTCTTCACTAAGAAGTCGTGTCATCGTCGGTCGTCTGGTTCAAATCTGACGCAGTCTCGCAAGGCTCCCGGGAGACCACCCAGGACCCGAATTCCGTCATCGCCGGGACCGTGTGGTGGTCCCCAGTTGGACGATGACAGTGATGTTGGTGACCACGACGACGCTGACGATATTGCTGACGTGCCGACGCCAAAGAAATCGTGCCGAAAAGATGTGAAGATTGCATCAGTAAAAAGCCCCGGGACGCGCAAGAGGTCCGTCAGCATTGCGAGCCTTGACAAAGATGGTGCTGGTTTGCCGTTGCCGAAAAGAACAGCCAATGGTGGTGACGCTGCAACACCGGCAAAACAAGACAGCGCCTTCTTCGCTCACCAGCAGAAGGAAAGCTTCATGCAGTATCGAAATCGTTCACATGCGATTTCCGACATGGACACTACCTCGGAGAGTGGCAGCACCGACAGCCTGATGTCGGGATCGGAGAGTACGAGAGAGACGAGTTCAGAGAGTGGAGACGAGAAAGACTCGGGCAGCCACCACCGCTACTCGAAGAGAGGTAGGTACTCATTATTCTAGGTGCAACATTGAGTATAAAATGAGCTAGAATATGACATTGATATAAGAGAAAAACTCTTGTATCATCCGCCGTCAGTCCTGTTGTCTATGCCATCTTTTGTAGTGTTTCTCTGCCTGCAATAGTTGTCTTGTTGAGTCCATGTGTGTACTGCATGCAGAGTGTGCTTTGTATGTTTTGCTTGACTCATGTACTTGGCTGCAGCGCTGTTGGCCTGCATGTAACTTGCTCCCATGACCATCACTGCTGTTTTACTTAAGTACTGTCCGTGTTGAGTTCTCACAGAATCATGCAGGCCTGGCTGGACAGTCATGGAAATGAGAAACATAAAATACAGCTGCAAATGCTAGAAGGACTGACACGTTTGATTCAACAAATCCATTTGATTTTGGCAAATTTAACAACTCAAAATTAGTGTTGTCGTTTCTTCTTCAAACTCAACTAACTTTCAGCAAACTCATTGTTAGTGCATGCATTTGTTACTTTTAATTCAAGATACCTTTAGTAATTTCCGGGTGGGTTGTCTGGATTCTAGAATAAACCTCAACATTTAAATGGGGAGAAAATATTACAGAATTTTCAGTCACATACAAGTGATGATATTTACAAATCACATAAAGAGGTGACATGATTGTACTTTGAGCTGGGTTACATGTATTGGTGCTCAATGCTCTGGTGGTCATGGACATAGTACTGTGCATCTTCTGTAATATGTAATAGGCTTTTCACTCTCAGTCTGTTCTCATGCATTCAATGGGACAATTATAGCTTCATAGCAGTGTTTTCCTGGGTGTGTACATCTTAAGTGATACAATTTGTGTAACAATTAATTTAAGCTGTTTCATAAAAAAACTCACTGTCATTTGGCTCAAGATGTCTGGTTAACTTCAAATTTGTTTTTAAATTGGTTTTTTTTTAATTCATACACCAGGTACGTAAGTGCTGCTTACTAAATGTTTGTCCCATACTGTCTTCTACCTTACACATGATTCCACCTGGGAAACGCTGCATGAGCTTGACACTTGCTGCTGTTAACTGCTGTATATTTCTTGTTTGTCGCCACTATTACACGATCACTGCCTCATGATGACTGTCAAGGTGATGGACCATGTCCCTGTGTGGATAGGAATATTATTGGTTTAAAGTTGCATAAGTTTGTGAAATGAGAGAAGATATAATAGCATTTCATGCAAGTGGGTGGAAATTTAGTTGTCAGTCGTCACCATGTTCCGGGGGGGAATTACTCCAGATGCTTGAAGCATGTGTTAATGCACCTTGATAGAATTGTGGATATATATTTGAATGTTGGTAGTTTCATTGGCAGTATGCACATTATTTGAAGTCCCACCACAAGTATTAGAAGTGTGGATGATGGTTTGAACTGTTTGCATTTTGGATTTAGAGAATTTACTAGACCTAACTGGCAGCAGCTTCATGTTGACATACATTATAGACAGTGATCAGTGTATTTGTACCTGACGTGCAGATCACGCAATGCTTGCTGTGTCATAGCTGTAGTTGCTTGTAGTCTCAACCACAGTAGCTTTCCCTGTAGGTGACTCTAGTGGTGAGAGGCGAACATTTTGCGGAGACGACACTGCGGACACTGAGCGGCAGTACATCTACATTGAGCCTTCGCCCAGCGAGTACGCAGTCACAGAAACTAATGGGAATAATAACAATGTAGCAGCTTCAATCATTGCCGTTGTGCATCCCATGCATACGGATAACTGTGTTGGAGATAGCAATATAACCAGCCAGCATACTCGTAAAAACCAGAAGAAGAATAATAGCAAAGGAAAGGACGTTAAGTGTGAGAAGTTGCGTCATGATAACGTAAAGAAAAAAGGTCATGTGGCTGCGCCACCACGTAGGCAGCAGTACAGTTCGACCGAGGGCGCATGGAGTGGTGAGGAAGAGGCAACACGCGAAGATGTGGGGGACGGTGTGACCTCAGTGAGGCCACGTCGCAGCTGCACTACAGGTGAGGTGGGCAGCGGGGAGGTGATCACCTCGCAGCACTTTGAGCAGGCAGTGTTGCGTCCCGCGGCCACCTGCCATTAACCCTTCCCAAGATCTGCTCAGACGAGTATTGTGTGTGTACGACAAGAGAGTCACCCCCACTTGCATGCTGTCCTCTTGCCGTCATCAGTTATGTGTCTTCATGTATGCGGTTGTCTTGTCGTTCACCCCAGGGGTGTTGCACTTTGAACCCTCTCCTTGCACCGTTCTGTCTGTCTAATTTGTAGAATCGTTTGAACGTTTTTGTCTAAGCATGTGATGAGAAATACTGTAGCAGCCTTCATTTGTTGCCGATAAAATGTTAGCTGTCAGTTTGTGTGGATCAAGTTGCTTTCAGATGCGATGCTGGCATTAAACTTTGTGTGTGCCGTGCTTGATGTTGCATGTTGCGTGTTCTTCCTACACTGCACCCATGCGCTATGTAGTCGCCCCCAAACCTTTCACTATTGTACTGCACCCCCACACGCATACAAACACAGCACCATGCCGCTCCACCATCATTTGTCCGGTGACTTTGAAAGCGTCGCGCCGCCAATTGTTGCTTCGGCAGTGCACATTGGCGCACAGGCCGACCGTGCTGTGAATACGGCGCGCACTGCACACGTTCGTAAACTAAACACCAGTGCGTACGATAGGGCAGGTACACGATTGTCTGACAGTCTCTTGTTTGTTGCTGGTTTTGTTCATTTTAACTAACTTGTTTTACTGAGCTTGTTTTGTTAACACGTTTCACTAATCCTGCACAAATAGTTTTGTTGTTGTTGGAATTAATTAATTTAGCATACCTTCTCGTTCAGGACTGGTTGTTTGTACCAAGGTCTACTTGTTTTTCTTCAACTGACATTTAACATAGTTCTGCTAACCCTCCTGCTGTCAGTAAGATAGCCTATGTGATACCTGCTGTCAGTAGGATAACCTATGTGATGCCTGCTGTCAGTAGGATAACCTATGTGATGCCTGCTGTCAGTAGGATAACCTATGTGATGCCTGCTGTCAGTAGGATAACCTATGTGATGCCTGCTGTCAGTAGGATAACCTATGTGATGCCTGCTGTCAGTATGGACCAAACGTCACTTTTCAAATTTGAAAATATTGCTGATTCAGTGAATGGCAGAACATTTAGATTTCTTTATCTGATGTTGTGATGTTTCTTCTGTTTATAATGCTGTGAAATAGTTTGTTACTTCATTGTATTGATAGTTTCAAAATGGCAGAACTGGACATCTTCACATTTACCAATAAAATGATGCAGAGAATATGGTAGTTTTATGATAATTTTGACTAGAAAGAGTACCAAGGTAGTAATACTGTTTTTGAAATTGTTTTTGATCGGCACTTGAAGCAAAACATGCCTGAACCAGTGTCTAAGAATACACCAGCTTTCGTTGAAAAGTTATCATATAACAAACTGCCTCTAGCAGAAATGCGATTAAGATTGGAATTATTATCGCTGATACTGATAGATATCACATGTGATGACAGTTGTTTTGAAGGTTTTTCAATGGTGCATTTAATAAAGGAGATACGACTTTTGGTGAATTCTGACAGCAGGACATTACAAATTTGATAATAAGCAGCGTGTCAGAAAAACTAATTTGATAGCGGACACTATCAATTAAGTGCAGTTCCAAATTATTACTGTAGCAAAAAAATATAGGAAACACCCTAAAATATGGTTACCTTGCTATTCAAGTCATTTTGGCCCAGTTTCGAGGGTGACCTTAATAGTGCAATTCCACTGTATATATATTTTTTTAATATGTGAAGTGTTTCAGGGCAAAATGCGATAAACGCCATTTTTGAAATTTAGCCCAAACCAAGACTAAGTGTTTGTTTAAACACATGTTAAGTTAGGATACCACCTGATTGTTTAAACACATGTTAAGTTAGGATACTACCTAATTGTTTAAACACATGTTAAGTTAGGATACTACCTAATTGATACAACAACACAACAAATCTCCACAAAACAACGTGCACAAAAGAGCGTTTGTTTTAAAAATGCAATAAGCGCCATCCGTCTTTTTTATCAAAACGCGATATATCCATGTTCAGCCAATCAGCACCGCCGTGCCGCATGTGCAAGTACGTGCAGTGATGGCGCTTGCTCTGTGAATATACAGTGTTTTGATTACAAAATCACATTTTGCATATCAAATATGCAACAAACATTTCAGAGTCTGCCACCATTCTCTATGATTTTGGATTCTAAACATATATATCAACTTAATTTACAAGTTGAGGATTAAGCACAAAAGTAACTTTTTCTCAAAATGAAGAAAATGGATATATTGTGTGTTCCCTGAAACTCTTCATATATTCCAACAAACAGTTGCAACATGTTAGCAACATGTGTCTGTCATTACATCACCGCAACAGGTACAATGTATTGGTGCATTAGTGATAGTCGCTTACGTTTGCAAAGTCCAAAAATATACTAAGCATTAGGTATGAGGGGTTGGTTGTCACCACATATTGTGGGGTTTATACGTTGCCACAGTGGCTCCACCCAATTTTGTGAGCTTATGAGACCATCCCTTAATTTGGATGGCCTAATGATGTGTCAACTGTTTGCAGCGCGATCGAAACGACGATCCTGTGATTGGTCTTCGGAGGAGGAGGATGACGTCATTCCCCTTGAGCCCCTTGACCTTGTCTGGGCCAAGTGTCGGGGCTACCCATGGTACCCTGCCCTAGTGAGTGACACCCACTTGTCTGCATTACTTTACCTATTCAGATACTCTTTAATCTGATTTGCAATGAGCAAGATCAGTTAAAAAGGGAGTTTGAATGTTCCGAAAAGACTGGCTTGTTGAGTGAAATCCTATTTTACTATGGTGTCTGTGTGTGCGTACGTACACTGTAGATAGTATACTAGTATAAAGACTTACTGTTGAAAATGACACAAACTAAATATTCTCGATCAGAAGGGTCAACGTGCACCGTGTAATACTATTGACTGTATTTCTGGAAGTAATTTCCTATACTTCACTACTACAACAATAACTTGGGACTATGCTAGGGTGACCATAATTGAGTGATGGCTGTATCACGTTTCCACCAAGTTCATTGTTCGCCTGCACTTGTGCCTGTGTCAGATCATCAACCCAAAGATGCCCAAGACGGGGTACTTCCACAACGGGGTTCCTATCCCGGTGCCTCCAACTGAAGTGCTTGGTCTTCAGAGGAAGCACGACCAGCCAGTCTACCTCGTACTCTTCTTTGATGCCAAGAGGACGTGGTACGTAGTGCAGTGTGTTCCATCCTGTCGTCACTTACATGCAACGAGGTGTCATTACGGATAGAAGAATAATAAACATTCTTGCGGTTGTCAGTAGTTTAGTATGCTCATTTAGAAGATACCATTGTTTTCTTTTACACGTCATCACGACAATAAATAAAGATCTTTAAAAACATGTAATTTGTCCAAGTATTTCTGAATTCTGAAAGGCATCGAAATTAGAATGTGTCTTAAATCAAATGGAAAACATTAAAAACAAAACAGATCAATAATTGTTGACATGGCTATTCATTTTTACTTTTAATTAGTTGCTCTGTGGATTTATGATTTCTGTTAGATGTTATGTAGTTTTTGTGGGAAATTGTTTAGTAAATATTGCGAAAACACAAGGTTGTGTGATCTTTGCAAGCTGATCAAGTCAGACTTTGTTTGAAGGACCATGGCCAGTGACTGAGCTAAATAAACAGTTTTCTTCATACGCAGTTGTTCTAAATGAATTTTAAAAAGACAGAAATTTTAGACCACCTTAATGCCTTTGTTTATTATTAAAAGAGTTGTTCTTACTACAGGCAATGGCTGCCACGGTCGAAGCTCGAGCCTCTCGGAGTCGACTCAGGCCTCGACAAGGCAAAGCAACTCGAGAACAAGAAGCCGAACGTGCGTCGTGCCGTACGCAAAGCTTACGAGAAGGCCGTCTTGCACCGGTGCAAGGTCACTGGGGAGCCAAACCCACTGTCGTCCGAATCTGACTTTGAGAGTTAGCAATGGGATCTTTGGGTCGTCATGTTTCCACCGTCGTCATCATCATGACGTTATCACGCCGCAGAGGTCACCGTGAGCTGTGTTTGAAGGAAGATTAAACAGAACAGTGAACTGCATTTGAGGTAGAACGGAGGGTGTCCAGCAACGGCGGCATTTTTGATGTTGAGTTATTCATTGTTGCGATAGCTATGGGACAATCTCGCAATTGTTGTGGTTTCATTTATATGTCAGTTTTACGGCTGTGTATCCACACTGTGTTGCCAGCTGCAGGTTACACATGCCTGGTGTTCCGTGATGTTTGGTTCAAAGCACGTCTGTAGCCACACACACAAACTCGCAGACCAGCTGGAAGAGACCATTAAGTTAATCTTAGTTCTATGCAACCGGTTTGGTTATCTCTGCAGATTTATTTTGGTTAGTTTGTCCACGTTCTTGCTGGTTTGCCGGATGTTCTGACATGACGGACACAAGGCTTCGTGTTGATTTCATGTTGATCATTTTTTATTTGCAAAGGTTCGACCGTCTCTGTTGGCTGTTTGGGAACATGTTTGCCACAGTCAGATTCTGCGTGTGGTGACTTGAATGTATCCATGTGGCAAGTTTGTTACTCAAATGGCCGGCAGATGGTTGTTATTTTGTTGTTATGTTACTGACAACATAGTAGGCCGGTTGTGCGTGCATGCGTGCATCTCCATGTGGTGTTAGTGGCAGCTAGCACAAGTATTCTTACGCTCAGGACTTGGCAGTTTATTTATTACGTCACTGAACTATGAAATATTTGATGCTACGATGAACGTAAGCTGGTGAGACAAGATATTTTATGAAATAATTCTCGAAAACAAAATCGGTTTGGATGAAATGACTGGGATGCAATGTTGAAAGTGTAATGAAATGTAGGAAGATGACTACTATGTACATTGTTAGGCTTTCTAGGTGGCAGTGTTGCCATGCTATAACTGTCACGACTCAAAGGGCTACCGGGCCACGATGATGTTCGGCGGTTTTTTTGACAGCTCGTTTGTATTATGTTATTTTATAGTTTACAATTGTACAGGTCCGTCACATGCATTTTTCTGTCAGTTACGTTTCTTTACAGCCGCCGCCGTCGTTGCGTAGATGTAACATATGAATGTCAACATGATTTCACATGTCTCTGACAGTCAATAAAACCTACAACTAGCTCAGCCAAGTAGACATACAGAGTGCTGTTTTCCTACCTGATCTTATTTATTAAACTTAAAGGCTGGCAGTCTGTTCCTCTACCCGGAATTAACCGTGTCTGCTGTGTTGAATCTGGGAAAATGGGAAATTGTTGAAAGGGCATTATTGCCAGTAAAGTTTGTTTTGAAACTGGATGTTTTGTTGCCATTTGAACGTGCTCTAGGGTGTATCTTTCAAATTGCGAACATTGTTAGGGGCTTACTAAACACAATTTGGTATGCAGTATACCTTCAACATAGTTATCATAGTCTTCAGAAAATTGTATTAATTCATAAATGAAAAACTAGGAACATACTGCCTTTTTAAAGCTTCTGCCATAATCATTTTTTTCTTGTCTCATTTTAAAATCATCCCATCACAGATCATTTAGTTCACATCTGAGTCGTGTCAGTAATATGCGCGTCCAGTTCAAAGAGTGCTTGTTTTTGTTAACATTATTGACATAATTTACTTTGATCATTAGATTAGGTAACTTGCGGAAGTTTGAATAGCTTCATGTTATTGGCAGAGCTTGTGTTGTGTGTGTGTGTGTGTGTGTGTGTGTATAAGACTTGGTTCTAACAAGTCAAAATAATGTAATAGTTTGATGGTTTCAGTATAACTAAATAATACATTTGCACAAAAGAGCTAGTGGTCAATACAAGATGCTTGATTTTTCATAAAATGAGACGAGTGGAAACAATGTATTGGAGGCAGGAGCCTTAACTGTATTTGCCACAATTCATAAATTGTAACAACAAACTCTGTTGTAGAGTAATGACTGGTTAAGAACGATGTTAAACCGCTTGTCATCGGCTCTGCAAGTTACGATAGAACCAACCCCCCAATATAACATGACCTGTTTTTGAAATCCCTTGTTTGATCTGCCTGCTGGTGGACATACATATTATCTTTGTATAGGTGGATCCAGGGGGCCTGGGTGGCACATGTCCCCCAGACCTTAGGAATTTGGTGTACCCGCAGACCTTTTATAATGGGCCCAAGCGACTGTGCCCCCTAGACCCTGGTAAATGTGCCCCTGTTGAGGTCACAATTAGGTGAAAATATGCCGACACAGCGACAAAAAAATTAATTTTCAACAAGCACCCCCCTGAGAAAGAATCTGAAGTTGCGGTGGCGTGGCGCAGTATCTATTACACCATTTAGTCTGGGCGTTAGCCAGAGAAGCGTGCATTAGGATCCGCACAATATTTTTTTTCGTGACCTACACCTGTTGGTCAATAATCAGGCACCCTTGAGCGTTTTTGTATAAACCCTTTAATATGCAAATTAGTCATCGCCATTAAAATAAATACTGTTTTCCTGAATATATCGAATAGTAAACATCCAAAATAAGGTGTCCAAGCGAATGTTTTCATGTTCTCTTGTTATTATTACGACAGTGAACAAATCATGGTATGCAAATTTGTTACATGGATATGCAAATTAGCTCTGACCAATATAACCTCATGCTTTTCGTGTGTATCTCTTCAACTGGCAAGCGGTAGGTACTGCCTAACGCACCAACTTAAATGCCCCCCTCCCCGTACGTGCAAAATGCCCAACTGTATATCATTTGAAAGCCCAAGATATCACCATCACAACGAGGTCTGTCAAGAGATGCAGTAAGCGTGACACCAAGGTCACCGTCAAATGATTTTTTTTAATTGTGCGCTTCCATATTAAAATTACAATGATTGCATATATATTTTATTTAAAAACAATGGGTATGTCATATATTTTTGGAAACCTTATTGTCTCCCCGTCACAATGAAATACGGCATGGAGCTGTTACCCGGAATAGTAAGTGTGGAGCTAAGGTCAAACAAAGTCGCCGTGAAATTATGAATATTCGAACTTCTGCAATATGGCACACTTCATAAATTTACAATAACTCTGTATCTGCTTCGTTTCTATGGACATGTTACACACATTGTGAAAGAACAATAACTTATCGTCAAAATGTGATATGACTTGGAGGTGTTAGTTGATGGAGTTTGTGTGGAGCGACGATCAAACAGTATCACCGTTAAGTAATAGATGTTCGAAATTACGCCATCCCGTAAACGTTTATACAAAGCCAATGGTGGTTTTTACACGTTACCTATCTACTCATATACCTTTGGAAATCCTACTATCTGCCCGTAAATACGGGATACCATGGGGAGCTATAAAGTGGTGCAGTAAGTGTGGAGTGAAGGTCAAGCAAAGACACCATCAAATGATGAATGTTCAAAACTGCGCTATTCCGCAGACGTTGTTCAATTACCATGTTTGCATATCTACTTTGTGTACCTACACTAGGCCATGTTGTACATCTATATGTGTACTGTATCCACGTCAAAATGAGGCAAGGCAAAGAGTTGTAAAGTGGTGGTCTAAGTGAGGAGTGAAGGTTGAAAGTGACGGTTGAAGGTCACTGTCAAAAGATGCATCAACCAACATCACCACGTTTGATGAGTGTGCAGACATTTTCATTCCGCACATCATGAAGCACTTAGTTCACTCAAGAGAGAAGCGTGGTAACGGAATTCTGAGGAAAGTAACATTGGACAACAATGTGCCAATAAACTGGAAATACTTTCATCACGATGTTACCAACATACAGGAGCTATTTGCATTTCTCTCCATTAAGGGTGCAAAGCTCCACTGTCTATGTTGAAAGGAAGTGTTTGACACTTCAGACACCTCAGCCGTCGTCACTAGGTGCAACTATGACATGCTATATCCAGTAAGACCTTGAAGAACCTGGCACGGAACTGTTGAGCCTTGGGCAAAATGCTTTGTGGAAAATGGATCGAAGTCATGCATGATTCGCAATGTGTTTCCGGTTGTTAGGAGTTATGAGTTTGTCAAGTTTATAACCAGCTGGCAACAGCATCCTTCATGCTCTGGGAAAAGACCTGTCACGTCATCGTCAGTTGTCAATAGCATGGGAAACCCAAATTTCATACCACAAAGGAACCACAGCATTCACACATCCATTTGGATCTGGATTCGCAACACTTCAATTCCTGGAACGCATCACCATGTAAATAGAGTTGCAGCGGGCGTGGTGTCCGTTATCGAGACAATGAAAAAGATATTCTGTCAACGGAATAATATCACTAAGATATTCCAATAACCCCGGATGCTCTATAGCAGTATTCAGAGTGCATAGCGTAACAAGCTTTTATTTGGTTGACCAGTCAACTCATGAGTAAGTAGGTAACGTAGATAGGCTATAAGCCACCATCGGTACAGTATAACGTTTGCCGGATGGTGCAATTTCGAACATTTATTGCTTGACGGTGACACTGTTTGGTCGCCGCTCCACACAAACTCCATCAACAGAAACCTCCAAATGATATCTCATTTTGATGTGAAGAAATTGTTCTTTCGCTATGTATGTATGTCCATAGAAATGAAGTCGATACAGAGTTATTGTAACCTAATAACATTCGCGGTATTGCAAAAGTTCGGATATTCATCATTTCATGGTGACCTTGTTTGACCTTAGCTCCACACTTACTATACAGTGTAACAGCTCCATATTGTATCCTGTTTTGACCGGGAGACAATAAGCTTTCAAAAAATGCATGGCATGGCTATTTTATTATTAATAAAAGTAGATATGCAACCATTGTAATTATAATACGTCAGCGGAAGCGGTCAATTACGAAGTATTATCATTTGACGGTGCCCTTGGAGTCACGCTAGTTTTACGATAGGCCTCGTTGTGATGGGGATATCTAGGGTATACAATTTGGGTTTTTGTATGTGACGGGGGAAATTTAAGTCTGTCCATTAAGTGGTGCCTATCGCTCGCCTGTTGAGGAGATATAAACGAATATCATGAAGTTATATTGGTCAGAGCTAATTTGCATATTCATGTGACAAATATGCATACTATGATTTGTTTACTGACGTAATCATACCCAGATACCCTGAAAACATGCGTTTGGACACATCATTTTGATTGTTTGGATGTTTACAATTCGAGATATTAAGAAAAGTAGTATATATCTTAAAGGCGATGACTAATTTGCATATTAATGAGTTTATACAAAAAACGCTCAACGGTGCCTAAGTGGCACCCGTCGGATTATTGACCTAGAAGGTCACAAAAATGCAAGAAAACATCGTGCGGACCCTAATACACGGTCCACCTTCAAAAGGGCGTTTGACTGCCGGACTAATTTGGTTCGGCCGCCAGTGGAAGTTGTTGTGCCCCTCCTAGACTACCCTCTCCGCCCCTGCTTTGATAAATTGTAGTGCATTCAAACCCGTGCTGAAACTCAGACCCAACTGCACGTAATTGTTCACGTGGTGTTTCTGATGTTTTGCTTTTAATAAGTCCGTCAAATCTTGAACTTCGTACACATTCAGAACAGTCAATGGGACAGATGAATCAGAATGCTTCAATGAGCTTTCAAATCACCAGTTATCCTGTTAGACCAGAAATGCTTTATAGTAACAATTATGGTTGTTAGAAAGCCAACCTTTCTTGTGAACACAGGCCACATGAGATCATGATACGAGACTAGTAAAAATAAAGGTAATATTTTTATATGGCGCAGTATCCAGTCCTCAGGACTGCTCAAAGCGCTTTACATTTGACTCCCTGGCAGAACTGTTCAACCGAACACCATCTCGACTTCTCTGGGAAGCATCCAGCCAAGCTGCAATTAATGCGTGAAGACTATTCATACACAAATATCCACTGTCTATAGCCAAGTACTCATTCATACAGCTGAGTGAACTGCAGCAACATACATGTATATTGACTAGATTTAACACAAGATTGCCACCCAGAGAATTAACTCTAGGTGGCAGGTGGACAAGGAAGCCCTTAGGCTTATTGAGAATCCAACCCTTTTATCTATGTGTATCCCGCCCTTCTAAGGTATGTGTCTATTTTATTTTTAAACATATTGTCGTGTTTGTAATTAATTAGTGATCGATTGATATTGCCCGAGAGTATTACGTTGTGTGGTTATGGATTAGGATGGCCGGGGAAAATAGAGGACATTGTTTAAATACGATGGATCGGTAGCGTTCAGTAATAAATGGTGTTGTTGAAAAACAGAATGAACGGCTATTTGACACCGATCTGACACTGGCGACGAGGATGGTCACTAAACACGGAAGAGTATCAGGCGGAGAAACCTGAATTGAGAGTAATCAGTCAATAATCATCAAGATGGAGGGTAAAAATGTGATAACCAAATTCGACCCGTTTGCGCAGCCGGCAACGTTGGGGCCAAGATGGACTCGATGGCTGAACAGTTTCGAACTTTTCGCAGATGGTAAAGGAATGATTATTGAACAGTTAGACAATAGTACTGCACACGATGTAGTACAACGTCAGAGACTTGTGCGACAGCGTAGACGTGCTCTGTTATTGCATGTAGCAGGCCCTGAAGTGCAGGACATTTTCGTAACTCTCGCTAACACAGGAGAGCGGCACGAGTACGACGAAGCGGTAAATGCATTGAATAGCTATTTCGTCCCACGAGTTAACACCGCTTTCGCCCGCCAGACATTTCACGAAATGAACCCGAAGGAAGGTGAGACAATACAACAGTTTGCTACCAGGCTTAAGAAAGCAGCAATTGATTGTGCATATGGGGTCGAGACTGATAACAACGTTCGTGATGCCATACTGTGGAAGTGCCCATCAGACTACATCAAGCGTAGGCTGATGGAAGAAGGGGAAGGATTAACCCTTGCACGAACACTTACCCTGGCAGCTCAGTGTGAAAAGATCGAGTCTCAACTGAAAAGTAGTACACAGGAAGTTGTCAGCAAACTAACTATGCGCAAGGTGGAGCAGACTAGACGACCGAGACGTGACGAAATTGGTAGCAGTTCACAAAAGGGAACGAGGAAGGATGCTAAAGGCGGACAGAAAAGAGGTACATGCTATCGATGCAGGGCAGAAGGTCACGACAGCCGGGACCCCAACTGCCCAGCCAGAGGCAAAGAGTGTGCCAAATGCCACAAGAGAGATCACTTTGCAAGGCAATGCAGAACTAAACAAGTCAACTCTGTTAATGGTGACGGCCAAGAAAATGCGTTAGGCGAACAATCAGACAGAGGTGGACATGGATTCGCATTCCGGATTGGCATAAACAGTGTAAATGATGACGACCTGCTCGAAGTTGAAGTGGGTGGTGTGAAGCTACATGTGCTCGCCGACTCAGGAGCGCATACCAACATTGTCGATGAACATACATGGGAGACACTGAAATCCAAGAAAATCAAATGTACATCCAAAACTGCACCACAAGACAAGCGCATCTACTCGTATGCTTCGGAAAAGCCGCTAGACATAAAAGGGACATTTGAATGTGAGGTCAAAGCTGGCAACGGCAGAGAAAAGACGGAATTTGTAGTGGTGAAGGGCAAAGGAGTGCCATTGTTGGGTAAACAGACGGCAATGAAACATGGAATGTTGAAAGTGGGCATAAATGTAGCCGCTGTGTCTAGTCACGCAGAACAGTTCCGCCAGGAGTTCCCAGAAGTTTTCACTGGCCTGGGAAAACTAAAGAACACTCAAGTAAAACTTCATGTTGATCCCAGTGTCCCACCAGTGGCGCAACCACTCCGCAGAACCCCATTCCAGCTGTGCGAGCGAGTAGAGGGAAAACTGAAGCAATTAGTTGAGTTGGATATCATCGAACCAGTGGTAGGGCCAACGCCATGGGTAAACCCCACGGTAGTTGCGCCAAAACGTGACGGTGATATAAGACTCTGCATCGACATGCGTAGGGCAAATGAGGCCATAATCCGAGAACGTCATCCAATCCCCACGGTCGACGAAGTATTGCAAGGTCTGAATGGATCCAAGGTGTTCTCCGAACTCGACCTGAAAATGGGTTATCACCAACTGGAGCTGGACACTGAATCTCGAGACATAACAACATTCGCTGCGCACTCTGGATTGTATCGATGTAAGAGACTGCTATTTGGTGTCAATTCAGCGGTCGAAGTCTTCCAGCACGAAATATCAAATGCGTTGGCAGGCATTGAAGGAGCCACGAACATATCCGACAACATCGTGATACATGCGCCAGACACAGCGACACACGACGAGCGCTTGCGTCAGGTGATGGGAAGGCTAAAAGCGGTGAACTTGACGTTGAACTGGGCAAAATGCAAGATTGGGCTGACAGAACTGGAATTCTTCGGGTACCTGGTGTCCGACAAAGGCATAGGTCCAACAGATGAACGCGTGAAAGCTGTGGTCGATGCCAGGCAGCCCAAGAACATACATGAACTGAGGAGTTTCTTGGGATTAGTAAACTACAGCGCAAGATTCATCCCATAGTACGCCACAATCAGTGACCCACTGAGAAGATTAACTCGGAAAGACGTTCCATTTGTGTTTGGGAGGGAACAGATAGAAGCATTCGACATGCTCAAGCAAGAACTAGCGAAAGCGATGAAGCTGGCACATTTCGATAAGAAGGCACCAACAAAAGTAATAGCAGATGCCAGTCCAGTGGGATTAGGGGCGGTCCTGATCCAAGAGCAATCGAACGGTCCCGTTATTGTTAGCTACGCTAGCCGCAGCCTGTCGAATACTGAACGCCGATACTCACAAACAGAGAAGGAGGCACTCGGACTTGTTTGGGCTTGTGAGAAATTTCACCCATACATTTACGGCCGAGAGTTCGAGTTATGGACAGATCACAAACCTCTTGAAGCGATCTACTCCCCAAAGTCCAAACCCTGTGCGAGGATCGAGAGATGGGTGTTACCTTTACAACCATATGAGTTCAAGGTCAAACACCTACCCGGCAAGAGGAACATCGCAGATCCGCTCTCGAGACTTCTGAAGGTGGACAATTGGCAACAATCCGAAATCAGCGACGAAGCAGAGGAGCATGTGAGATTCATCACAATCTATGCAACTCCCAAGGCGATGACGACCAGAGAGGTGGAACGAGCGTCAGGCGAGGACGCCGAGCTACAACAGCTCCGCACATGCATTGACACGGGCAAATGGATCGATTGCCCGAATAAACTCTACGCAGCCATATCCGGTGAACTTTGTGTTATAGGCCAGTTGGTACTAAGAGGATCCAGGATTGTGATCCCGCACAAACTCCGACCGCGAGCGCTAGCACTGGCCCATGAAGGACATTTAGGTGTAGTAGGCACCAAACAAGCACTGATATGCAAGGTTTGGTGGCCCGGCATAGACAAGGCAGTGGATACGCACTGCAGAGCATGCCATGGGTGCCAACTAGTGGCACGACCAGACCCACCAGAACCTATCCGATCGACGGACCTACTAGTGGGACCATGGCAAGATGTAGCCGTGGATCTACTAGGACCACTACCTTCTGGACACTCGATACTGGTCGTGGTGGACTATTATAGTCGGTTCTACGAATACAGCATCCTGACTTCCACAACTACAGAGAAAGTGTTGGACAGCCTTGATGATATATTCAGTCGACAGGGATGGCCCATGACCATAAAATCCGATAACGGACCACAGTTTCGATCAGCCGAATTCGGCAACTATTGCGATCACTACGCGATCCAACATCTGAGGGTGACCGCAAAGTGGGCCCAGGCCAACGGAGAAGTTGAGAGGCAGAATGCATCTATCATGAAGCGCATACGCATAGCTCAAGCAGCAGGACTTGATTGGAAGAAAGAACTGCGGAAGTATGTAGCCAGGTACCGTGGTCTAAATCACAGCACCACCGGCAAGAGCCCTGCTGAGATGAACTACAACCGCAAGTTCAGGGGAAAACTGCCCGATTTCACGTTAGAGTGCCGTGACGACTTGGACGTGCGCGACAGAGACGCGGAACAGAAAGGCCTGTCGAAACTACATGCTGACGAGCGGCGTGGGGCAAGATACACGAACGTGGAGATTGGTGATGAAGTGTTAATCAAGCAAGACAAAGCCAACAAATTCTCCACCACTTTCGACCCGACCCCGTACACGATAATTGACAAAGCGGGGAACAGTCTGGTTATTGAGTCACCCGAAGGGGCTCGATATTCAAGGAACAGCGCACATGTGAAGAGGTATATGACAGCATCCGGTGATGACGATGTAGATCTGAGGATGGAAGCTGGTGACAAAATACCAAGACCGACGTCTGTGTCCCTACCTGGAACTGGAACACACACATCTGTGCAGGATATGCCTGGCATAGCTGGGGAAATACCAAGTTCTCCTCGAAAGGTGCCGATACCTGGAGATGTTCATCCATCACCAGCGACCAGATCACGTCGAACGAGGCAGATGCCTATCAAACTTGCAGACTATGTCACCTGATCACACTGTGAACTAACATCGAACTTTGAATGTGTGACAACGGTGCATTTACACTAAGAATGGCATTATGTTTTAAGATTGTTTGAAATTGGTTCTAGTTAAGCGTTGAAGTGTTAGTACTTCTAGAACCTTTGAGTTGTTTAATTATTCATCAGTGAAATAGATCACAACCAATGACTGCACATAATTGTCTAAAATGTTTATTTTGACCCGGCAAACATTGATGTGGACAATATATCCAGCGAAGTTGAGATATTACTCTAGAATGACATAGATACATGCTCTTCCTATCTAATCCCGATGAAAAGGAGGGATGTCGTGTTTGTAATTATTTAGTGATCGATTGATATTGCCCGAGAGTATTACGTTGTGTGGTTATGGATTAGGATGGCCGGGGAAAATAGAGGACATGTTTAAATACGATGGATCGGTACATTTAGTACAGTTGTTGGGTCACACAAGAATATCAAAATAAAAAATTATAAAAGGTCTTAAGTCAAGTATAATTGAAGATATTGGTAACTGATCTTTGACCCAATTCACATACCGACCGTTACATTGATGCCCATAACTCTGCTGTTAATAAAGCTAGAAAAGGAAGTAATGCATCATTGGAAAGCTAATAAACAGGCACACACAGGTATTGTAAAATAAAAATAACATTTCATAATGTCACCTTTAATATACCCAAAAGATACCCAAAAAATGTATCCTCCCATTTTGTTTACAGTATCCTATATTATTGCAGAAGAATTCCTGAAAATATTAGAGTGGGCAAATAATACTGATGTTCAGAGATACATTAAATTGAGTACATAGATCAGTGGATGCAACATTGAATTTTATTAGTTCACCTTTTTTCAGATCACTTAACAAGCTGCTAAAGGGTACCTTTTAATAAAATGAGTATATACTCACGTGCTGTAGTCTCTCTCTCTCTTAACATGTATTCAAATTCTTTGCAGGGCCTCACATACTTTTTCTGGGTCCTCTGGATAGTTTGTAGGTCCAACCAGTGTCGGTTGTCGGGTGAATATGTGTTGGTATATTGGTCCATATGGGTGAAGGATGTTCAGTTCAGTCTCTTTATCAGCTGGAATAACATCCATTACATATGCCACCCACCAGTTTCCATCATAGATGGCCGTCAGATACTCTGATATCCACGAGACTGAGACCATCACACTGGGCTGTCACAATCTCTTCTTCTTATGGAACATGTGAAATATATTGCTACTTCAAAATCATTAAATGATAATTGCTTGAAGAAGTGTAGCTTCTGTGTTCCTGCTATTGTTTTCGCTCTGCACACGGCTTGCAAGAAGAGTTGTTTCTTTGTAGTACTCTTCTGTGGTCGAAAAGTAGAATTTGATTGCAGGAAAATGGGCTGATGCAAATTCAAAGAGCTGCTGATGAGGTTTTTTTGGAACAGGTGCACAGTAATGGTGTCATGTATGTTACAGTCAGAAATGACAACATAACTAACATGTGACACACAGTCATTACCAGCTTCACAATAGTAACAAACAAATGGGTGCAATGTTGCCTGTGCATTATTCCAAGGGAACGATTGTGCCTCATCTTGCAGGACGAAAAGAGTAGTTTCCTGCAAAGTCACAGACAACAAGAAAATGGCCTGGCTGAAGTGATTCACGAGTGTCTCTTAGACATGAAGACTGCTATCTGATTTTGAAATCGTGCCACTGCAAGATTTCAAGTTGGATGCAGAATTCATGGATCAAATCATCTGCACTGAGTTTCATGGTTGGTAGTGTTGATTGATCAGTAGTTATCCATTTTTTAAATTCAATTTCCTCGATTACCTGGCTGTCAAATGTAATCCGTAGTCATTCATTAAAATTACTTGAGTCACCACACACATATTTTGCAGAAAGCATTCGTGACTTGGTGGATTACATCGTAGTTGTGAAAGACAATGGTTGTAGTGAACCAGTGGGATGTGATCATTTTTGGTAAGTTTGCTGAGTTTTGCACCAACCATCATTAATTTTCCATTCTGATGAATTGTACCAATGCAAAGTTACAAAGAACTAGTTGCTTTTGCTTATGGACTCGTTCACCATGAACAAAGATGGAGACTCTTTTTCTCATAGAATAGAATAGAATGCTTTCACCAACTGGATGGTTTCAGAGGACAGGCTTTTTCCTGGTTTGGGATCTGGATCACTTATGATGCCTTTCTCTTTCACTAAATGTTTTGCAATGAGGTATGATGTGTTGAAGAGTGTTGCTGTTTTCTGGATGCTCCAACTCACGGTCAATAATTTGATCTTTTCGCTTCCCTTGTCTGTTTTCCGGAATTTGTCCTTTAACTGTGCCATCATTTCACCAAAGTCTTTCTCACCGGAAGTAGCTGTTTCCTCATGTTCGAAGCATTTCTCTGGTGCAACTAACTTTAACTTCTTCACCACTGCTGTTAATTTTTTGCACATTTCTTGCAGCATGCAGCATAGGATTCCTGGCCTAACTTTCGTTTTGAGAGAGGGGATTCACACAAAATATCCAATGATTCATTGAGTATTGACAGTTCATGCTCTTCAAAAACTGTTCTTTCTTGATCAGATATTTGGCCTTGATCAGATTCTTGGCCAGACATTGGTGCGAATGAAGAAGCAGGGGATGATGAAATTACTTCAAGAAGTGATTCCAGCTTTTCACGACATTGTCTGCACAGCTTATGTTGTGTGGTCAAACCCAATGTTAGGTTCTTGAAACCAGTTCTGCAGAAACATTTTGCAAGTCTTTTTTCTTTATTTTGTCCGGGTGCTATTTTAGTGGATCAATAACCGTCACTAGTCACTAGTAGACATGATGGTTACAGGCTGACTAAATAGTTATTTCATAGCAATTTCTGTAGTATCACGAACATGTGCAATGAATATGCATGAGTCTCATATATCATCTCTCAATCAAATGAAACTGCAATCATCACACATGAAGCTGAGCAATTGTCAATACAATTCAATTTGTAATGCTTACCATATGTAATATGCAATCTGACTAAATTTGTTCATTTGTAATGTTTGAATGATGCTCTATATGCCACCAATCACATAAAATTACAGACATAGTAGACATGTACATGTGCATGATCTAGTCCCTCTGGTGGCTTATTGCATAACAATAATTCCTGGTGTATTGAATAACAATTATATAATTAGTAAGCATATATATATGGATTTACACAGCAGAGGTAGTACTGTATGTTTTAAGTGAGTTATCCTGTGCCATCCTGGTACAATTTGTCATCCCCGGGTGTACTCAATTTAATGTATCTCTGAACATTATTATTTGCCCACTCTAACATTTTCAGGGATATTTCGGAAATAGTATAGGATACTGTATAAAAAAATCAAACAAATCGGAGGACAGGTTTTTGGGTATCTGAGGTCAAAATTCAAATTATGAAGAAAAAAATATATAATTTTTATTTACATTATACCTATGTGCGCTTGTTTATTGGCTTTCCAATTATGTATTGCTTGCTTTTCTAGCTTTATTAGCAGCAGAGTTATGGGCATTGTGACATTCAGTATGCGAATGAGGTAAAAGTTCAGTGACTTATATCATCAATAATACTTGACCTAGATTAAAAAAACATTATTTAGATATTCTCATGTGAGCCAACAACTGTGCTAAATTTAATCAAAATTAGAGTGGGGTGATGCAAAAATGGCCTAATAGTGATTGACTTGACATGGAATGATCCAATGATTTGTCAATTAGATCCACAAATTCACTGATATTTTTTAACTGTTATTGTGAACATATAATTTTTAAATAGTTCAGAATCATTCCATCAATGGGTCGAAACGAAACTTACAATGAATGTACCTAAACAATATCATCCATCATCCGACCATCCATCTATCCATTAGTAGAGGTTCAATGGTTAGCATCTTTGCCATCATTGTTTAGGCAGCCACCCTCGCTATTGCACAATGCCGTGCAATGAAGGCCTGCCTGCAGTTCTTTCAATTGCCCTTGCACGTTTCATGCAGCCACCATGTAGGAAGAGGGCACAAGCCATACTTGCGTCGGCGAGAGTGGTCCAGAAAGGAAGCCATTGCTTGCTGCGCTCATCCTGTTACAATCCCTATTAACCAAACACAGCGATTGCCTGGTGGCTAGCGGTTGACTGCTTCCAGATGAAAGAGGCTTGGAACAAGTATCTCTTGATAGTGCACTACATAAAAGTTGACAATAATGTGGCGTAAGTTGTTATGATATGTTCGTGTAAGGGGGTGACAGGGTAGGGATAGTCCTGCGAGACTTCTCGGATCGAGGTGGAATGATCATTAAACATCTACCAGAGAGATGGTAATGAAATGTCTGCAATATCTGAATGTTATATGTTATGTATGTCTCTCTCTCTTCCTCTCCATCATTCTCCATCCCTCCTCTCTCTCCCCTCTCCCCCCTCTCTCCAGTTCTGTCTCTCTCTCACCCTCTGTCTTTCTCCCTCCCTCTGCCTCCCATTTCCTCTCTCTCCCTCGCTCTCCCTCTCTCTCCATCGCTCTTCCTCCCTCTCTGCTCGCTCTCCCTCTCTCCTTGTCTCCTTTCTCTGTGTCACTCACTCCCCCTCTCCCTGTCTCTATGGCTGATGTCTGTCTTGAGAGAGTGTGTCATCTACTGTTCCTTGCTGTGACTGTTCAATTGATGTTTATTTGCTTGTTGTAGAATGTGCGGCTGACTGCTCCAAGTGTTCTGTGGCAAATGTGTGTGACAATGACTCTTGCAAGCCACCCTTAGTTTATGACAGTACTTCAAAGACATATAAAGGTATGTACTGCATTCTACAGTGTTTGATATTAATACACGTTCAACTTCAACATTCGTTATTTGTTGTACGTTGTGCTGTTGGTGCAACACCACTAGACAAAATGGTGTGTTGAGTTTGCAGTGATGTCCTTCCCTACACGTAAATTATCATGGGGAGTCCAACACAAACAACTGCATTGTTAGCGGAATAGCACAATGCACTCACAAAATTAAAATACTGTGCTGCAAATGCATATTGAAATCTATATCACACAGTTAATATATTCTACATTGCAGAACAAAGACGAGCTTTACAGCGGAAACATGTAAATGTTATCCGGTTGCCTTGCAGATAAACATGCAGCCTTCTTGCTGTATGTCGCAGTGGATCCGAGTGCTGCTGAGACGTCGCAGTGTTTCTGTGAACCACATACAATTCTGGGTGTACTGCCAAGTTCTTCTCCTTTCAGCTTGTGATGACATCTGCGATTCCTGCACCGTTGCTGATCAGTGTATGACATGCTCATACAGTTATATGCTTGATGGCACTACATGTTCAAGTAAGCGGATTACATTGTTGTGTGCAATACGTTGTCTGTATTATTCGTGTCAAAGACAAGTGTACATATTGCAGTCTGTGTGAGAGCTCATACTTTAATCATACATGACCCTAGAAGTTCTTACAACATGACAAGGAAAATACATAATTTATACCTGCCAACATTTTTGTTGAAATCTGGGAGATTCCTCAGGGGTTCAGCATGCTTCCCATATGTCTCGGATCTTGACATTGGCAGATGGGGGTAGGTGCTGTTGGAGATTTTTTGTTGGAAATTCAGTGGGTCAGCACATCTCGGCACATCTCCCATGATGTTGCGCTGTCTCGAAGACGGGGGATGCTGTTAGAGATTTCAAGAGAAAATCCGGGAGATTTACCTATATTCCGGGAGACTCCCAGATTTCAAGGGAGAGTTGACAGGTATAATAAATTATTAGCTTAGCTGTATAAATCCAAGCACCATAAGGGAAAACAAATCTTTGCTGCCCGACCTAATATCTTTATGTTAAAATACAGGAATGTTTATTTCATATTGGTCTGAAGAAATTGTTGACGACATCTTCACAGCACAGATCAATGCCTCGTAGTTGTCTTGAACATTCTTGGGCACAGAATAGTTCCATCCTCCAATCATTTGCAGCGAAATTTAATGCACATTTTGTACACAAAATTAATTTTGACATAATGTTGAACACTGAAAATGGACCCAACTCCAAATGTGCAACACTTGGATCCTACCCCTCTTAAAATGCATTTCATTTTGAGCTGAGCCCATCCCAAATTCCTGCATCCCACCCACCTTGATAGATTGTAACTGGCCTATAGTGAGGTGGCTTAATCTTATAATTGTTCACATCGTTCCACAATCACCATTTTTGGACCAGCGTTAGATATGGCCATGACATGAAATACTCTGTGCATTCCATGACCGAAGCATGATCCTTGTGGTACTCCCTGATCAAGTTTAAACTGGTCAGACACTGCACCATCAATAATAATTGATTGAATTTGAAGATAAGATGAAAACCAATTTAGAGCTGTGCCTGATACACCAAAAGATCAATTCATAATGTTCAACAAACTCTTATGGTCCCCTGTATGAAAAGCCGACAACAGGTAAATTAAAACCATTTGTGTGACCTTCTGTTGGTCCATGTTTAAAAAAAATTCAGACTGGACCTTAACAAGTGCAGACTGACAAGGTGGCAAAGGAAATCCACATTCTGAATGAAAGCAAAGTTGGTCTACATCAGCCCGTTCTGCTAATTTAGAGATATACTGGAGATTCGATACAGGGCGATAGTTTTTTGGAATAGGATCCAGTCCTGCTTTTTAAGCAGTGGCTCTACAAGTGCAGTCTTCCATCCATGTGGGAATTCCCTAGCAGCAATGGAGCAATTGATGATGTGTGTAAGGAATGGCACAAATTTTTCAATATACTATTTGACCAATTTGGTTGGCATGGGAACCAGGGCATAGCTGGTTGTCTTAGATTTCATAACCAACTTGTGCACATCATCACCAGAGACCACAGCAAATGTATCTAAATTTTCACACACACACACCTTCTCTGTTTTCTAATGATTTGATGGGAGGGTTTGCTAGGCATCATATCACATGCTGGATAGGTTAATTGTAGCGTGTTCGGCCAGTATTGCCAGAGGGTTGACATTAGTTGTTATGCTTCAGGCGGCGTGCCTATCCTGGATGGCATGACATTTGGTCACCCCTGGACCTCACCGCGGACGCTGTCGGGGTGTGTCGTGGCGTCCTGACACCCCTCATTGCTGCGGCCATCCAGTTGCTACAGTGTTCTTGTTTCTTTATGTTTTGGGGCCAGTGTTACAGTTTCTTTTAAACAAAATGTGTTATTTTGTTAGCTTTATTAGTTTTATTAACATAAATGTAAATGATTAAAATTAAGTATCTCGGCTGGTTGATACTTGATTTGAAACTTATTAACAGAATAAGAACAAGAAGAACAAGAGCAAGAACGTTTATTCGGCTAGTTGATATTTGAAAGAAAAGCACAGTTTTGTTGTCATCTTACTGAAAAATGTATATGATAAAAAGATCTATTATATGACTGATGAAATTATTAAGAATTGGAAATCATGAGAAGTGGCAAACAAAATGTCATGAAGATGAATGCCTATGCTGCACTGGAAGGGAGATGTTAGAGTATTGGTTGGTTGGTTCTGCTGGGCCTGATGCTGTAATAGGACATGCTGAAGAGTATATATTGACTTAGGCATCGGAGCCAAGTCAACCAAAGAGAAACAATCGATGTATTTTCAATGTTGCCAACAGAACCTAGACACTATAAACTTATGTGTAGCTACAATGATACGAAATATGTAGATCAGGTCTGCGAAACAGGAGGTTAACTAATGTCAGAATGAATTGTACCATTAGCCTGTAGATGTGAATTCTTTGTAATTTCACTTAATGTATACACATTTTCTAGCAGTAAAATGTTGTCCTTGAATGGTGAAGGGCAAATTCATAAAGAAATGTTAATATGATGGAGAGAAAAGGTAATTATGTGCAATCATATCACAAGGTCATGCCAACAGAAGTGATGGTCTGATGCAAAATATTTATTGAGCACAAATGCCAAATATGCCAAATACGTATTGAATATTTTTCCACACAGAAACAGAGTTGTAGGGGAAAGAAATATTGTGATGTATTTTATTAGAATGTGCAACATTTCACATGTCCCATGCCTGCTTTTGTAGTTTTGCAGAGTTGGATGAACCATGTGTGGTTTAATGATATATATGTTCAAAATACTTCATTGTAGCCTTATATTTTAAATGCCAGTACGTTATGATGAAAATGTCAAAAGCACATGATAAAGAAACGTTAGGTTTTCGTAGTAAATTATTTAAAGATTTATCAACATTCTCGTCTAGCTGTGGATATCTGACCTGGTGAAAACTAGATGCTCATTGGTTCCAAGATTAACACAGTTTATGGTGTGTAGATCTACATTTAGCTGGGTAATGTTGGGTTTTTTGCCATATTGGTGGTACTAGGCAAAGTTCACTCGATTCAAGTATGTATACTATCAACAGTCACTTGTGTATTATTTATTTTTATATCAAGAAACAATGTTTCCTCAAGAAGAGCATTATTTTGTTATTCCTTAACTTGAACTTGTTTGAAACATTTGACATTCAGTAACACTATCTCTTAAAACTTGTATTTAAAATAAATCTCAAGGTGGCAATAACAGCACATATGTCACTGGCCATGTATTGTTGAATATAATACACCTTTATGGTAAACACATCAAGAACTGGCATTATGTTAATTAATCAAAAAGCAACCCGATTTGTACTTAAATCTAGAGAAGTGAAAACAAAAAGACTAGTCACTTATTACCTCCGATCATGGGATGAAGTAAAAGAGAATTGCTTGTTTTAATACACATCTTTGTCTGAAAATAGTGTTGTCATACTAATTGCCATGCCTAATGTTATTCAGCATGTGTGTACATGGTTATAGATGTGTCAATAAATTTGTTACAAAAATTTTAACTTGTTATAACAAGTGTTCATATGATAGTGAAACTCTGATAATCTAGAAACCATAACAATAATATACCTTGCAATGTACCTGATTAATTTCTTTTAAAATCCAGACAAATACATTAGTGATTAACATCCATACTGCTAATTTGCTGTGCTATTTCCAATAGTTGTTTAAGTGGAATTAACTTAGTTTAGATGAAGTTATTGTAAACGGCTGAAGTTACTGAATGGAATAAGTGTGTGTGTGTGCACAACCAGTAATGTATAACTGAACATCAGCAGGGATCGAACCTGACACAAACAACACTGAAACACTGTTGTCATAAACAACACAGACCAACTGTTTTTAAACAAACAAATGACATAGTATGTCTGCATTTACAACACAATACTCCAATAGCATTCAGTCAGAAATATATTGTTTGCATTGTTGCAAAAGGCATGTGGTACATACACGTATCTGCAATTTAATAAACGAGTGTTAATGTTTCATACACATAAAATAATATCGTATGTTTATATAATTTGACAGAAAAATAATACAATCTATACTTGTTACGAAACTTTCTGAACAAACATATAAACCCACTTATTAAGTGTTAGGCTCCCAACTGGATATATCCCCAGTAATACCCTTGGCCAACACGATGAATCCTTGGGAGGAAATGTATGTGTGTTTGCAGTGTGACGAGTGTATATGAAGAATACTATCAATTGCTTTACTACATGTATCATTATATTTATTAAATATGTGTTGTATTTTATTAGTTTTACAAAACTTGTATTTTATGTGTAAATAACGAATTGATACAGCTATGCTACGAATATAATAATGTTATTGATGTATCCACTTTCAAATATATATTTCACGTCCACCTGTTACTATTCATTTATGACCTGGCTCAATATATTTTTAACGTTGTCATTAAAATGTTGAATACGTGTTTTCAAGTTCCACACTAAGCACATTATACTCACTAGTGATGCACTAGTAGACGGTTAAGTCCTCAAAACAGCACTCACCCTTGTTCTTCATCACCCCATTCTGGGTGACCCTGCGTGACTGGCCACGAGTGCTATGTAAATGCCTGTTAACTCTGTCTTCTTCTTTGTGACAAAATTCCCTATATCAAACACACTGACCTCGAGCCATTTCAAACAGGCCAAAGGATAGCTCTCATAATCCCACTACTACTCAACCATACGTTCTGAAATGACACCATGTGCGTGTGTGTGTGTGTGTGTGTGTGTGTGTGTGTGCGTGTGCGTGTCCCTATACACTGTGTATAATAGTCAACTTTCTACATCCCAATGAGAGGAATACTTAAGGCAATCTTATCAGACCACCCTTTAAATTATCTGCTAAGGGAGTAGAACGATGTCACATTGTGCAGGTGACTTGTGAAAGACATACTGCTGGACAACAACTTGGATAATGTCTATGCTGTATATATATATATATATATATATATATATGCTGTGTGTGTGTGTGTATACATATATATATATATATATACATCATACGGGGATCGTTTATGCATATTGCATACGTATGCTATATATATTTCGTGTGCTACTTTCGCTCGGTACCCCCTCACCCCCAGTGTATATATGATGACATGTGTTACAGAATTGTTCATGCAGCCCTTTCTCTGTTTGTATAAAGTTACACCAACTATTGCGTAGGTTGGTAATGGGCAATCCAAATTTATTAATTCACAGGGATTGCCACTGTGCACAGACAATCTATACAGTGTATTTCGCATCCTGTGCACAGACAGGTACATAAAGATTACTGATCTATGTACCGCATATGCTATGTACTACAATTTGTACATATATATAATAATTTTCCATTCTAGCTAGTTAGTGACTGAAAAAACCCTTGAATGCTGTTAGACATATTTACAGCGTACGAACTGTCACAGATTTACAATATATAATTCAAGGGAAAAGATACCTCTGTGCATACTGCACACCTTCTATATTACTAGCTAGATTATTTACCGCAATTTGCTATATACAAAAGTGGGGGGCTCAAACCCCCTTAGTGATCTGATATTGACCATGCTAAATTGCAGATATTATATAAAAGACAATACATGTACATCAAAGACACACTGGGAGGGTGGGAGGGAATCAAAATGTTGTTGATAGTTGAAGACGAAGTGTTCTGTACGGCAATGCGAATCGAACTGAACGAGAACCACGATTCTCTGTTCCTACTGCAAACATTTTCCCGCGCACGCGCTGCTGGCCAATCGCGTGCCGCTCAGGTGACGCGGTTTAATTAGCATTCTGGGCCAGCTTAATTAAGCGCTGGGGCGAATTAAAGGGGTGTGCAGTATTAGAGGGGAATCAGGTTGTTTTTACCACCTAGCTTATCCGCTAGGTGCTCGCTACGTTGTTACACAAAAAAGCTTTTCATCCTGAAGGCCAAAAATTCATTTCGTGTGCTACTTTCGCTCGGTACCCCCTCACCCCCAGTGTATATATGATGACATGTGTTACAGAATTGTTCATGCAGCCCTTTCTCTGTTTGTATAAAGTTACACCAACTATTGCGTAGGTTGGTAATGGGCAATCCAAATTTATTAATTCACAGGGATTGCCACTGTGCACAGACAATCTATACAGTGTATTTCGCATCCTGTGCACAGACAGGTACATAAAGATTACTGATCTATGTACCGCATATGCTATGTACTACAATTTGTACATATATATAATAATTTTCCATTCTAGCTAGTTAGTGACTGAAAAAACCCTTGAATGCTGTTAGACATATTTACAGCGTACGAACTGTCACAGATTTACAATATATAATTCAAGGGAAAAGATACCTCTGTGCATACTGCACACCTTCTATATTACTAGCTAGATTATTTACCGCAATTTGCTATATACAAAAGTGGGGGGCTCAAACCCCCTGGCCCCCATGTTTGCATGCGGTGGCCAAAACCCCCACTAAAGGGCTGCTGATGACTAATAAAACAAGCCAATTCTAACAAAATGTCTTTCCTTAGTTGATGGCCTCAACAGGAAAAACCCAGCGTCTGCTGAAAGAAGCAAGTCGGACTCGTGTTAGGTTGTCCCGCTATGCCCGTCCCTCCCCCAACGGAGGGATAGGCCGTCTCACGACCCACCCTCCACCACGAGACGAACGAGGCACTACGAGACTGTCCCACCACACTTGTCCCCTGCATTCTACGACTTGTAAAGTTCAAAGAGCTCAGCTAGCCTTGAAAGTTCGTCCCATTCAGTGTTGCAGCGCCGTCACATCCGGGGTTGCCGATTGTTGCAGATCTACCAGACTCGCCGTCCCATTGTGTAGCGACCAGGCGAACGTTTGATTGAATGGGTAAACTCGTCATGAAACACAATAGTTACATGTGGTCAGTTGTATGTTAAGTGGTTGGTACATATTATGTGGCTTTTTTGCTGGAGATTGATTCTACCCGGATATATTTTTGGTACGAGTTCGAATGCCAGCGACCCATAGCCTTAATTTGTTCTGATGAGAAACCTGCTTTTGCTGCCCACGTCGCAGCCCCTATTCTGAATGAGTGTGGTGAAATTTTCTTGCCAGCTAAGTCTGTGTTATCTAGCACTGCTTTAAGATAGTTAGCAAAAGCGGTCTTCTGCACTGGTAACTTATTGGCAGTGCGGAAAAGGGGCCCCTCATCCTGACCCCTGAGTTTGATATAGTCTGCCATCCTACGATATGGACACGCTGTCTTTCTCGTGGGGAGGACGTCCAGGCTGAATGGGCGGCCTGCACTGTGTTTGTATGACTGGAACACCAGGCGTAGTTTTGAAGGTTTTATGCGACATTGGGTCACCGAAAGATTATGCGGGCTAGCTGTTACCTCACCTATTCTTAGAAAACCAAAGAACATGAGGCTGAACATAGCCCGGAGTAAGACAACTGTGTAAGAAGAACATTGAGTCATTGGAACTGTTCTAATGATGAGAGACAGATCATTAGAGGAGACAGGCCGACGTTGGTCAACGTGCGGGCAAGCGCGTGCCACACCCTTAACCGTCTTTACCACCAAGTAATCATTTGTTGGATCGGGGTAGCGACATACTTTGTGACGTTCAGAGATAGCCGATAAAAAAGTCCTAATTGTGCTGGGTGCTTTGCCTTCATTTTTGAGATATTGCACAAATGCAATTACTGTGTTAGGGGAAGCTGGTAGATATTGCCTCTTTCTATCTAGTGTTTGTACAAAGGTTACAAACCTTGTCCAATTATTCTCATAACGTTTTGCACTACTTGGTGCGAAAGCAGCGTCCATGGTAGTCAGGGCGCTGTGTGCCAGGGTAGCCAGTGAGTGGGAACAGGTGCTGGGTGGTCGTCCAGACTTGGCTGAACTCTGCGTGCACGGTCCACCTGCAACCGCGATATGAGATCGGCAACAACATTGATCTTTCCTGGGATGTGCTTAGCACGGAAACATATGTTATATGACAGGCATGCAACAATCAATTCTCGGAGCAAACACATCAGCTGTGGATCCCTGGCGGTCTGCCTGTTGATCACAGCCACCACTGCTGTATTGTCTGAAAAAAACAAGACCCGTTGATTAGTCCATACTGGCCCCCAGCTCCTGACGGCCAGTACTATTGGAAGGAGTTCTTTGATTGCAATGTGCTTGGTACTCCAAGACGAGGGAAACTGACCCTGTAACCACTTATCTCTCGCGACAGCTCCGTAGGCAAAGCCGCTTGCATCTGTTGTGAGCTGCAACACATCTGATGACGTCCATTTGCTAGGTAGAAAATACAAAGTGCCATTGAAAGTGTGCAGAAATTCAAGCCAAGCAGATATGTCTCTCCGGGCTTCAATTGTCAGGCGGATGCGGTGGTTTGGTCTCGTCTTGCCCCTGGTTAAATCGATTATTCGTCTTAAAAACATCTTCCAGGCGCGACTGCCCTGCAAGCGAAGGAAAGGGAGCCGACCATCGACTGTACCTCTCGTAGGGTGGCTTTCTTTCTCCTGGCCATGTTTTTAAGCTTTTGACGGAGCGACTGTACTTTGTCCAAGGGTAAAGCGAGTGTTTGATTGATAGTGTCAACCTCATTACCATGAAGTGTGACTACTGTGGAAGGTAACACCGTTTTTGTCTGCTTTATGGGTAGGTTAACCATCTCACTGAGCTCAAAAAACCGTGAGAAACTATCATGACATTCAGGGAATGTTTTACCAAAAAACACAAAATCGTCCAGAATATGACTCATGTTGGCGACATGAAATTTCTTCTGACAAATCCATTGTAATGCATCCGACAGGAGTTCAAATGTTTGGCATGAATTACTGCACCCCATGGGAAGACACATGTCAAAATATCTTTGCCCCAGGAACTTGAAACCTAGCAACCTGTAATCGAAAGGCGAAACGGGTATGATTCGAAAGGCATCCTGCAGGTCGGCCTTGGCTATATATGCCCCCTTTCCCAGAGACACAAGTTGTTCAATACAATGATCCAACATATGGAAAGTGACGGCTGTGAATTCAGGAAGTATGTGAGAGTTAACCGAGTTGGACTTGGGGAAACTAAGGTCATGGATAAGCCGGAATTCACCCTCTACTTTCTTGGGGATTAAACCCAAAGGAGAGTAAACCATGTTCGGGAAAGGGTCAGATGCAAAGGGCCCTGCAATTCTCTGTTTATCTTTCTCTTTATTTAGCTTCAGTTGTACCATGTCTAAGTTCTCCCTGACCGACCTGTGATTCTCATAGTCATGTTTTGGTGGATCTGTTTGGATACTGGAAGGAATGCGAAAGCCATTGGTAAAACCTGCAACTAAGATGTCGGTTAGTTTCGTGTCATACCCCTGCAATAACAGAGACAAAACTTTAGCCTTTACCGGGGTCGGTAAAACATGCTTTTCGGTTGGCAAAAGTGTCGGGATACTTGCATTGTATGTACCTGCAACAAACTCAAACTGTTTTAGTGATGATAGAGTGGCTTTTGTTGTTGGTAGTCTTTGCCCTGCAGACGACTCGGCTGTGTCCGTCTTTCTTGCATAAAGAGCATACATGTGAGAATTGGCAATCACGTTTGTTACACTTTCCCCTGTTGAAGTAATAGCAAGGGCGGGTGGGACGGGTGCGGTCGATCCTGCTAGCATAGTCACGAAAGGGCTGGGCCGTTGTAGATGCAGTTACTTTTGCTTTACAGCTTGCTTTTACACTGGAGTACAGGGGGTAATTGAAAACGTCCCATGGGGCACCCGTCCTCTCCCTTCTGACACGGAAACGGTAGTCATATTCTAACCACACTCTGGGTCCCTTCTGGGCATGCATAGTCAGGATGTGGTCCATATAAGTCATTAGTTGGCTACCCTCCTCTGGGAACTGTTCTGCCCTGATGGCTGCATATGTCATGAACAAGTGCAGCCATTCCCCTATCTGGTCTACTGGGATGACTGCCCGTTTCCTGTCTACGGAGGGGGAGGAGGGGTCTTCCTGGGGGTCCAGATCGTAATCTGTGCGCAGAATTCGTAGCGGGAAATATTCATTAGTGAGGATACGCTTTCTGAGCCTATCTGTCACCTCGTCTCCCAGCTTAGCCCAACCCATGTCAACAGCGGTAGTACCTGATCGGTGAGATGGACGTTTCGCTTTGGTGCGGATGCGCGACTCTATCTCAGTGGTTGGGTCATCATTGTCGGTGATGCTGGAGTCGGAATCAGCAGAATTGATGATCGGCTCAATGGATGGTGTACGTTTCCGTTTTCTGGGATGTCGAAAGGGGTGGGGTGGCTCGTTTGATGTACCTGCCTTCGGTTGTTGATGCTCGTTTGGCATTCTCGCTTTTTCAGTCGGGGCAGGGATCAGCGTCGCCTGCTCCCGACTGAATTTTTCGAATTTTTCGTCGATCTTAGCCATTAATGTGGTCATTAGTAGCTCCATTTTTTGGTCACTTTCGCAGGGTGGTGTTTTTTGAGGTTCCTGAATTTCCTCAGAGACCTCTGGAGCGATTTTGTCTCCTTTTTTCTGCCGCCCTGTTGATGATTGTTTTGACATGACCTGGAAGCGTTCAAAGCCACAAAATTTGGTAGTATCTACCTCATTATTTCAACTCGTGTACCGGATTCATTCATCAACAAACACTGTTTTTATAGTTTTTATTTATTTACTTTTTTGTTTTTGTTTTGTTTTATTTTTTGTAATCTACCTTAATACCTAATGTTATACGCACTAACATTCCGGTATTCCGACTCAGGCTTGATTGCGAGTTCTCTCACCCATTGCATGTAGGTATGCGTCTCGCCTTCACAGCCGAGCACAGACCGGTTTTGTTTTCTTTAAGTTTTTCCAGCCGCCATCTATATTATGTTACTCCCCGTAATTATTACTACAACTGTGTAACTATTCGGCGCTACGCAAAGTCGCCTGTGTTACTGTATCGCCCGTGTATACAAACCACAGCTAGGACTGGGTAAACAAAGAACTGCGGTAAAACCAACATGGCCGACACGCACGTGAGCGCAGCCGGTTTACCGTTCATTCAAAATTACCGACTCCCCTCATGGCTGGGTATGAACATTTTATTTTAACGCTGCGACTATCGCTGTACGAAGCGAGAAATAGTAACGCTTCAAACCAGCTTCACTTAGGTGGACCCCGTCACAGAGAAGGGAGGGTACCAACGCCGTAAACCGTACGTGTTTCAGTACGACCATGCTCACATTTGGGACGGCCTTTTGGGCGCACAAGTGTTTTAATGTGGTGTTAAACAATTCGGCCTTTCTCTGGAAATCCGCAGTTCTAGCTTGAAATCGACCGGGACCCCTTGGGAGAACCGGACAAAATAACACCTTCCGAAGCGATTGAAATCCCTGCGTGCACTGTACCGCTAGCCTAACTAGGTCAGTCGCTAGCTTAATGGCGTCAGCTCCGCGTCGATCGATGTCGTTTGTACCGACATCGACAATCAACAAAATGGGCCGCTGTTCCGCTAGTTTTTCAAACAGACCGTTACTGACCAGCTTAGGGATGGTTGCGCCACCCCGTCCAGACAATTTAACCTGGGTGCGCCTAGGGTTGAATTCGAAATTCTCCCGGTTTGTTTTTACCATGAATTTGTGTAGCCTCGTAACATACGAATGGCCCGCATACAACACCTGCTCCATATCGCTGGTACTCACCGCGTCGACGTTCAGTGGACGAGCTGGGGCGACGTCGATGTTTCTTCGGGCAACGCGTGTTCTTCAAAGTCTCGAAATCAAAATTGTGTTGATAGTTGAAGACGAAGTGTTCTGTACGGCAATGCGAATCGAACTGAACGTGAACCACGATTCTCTGTTCCTACTGCAAACATTTTCCCGCGCACGCGCTGCTGGCCAATCGCGTGCCGCTCAGGTGACGCGGTTTAATTAGCATTCTGGGCCAGCTTAATTAAGCGCTGGGGCGAATTAAAGGGGTGTGCAGTATTAGAGGGGAATCAGGTTGTTTTTACCACCTAGCTTATCCGCTAGGTGCTCGCTACGTTGTTACACAAAAAAGCTTTTCATCCTGAAGGCCAAAAATTCATTTCTCGGTTCAGCACTGTTCAGCTCCAAGTTCATTCCAGACTTTGCTATGATCACACAACCGCTGTGGGAGTTGACAGATGACAAGGTGAAGTGTAAATGGACCAAGGAAGAAAAAAGGCGTTCGGTGAAGTTAAGAGGCGACTCACGGAAGCACCGACCATGGCCTACTACAGGCTAGATGCATACATGCCCGGCGTGACTGACGTTTTGTCTGTTTGTCTGGGAGCTGTCCTTCAACAAAGGCAAGAAGATGGGCAGTTCAAGCCAGTGTACTATGCCAGCAAGAAGCTTCGTGACCCAGAAACCAGGTATTCCCCGTTTGAGAGAGAAGCCTTAGCCGTGAAGTGGGCATATAAGAGGTTCCATCTGTATCTCTACGGCAGAGTGTTTGAAGTACACACAGATCAAAAGCCCCTGATACAAGTGTACGGAAGACAGGCTAAGCCACGTAACGCGAAACTGGAGCGATAGGTGTTAAGCTTACAGCAATACAGTTTCAAGATCAAGTATATCCGAGGATGGCAAAATTCAGCAGATGGGCTGAAAAGACTGACAATAGAAGGAAGCGAGACAGAGTATGGCGTCAGTGTCAAAGATTACGTCTACTCGGTTGTGATGGACTCTGTTCCCGCAGCTATGACGGCTAAGCAGACCGAACACGAGTCGGCCGAAGATCCTTTGTTATCAGATGTACGACGTGGAGTCCAAGAAGACAACTGGACTGACCTTGAACATACAGTGGTCAAGGCTGTGCGTGATGAGTTGTGGGTCAAGAGACAGATTGTGATGAGAGGAAGTCGCATCGTACTCCCAAGGAAGTTGCAAAGACGAGCCTTGGCCCTGGCTCATGAAGGACACCAAGGCATTGTGCGCACCAAGGACAGGTTGAGGGATAAAGTGTGGTAGCCGAGAATGGACAGGGACGTTGAAGCTCTTGTCAAGGGCTGTTATCCATGCCAATTGGTGGGTGTGGGACCACGTCCCGAGCAAATAAGGTCGATACCACTGCCACAGGGACCATGGAATGACATCGCAATTGATCTCTGTGGACCACTGTCAAACGGAGAAAGTCTTCTGGTGGTCTTAGACTATTTCTCCAGGTGGCCAGAATTAGTGTGGATGCGCAACATGAATGCTTAAAACATTGTGAAGTGCTTGGAGACCATGTTCGCCACACATGGTCTGTCATTCAACTTGAGGAGTGACAACGGACCACAGTTTGTTGCTTCAGAATTTGAAGGATTTCTCGAGTTTCTAGAGATACAACACTCGAAAGGCGTCCCGTACTGGCCACAACGGGGAAGTGGAACGTTTTAACTCGACTCTGATAAAGGCCATTAAGGTCGCAGAGGTGGAGAAGAAGGACTGGAAGAAGGAACTGCAGAACTTCCTGTTCCAGTATCGGATCACCCCACACACAGTCACAGGTGTGAGTCCAGCGGAGATGCTGATGGGACGTTATCTGCGAAACAAGTTGCTGAAAATGCTGACGAGAGCAGAACCCATGGATGAATTGCAGTGGCAGATGCAAGTTCGAGAGGAAAAGACACGAGAAAGAGTATGCTGACAAGAAGAGAGGTGCTAAAGTCAGCGACATCGAGGTTGGCGACGTGATACTCAAGCAAACCAAGAAGAACAACCTAACCACACCGTTTGAGCAGAGCCGTATGAAGTCGTCGACATTGCACATATGAAGAAGCTAATAACAGCCCGGAGATTGACGGGGAACGTGCAGTGGCGCCTGTTGTCGTCGACTCGGATGTCGGAGATGAGGAAGATGTGGTGACGGATGGAGCGAAGCCAGACACGCCGGTGATCCATGACACGCCTGCTGTGCCGTTGGCCCAGTTCGTATCAGGGTAGAAACAGCAAGGATGAAAGACTATGTGAAGAAATAGACTATTGGTGTGTTGTGTTAGCACCTGCCAGACCAATGGGTATAATAAACCCCACTGGCTAGGAGAGTGCAAAAGCACTCAGGGAAATATCACACAAAATAATCGTTAAACAGTTTGAGAAACAATGTGCGAATAATGACTCTTTGAAGTAAAACAAAACGGAGATGTAATGCATTCCCGTTTCCGGCTACCCGGTTTAACGTGCTGATTTGTCCGTCTATTTGGAGCTGGGTTATTGTTGTAGTGTGCTAGCGAATACATGTGCTAACTGTTGTCGTGTGTCGTATTCTAACCCCACGCAACACCACAGATTGCGTCTTTATCATCAGCAGTCACGTGTCCACACAGCGGTGGGCCCTGCACACCCACCTCTGGGGCTCCAACTTACTCCAACATCCTTAACACGTTTGCACGGGGCAAGGTGTCCAATAGCTGCCGTGTACCACGGGGAGTTTTTGCTAGAGTATTGTCGACGGGGAGGCTTCAAACTGGAAATCAGTTTTGAGTGGGGTACCACAGGGATCAGTACTGGGACCAATATTATTCTTAATATATATCAACGATTTGGATGATGATATAACAAGCAAGGTGTTGAAATTTGCGGATGATACAAAATTGTTTAGAAGGATTAAACGTAATGAAGATAGACAGCATTTACAAGATGATCTTGACAGATTGGAAAAATGGCAGATGTTCAAATTTGGGAAGCGTAAATGCCTCCACACAGGACATGGGAACGAAGATGTAGTGAGGGACGTTAAAGTAATAAATGTTCACATCTGGACAAAAGCATGAAATTAGGCACAGATGACCTTGATACCATATTATTTCAGAATTTTGATGGAAGCAACCTGAGATTTTGGTGCTTCTGCCATTTTGTGAAAAATTCAAAATGGCCGCCACCCGAAATCGAAAATTGCCAGATCTCTGGAACCTGTGCTCCGATTTGGATGATCTTAGTGTAGTTTCTAGGGTTTTGGGGAGTGTTGAAGTGATTGGTAAAGTTTTTGAATCGATTTAGGGTCAAGGTCACATGCTATGGGTCAACGTGAAGGTCAAATTTCCGCTAAAGCACTACTTTCTTAATATTTTCTCTTATTTATCTCTGGTATCCTCCAGTACGATTATTATTATTTTGATGTCTTTCAGGGGGGTCTTCATGTATCCTTAGTCCATCGATGAGATCGTTCCATCTGTATTGGGGTCAATGTCCCATGTTCGGAATCAAGGTCAGTATGGTATCATAACTTTGCTGTTTATCAAAGCTACGTGTATGTGGCATTGGGCCTTTCACGGAATATGATATAGGCAGTGGATATCACAGCATGATATTGGTTGTGGAAAATATAAAGTTTAAATATAAATATATTGTAGTGGAAAACATAAAGTGTATTTCAAATCAGTGAAATTAATACCCTTAAGACCATGCCATAGGACTTAAGCACCACCAGTTACACATGTACGTAGTATTTTCAGGCAGTCAACTTGCAGGATCGCATCAAAATCCTTCTCGCCAGCAAGACGTTTTGCATACATGAGATCTCTTATTATTTACAGTCCATCGTTGTTGATGCATCCACCTTCACAGTGACAAAGAATAGTGCATTTGATACCTGCCCTGGCACATTTGCAGTTTCCTGTGCAGGCTTTTCCACACCCACACTGGTGAAGGAGGGCACACGCTTTGCGTGGGTCGGCTTGCACTGTCCAGAATGGAAACCAAGACTGTCAAATTGGCCACCAGCAATGATGACAATATCGCTGTCGACTGTGCGGATGAAAGCCTTTGAGTGACCTTGTTGTGCGGCGTGAGAGAGATGCAGAAGTATCCTGCTATCGGTCTCCTGGTGATTGCATGACATGATCGTGTCCAAGTCAGCTGCCGATTGGCTGTGAGGAGTATTCACCAGGACGAGATCGTCATACGTGGAGCAAACCATAACATTGTTGAGCTAAGACGATGCCTCGATAACAGCTTTTGAAAGGAACCTAAGCAGCTGGACCTTTTTTCTAATTTTGCCAGGAACTTGTTCCAGTCACGAGGGACAGGTGTAGAGCCTCCGACGATGGTTGTCACGCCAGGGGTACCTCGTTTAGCTAGACCCGGGGCTTTGAGGTTGTCATCAGGGTAGGTGTCCCATAAGATGTCGAGTCGCGATGTTGAACTTGAGAGAGAGCTGGTAATGAAGGGCGTGAAATGACGCACAACATATTGCTCGAAGTTAGCGGCGTTGGTCGGGCGGACCATGTGAACCACAGCTGGGGCATCCAACACCTCCACCATAACATCATCTGGAGGTGTGAGTTTTGGGATAGTCAGACAGTGCAGAATATCAGATTTTGTGCCGGACTTGAGCTGGTTTTCGAACTTGAAGAAATTGTCCAAGTCGAAATCCGGCCGGGACTGTAGCGACAGGAAAAGATAAGACACCAGTGAGACATATTTTTTTCAGTGCACTGACATTGTTCCTGGTTTTTGTTTCATCTGTGCATCTTGCAAACGTCTGGGGAGCTAACCTCTTGATTGTGTCTGTGATGGAAACCTTACCTTTCTTCAGGCGCTCACTAACGAAGGCTTCATGGCGATCCTTGCCTCTTTCGTATGCATTGCAGAGCGCCTCTGTGATTGCAGATGGCATGACCTCTCGAATATGGAGCGTGACCAAATCTGGACCATTTTGTGGTAAGAAAGGGTTTTTCGGTGGTAGAACATTGAAAACTGAGAGGACATCCTTGGCGAATGTCATTTGCAGGCTGTGACCCTGTTCGTGATGACCGAGATGTTGCGCAGTTGCACCGATATCAGCAGCGTCCTCGAAGGCAGCGAGTGCTTGCAGCTTCTCATTTAGTGCCATCGCATGCTCATCCATTGTATCTGGCATATCAAAGAGGTTGGCAACTCCTGAAGCGCTTTTATAGAGCTTGGTTGTTTGTTCGTGGTTATGGTCCTTGGGGATGAGCGAAAACTTCTTCTCACTCTTGTGTACGACAAAGTTGCCTTTGCGGAACTCTTCTAGAGTATTAGGGTGCTTCTGCTCCAGTTCAACCATGTCCTTCACGTGAACTTCCAACCACCGTGAATAACGGGTCTGGTCAAAGATGAACAGCCATCGATAACCTGCACATATAGGTCAAACTCACCCTCTCTGAGAGAACGTACGAAGCGACAATGCAGCTGCTAACGAAACGCCGGCGTGTAATTTGCATCGCCATCGGTCGACTATTTAATTAAACTATCCAATAATGTTGTTTACTAAGTCGCATGTACCAAAATGAAATATTTATACTTCAGTCCATATAAAATATGGAAGTAATACTATGATGCTTCATAAGGTAAAACGATATTGTTTCAAAACCGTAAACACAAATACATGCACTGCCATAATCCTAGGATGCATTGCACTTGTCGATTGAAGCTTTCTTTTGTGATTACGATGTTAACTAAAGCCAGTAAGCGAATAATATATACATCAGTATATTGCCTCCATAATTGGATTTGAGCTCAACCCAACACATGACTTTGGATCCAATTGATTGACGAAAACTCGTAAATAACTTTGGGTACAATTATATGTGCACTAATTATAGGCCTATTTCACTATTACCACAATTCTAAAAAATATTAGAACAATTTTTCAGTTCTCATTTATATAGCTTTATTACCAAACACAAACTAATAAACCCATGCCAATTTGGATTTCAACAAAATATGTCAACTCGTCACGCACTAACAGATCTTGTTAATGCAATAACCCAATCATAGGATGCCAAAAAATATGCTATTGGTGTTTTTATCGATTTAAAAAAGGCATTTGACACTGTCAATCACAAAATGTTATGTAAAAAAATGGAATTTCTTGGTATCCGTGGTGTGGCATTTAACTGGTTAAATAGTTATCTAGAAAACAGAAAACAATTTGTGTCCATTGACAAATGTAATTCAGCTGTGCGCAATATTTCATGCGGTGTTCCACAGGGTTCGATCTTGGGCCTAAAACTATTCATTCTATACGTTAATGATATGTGTAACATATATAATATAGTAAACTGCATTCTCTTTGCAGACGATACTAATATCGTTTATGCAAATAGTAACATCAATAAACTAAACGAAACAGTATGTAACGTAATGGACCAAATGTATACTTGGTTTGCAGTAAATAAATTAACTCTGAATATATATAAAACCAATTATATGTTATTTGGAAATCGTATGCTCAACAAAGAAGTTAATATAAAAATACGAAATGTTAATATCGAAAGAGTAAGGGTCACCAAGTTTTTGGGTGTGTTTATTGATGATCTACTAAATTGGAAAGCTCATATAAAATACGTACAATCAAAGCTTTCAAAAAAAATACTGCTATAATGCATAGGTGCAGTCATCTACTTGATAGAAATAGTAGACGTATTCTATACAGTTCTCTCTTTTTGCCATATTTAAATTACTGTGCAGAGATATGGGTAAACACGTACCCAACAAATACTAACTGTATTTACTTATTACAAAAAAGAGTAATCCGTATTATATTTGGTGCAAGATGGTTGGATCATGCAAACTCATTTTTTCAACAATTACATGTTCTAAAATTTCCAGATATCATAGAACTGAAAACATCATTATTTATATACAAAGCTTACTACAGCTGTTTGCCATCAAATATTCAGTGTTTGTTTACTAGACGGGAAATAGCATACTCATTGCGAGCTAATCATGACTTAGAACGACAGAGAGTCTGTTCCACCATGCGATCAATGTATCTCTGTTTAAAGGGAGTGCAATTATGGAATTCTCTATGTGATCATTTAAAAACTACTAATACTATTACTGAATTTAAGCATAAATGCAAGAACCTTTTATTTGATAAATATCTGGTTCTGGAAATCTAGACAAAATCATACACAAATATAATCATGCCATTGAGGAAACTACAATATGTGTAAAGATGTGTACTTATCACACACTTTAAATGTTGAATATACACATATTCCATTACATGTTTTCAATTATTGTAGCTAGATGGTTAGATGAATAGCAAATTCGATTAAAATAATATTGATGTATCAATATACATGTATGTGTGTATATGTAATTATATATGTGTATATGTATGTATACATACAGGTATATAATTCTGTATAAATATATGTCAGGGGTAAATTTACACAGAAGTCAATGACTTCGCATTTACCCCCTTCAAACATTGTATATTCTCACTTGTATTATAGTTAAACTTGTTTGATTGTCTTGTCTTGTATATATATTGTTATCAATATTCTGAATAAACGTCCATTCATTCATTCATACAAGAAAACCCAATTAGAGATCGCGATCGCTATGCCAGTGGATACAAGGGAGTCATTGCACCTTGATATTGACCCTCAAAATGTGTGACCATAACCCCCAATTGAAAACAAATCTCTATCAATCCACCCAGGGTGTATGTAAACCCCACAATGGACACCAATTACCTATGAACTGGTAGTGAGGACTCACAGCTTGATGTTTACTCGTGTTTTGGTGACTATTTGACCCTGCCATTAACCTCTAGCATGTGACCTTGACCCTAAATCGATTCAAAAACTTCACTAATCACTTCAGCACCCCCAAATTCCCTAGAAACGACACGAAGACCATCCAAATTGGAGCACAGGTTCCAGAAATCTGGCAATTTTCGATTTCGGGTGGCGGCCATTTTCGATTTTGCACACAATGGCAGAAGCATCAAAATTTCAGATTGCTTCCATCAAAATTCTGAAATAGTATGATATCAAGGTCATATGTGCCAAATTTCATGCTTTTGTCCAGATGTGAAAATGTACGGCCCTTGCAGACACAATGGGAGGTTCTGTACTAAGTGCGACTGTAAAAGAAAAGGACTTAGGGTTAACCATTAGTTCTGATATGAAGGTTTCAGAGCAGTGCAATATTGCTGCTTCAATCGGAAATCAAATCCTTGGATTAATTAGGCGAAACATAACGTATAAGGAAAAAGAGCTAATAATGCCGCTGTACAAAACAATAGTTAGGCCTCATTTAGAATATTGTATTCAAGCGTGGAGACGTCGAGGCCATATCGCAGGAAGGACATAGCTATGCTAGAAAGAGTACAGAGGAGAGCAACTAAAATTATACAAAAACTGAGGGATCTTAGTTACGAAATGCGCCTAAAAATGTGGTTTAATAAGACTAGAGAGCAGGAGATTGAGAGGAGATCAGATAGAAGTGTTTAAAATATTGAATGGTTATGAAAATATTGATAGAAATATTTTTTTCTCAGTTAAGAAAGATAGAAGGACCAGAGGACATGAAGTTACATTAGTAAAGGAGCAATGTAGATTAGATATAAGAAAGTTCTCATTTTCACAAATGACCGTAAATGAATGGAACAGATTATCTGCTGATTGTGTTGGTGCTAGTAGCGTGAATATGTTTAAAAATAGATAACAAGTATTGGACTCTCGATAATCCAAAAGGCTTCCTTGTCCACCTGCCATCTAGAGTTAATTTTCTGGATGGCAGTCTTGTTAAATCTTATTAAATCTTGTTATGGAGAGGTTAAGTACAAGCAGAGGAAACTTATGCAGTCGGTTCCCTTTTCACTCCAAGGAGCTATCTGGCGGCTGTAGGTGAAAGCAAGAGTATGAAGCATGAACATCACATGTTTGGCACATTACACATACCTGTATTTTCATACCACACAATCAATAGTAAACCTACAGATTTTTTTTTATAGAAAAATGTATGCCTTGATGATACAGAAAACTGCTAAGGGACGCGATAAATATGCTTCGACGTGCTTCCGCCTGACTGGACAGAATTTTAGTCGGTGACTCGGTGCAGAGCATTTCGGGAAATATTCGAAGCGTGAACAGGGCTGGCAATATGATAGAACATTCCTTATAACATAGAATTTAGCCTTCGAAGCCACCCTGAGGGTATGTAGCTAACTTCATTCGTTTCTGCTGCGTACCTCTTTTTTGACCATGCAACTTACAGCATACTGTTCATTTGTGAAACACACAATAGGCCCACAACATATTTTGGTTTTTCAATTTTATTTTTAACGAAGTGGCACAACGACAGATGAAACATCTGCAAACCGGTCACTCCAGTTTGCAACCGCTAACCCGTTGAGGATAAGGAGGTGGTCTCATTTACAACAGGCTTAACAGCTAAAGAAGTATGTACTCTTCCGAACAATGATTAGGCCTACCCATATACCGTAGAAATAAAGCACTTACGTCACGTGAAGACGTCATCACCATTTCAGCTAAGTGACTTTAGTTGATGCGCAGCTAAGCTCGCGCCAGTTCCAATCTGTTTCAGTTCTCGTTTCACAAATTATTAGAGAAAGACAGTCGAACGTGATTTAAAACTAAATTACTATAATATTTGTATTGTTCATCGACGGACCTACCGAAAGTAGATTTATGTGCTTGCTGATGAACTGCAGTTTTTGTATTTACTTTGAAGGTAACGCATATATATCTGCTGGTTTTCTAGCAGTAACCTGTTGCCCTAATTTATGTTAGGGACCATCCACGAAGTACGTCACGTTAGTTGTGGACATTTTCGAGACCCCTTCACGCTTCGGCAGGCCGGACAAGAAAGCTCTAAAATGACGTTTTCGGTTTCACTAATCATGGCCGTAGCTAGGCTAAAACAACTGGGGGAGGGGGCAATACAACGTTACAGTAAAGCATAGACCACTATATTTTATTTTTATTTCCTGGTCATCGTATACTATAACACACACACACACACACACACACACACACACACACACACACACACACACACACACACACACACACACACACACACACACACACACACACACACACACACACACACACATATATATGGCATGTGTTGATATAGATACTAATTCATTCGTTTTAGATTGAATTCATTATAACTGCTGGTCACCGACACTGTGCACACCATTTCGAAATATGTGAATGTTGAAATCCAGAGTATATATTTAAATAATAATGTACTTCTGACATAACTGAAATCCTGAGATGTAACCCAGTGAGCTATGCAAATTATTATTGAATGACTTTCTCCTCCTCACACATTTCCCAAGTTAGTGACCACTAGTATGGTTAGAATGACTTCTTCCTTATTTGTTGTCTCCTGCCCAGTGCCTAATCTTTGATTTCAGAGGCTTGTTTGTTGAGCTTAAATGCTCCCCTGCTGACATCAAATGAGTGCTGGGGTTCTCTCCCAGTGGGTTATCCCAGAAGGGTCCTTTTCACCCTAGAGTGGAATAGTGGATGGGATAATTACCCTAACAAATTGGGCAGTATATTGTTTCAGGCTTCTGCCTGGCAGCTGCTGGCCTATAGTTATAGGGTTAGAATTTTCAGAAGTCCTTAGATCAAGCTCTATCTTTGATGGTGTGAGACTGCTCCTGGCTTTGGTGTATGGATTAAAGGATCATTGGATTAACAGTTTGCAGCTTAATTCTACAGTTGATTGTATTTTTTTCTTAAGTGACTTCTTATTAAGACTATATCAGTACAGAGGTTGGTGTAACAGTACATGATATGCCACAAAGACCATCTTTTTTTCTAATTTGTATTTTTTTTGGAATATTTATAAGCACTATTTTGGCTTTTGGTTACCAAAGCAATGCTTCAGTAATTTATGAATCTGTGGTGGTTGCAGTTCAGTTTTTTTCTCCATTCCAGTAGTATCTAATATTATATTCAGATATCACATTTTAGTTGTAGGCCCAATCTCGGCAACACTCATTGTTGTCAAAACAATTTATCAAAATTATAATAAACATATTTTAATTAGGTGATTACTTATTTTACTAGGCGTATCCAAAATTATGAATATTCTGTAATGTATATTATTAACTTTGGTAAAAGTCAGAAAACACTGCAGTCTTATGTTATACAAACCTAATCCTGAATTATCATAATAATTGCAGAAACTACACTAAGGATCGCAGTGGGACCTGGACGAGGAAGACCTTGGCGAGGACTAAAGCCGCCACACCTCAGAGAGAGAAGTGCTCTGATGTAGAACGTGACCATCTGAACGTGTGTGTGTGTGTGTGTGTGTGTGTGTGTGTGTGTGTGTGTGTGTGTGTGTGTGTGTGTGTGTGTGAGGGTGGGGGGTAACTTTGGGCCAACACAAAATGCCTACGTTGGTTCAACGTGGGTCTGTTATCTGGGTAGTAAGTAAATGTTCAACTTATTTTCGTAGAATTTATTCATTAGGCATCAATTATGATGATTCTGTCTCATCACATATTTCAATCATGATAAATGTGAGGCACTGGACATCACAAGGAATCTCACTGAAACAGACATACATTGAGACGCAGCACGCTTAGCATTCACTGCACGTAAAACATCAGTAAGCCCTACGTCATTCGTGGACCTAGTTCTTAGAAAATGGCTTCTGCTACTACAACTATAGAGAAACTTGGCGATGATCGTCTAACTGAAGTATAGTCCTTTTGCATGCTTTTCAAACATGTAACATATCATGCTTGTGTCATTAAAGTCACAACTCCACCCATGGTATATGTTCGCACATGTTCGCTGTGAAAGAAGAATAGTTTACATGTATCAGTAATTTACATTACAATTTTAATTTTGCGACGGGCTGAATGTGTCAATATTCAACGTGTCGACTCTGATAATGTAGATTTATAAACTCCCGACGTAGAATACAGTGCCCAGAATGTCGATAGGCCCTACGTCGACCTTTTCCCGCCAGGTGCATTAGGAAAGATGTATACGAACTCTCCTAGAGGTCGCTGTCCGCTGGCTCGATATGTTACATGACGATGATATCCGGAAATTACGTTGCATTAATTCCTAACAAAATCCTGTTGCTGACGTCACATCCTGTTCGAGTTAGGGTATGCAGTAGAAGTCCCGCAGTCTTGGCACGAACACGCACTGGAAGCGCTTCCTGCAGCAGCGCCCCTTGCGGCAACATATGCTGTTGCGACTGATTTTTCCGCGACTGTCGAGTCGACGACGCCAGGTGGTGCCATATGCGCGCTTCTCAGCGTCCCTGTAACAACAACGACATCAGTCTCATAAACAACACATCGTATCAATATACCTGCCAACTCTCCAATGAAATCCGGGAGTCTCCAGGATTTTGGATGTATTTCCCGGTCTCCCGGAATACATGCAAATCTCCCGAATTTTCTCTGACCCCCCCCCCCCCGTCTTCAAGACAGCACGACACCACGGGAGACGTGCTGAACCGCTGAAGCCTGAATTTCCGGCGAAGAATCTCCAACAGCACCCCCCGTCTTCGAGACAGCAAATCGGTGAAGTTACGGCACAAAATCTCCAACAGCACCCCCTCCCATCTTCCGATGTGAAGATCCAATACAGCGCGCCGAGTCAGCACGACATGGAAAGCTTGCTGAACCGCTGATGAATCTCCCGGATTCCAACAAGAAAAGGTTGGCAGGTATATATCAGCTGGCTGTCACTCGTCATTATTTAAACTGTTTGATCAAATTGCCGCCCATAGTACAAAATACACATGACAAGCGTACAAGGAAGCCTTTGGCTTATCAAGAGTTCAATGTTGTGTGTGCTTAAGAGAAACCTAGCTCTATTTATTGATTCTGTTTTAAAAAGTTCACACTTCTGGCTTTACCCAATTGGTAGATATATTATATTCGATTAGTTTACAGTCCTTCAAAAAATATTTCGAGCCATCTAGTTCTTTCGTAAGTGAGAAAAGCTTACTTCTATCAATTTTTTCACACCCAATGAATATAATAATAATTATTAAAAACCTCTATCTGACTCGTCTTAGCATCCTGTTCAGACGTCAGAGAAAAGTGGTGATGTTCTTTCAAAAAACGACTACAAACAACATAGTAACCTTCTCGTCCATGGCGTAATGTTCAACAGAACATGATAGAAACACGGTTTGTGATCTAACCTCGTACGAGGGCGCGGGATCGATGTAACTAAATCCTTGTGATCTCATTCACTCAGGCCGGGTAGCAGCCGGCAGGAACGCGTTGTATGGTGTGTCTTATTAGCACTACATTATTCAGCTGACAAAAACGAATGTGTGGCAGGACGCGAGCGCCCAGCTGTGTAAATGACGCCTCAGATGAAGTCAGATTGCCGAACTGGATTGCGCTGTATCGGCGGCTGATGCGAGCAATCAAAGCGACGATGAAAGGCTTCGTCGCCGTCTCGCACCTGTGACTGAGCCTGATTAAAGACTGCGCGTTGAACACGCTCCATTAGTCGAATTAGTTATTTGACACATCGTTTTAATCAGCAACATTTGTCATAGTAAACCGTTATGTGTAAGCAGTTTATGTGTTTGTTTTCTGTGCCGGATTTGTGTTCCGGTGCGCTGGAGTTGACCCGCAGAACTACACGGCACATGCTGCCACGGTATTAATACTGATTAGTTGAGCGATAATACCATTGCATGCTGCATAACAAAAATGCAAAGTGTAGGGTGTAACATTTATTACGAGATGCCATAAAGTGCGTAACGTAATTGTTCAAGACTATACAGGTTTATTGGTTAATTTACATTATATATAGGACCTGCTGCTCTGTTAATTGATACAGCAGACGAGACTTTCGGTTTGTACCGTGACGGTACTCGAGCAATCATCGACTCTAACCCAATAAAATATAAGTATGTGTAAGGCGACATGTTTGTGTAAACAGTGCTGATATAAGTAGTTCAATAAAATAATCATGTAAAAGTAGCTCCCCAAGACTACTAAAGTAAAGTAACCCCTTGAGAAAGTACATAAGTAAAAAGTACTTATATCGATAAGTACAGTAAAAAGTACAAACATATCCGGCTGTCATATTATTCCAAGATCCCAAATGGACACATACGCTAAGCAGAGGCTCTTTTACGTACATACTGATACCGCTACTACTTAATAATAATTGTAAACATTATTTATTCACAATAATCAATATATCAAAAATAAATGCAATATTATGCAACAGGAGAGAAGAATGGAAACTTAATAAAACTGCATTACAACCGTTTACAGACCCGTATGGCATATCGTACGTTGTGCATTACCTATGTGTGTGTATGCCGTGCATTACCTATTCAATGAGCCAAACGAAGTAGTTCTCAACAAACAGCAAGGCTAGGATACGTTCGCCTCACACTGTCTGATTGACTAAAACAAATGCATCACCTTTGGGAGTGATAGAGTGAGTAGTGCACAGGCAGCCACTAATTAAAGTTGGTATTGTAAGATGAAGTGATGGTCAAGCATCACCCATCAATTAATCAGTGAATTGCCAATGAGATCTGTCCTTATATAGTCTTGTGTGAAAAGGGTTTTTGGCTGGGGAATGTTCTTCAAGGACCATTGAATCCCTTTGTTCTGGAAGCAATCACACTGTGCCAATATCACCTGCTTGCAAACACCAGGGGTAGCACTAAGGAAGCCATGATTCCTCCAAAGTGTAGTCAGTCAAGGATTACCAATGCAAACAGAAGCCCAGTGAAGCTGCTTAATCCCTGGTGTTATAACATAAAAAGGAAACTAAAATATAGAAGTAGAAAGCAAACAGTACAGATAAATGTGCTTCGTTACAAGTAAAAATAATCTAAAAATTTACTTCGTTACGAAATAAATGGTGCTCGGACAATTGCTCACCAAGGAAATAAACAAACGGACAGTTGCTCACCGGCCCTTACGAAAAAGTGGACAGTTACTCAGCTTCAGCCTGTCAGTTTCATGACAAAAATGCAAGCGCCATGTTTTTATTTATAATGTCTTCTAATTGTAACATCTACAAGCATTAATTAAATAAAACGTGCGTATACACTGATATTTATATTAAATCTGAATATAGATTTGCAGTTTGTTTTATAAGATCGGCAGGTTTGCGGTGAGCGATAATAGGACCCCGCATAGGCAATCGGAGTTCACAAACACAATGCTCGTCTATAACTTATAAACAATGTCAACGACAGACAATACACAAGAAGATCAGTTAGACAATGGTTGTGGTTATCTCCACCGTCTAGTCAATGCAAGGCGTGACTTAAATAACCCTCTTTGTTGTCCGAACGGCTGTAGATCGATCTATGTAGTCTGTGTTAGTGATAATTAGTTCAAGCTAAGACTCGATTGCAATTAGCTCACTAGCTTTATCAAGATTTAACAAGATTTAACAAGATTTAACAAGATTGCCATCCAGAGAATTAACTCTAGATGGCAGGTGGACAAGGAAGCCCTTGGCTTATCGAGAGTCCAACCCTTTTATCTACATATATCCAGCCCTTCTGAGGTATGTGTCGATTTTATTTTTAAACATATTCACACTACTAGCACCCACACAATCATCAGATAATCTGTTCCATTCATTCACAGTCCTTTGTGAAAATGAGAACTTTCTCACGTCTAATCTACACTGCTCCTTTACTAATGTAACTTCATGTCCTCTAGTCTTTCTATCTTTCTTAACTGAAAAAAACATATTTCTATCATTATTTTCATAACCATTCAATATTTTAAACACTTCTATCTGATCTCCTCTCAATCTCCTGGTCTCTAGTGTTGTTAAACCACATTCTTTTAGGCGTTTTTCATAACTAAGATCCCTCAGTTTTGGTATCATTTTAGTCGCTCTCCTCTGTACTCTTTCTAGCATATCTATGTCCTTCTTGCGGTATGGCCTCCACGCTTGTATACAATATTCTAAATGAGGCCTAACTATTGTTTTGTACAGCGGTATTATTAGTTCTTTTTCTTTATATGCTATATTTCGCCTAATCAATCCAAGGATTTGATTTCCCTTTGAAGCTGCAATTCCACACTGCTCTGAAACCTTCATGTCAGCACTAATTGTCAGCCCTAAATCTTTTTCTTTTACAGTAGTACTTAGTACAGTTCCCCCCATTGTATATTCTACATATTCGTTCCCATGTCCTGTGTGAAGGCATTTACATTTCCAAAATTGAACAACATTTGCCACTTTTCAGACCATTTGATCAACCTGTCAAGATCATCTTGTAAATGCTGTCTATCCCCATCACTTTTAATCCTTCTAAACACTTTTGTATCATCTGCAAATTTCAACACCTTGCTAGCTATATCATCGTCCAAATCGTTTATATATATTAAGAATAATATAGGTCCCAGTACTGATCCCTGTGGAACCCCACTCAAAACTGATTTCCAGTTTGAAGCCTCCCCATCAACAACTACCCGTTGTCTTCTGTCAATCAGCCAATTTTCTATCCAGTTAATTATACCATTTCCTATGCCATGGGCTTTTAGTTTAAGCAGTAATCTCTGATGTGGCACTTTGTCGAAAGCTTTTTGAAAATCTAAGTAGATGATATCTACTGGTGATCCATCATCTACCCACTTAGTGATATCTTCCAAAAAACATAACATATTTGTTAAGCATGACCTCGCTTTTAGAAACCCATGTTGAGATGGGTTTATCAAGTTATGTTTAACAAGAAAATCCACCATGTGATCTTTAATTAGTCTTTCTAATAATTTACAAATCACAGATGTTAAACTAACTGGTCTATAATTATTTGACTTGTTTCTCGAACCTTTTTTAAATAACGGTATAATGTTTGCTTCTTTCCATTCTAAAGGAACCACTCCCTCTTCTAATGACAAGTTGAAAACTGTTGCAAGCGGTATGCTAATTTGTTCTACAATTTCCACTAGTAGTTTGGGTGGAATACCATCCACTCCAGGTGATTTATTTTCCTTCATAGCCCTAATTTTCTTAGCTACCATTTCTGGGGTTACAATTAACTGTCTTAAATAGTCTGATTCTGCCCCCTTGAACTTAGCCTCTGGTACTGGCAGTGAACTAGTGTCTTCTCTGGTAAACACTGAACTAAAATACTCATTTAGGTCTTCTGCCATTAAGAATCCTTCTGATATTATATTTCCAGCACTATCTTCTAGAGGACCGACCTTATCCTGAACTTTCTGTTTGCTTCGAACATACGCATAAAAACTCTTGCTGTCATGTTTTATATTACAAGCTAATTTATGTTCATAGCTTCTCTTTGAATTTCTAATTTCAGCTGTAGCTTGGTTTAGTGCTTCTTTATAAATGTTGTAGTCTTCGTCATTTCCAGTACGTCTATATGACTTCCACATCATTTGTTTATACTTAATTTTTCTAATGGCTTCTTTCGATAAGTATTTCTTTCTGGTCCGTTTCCCTTGTTTTTTGAAGGGAACAAATTTATCTACGATGCACTCTATTTCATTCTTTAAGATATTCCAGCATTCTGTTGCTGTCTTATTCTTCAGTGTATTATTCCAGTCTATCTTTGCTAAATATTTCCTCATTTCCTTATATCTTCCTTTGTGGAAATTTCTCCTGAACTGCTTTTTATTATTTCTTTCTGATTTTACTTTGATGGTAAAATGTATCTGGTTGTGATCACTACTTCCCAGAGGCTCACATAATTTAACATTGTCAACTAATTCATTCTGTGAGGACAAAACTAAGTCTAACACATTCTCTCCCCTGGTTGGTTCTAGCACATGTTGAGAAAGGAAACTATCTTATTAAAACTAAAAACTTGTGGTCCTCACTACCCATACTCTGTAGAGATTTCCATTTTATATGCCCATGGTTAAAATCCCCCATAATAACACAGTCCCGTTTGCTCACTTCCCTTATAGCGTTTTGTATTTTTTCATTCTCTTCTATGCTTATGTTTGGACTTCGATAAACTAATCCAACCGTTAACGTTGAGTTTCCTGTAACTATGTTACACCAAACAGCTTCTTCGCAATCTGCTTCTCTGTCTAATTTTATTTCATAAGCCTGGATAGATTCTTTAATATATAAAATAACTCCACCTCCCCTTCTTCCTATTCTATCTTTCCTAAACATTACATATCCTGTCAGTCCCAATTCGGCATCTGATATATCGGTGGTTGCCCATGATTCGGTTATACCTATTATGTGAGGGTCAATATCTTCTACCATAATGTTTAGTTCATTTCTTTTGTTTACTATACTCCTTGCATTTAAACAAACACATTTATACCCAGCTTCAGAACAGTTTTCCAGATTGTTCTTTGCTGAATTATTTTTGCTGCCTTTATCTATGCCTCCAGTTTCAGGCTTCTCTGCGAGTCCCCCCTGCGAATTTAGTTTAAATAGATGCAACCTGTCCCACTGTCTACAGATCGCAGCAGATTCTCTGAGAATACTGCTGCCCCCTTTCCACTTAGATGGAGGCCATCTCTCATGTACATATCTTCTCTCCCAACAAAGTACCCCCATAAATATATGAATCCCACGCTCTCTTCCTCACACATCTGCTCAACTAGAGCTGATGTGTGAGGAAGCTGGCCATAAAGCTGGCCATAAAGAATTTATTTTGTTTTAATGGCGTAATGGTAGATTTCCGGAAGAGAGACACAACATAACTTTACACAAAATTGCAACGCCGTTGTAATAGCGACGCCAAATACCAAAATGAAATAAACAATTTCCCAAGGGTGAGCAACTGTACACTTTTCTATTTTCTTGGTGAGCAACTGTCCGGTGAGCAACTGTCCAGTGAGCAACTGTCCGGTGAGCAACTGTCCGTGAGTTTAGAGTTCTTTGCATTTGCAATACAAGTGTAAATATTAAATACATCGAGTGAATTTTCGTCTTAATAAAATATCGCATGTCAATGACAATTTGCAAGACTATATCGGAATTTCGTCGGAATATTAACCATAATCAAACCGTGTTGTATTCAATTATCGACGAGAATATATGCAAGGTTGTGGCAGAGTTTCTTCGGAATATTCATCAAACCGTACTGCGTTGAATTATCAATATATATTTGCGAACAACTTTGTATTTAGTATTATAGTCTTCGAATGAATTATGTTGTGACTTTATTTCCTGTGACCCTTTCCTAACCAAAATTTCATTTATTTACGTGCGTGAATTGTTTCCCTGCACTTTATTTTCCGTCCACCTTTGAAGAAATCACCAGCAAAGTAATTAAATTGTCACTTGTCTGGCGTTGCGGTTCATTGCAATGACGAGGGTGCATTCGATTACCCGGCAACATCCAATTATGTGCACATCCAATTATGTGTATATATGCCACTCGGTGAACAACGCGATTCTTGTTTAAATTAATCTTGGTTAAATTAATCTACGTTTAATCTATGTGTAAAATAGTTGGCAAATAAACCACCGACAACCGAAGGTTTCTGCGGATTTGGGCCATAGCTCCGTTGTGACGTCACACCTGTGGCAAAGACTACATTTGATAAAATAGATTACAACTATGATTACAATGAGGCAAACAATATTGACTATGGTGATAAGGACAGCAACAATGACATGGAAGTACACGTAACTCAAGAGGACAACAACAATGACATGGAAGTACACGTAACTGAAGAGGACAACAACAGTGACATGGAAGTACACGTAACTGAAGAGGACAACAACAGTGACATGGAAGTACACGTAACTGAAGAGGACAACAACAGGGACATGGAAGTACACGTAACTGAAGAGGACAACAACAGTGACATGAAAGTACACGTAACTGAAGAGGACAACAACAGTGACACGGAAGTACACGTAATTGAAGAGGACAACAACAATGACATGGAAGTACACGTAACTGAAGAGGACAACAACAATGACATGGAAGTACACGTAACTCAAGAGGACAACAACAGTGACATGGAAGTACACGTAACTCAAGAGGACAACAACAATGACATGGAAGTACACGTAACTCAAGAGGACAACAACAGTGACATGGAAGTACACGTAACTGAAGAGGACAACAACAGTGACATGAAAGTACACGTAACTGAAGAGGACAACAACAGTGACAGGGAAGTATACGTAACTGAAGAGGACAACAACAGTGACATGGAAGTACACGTAACTCAAGAGGACAACAACAGTGACATGGAAGTACACGTAACTCAAGAGGACAACAACAATGACATGGAAGTACACGTAACTGAAGAGGACAACAACAGTGACACGGAAGTACACGTAATTGAAGAGGACAACAACAATGACATGGAAGTACACGTAACTGAAGAGGACAACAACAATGACATGGAAGTACACGTAACTCAAGAGGACAACAACAATGACATGAAAGTACACGTAACTCAAGAGGACAACAACAGTGACATGGAAGTACACATAACTCAAGAGGACAACAACAGTGACATGGAAGTACACGTAACTCAAGAGGACAACAACAGTGACATGGAAGTACACGTAACTCAAGAGGACAACAACAATGACATGGAAGTACACGTAACTGAAGAGGACAACAACAGTGACATGGAAGTACACGTAACTGAAGAGGACAACAACAGTGACATGAAAGTACACGTAACTGAAGAGGACAACAACAGTGACAGGGAAGTACACGTAACTGAAGAGGACAACAACAGTGACATGGAAGTACACGTAACTCAAGAGGACAACAACAGTGACATGGAAGTACACGTAACTCAAGAGGACAACAACAGTGACATGGAAGTACACGTAACTGAAGAGGACAACAACAGTGACATGGAAGTACACTTAACTCAATAGGACAACAACAGTGACATGGAAGTACACATAACTGAAGAGGACAACAACAGTGACATGGAAGTACACGTAACTCAAGAGGACAACAACAGTGACATGGAAGTACACGTAACTGAAGAGGACAACAACAGTGACATGGAAGTACACGTAACTGAAGAGGACAACAACAGTGACATGGAAGTACACGTAACTGAAGAGGACAACAACAGTGACATGGAAGTACACGCAACTCAAGAGGACAACAACAGTGACATGGAAGTATACGTAACTCAAGAGGACAACAACAGTGACATGGAAGTACACGTAACTCAAGAGGACAACAACAGTGACATGGAAGTACACGTAACTGAAGAGGACAACAACAGTGACATGGAAGTACACGTAACTTAAGAGGACGACAACAGTGACATGGAAGTACACGTAACTCAAGAGGACAATGACAGTGACATGGAAGTATACGTAACTGAAGAGGACAACAACAGTGACATGGAAGTACACGTAACCGAAGAGGACAACAACAGGGACATGGAAGTACACGTAACCGAAGAGGACAATGACAGTGACATGGAAGTACACGTAACTGAAGAGGACAACAACAGTGACATGGAAGTACACGTAACCAAAGAGGACAACAACAGGAACATGGAAGTACACGTAACCGAAGAGGACAATGACAGTGACATGGAAGTATACGTAACTGAAGAGGACAACAACAGTGATATGGAAGTACACGTAACTGAAGAGGACAACAACAGTGACATGGAAGTACACTTAACCGAAGAGGACAACAACAGGGACATGGTAGTACACGTAACCGGAGAGGACAATGACAGTGACATGGAAGTATACGTAACTGAAGAGGACAACAACAGTGATATGGAAGTACACGTAACTCAAGAGGACAACAACAGTGACATGGAAATACACGTAACTGAAGAGGACAACAACAGTGACATAGAAGTACACGTAACTGAAGAGGACAACAACAGTGACATGGAAGTACACGTAACTGAAGAGGACAACAACAGTGACATGGAAGTACACGTAACTGAAGAGGACAACAACAGTGACATGGAAATACACGTAACTCAAGAAGCAAGACTACTTACGCTGTATCTTCGAAGAGAGAAACGGGAGACGACTGTTTTGTTTCTATCAGGTATCTGAAACAAAACATAAATTGAGCGTTGCCAGCTAATTGGGCAGGGCACATGCACAGAATGAGCGAAGACAGACTGTCAAGAAGAGTATGGAAAGTAGAAGACGGTGGCAAACGACGAAGAAGAAGACCAAAGCTGAGATGGAACGACAGCATGAAAGCAGACCTTAGGAGGGCAGGTGTGAACAGCCAAGAATGGAAGGTCATTGCGGACAACAGACAGAGATGGAGGGAAATAACAAGAAAAGCAGAAGAAGCTGACATGGACCCCACCCCGCAAGGGAACAAGGCGAAAAAGAAGCAAGTCATGTAATAGAGCACTATCAGAGTTAATATTAGATCATTGAGCACACAACGACACATTGTCATTGAGCATTCAACAACACACTATCAGAAGTGGCACTTGTTGCAATTATGCTTACGAGTACAGTGCGACACCACCTTGCACTAGGGCTTTCAAGTTCACAATAAGCCATTACTACTTAAGACAGTGCTCCGAACTGGGATCCGGAACCTGCGAGGACCCATGTATTTCCGTAGGCCTTGTATCTCCGGGACCCACGGGACCCCCATGTACACCGGGACCCACGGGACTCCCATGTTACTCCTGAACCCGCGGGACCCCAAGTACTCTGGGATCCTCGGAGACTTCATGTTCTTCCTCCGGTATCCGCTGGGACTCCCATGTACTCAGGGACGCGCGGGGACTCCATGTACTCCGGAAGCCGCTGGGACTCCCATGTACTCCGCGAACCGCGGGGACCCCATGTACTCCGGGACCCGCGGGACTCCATGTACTCCGGGACCCACGGGGACCGCATGTACTCCGGGAACCATGGGGACTCTATGTACTTCGGGATTCGCAGGGACCTTGTGTATCCACGGGACCTGCGAGGATCCCATGTATCTGAATGGGTAACTGGCAAACAGAAAACGTAACATGTGAACCACGGTGTTCTGGGTTTCAGTCAATAGGCGGACATTTTCACCTAGAGCTGGGAACCTTGTTTAACATGACAACGCGTTAGGGGTATTTATTATATGGCTGTGTATTGGAAATGTTTGAATGTGCGCCGTTTGACAATATCAACTGACAAAGAGTTCGTAGATATGCATTACATTCTATGGAAACACTCCCAGACACGGCGATATTGCGTCTGGTACGTTTAATTAAAACAGTTGATTAGTATATTTAGCGAGGGTTCGGAGGGCGTTTAAGATTTTCGAGTGAATGTGGAGGGTCACGACGCAGCTGCCTGCGGCATATGATCTGCCCACGACGTAATAGCAATCGCCTGGACGAAGACGATCGATGGAGGGACGTGTCAACTGGCGTTATTTAAAGGATAACGTGTTGATGAGATATTTGATGAAGAACTACCATGGTGTGTGGTTATAAGTGACGACGCGAGGACACGGGATTAGGGCCAACTGTGTAGGAGTGTCTATATAAAGATGTGCGGTGATTAATAAGTGTGGGTTATCACGTCACGAAGTTATAATAATTTTAGGTCTAAAATAAGTGCAGTCATGGAAATATGCATAGGGCCTATATATATTTATAATATATATATATATCTATTCTAATCGATTGCGCGGGTCGGTTACACGTCTTACGAAAAGATGGTTACAATAACCAGGGCTCCATATAGTTGTATCTAAACAGTCACACTGACATGTCGAGTTTAATTACACGTATTGGCCCTATGACATCAACACCAATGTTGAGTGCTCAACTACGGCGCACCACAATGTAAGCGTCGAATATCGTCACAAGTAGAGAATAGACGAGTTGGACTATTCCCCAACTTGGGTAAAGCAAACAGAATGTCTGTTTTAGAAATACTTTTAAATTTTCAATCTTAAAATTAAATTAATTTAGAGATATCAAATCTCAAAAAAGTAATGCGCGAAGCCTCTTCCCACCTTGCTTACGACCGCGTATAGAGGAAGTCCCCTCGCCCTTCCTTGACTGGAGTATCACTCCAAGAAGGGTATTCCAGCGTCCCCACCCTGAATGGGGCAGGAAAATCCCACGCCCATTCCCTGAATAGGGAAGGATAATTCGACGCCCCTTCCCTGGGTAAGGAAGGGTAATCCCACGCACCTCACCATTAAGGGGACCGGTAATTAAATGTCCCCTCTAATAGTGGAGACTTGTAATCCCATTCCCCTCCAAGAGTAGGGAATGGTAATCCCAATCCCCCTCCAAGACGTGTTCTTGCGGTTGATCCGCCGAGTCGGTGTGTGATAGTCGACGACGTGACTATTAGCAACGACAATGAGTCCAGCGGGATCGACGACAATTCAGCGAAGATTTGGTTCATTCGGTCGAAGCTCGTTACAGCTGACATTCACTCGCCGGGTGTTGTCGTCTTCAGAGAACGCGCGGGCGATGAAGTCGTTAATAAGTAATCAAGTGTAAACACTTCGAATGGAGAGTAAGAGCCAATAACTGTTGGTGATCATCCGTCCTCTCTGTTTATCCCGTCTCCCCTACTATATCGATATCCCCCTTCTCTCTCCCACACACGCACGCACCCGCACACGCACCTACACGCACACACACAAACACACAAAACACACACAAAACACACACACACACACACACACACACACACACACACACACACACACACACACACACACACACACACACACACACACACACACACACACACACACACACACACACGATTCCTCTCTCTCGCTCTCTCCTTCTGTGTGTCTGTGTCTGTCTCTACTTGTCTGTCTCTGACAATCTGTCTGTGTATATGTCTGTCTGTCTGTCTCCCTCCTTATCTTCCTCCCACATTCCCCCCTCCTTCTCTACTTTCCTCTCTCTTTCTTCACACACGAACACGCACACGCGCGCACACACACACACACGCACACATCCACACATAGCACAGCGTTCTACAAGCTTACTGCGTGCGTGGGTGCGCGTGCGTATGTGTATGGGGTGTGTGTGTGGTTTGTGGTGTTTGTGTGTGTGTGTGTGTGGTGTGAGTGTGTGTGTGCGTGTGTGTGCGTGCGTATGTGTGTGTCTATGTGTTTGTGTGTGTATATATGTGTGGTGTGTGTGTGTGTTTATATGTGTGTGTGCGTGTGTGTGCATGTGTGCGTGTGTGTGCGTATGTGCGTGTGTGTTTGTGCGTGCGTGTGCGTGTATGTGCGTGTGTGTGGTGTGTGTGTTTGTGTGTGTGCGTGCGGGTGTACGTGTGTGTGCGTGCGTGTGTGTAATCAACAGTCCTCTGTGAAAATTAAAACTTTCTAAATCCATGGACACATGCATCAACATTTCTTCTGCATTTCCGATTCAGCTATCTATATTAAGAATTTGATCTGAAGAGAATGAGAAGGTCCGACCACCTCGTCAGTTGACTGGCTATCTCTCTCTCTCTCTCTCTCTCTCTCTCTCTCTCTCTCTCTCTCTCTCTCTCTCTCTCTCTCTCTCTCTCTCTCTCTCTCTCCCCCCCTCTCTCTCTCTCTCTGTGTCTCTCTCTCTGTCTCTCTCTCTGTCTCTCTGTCTCTGTCTCTCTGTCTCTCTCTCTGTCTGACTCTCTCTCTCTCTCTGTCTCTGTCTCTCTCTCTCTTTCTCTATCTATCTCTCTCTCTCTCTCTCTCTCTCTCTCTCTCTCTCTCTCGCTCTTTCTCGAACAGATAGGACGTCCAAGACAAAGGGAAACAATTCCGTTGGTCAGACGTGTCCTTGTTCTGTAGACTAGATATAACGTCTAGAAACTGATCGACCGTCCTCTTCTGCTCCCATTTTTATCCAATTTCCATTCACGTCACAGGAACAAAATCAATTCTTTCCCACTGCCAAACGAGCGTTAACGAAACTTTAAATGAGTAATTCAATGATCGGTTCAAGAAGTTCATTTTATGCCTATAAATAGCAAAGATAGAAACTCCTGCTGATTGCATTATTAGTTGACATTTGCCTGAACCAGTGACATTTATCTGGTAACATTAATTTTTCTCTATGCTATGTCCAATCATTTCATTAATAACACTTCTCCCATCTACGCATGATTGGACATTTATGATTGATTTGATATGATTAAAACAAATGAAAACGTAATATAACACCGCACATTTTAAATACATAATTGATTTTGTAATAACGTTAGCGAATCCCATGAAATGTGAGGATATCGTATTTTGTAATTTCAGATTAGTAAATTAATATTGTTGTATTGTTTTTATGTTCAGTTTGTCATGTTCTAATTACATTACATAAAGTAGGACATATTGGAGTCTTGAAAAAGTGATCTCGATCGATTGTCAGCGCTCATTTCCCAGTGTTATGTCAATACACGTTAAGACCTTTTGGTAATCAAACAGTACGGTGCCTGCGTGCGTGTGTGTATGATAGAAGTATATAGACAAACAGACAGACAGACAGGCAGACAGACAAACAGACAGACAGGCAGACAGATAAATAGGTAGATAGAGGGGGGGATAAGGAGAGAGAAAGTGGGAGATAGAGAGACAGAAAGAGAGATAGAGGGAGGAGTGGGAGTGGAAGGGAAGGAGGGAGGGAGTGAGGGAGGGAGGTAGGGAGGGAGGGAGGGGAGGAGATATATTGATGTGCAGTCGGGGGTGAGTCTAGCTTGGTCTGGTCGGATCGGGTCGGGTCGGACGAAAAGTGCCAGTATATCCCGGCCTTTATATAACTTGCGTAGTAGCTGCCGGACGAATCCGATATGTGGTGTATCTGCAAAAAGCGCGCGCATACACACGTACACTCACACACACAAACGCACGCACGTACACACACACACACAGACACACATACGCACGCACGCACCACCACCAACACATAGAACTTGAGAGTGACATTTGCTTTGCTGGCATAAAACGAAGATGAAGCCAGAGCTGAACGTGGATCGATAAACATAACCGATGATACCACGCAACTGTGGTCACGAAGATACGTTATTATCAATAACACGTTTACAGGTTTAAGTATCCATAGTTGATATGGACAGTGCAGTGCACTATACACATTAACTATCACAGTTGGAACAGCAGGGAAGTTATTTACAACAATTTTCATTGTAACACTCTGCACTGTGTTGCTTTACAAATATCCCAACATAACGTGAATCTTCAAAGCGACACTATATTACATGCAGCCTGACGATTATGGCACGGTGGTGTCTGATTACTTGGCACTATTCGTGTAAATATCAATCAAGGCCCGTGACAACATCATTTCCCCAACCATCTTTCCACCTTGTCTTTATTAACCGCCAACAATCTATTGGTCGTCGTTGTTCCCTCGCTCAGCACTCACACCCGCCACACTCTTTGTAGGAGGTAGGGAGCGTGGCGGACGGTCTTCCAATAAATCAGTAAACTGTACATCGTAAGCATGCTGTACGTCACGTCAAGTTGTTGCTATGTTTGCATCATAATATTATCAAATATAAAATGGCCCATTGAAGGGGGAGAGAGAGAGAGAGAGAGAGAGAGAGAGAGAGAGAGAGAGAGAGAGAGAGAGAGAGAGCGAGAGAGAGAGAGAGTGAGTGTGTACGTGTGCGTGCGTGCGTGCTTGGGTATCACATATCACAACGCCCTCCTTTCCCAAGCGAGCGGCAGCTACACGGCGTCTGTCAGCGCAGCTATTGTAACACGCCTTTAATCAATGGAGCATCTGTTGTAGGCAGAATCCAGAACAGATAATCTCCGATTAAATAATTATGACTACATGTGTTAGTGGAGAGGTACAACGTCCAATACACGTTCTAGCGCAGGAACACAATGTCACTGATCTGGTTTAGTCGGCTAACACATTGTGCGAGATATCGCTGTATCGCCAGGTCAGACGTGCTGTGCTAATGCATATGTCCACGGATAATGATCTTCTGTAGAAACACGAGGCACCATCAGATAGATGACACAGAGGTGTCGTGTCTCCAGTCGTCGAGGAGCGGGTCCGCAATGTACGAGCGTGTTCGCAATGGATGAGAGGGTCCCAGAATGGCTTCTTTCAACATTGATTCTTTTGATTAAATTTGATATTATTGTAAAATGTTGATTTCGTAAATTGCATTAATATAGGTTCAGCATAGAAAAAAAATCGAAAATTGTATCATAATGTTGCCGGTAGATAATCGCCATGTTGCGAGTAGGGTAGCACCATGTTACGAGTAGGGTAGCACCATGTTGCGAGTAGGGTAGCACGAGGAGGGAGGTGCATATTAGTAGGACTTCAGTGAATACTAGGATATTATCTTGGATTAAAATTATTTGTTAACTACAGGGAGAGGGGGAGACGGATATTTCGAGTGATTGGATAAGAGGGGTGAAAGTAGCGAGGTACGGAACAAAACTTAGTTTGGAGAGATGGTGGCGGATGATTGATATAGGAAGGGTGGTGGACGAAACGGAGGAGAGGGAAGACTGTAGGGACACAGGGCGGGAGATATGAAGGAGGGGTGGAAGGAAGGGTGGAATGGTAGAAGTCACTCACCTCTGAAGTTGGTCGGTTTGTGCGACTGTGTTGACGACGGACAGAGACAAGAACAGCCCGAGCAGAACGAGGAGTGGGACGCGAGGAGACATCATCGAAGTCGTTTCCAGCCGCCAACTGTTGCGAGGTGCCAATTCAAAGAACACAACAGCTACTGCGCGTCACTACATGAATGGCGACGAAAACACGTCTACTTATAATAAAATTATAAGCCGCCCTATCGCTATGCTAATGTCGATAGACTCCACTAGCGAGACGGGAACGACGTGGTCAGTCGTGGGAGTGGTTTCCGGCTGCTTGGCGCGAGAGCGGTGATTCGCGTGCACGCCAAGAAGGACATAAGCGTTGGTTTGGCGAGTTCCGGGAATCATACCGGATTGGATGCGCACGGTGACACAGTTCGGTGGACGCACTGATTACTGGCGGATGACAGATCGACTGACGAGGGTGTTTTTACACGTGTATTATATCATTCAACTGAGTCCTATTTCCGATTGGCGTGGAAGACAATCAAACAAAAGGATGTAGAATGATTTGGTTTGGTGTATCTAAAGTTATACTGGATTCGGTGTCAATGAAACTTGCACTTCTGTTATGAGATAGAGGGAATAAGGAGAGGCAAATGTCAGACCGATGGAGACAGTGCACAAGGAACCAATAATGATGGTGATAACTGAAGAGGAGACGTTAGAAGAGTTTGCAACGGAAGATGACAGAAAAGAAATTATCTTGAACAATTGTTGTTCGTGGTGGCTATGAACCCGATCGGTGGGAATATGTCAGGATACGTACGGAAAAAGATAATACGAAGTGTTTGCAAGCGCCCCGATTGTTGGACAATCGAACCGACTGCGTGGCGCGAATGAGATGGGGAAGGGAATCAAGATGGGGACGCTGGCAGACACTCTCTATTGAACGCGGGCGACCTGGTAGTGATGGTAGACGACCAGAAGGAGGTCAAGATATATTGCAAGAATTGTATATCCTGGCCTGTGTGGTGTGAACTTTGGCATACTTCATTCGCATCGACAGAGAGACGGGAGGAGAGTCAACACATAGAACTGCACAACTCGGTCCCGACAATATATCAAGTTGCATGAGATGACACCTGCTAAAGAAGGTAGTTGAGAGAAGTCTGCGATGGGCAGGACATTGTCGGAGAATAAGTGAGAATATATTGTAAACATGCGTATGGTAAACAGAAGACCAAAACAAAGTGGATGATAATATGAAAAAAACATGGAAAGTCAGAAATGAATAGAAGAGTGAATAGAAGAATATGAGAAAATGATAAAGCAAGAGAGGTAGAAGCAATTTAACACAGAGAGAGAGAGAGAGAGAGAGAGAGAGAGAGAGAGAGAGAGAGAGAGAGAGAGAGAGAGAGAGAGAGAGAGAGAGAGAGAGAGAGAGAGAGAGAGAGAGAGAGAGAGAGAGAGAGAGAGAGAGACAGAGAGAGAGAGACAGAGAGAGAGACAGAGAGAGAGAGAGAGAGAGAGGGAGAGAGAGAGACAGAGGGAGAGAGAAAGAGAGAGAGAAAGAGAGAGAGAGGGGGGGGAGAGAGAGAAAAAAGAGAAAGGAGAATATACAGAGGAAAAAAATAAAGACCACCAAACAGCGGGTAATTTCCTGAGATCCGAAATCACACTCAAAATTGAGAACACATCCAATTCTTGAATATGCTACTAATGACGCATAAACCCACATACCAGCCTACAACTATCTAGGGAAAAGTGGATTGTGTATTAAATACCAGTCAGAGCAGTTCCGTATTTTCACAGCGAATGACGTCATATGATTTAACTCTTTCTTTGTTACAACGGACGACCTTTCAACGTCAGAGACGTCACGTTAATTTCTCCTTTCATTACTCATCAGAGTTAATTCCGAATGCTGAAATATCATTAGTCAATTTACCATATTGTCTTCCTATCCCAAGCTCTTCGTTCCGGTGATATAATCCGTTATTGGCATTCTAGAGCCCTTCAGTCTCCATAATCCTCCCAGAGCCACCCGCGGCCGCGTCATCTGACAATGAGCTAGACGTGTCCCGACAGTGACGACACCACGCAGCGTAAAGCTACGAAGAGCTACGCACCGCCGAATCCAAGTGGGCTGTCATTGCCAGCCATTACCGACATCCGGCGAATGGGTGCGTTCACATTAAATGTCAGACACTTGTGCAGCAACAGTGTTGCACAATCACGATCAATTGTTTTGGAAAAACAACAACATTATGCAATAAAAGTTGAAAAACAGCTACTTATGTCTTGCATGTTTATGCATAATTTGGGTGTTATCTGCGCAAAAAGCCGATAAACAATTGTGTTTACGCGAATCATTTTGAGCTTGTTGCCACGTGGATGATTAATTCTGAAGCCCGAGTATAATGAATATTCATGCACGCGCAGTGAACCACAGAAAGACCGTTGACGTCACACACACAGTTGATATGTTAGATTCCGAGGTGAGTTGATTCAAGCAATGGCATTGTAAATAAGCAATTTGTAAACATATGCATATTGACAGCTATTTTTTTAAGTGTAGGAATTAAGCGTATGCATTGTTTAATTATCCTGCTTCCCAATGCCGTCAGCCGAGTAACGTTTCGATTAAGTAGAATTATAACGTCCGCCGACGCCGACGGCTGCAGTCGGTGTCAGCTGCCACTGGGACTGTCACTGAGTCTGTCGAGCCTCTACTATAGTAACTAGCCTAGCCCTAGGCAAGCGTCTCGTCTTTCTAGTTAGTAATACTGCATTGTCCGGCATTTGACATGCAGTGGATGAAAATGCTCACTAAAATATCAGTATATGCAACCGTAGCAAGAGGACTAACCTGGTCGTGGATGTAATTATTTTGCCTAAATCTGGGATTTGGGTTTCTACGGGTCTTGTCTTTCAAAATTCCAGTCAGCAGTTTTTGAAAAGTCCCAGTTTCCCGTTTTATTTGAACCGAAACATAAAAATGTGAGATTCGTACGTTCACAGACTGTTTTAATGCTACAGCTACGATTGTTAGTAAACCTGGCTGGCATGTCATCATTCAATGTAAACGTTTTAGGTTTGTTAAAAAGTACACAATACCACGTTGCCACGGAATTTTGCGATGCACGAATTTTGGACACCAGTAGATCTGCATTCTAGTATACATAAGTTTTTATCAATGAATATATTTAAAAAATATATAATAATAGATCAGATCAAGTTGCGCTGCTTCGTGTGAATAGCACATTTGATAATAATAATACACGCAAAAACCAAATTAAACATTTATTTTTGACATGTTACTTTACAGTTACTGTACACTTTTCACGAGAATGGCCCGTATGTATAATTATATACAACATTAATTATTAGAGCAAGAATAAAGGAAATACACAGTGCACTCTGGATAAGGTCGAACTTCCAGGGACCCATGACAATACTGATAAATGGAACTTTTGATAACTAGAATGTTATCAGAAGGTTCCCTTATTGGGACCTTTGCCCTGGACCGAGGAAACGATTGACTTAACTTAGCGAGCGAAAATTCACTTATGTGAGTTCGAGTTACCTGGAGTGTACTGTATATGACCAATGCATACAGGTAATTATGTAGAAGCAAATTAAAAGTTGGCCAAAGTAATGGATTGGGATTTTAGTCTGACTGAATCAACATAACAAGGTTCTCTTGTATTTCTTTTCATTTTAGCCAGCTGTACACTTGGTGAGAAGTCCCGTAATCCAATATCTAAACTGAATTAATCTGCACAGTGTTGAGTTAGTTAACTCATATTTAGGCTACTTTTCCTAAATTAAACTTTGTGTATTTGCAGGAACATTGGAAGTAGCCGAGCTAATGGAAAGAGGAAATTGAAGAGCTCTACTTAACGGTGTCATTAATTGGACAATGGGTCACCTGACATAAGATGATGTCTGATTTTGTTCTGCACCATTCTATTCTGTGTGACATCTACTGGGAAGTTGTACCTCACTTCGAGTTTCAAATGGATATGTACATCTGATAGCTTCGTGTATCAAAACGCATAGCAGTGCTATTAATAGGGCAATATGTTAACTGACACAGTAGTGAAGAAGATGTCTGACTTTGTTCTACCACTTTTTTCAATTTGGGGGACTTCCGGTGGTGAATTGATTTGAATTTGGTGCAGCAAACTTGCGAAAATATAAGGATATTTGATCAAGATAAGTGATATTATTGAGCGTATAGCATACATAACGTAATTATAGATATATATTAAGCAATATTTTTTGTTAAAAGTTAGCTAGAGGGAGTAATCTAGGGTAGATTAAAAGTAGGCGATTTGCGAGCGATAATTGGGGACGTTAATGTAATCGGAACGTTGTTTAGAAAGTAGGTCACTGGCGAAGTTAGCGTACCGTGAACGACAATAGAATAGCGTTATTTGAGATAATCGGTGTAGTTAGATGAGTAATTAAAACCTGAAATAACAATCTTTTAAAGTGTGTAATAGTACACAGGAAACAGTCTTTGTAAAGACTACCTTGTATCTAAGCCTAACTTGAATACATTGTCATCGACATCGTAACTAGGTAAGGCACGGTGTGTCACTGTGTGTTAACAAATATAACTAACTATAACCTAAACAATCTTGTGTAAATTGTACACAAAAAAGTCTTTTCAAAGACTACATAAAAACTACTTTGAACATAAATAAATTCTGATATGGCACCTTGCAAGCGGCAACTCAGGGCAAAACGACACCTCGTTTGCAACGACTGCCAGAGCTGGGTGGATTTTGCGTTGTCTGGCTGTCCAAAATCATGGGCAGAGACCAAAGATGACGGATTCACATTTCGGTGTATGGTGTGTTTGAGGGTGGAATGTCTGATGAAGGAGGTGTGTAAGTTGACGGATATAGTGAAGGAGATGGAGGCGAGACTCAACATAGAAATAGATGGAGCAGGGAGGGATGGCGCGGAGAGAGTTGAGAATTCTACAACACAGAAGGAGCAGAGTTGTGACACGGAGACTGAAGAAAGGAGACTGAGAGGAAGGAAGGTGACCGGTGTGAAGGAACAAGACATTGAGAAAACAGAGGGACGGAGGAAAAGTGTTCGGCAGAGGAAAAGAAAACGGGCCAGTGGGGATAGATCAGCAGGTAGTCAGACTGTAGAGAACGAGGAGAGACACGACAGCGATACAGGTGGTGAAGAGGTAGATACCACAGAGGCAGTTGGTAAGACTGTGAGACAGAAGACTGATGGAAGAAGACAGAGTGTTCAGCAAAAAACAGAAAACATGACAGGCGTGAAGGTGACAGGGGAGAAAGTGACCATAGTGAAGGAGGTAGCCGGGGAAAAGGGACGGGAGAGGAGAGAAGAAAATGTGATGGGAGGAAAGAAGAAGGGACGAAAGGAAGTGAGAGTAAATGTGCTAGAAGAGAAGATGACAGGAGGAAAGGGGACAAGAGAAAACGCGACAGGAAAGAAGGGAATGGAAGAGAATGTGACAGGAGAGAAGACGACAAGAGGAAAAGACAACAACCAGACATATGCAAACCGGAGGAGCTACTCCGAGGCAGTGATTGAGGGGGCAAGGAGAAAAGAGAGAGTGTTTATGGGCGATTCAATTCTGAGAAAAACAGACAAGACTATATGCGAGGGGAAGGACGTTGTTGTATGTCTACCGGGGGCTAGGATAGAGCATGTGACCGAAAGGGTAGAGAAGGTATTGGGGCATGGCAAGGGAGGGTCTATACTAGTACACGTTGGGACAAACAATGCAGACAAGGAGGGTACAACTGGGATAGTTCAGAAGTACAGACATCTAGTGAGGAAGCTAAAGAAGGCAAGAGTGGAACAGGTTATTCTCTCAGGAATTTTGCCAGTAATGGGAGGAAGGGGGGCAAGATACAGAAACTGTAAGAGGATGGCGATCAACGCACTAGTTGAGCAGATGTGTGAGGAAGAGGGCGTGGGATTCCTAGATTTATGGGGGTACTTTGTTGGGAGAGAAGATATGTACATGAGAGATGGCCTCCATCTAAGTGGAAAGGGAGCAGCAGTATTCTCAGAGAATCTGCTGCGATCTGTTGACAGTGGGACAGGTTGCATCTATTTAAACTAAATTCGCAGGGGGGACTCGCAGAGAAGCCTGAAACTGGAGGCATAGATAAAGGCAGCAAAAATAATTCAGCAAAGAACAGTCTGGAAAACTGTTCTGAAGCTGGGTATAAATGTGTTTGTTTAAATGCAAGGAGTATAGTAAACAAAAGAAATGAACTAAACATTATGGTAGAAGATATTGACCCTCACATAATAGGTATAACCGAATCATGGGCAACCACCGATATATCAGATGCCGAATTGGGACTGACAGGATATGTAATGTTTAGGAAAGATAGAATAGGAAGAAGGGGAGGTGGAGTTATTTTATATATTAAAGAATCTATCCAGGCTTATGAAATAAAATTAGACAGAGAAGCAGATTGCGAAGAAGCTGTTTGGTGTAACATAGTTACAGGAAACTCAACGTTAACGGTTGGATTAGTTTATCGAAGTCCAAACATAAGCATAGAAGAGAATGAAAAAATACAAAACGCTATAAGGGAAGTGAGCAAATGGGACTGTGTTATTATGGGGGATTTTAACCATGGGCATATAAAATGGAAATCTCTACAGAGTATGGGTAGTGAGGACCACAAGTTTTTAGTTTTAGTACAAGATAGTTTCCTTTCTCAACATGTGCTAGAACCAACCAGGGGAGAGAATGTGTTAGACTTAGTTTTGTCCTCACAGAATGAATTAGTTGACAATGTTAAATTATGTGAGCCTCTGGGAAGTAGTGATCACAACCAGATACATTTTACCATCAAAGTAAAATCAGAAAGAAATAATAAAAAGCAGTTCAGGAGAAATTTCCACAAAGGAAGATATAAGGAAATGAGGAAATATTTAGCAAAGATAGACTGGAATAATACACTGAAGAATAAGACAGCAACAGAATGCTGGAATATCTTAAAGAATGAAATAGAGTGCATCGTAGATAAATTTGTTCCCTTCAAAAAAACAAGGGAAACGGACCAGAAAGAAATACTTATCGAAAGAAGCCATTAGAAAAATTAAGTATAAACAAATGATGTGGAAGTCATATAGACGTACTGGCAATGACGAAGACTACAACATTTATAAAGAAGCACTAAACCAAGCTACAGCTGAAATTAGAAATTCAAAGAGAAGCTATGAACATAAATTAGCTTGTAATATAAAACATGACAGCAAGAGTTTTTATGCGTATGTTCGAAGCAAACATAAAGTTCAGGATAAGGTAGGTCCTCTAGAAGATAGTGCTGGAAATATAATATCAGAAGGATTCTTAATGGCAGAAGACCTAAATGAGTATTTTAGTTCAGTGTTTACCAGAGAAGACACTAGTTCACTGCCAGTACCAGAGGCTAAGTTCAAGGGGGCAGAATCAGACTATTTAAGACAGTTAATTGTAACCCCAGAAATTGTAGCTAAGAAAATTAGGGCTATGAAGGAAAATAAATCACCTGGAGTGGATGGTATTCCACCCAAACTAATATTGGAAATTGTAGAACAAATTAGCATACCGCTTGCAACAGTTTTCAACTTGTCATTAGAAGAGGGAGTGGTTCCTTTAGAATGGAAAGAAGCAAACATTATACCGTTATTTAAAAAAGGTTCGAGAAACAAGTCAGAGAACTATAGACCAGTGAGTTTAACATCAGTGATTTGTAAATTATTAGAAAGACTAATTAAAGATCACATGGTGGATTTTCTTGTTAAACATAACTTGATAAACCCATCTCAACATGGGTTTCTAAAAGCGAGGTCATGCTTAACAAATATGTTATGTTTTTTGGAAGATATCACTAAGTGGGTAGATGATGGATCACCAGTAGATATCATCTACTTAGATTTTCAAAAAGCTTTCGACAAAGTGCCACATCAGAGATTACTGCTTAAACTAAAAGCCCATGGCATAGGAAATGGTATAATTAACTGGATAGAAAAATGGCTGATTGACAGAAGACAACGGGTAGTTGTTGATGGGGAGGCTTCAAACTGGAAATCAGTTTTGAGTGGGGTTCCACAGGGATCAGTACTGGGCCCTATATTATTCTTAATATATATAAACGATTTGGACGATGATATAGCTAGCAAGGTGTTGAAATTTGCAGATGATACAAAAGTATTTAGAAAGATTAAAAGTGATGGGGATAGACAGCATTTACAAGATGATCTTGACAGGTTGATCAAATGGTCTGAAAAGTGGCAAATGTTGTTCAATTTTGGGAAATGTAAATGCCTTCACACAGGACATGGGAACGAATATGTAGAATATACAATGGGGGGAACTGTACTAAGTACTACTGTAAAAGAAAAAGACTTAGGGCTGACAATTAGTGCTGACATGAAGGTTTCAGAGCAGTGTGGAATTGCAGCTTCAAAGGGAAATCAAATCCTTGGATTGATTAGGCGAAATATAGCATATAAAGAAAAAGAACTAATAATACCGCTGTACAAAACAATAGTTAGGCCTCATTTAGAATATTGTATACAAGCGTGGAGGCCATACCGCAAGAAGGACATAGATATGCTAGAAAGAGTACAGAGGAGAGCGACTAAAATGATACCAAAACTGAGGGATCTTAGTTATGAAAAACGCCTAAAAGAATGTGGTTTAACAACACTAGAGACCAGGAGACTGAGAGGAGATCAGATAGAAGTGTTTAAAATATTGAATGGTTATGAAAATATTGATAGAAATATGTTTTTTTCAGTTAAGAAAGATAGAAAGACTAGAGGACATAAAGTTACATTAGTAAAGGAGCAGTGTAGATTAGACGTGAGAAAGTTCTCATTTTCACAAAGGACTGTGAATGAATGGATCAGATTATCTGATGATTGTGTGGGTGCTAGTAGTGTGAATATGTTTAAAAATAAAATCGACACATACCTCAGAAGGGCTGGATATATGTAGATAAAAGGGTTGGACTCTCGATAAGCCAAAGGGCTTCCTTGTCCACCTGCTATCTAGAGTTAATTCTCTGGATGGCAATCTTGTTAAATCTTGTTAAATCTTGTTAATAGTTCCGTGTGGCTGCTGGGAATATGTACATCACTACGTTTCAAATGGATTTGTGCAATCAATCGATTTGTGCATCCAAATGCACATCATCCCATCATTATGTTGCAAAGTAGGAGTACATAATAAAAGTTATGCTTTCTTGTGCTCATCATGTTTGGATTGTGTTCTACAGCATATTCTTCAAAATTTGTTGAAACAAGTTTGTGTTAAGTGAACTATACTGGGAGTAGTGTATACAAAGGTGTCGACAAAGTTGCTTTTACAATCATTTTGAAAATTCATAAAATATAAATGTTCCACAACATTCAAAATGTTTTAGGCATCTTCTTGAACTAAATACACCAATGATGACTGAAAACAGTGTTTTAAAATATGCGTTACTTTTAAAGATTTGTAATTTTATAACTCTGTTTCCATCATACAATGATCATTTTATTTGTTATCGAAACGGGAGTTCGGCAGAAACAAATCCAATATATTTTACTCTGAATGATGGCAGAACAAATAGTGATTGCACCCCCAGTACAAAATATAACATGTTTTTACACTGATGCAATATATTTTGATATTTTGTGAACAATAATGTTATGCTCTTTATTGATCTACATTTTTCAAACTAAAATTAAACCTTATGTAGATAGGAAAGTACATAACCACCTATCCTATTTCAATACCGTAAATTACTTTAGTGATGTATAATGAATTTGTACTGCTTATGAAAATAGCAGCTGGATTTACGGTGCAAATAAAATGGTTTCATTATTGAATGTTTCTCAGCTTCAGTAAGTTTCTGTTATGTAAACGTTTAATTAAAACTTCACTTCAAAATGCATAGCCAGGCGTACGTAGTAAAAAAGGAACATGATAGTACCAAAGTTTTTTATATTCCAACAAAACCAATGCCAATCATTCAATATGACATCGCCAACGCGGCAACGGCGTCGCCATCGGTGGCTTCATGCATGGAGAGGTGGTGTTTTTTAAAATCAATCCGTCTGTCATGAACTGTTGCTATGTTCATTCTCCGTTTATTCCATATATTTTCTTTCTTTTCTTTGCTGAATCTGTGGCGTAAACAGCAGCTGGTCCACGTTTGGTTTTGATAATTTTATCGGTCACGACTCATTTGCATGGCGGTGGCTAATCCATATATACACATGTTGATGACGTATTTCTTGCATCTATTAACTTGGCGTAGCTAATCGAAGTCTGACGGACAGTCCAGAATATTCATGAACATGCCTTATACGGATCGTGAAGATGGGCCCAAGGTAGAAACTCCGCGTACGCGGAGTTATTTTTTCGATATATTGCCAGGGTCATTAGTGATTAATAACACATAAGTCTAATGCAATAAAGGCATAGAATCACATGAAATGATCAAATTAACAGGATTACCTAATAACTGCGTACATTACAAAGATATTAAAATGCTCAAAGAATCCCTTTAAGACTGTAAATATTCTATTCCCATTAGTTTCCCAAATATCTTAGAAATATAAGATTTGAACGTACGTTGACAATAACATCGTTATTTTGTTTTCTAAGTAAATATGGCACGCGAAATTGGAGGAATACAACCAGTCGCGCAGTCAATATGGCCTACTTACACTTGGAAGATACGACAATCATTCAACGACTCTTTACTATTGGAAAATACAATAGGCCATGTAGCCATTCAACGACCTTTTACACTTGGAAGATATGACTGGCAATGTAGTCATTCAGCGACCCTTTACACTTGGAAAATACAACAGGCCGTGTAATCATTCAACGACCATTTATTCTTGGAAGATACGTCAGCCCCTTTAGTTATTCAGCGACGATTTACACGTGGAAGGTACGATCGGCCGTGTAATCATTCAACGACCATTTATTCTTGGAAGAGACGACAGGCCCTCTAGTCATTCAACGACCCTAGTATCTGCAGCGACATGTTGAGAACTTGCAATTTTTGTGAACCATCGATAGCGTACAGGGCTAATAAAAATGCCAAGTGATTAGCGAAAGGTATAGTCGGCCAGCGAAGAGACTACACGAAGACGGACATGCCTACGGCGGAGACACCCGTCAATAATGCACGAGATCCATGTTGTGGTCCAGATGACCTTTACGATAAGCTGTTCGATCCATTGGATAAAACAAGCTGATCACGAAGCGTTGTTGTTTCTGTGTCTCTGTGGGATTCTACGTAATGTCCACTGGCCACGAAAGATGCACAGAAAAAACAACGTAGCAATGCAATATACATGTTTGACCTTCCTGGTTGTTATCGGTACTGAGCACCGGTCCATATACTGTCTGGCAAAAACACGTTGTGGTATCTGCAAAATTGGTATAGAAGTATAACGTGAACGGGCAATTGTTCACAATAAAATCAATCATTCCAACAATCGTTGGTCATGGCGCCGTACAGAAAGTTGTAAAGCAGGCACGTCTTAAGCATATATTTAAAAACAACATCCGCCATTGTTGTTGATGTTAGACGGTGTGACAGCAAGATCCTTAGAGTTGGAGTCGTCACGCCGAGCGACCGGTCACCCCAGTGACACCTTTCAGGCGGGACGCAAAGTAGGTTGCCTTCGCTGTAGTGCACTGGTCTAACAGGTTGACATTAGTTAGTTGACACAATGTCCAGTATACTTTCGTGCATGACCGTTCAGTATGTGAACCCAATTCTTAGGTTCTCCACTGCCTGTAGCCGATGTATTTGTTTTAGAGGGAGCCGGTGGTGCAACGCACTGCCAACGTCGAGTCAAATAAATATTATAATGGCCGCCTATAAAAATAGGTTTGGTCTTCTGCACGTAGGCCGTGTCCGGAAAGATTCAGTTAGTCTCACTTAGGCCGTGTCCAGAGAGGTCCAGTCAATCTCACGTAGGCCGTGTCCAGGGAGGCCCAGAGAGTTTCACGTAGGCCGTGTCCAGGGAGGTCCAGCCAGTCTCATAGGCGGATCTTGGGAGGTCTGGGGACACGTGCCCCCAGATTTTTGGAATTTGGTGTGCCCCTAGACGTTTTTGAATTGTGCCCCCGTTACGTGCCCCTTATACATTTGGAATGTCTCCCGTTTAGGTTAGATGAAGCTGAGATTAAGGAGGCGCGGCGGCAAAAAATTTTCAACAGCACCCCCGCCCATCTTCCAATGTCAATAGTGGAGCCGAGAGACGGAGAAAGAGTAGAGCTGAAATTTATGGTAGCGCGGTAGCAAACAAATTCAATAGCACGACACCGCATGGCACATAACCACATTGACATTACGTTCCACTCACAACACACGCCGACCTTCCATTGGCATTACGTTCCTCTCACAACACACGCCGACCTTCCATTGACATTACGTTCCACTCACAACACACGCCGACCTTCCATTGACATTACGTTCCTCTCACAACACACGCCGACCTTCCATTGACATTACGTTCCACTCACAACACACGCCGACCTTCCATTGGCATTACGTTCCACTCACAACACACGCCGACCTTCCATTGATATTACGTTCCACTCACAACACACGCCGACCTTCCATTGGCATTACGTTCCTCTCACAACACACGCCGACCTTCCATTGATATTACGTTCCATTCACAACACACGCCGACCTTCCATTGATATTACGTTCCACTCACAACACATCCCGACCTTCCATTGGCATTACGTTCCACTCACAACACATCCCGACCTTCCATTGGCATTACGTTCCTCTCACAACACACGCCGACCTTCCATTGGCATTACGTTCCACTCACAACACACGCCGACCTTCCATTGGCATTACGTTCCTCTCACAACACACGCCGACCTTCCATTGGCATTACGTTCCTCTCACAACACACGCCGACCTTCCATTGGCATTACGTTCCACTCACAACACATCCCGACCTTCCATTGGCATTACGTTCCACTCACAACACATCCCGACCTTCCATTGGCATTACGTTCCTCTCACAACACACGCCGACCTTCCATTGGCATTACGTTCCTCTCACAACACACGCCGACCTTCCATTGGCATTACGTTCCTCTCACAACACACGCCGACCTTCCATTGATATTACGTTCCATTCACAACACACGCCGACCTTCCATTGATATTACGTTCCACTCACAACACATCCCGACCTTCCATTGGCATTACGTTCCACTCACAACACATCCCGACCTTCCATTGGCATTACGTTCCTCTCACAACACACGCCGACCTTCCATTGGCATTACGTTCCACTCACAACACACGCCGACCTTCCATTGGCATTACGTTCCTCTCACAACACACGCCGACCTTCCATTGGCATTACGTTCCTCTCACAACACACGCCGACCTTCCATTGGCATTACGTTCCACTCACAACACATCCCGACCTTTCATTGGCATTACGTTCCACTCACAACACACCCCGACCTTCCATTGGCATTACGTTCCTCTCACAACACACACATCCGCGTGGATCCAGCCCCAGGGTTCATCGCTCTCGTGAACGACCCAACTCTGCTACGTTTGGGTATTCGTTTGGAGATAGGGAGAATAAAAAACTCTAACAAAAACCCCATAGCCGAGAAAGCTGTGTCAGAGGTTGAAGATGAGCTGCTACGACAGGAGCCTGGCGGGGGACCGGTGTCACCTCTTATACTGGCAATTGCTACCTCTCAACTCAACTCCAGAATCCGCGGTCGCGGCCTATCGGCACGCGAAATATGGTTCCAACGAGACCAGTTTTCCAACGCGCAGTTGCCTATTTTAGATCGTGCCATCATCGCTGAACAACATCAGTCTCGCCTACAAAATCACGCACACAGCCAGACGTTGAAGGCTCCTCGCGGCAAAGAGGCGCCTGTACCGATAATTCATGTCGGTGACTTGGTTTACGTACTATCCGCTATCTAGTCACCTCTATCGAAGATAGCTGGTGCTACATTCGCAAATTTAGCGGATCTCAACTACGCACTTCATCATACAAGGTGCGACTATCCGAGTGCTATTTAGTACCCGGTCATGTGTCGACCACAATACCCACGCGCCATCGTGAGGATGGAGATGACACGGAAGACGGCCGCCATACGAAGACGACACCCCGCCTGATGTCCAAGCGAATGCAACTCCACCCGAAATCCCATTAGTGATCGCAGCACCGCCCGAGGCTCCACTGACGACCACAGCGCCACCTGAGGCCCCTACAACCGCGCTACCGAAACCACCAACCACACCCAGTGACAACGTGAGGCCCACTCTGCCCATCCGCAGACGCAATAAACCTGCATATCTACAAGACTATGAGTTATAATACATGTGCCATGGACCTATTGACTCTACTGCATATTTTATGTGACATATGCCCATATTGACTCTACTGCATATTTGTATGTCATATGGACTATCACGTTATAACCTTACAAGCTTATGTGCTATTATTAGATTAGTGAAGGAGAAAAGAAAGTGGTCACGCCATATTGGATAAGTATCACATTTCCGCTTCCTGTATTATTGCGTTGGTTAATTCCATACATTGTTCCTGTTGTACGCTCTCTTGCCTCGACTTCCGTTTTGAGATAAGTCTGTTCAATAAATGTTCTCGTCGTTATCGGGTCTTTCCCTTTTATACTGGCGTACATTGAATGATGACATTCCAGTCAGGTTTACTAACAATCGTAGCTGTAGCATCAAAAACAGTATGTGAACGTACGAATCTCACATTTTTATGTTTCGGTTCAAATAAGTGCGGAAACGGGGACTTTGCAAAAACGGCTGACTGGAATTTGGAAAGACAAGACCCGTAGACATACATACCCAAATCCCAGATTTAGGCAAACAAATTACATCCACGACCAGGTTAGTCCTCTTGCTATGGTTGCATATACTTATATTTTAGTGTGCATTTTCGTTCACTGAATGTCAAATACTGGGCAATGCAGTATTATTAACTAGAAAGGCGAGACCCTTGCCTAGGGCTAGGCTAGTTACTGTAGTAGAGGCTCGACAGACTCAGTGACAGTCCCAGCGGCAGCTGACACCGACTGCAGCCGTCCGCGTTGGCTGACGGCATTGGGAAGCAGGGTTATTAAACAATGCATACGCTTCCTAGACTTATACAAATAGCTGTCAATATGCATATTGTTGTGTATTTAGAACTACGTGTTGATGCGTAATTACTATTGTTTTGTATCGGCGTAATGATCCATAATTGGATACTATAAAAAGTAGTTCCTGTTCCGCCATCTTATGGTTATGTCGTGTTTTGTAAATATATAGTGTATTTAGACGAAATACGCTACACTGGCGACGAGGATGACTCAAAGAACTCATCAATCCACTTGCACAGGTCGGTAGAAGAAAAGTGATGAACTGTCACGCTGGTACAAGTGTGCGTTGACTTGTGTCGAACTTTGAAGTGCTCGGAACTCCGATAGAAACTTTCGACAGCTCGGTAGAATCGTGGCCAGCTTACTATGAACGGTTAGAACAATATTTCTGGCGAATGACGTTCCAGATGTGAAACAAGTGCCGGCTTTGCTGAGTCTTATAGGAGGTAAGACGTACAGTTTGCTGAGAGATTTGTGTGCGCCGGATAAACCTGGCACGAAAACATTCGCTCAGTTAACGGCGATACTTGGTCAACATCTGTCACCTAAGCCTCTCGTGATTGCAGAAAGGTTTCGTTTCTACAAGAAGGACCAACAAGAGGGAGAAAGTGTTGCGCAATATGTTGCACAAATTAGAAAACTGTCAGAACATTGTGAATTTGGAGAAAATTTGGGAGATTCCCTGCGAGACCGATTTGTGTGTGGCCTGATAAACGAACATATACAAAAGAGATTGTTGTCAGAAATAACACTGACGTTTGAGCGTGCGGTGGAGATTTCAGTGGCCATGGAAACAGCTACAATGGATGCTGCTGAACTGGGGCAGTACAGAAATGGTACGGCTGTACACAAAGTCCATGTCAAGCCAGTACAGAAATGGTACGGCTGTACACAAAGTCCATGTCAAGCCAAAAAGAGGACAATATAGCAAACCATGTTATAGATGTGCACGGTCGGGCCACACCCCGGAAGATTGCAAATTCAAAGAGGCACAGTGTCATAAATGCAAAAAGAAAGGACATATCAAGCCAGCGTGCCGTGCCAATACACATGGAAACCAACGTTGCCAGGGTAACGATGCATCGCGTGGTAGTACTGGTGGTAAACACACAGGTTACCAACATGTACACATGATTGAAGATGTATATGACAGTGATGCTGAGAATGTAGCTGCTCTGGAAATACATACCATGGACCGATCGCCTGATACCAGGATTATTTGGGTAAATCCAAAAATAAATGGTAAACCATTACAAATGGAACTCGATACAGGCTCGGCAGTGTCGGTGATAAACAAGCACCGGTTTGATGAGTACTTTCCCGAAGTAAAGACACAACACACTTCGGTGGTCTTAAAGACCTATTCTGGCGAAGAAATTGCTCCACTCGGCATGGTATATGTCGATGTAGAGTACAATGGACAGCAACAAAACTTGCCATTATATGTGGTCAGAAAGGGAGGACCAGCATTGTTTGGGCGCCAGTGGCTTAACAGGATTAAGCTAGACTGGAAGTCCATCAAACACATCACTGCAACGAAGCATACAGGGAGTATGCAGGAACAACTGGATGCACTTAAATTGGAGTTTAAGGAAGTCTTTCAAGCCGGACTTGGAGCCATCCAAGGACCCAAGGCGAAACTCCATCTCAAGGAGGGGGCAACTCCAAAATTCCACAAGGCCAGACAAGTACCCTATTCACTATGCCCGAAAGTTGAAGCAGAACTTGAGAAACTTGAGAAAGAAGGAATCATCACAAAAGTTGATTGGAGTGAATGGGCAACTCCAATCGTGCCTGTACCTAAGTCAAACGGATCGGTAAGAATATGCGGTGATTTCAAGGTCACCATAAATCCGGAACTGAAAGTGGATCACTATCCGTTACCCCGGATTGAAGATGTCTTCGCAAATCTCAGTGCAGGTGAGAAATTCACAAAGATTGATCTCCATCAAGCTTACCTGCAACTCGAAATGGAGGAGGAGTCAAAGAAGTATCTGACTATCAACACGCACAAAGGACTGTTTCAGTACAACCGACTGTTATTTGGCGTCGCATCTGCACCTGCAATCTGGCAAAGAACAATTGGCCATATACTACAGGACATTCCAGGAACACAAGTTATTCTGGATGACATCATCATTACTGGGAAGACTGACCAGGAGCACCTAGCGAATGTGCGCCGAGTCCTCGAGCGTCTACGCGATTACAATCTCAGGGCTGAAATAACGAAATGTGAATTCTTCAAGGACGAAATCACATACTGCGGACACAGAATCGACAAAGAGGGACTCCACAAAATGCCTGAGAAGATCGACGCTGTAGTCAATGCGCCCAGACCGGAGAATGTAGCTCAGCTGAAGGCATACCTAGGCCTGCTTAACTACTATCACCGGTTTCTGCCAAATCTGTCCACAGTAGTATGGCCACTAAACCAGATGTTGGAGAAAGGCAGGAAATGGCGATGGACTGTACAGTGCGAGAAGGCCTTTTCGGAAACAAAGCACATGATAAGCTCCGATCAAGTGTTGACACACTACGACCCGCAGTTGCCAATAAAGTTGGAATGTGACGCATCAGCTTACGGAATTGGCGCAGTCTTGTCTCACACAATGGCACATGGAACTGACAGACCAGTCGGATTCGTATAACGTTCACTGACATCGGCAGAACGTAACTATGCCCAAATTGATAAGGAAGCACTTGCGTTGATTTGGGGAGTGAAGAAATTCCACTCATATCTATATGGTCGCCGCTTCACATTAGTGACGGATCATCAGCCTTTGCTATCAATTCTCAGTCCAAGCAAGGGAGTACCGACGATGACATCTGCAAGACTTCAGCGCTACGCATTGTTCTTGTCTGGAATGGACTATGAAATAAAGTTTCGGAATACTTCCAGTCATGCGAACGCTGATACGTTATCACGTCTTCCTATAAAGGAAACCTACGACCAGGATGAAGAGGTCATTGATCCTGTGGAAGCCTTCCACATATCTCAAGTGGACGCAGTTCCAGTGTCTAGTGCTCAAGTGAGACTTGAAACCCAAAATGACCAAGTTCTGGCGAAAGTATATACTCTAACCAAGGACGGTTGGGCCTACACAAGTGACAAGGAAATAGCTCCTTATTACACGCGACGGAAAGAACTTTCCCTGTCAGAAGGATGTCTGATGTGGGGAATCAGAGTGATAATACCATTGAAACTTCGCCCGCAGGTTCTACACTTGCTACACGAAGGACATTTGGGAGTAGTCAAAATGGAATCCTTGGCCAGAAGTCATGTTTGGTGGCCAGGAATTGACCATGATCTTGAACAGATGGCAATAGGGTGCCCAGGCTGTCAACACGTACAGAAGATGCCCACACAAGCACCATTACACCCTTGGGAATGGCCGACCAAGCCATGGCAACGTGTGCATGTTGATTACGCCGGCCCCTTTCAAGGAACTATGTTTCTCGTCATCATGGATGCACACTCGAAATGGCCCGAGGTGATCAGCACGCAGTCAACAACCGCTACAAAGACCATCGAAATTCTACGAAGTGTATTCGCTCGTAACGGTCTGCCCGAAATTTTGGTTAGTGACAATGGGCCTCAGTTTACTTCAGATGAGTTTAACAAATTCACCAAAGCCAATGCAATCAAACATCTGAAGTCAACACAACCAACGGATTGGCTGAAAGATTTGTACAAACCGTGCGATGAAGTGGGAAGTCGGTTCGGTCGAACAAAAACTTGCAAATTTCCTGATGGCGTACAGGAATACTCCCCACGCAACGACAATTGAAACGCCAGCTAAGTTGTTCTATGGAAGAAACCTTCGCACTCGACTGGACGCGCTGAAACCAGACTTACGCCGCGACATTGCTGCTAAACAGATGTCACAAGCAATTCGTTCAACGGTTCAACATCGTGAACTCGCAGTAGGACAATCCGTAGCAGTGCGCGACTATCGTGGGAACGACAAATGGGTTTCCGGTACAATCGTGTTGCGTACTGGTCCGGTGTTATACCAGGTCGAGATAACACCAGGTGTCGTCTGGCGACGACACATTGAACAAATTTGTGATGCCGAGTCTACAATCAAGTCTCCGATTCCAGTGCCGGAAGCCGTGGTTGTGTTTCCCAGTGGTGATCCTTCGCCATCCGTTCTCACTGAAGAAGAGGAAGAAATGTGACTCAACACCACAACCCAGCGAAACACGTGTGAAACCATCCACTTCAATGTCTTCGCCCGTGAGAGAAAAACGTGCTTTAATTTAATATCCATTACCTTTTAATTGTACTCGGACTCAATGAGAGTGAACATATACCAAGTGGAACATTACTTGTTACTAATATTCACAGTAATGACGCTGACTAACACAGAACTAGGACAGTAATTGTACTAGATCATGACTACTGTTATTTTTCTAGAACGGACAAAGTTATTTTTCCTTGCTGTTAGAACTTTGCTATGTTTGCTTCAAAATGTGAAATATAACAGTATCATATCTCCAATAGGGATTACTAAACTAATTGGGGAGGAAATGTTGTATATTTAGAACTACGTGTTGATGCGTAATTACTATTGTTTTGTATCGGCGTAATGATCCATAATTGGATACTATAAAAAGTAGTTCCTGTTCCGCCATCTTATGGTTATGTCGTGTTTTGTAAATATATAGTGTATTTAGACGAAATACGCTACAAGTATAAGAAAGCATAAATTTTATTATGTACTCCTACTTTGCAACAAGCACAAATCGATCGATTGCACAAATCCATTTGAAACTTAAGTAGTGATGTACATATTCCCAGCAGAAGCCACACGGAACTAATGTGGCAGAACAAAGTCAGGCATCTTCTTCACTACCGTGTCAGTTAACAAATTGTCCTATTAACAGCACTGCTATGCATTTTGGTACACAACGCTATCAGATGTACACATCCATTTGAAACTCGAAGTGAGGTACAACTTCCCAGTAAATGTCGCACAGAACAGAATGGGGCAGAACAACGTCAGGCGTCATCTTATATCAGGTGACCCATTGTCTAATTAATGGCACGTTTAAATAGAGCTCTTCAATTTCCTCTTTCCATCAGCTCAGCTATTTCCAATGTTCCTGCAAATAAGCAAAGTTGAATTTAGGAAACTGAGCCTAAATATGAGTTAACTAACTCAACACTGTGCAGATTAATTCAGTTTAGATATTGGATTATGGGACTTATCACCAAGTGTACAGCTGGCTAAATGCAAAAGAAATACAAGAAAACCTTGTTATGTTCATTCAGTCAGACTAAAATCCCAATCCATTACTTTGGCCAACTTTTAATTTGCTTCTATATAATTACCTGTATGCATTGGTCATATACAGTGCACTCCAGATAACTCGAACTCACATAAGTGAATTTTCGCTAAGTTAAGTCAATATTTTCCTCGGTCCAGGGCAAAGGTTTCAATAAAGGGACCTTCTGATAACTTTCTAGTTATCAGAAATTCCACTTATCAGTATTGTCATGGGTCCTGTAAGTTCGATCTTATCCAGAGTGCACTGTATATTTTCCTTTATTCTTGCTCTAATAATTAATGGTGTATATGGTCAAATCAAACGAACGGGGTACACGGCATGTTTAGACATGTATCTTGAGTAATTATGTTACCAAAAGTGTGGAAATATGCCATGTTTATCCGGTTCGATGATACCTTTCGGGAGATATATATTTAGTTTTTTTTTCCGAGGACCAATTTTCCTAATGGCATATTCATGTAAAATTATTAATCGATAACATACATATTTTGCCGTACATATATACTAAAATGTGTAGTACCAAATTCACTGCTATTTTTCAGATGTACCTTTTGGTATTTTTCTTTTTTTTTCTTTTTTCTCCGCCGACTCAGGTTTGGGGAAGTTTTTCGCGTTATCATCCGGGGCCTTTTTTTCTTTCTTTTTTAACACAGCTTGTGAAGAATAGTGTATGAGATTTTTATTTCCTACTAAAGAACATCTCTCTGGCTATCAATGCAGTAATTTTGACTCATCCAAAATATGTTCTCTGTGTGATATGGCCCGGGAAAAGCACCAAGTTACCGTCCGATTATAGTTATCGTCCTATCCGAGAGACGGTGATAGTGTTTTGAGTAGCCTCTATGGGTTTCCAGTGAAACTACACGACCGTTCACCATCTTGTTAATGTGCACTACGAAAGATCGCACAAAGTAAGTATATTTCCTGATTTATGACTTTTTACAGCATGTAGATTGTTTTTGCTAGACTATTCTGAACTACGGTAACAGTCATACACATGTTATTTATGCGTGATAGTGCTCGAACTTGATGTTATATGTGCCTCTCGATGACGACCACACGTCATAAAGCATGAGCTATAATACTGCGGGATACATTGTTTCAAGAGTGTTTTTAAAACGGGGCCACGGTCGATAATGATGATCCACGGATGATAACGCAATACGTTGTTAATAGTTCTAGTTGTTTCCAGCACTCGGCAACGTTCTATTAAGTGACTAGTCTGTATATGGTGTGGTTACAATGTTACGATCTTATGAGGTCTCATTCAACTAGTCAGCCTTTTTCAGAACAATTATCGCCAAGCTGACCTTTCTGTGCTGGCACTGAGTGAGGGTGGTCACTGCCAGGGTGCTTGTCGTCCTCAGTGGTTCTTTTACGTCCCAAACTGAGACGGGACCGACATTAACGTGATCTCCGAGTCACGAGGGATACACAGTCCCCAATGTTGAGAGCCAGGTTTTTACACCAAATATACCATACCTGCCCGGTCCGGGTATTGAACTCGGCATGTCAGGCGGATGTGCTAACCACTACACTATCGCGCGCCCCCTAATAGTAATACTGCATTAAGAAAGGCATTGTGTGAAATAGAGTATTAATATGCCAGTGTGTGTTTGTGTGTGTGTTATCATAGCCAATATATCTTCCAATTTGACTCATTAAATGCATTAATTACCATTATGCTTGGCATTAGATCGGTTTTGGTAGAATTTGTACATTATTTCCTGATTTATTATGATTTGTAAAAAGCTGTCATACCAAATTTTCTGCAAAATAGTAAAAGTTCAGAATTCTATCGCAAGCTTTTGTATGTTACGCACACTGTGGAGAAGTTATTTAGGCCAAATTAAAATAAAATAGTGCTTTCTAGGGGGAGCCACGGTCGATAACGGTGATCCAAGGATGATAACGCAATACGCTGGTAATAGAATACTGCATTGTGCTGACTTGTTTTGTCATGTCTTTTTAACAGGTCTGTGACATGGACCCCCTGTCTGCACAAATTGTGACACCCCTGCGGGACTCCGGCACGGGAGAGCGGTGTGCACGAGATAGATGTATGCATGACGCGTGTTGCCTGTTGTGTATTCGGTGTTGGTTTTGTGATAAAATCTGTTTCCATTAGTAAATCATGTAATTACGAGAATGTCACATTGGTGGCGTGACTAGTCACATTAGCCATTACAGGGAAGTATTGTTCGTTACGCGTTTTAACCTTGATTTATCTCGTTATTTCCATCCAAGTTAGTAATTGTTTTCGCAAATGCAACTGGCTCATTCAGCCGATCGAAGACTAAGGCTAAGCCTAAGCCTAAGGGCTGATGAGCTGGGTAGCCCCTATCGTTATGCTATGCCTCGGTTCCCTTCGACTATTGACAGGTTAACACCCTGACGCATTGATGTCGAGAACTTTCGAGGATGCCCCGCACGCTGGCCTGTTTTCACCTACGCAGGCGGTTCCGTCCACAACCATGCCCGTTAACCCTTTAATTTATTGGCTTTAACGCCGGACGAGATCAAGTTACGGCTATATGGCGCGCCGGATTGGAAAAATGCCCGAAACTGCCGACCTTCACGGGCAGTAAAGATGCCAACACAGTGGACGATTTTCTTAAAGGTACTCAACCAATTCGATTGTCTTGCTCCTCGCGTTTCTTAGTAATTTCACAAAAAACAGAGGAATCAAGTACTCCCCAATGATATCCTAGTTCGTTTATGCATACGTATTAGTTCATTTTTATAAAATTAATACAAAAACTGCGAACTCTTTCGTTTTTAGTAAAAACCGGATCCGGTTTTTTGCTTCGATTTTACCTGAGTATGGACATTGAACTTGGCGTGGAATCGCGTTCTTGTCTTCTCGTTATCGCGAATTATGGGCGATATTGACCTTTGACCCTCACTCTTTGGCGCTGTTGATGTTATGGAATTCCGAGTTTAGGCAACGAGTGGACGTCCACGAACATACATGCCACCGACACGGCAAAATGGGCTAAATTAGACAGACAAAAACAGTACCCATGCATAAAGGTGTATTTCTATTAGAGAACGACTATGGAAGAAACAAAGCAAACAGAAGGAGTTGGCGACAGTGCCAGTGGAGTGTGGCCGTGGGCCGTTGCCCGTGCCGTGGTGTCAGTTACAATATCAACAGACGAGATGCAGCGTTCGCAAAGTTCTTCCAGACATGTTAATAATTTCGATTTATTCAGCTATAATCACGTATATTTAGACGTATGAGTATATATATTAATGTTGCTTGTACTAAATTTATTTGATTGTTTTCCTTTTAGTCATTGGCAATGGCGGTATGGGCGGCCTGGCTGGGCCCTGTTTACTATAGACTAATATCAGCTAACAGTACGACGCTATGCCTATGGCATATACTTATGTCAATGATAGTGACTATATTATGTCTATGTCGTATATGGTAGTAGGCTAGTAGCCTAAGTAGGCTTGGGAAAATAGTAATAGTGTAAATGCATTATAAATGATCCGTAACGATTATAAATATTGAACCAAGATGTACATAATTTACTAACAACAGTAATGTAATAGTAATTTAACAAATTTATTACTTTTATATAAAAAATACTATTATGGGACATTTAACAATTTAATTTGAATTCAATTGTATGTAGTCTTGGTATTTAATTATTTACAAGGAAAAGAATATTCCAGTAGTTTCACCAGGTTTTTTTATTGTCCCTTCTGTGAGTTTTTGTTATGTCCAGAAAACCAGCGCCCCTCAGTACCATGGACATTAATGGATATAACATGTATATATTATATGGATAGCTCTTGACCATTGGCATTGGTTGCATTTGGCAGGTGGTCATTCATTGCATTGCAATTTTTGCAAGTACATTAAAATGATTATTGTTAGAAACAATCAGTGCTGACTATTAATACATGTACTATATTTTCAGAACTTGAGGTGTGTCGACACTACATGCAGATGTATGCTTCAAAGCTCTTCACCTTCAGGTAAACGAGTGTTATCAAATGTGGTTACTCTGTCACCAAACCTGTTATCAAAATTATAAATACAAGCAATAAACAAGTATGTCATAGGCGGATCCAGGCGGGCCTGGGGACAGGAGCCCCTCTAGACCATAAGAATTTGGCATGTCTGCAAATCTTTTATAATGGGCCCACGCGACTGTCCTCCCAGACCGTTTGAAATGTGCCCCAGTTTAGGTGATAATAATAAGCTGAAGTTATGGCATCTTCCAATATCACCATTCCAGTGGAGCGGGTGATGTTATGGCAGCGTGATAGCGACAAAATTTAGACTACACCATTTGGTTTGGCCGCCAGTGGAGGTTTTTGTGCCTCCCATACTCGATTTCTGGATGCACCCCTGTATGTGATAGTTTTGTTTGTCTGCATGAGGATTTTGCAGTAATGTGGTGTCCTCGTTAAATTGCATATTGTTAGAAATGCATGCGAATTGAAGTAAAGACAATGTAAAGTAAAAACATTTTATTGAAACTATTTGATGAGATTGACTACAAAATAATGAAAAGTACAATAAAACTACAGGTACAATCACTGCACTTGATGTGTATAATGTAATACTTTTTAATATCACATGCACATAAAATGCAAAACAACAATAGAAACACAAATTAGGAAGAGGTTGAAAAAATGTCAGGTATATATAAAAAACAGATACTTTTATCAAGATTTTTTGTTACAAAAAACAACACTAGTACACGTGATGTCAATTGCTAGTTGTAGTTTATACATGCATTGTAAGTTTACAACTCACAAAATTAGTGACTAAACAATTATGTGGATTAACAACAATTTTTAATATCGCATGCCCATAAAATGTAAACCAATGAGAACAAATTACTTAGGAAGATGCTTAGTTGAACAAATGAACTATTATGAATCATCATTGTTTTTTTAACAAAGAATCATAATTTATGGTTCTTTGTTAAAAAAACATCAATGATTAGAACATTTTGTAGTTTATGCAATGCTTGGTATGTATGTTTACAACTCGCAAATAATAGTGCCTAGACTAGTCAGGGTCATCGCCATGTGACTGAGAATTACATGTACAATCACTACATGCTACATTGCTCAGATTTACTCAGTTGTATGAAGAGTACCAGCTACAGACCGCAATATTTTTGTACGAATAGTCTTCGCATATTAATTTCAGTGTGGCTGAATGCTTCCACATAAGTCGAGATGGTGTTCGAATTAACAGGTCTGCCAGGAATTAAAGTTTAAAGCCCTTTGAGCAATCCCGAGGACTGGATACTACAACATATCAGTACAGGTGTATATTCATCATGCAAAGTTAAAATGTAATGTAAATTATTTGTGAAAATATAAACCAGTGATAAAAAAGAATAATTGAGAAATATGAAACGTGGCATGAAAAGTATAATAACAGTCCTCATGATACATAGAGAACTTAAACAAGTAAAATGCTGCTGTCAGTGTATCAACAGATTGTTGTTGCAAAATGTGAAAAGGCTTTCAATACCATTACTTCATCACAAACATGTGTTGCTGTACATAACAAGTACCTGGTGTACGTTGCAAGAACTCAGCTGGCTGCCACTGACTATCAGCAACACAAAGACAATGAAACCCTACCACCGCAACAATGCTGGATAACTGATGTATTTTGTCATATACACTGCTAAAAGTTAAAGATGAATTGAATACAAATACCATGTATTATTGACTTTTGATAAATATGTCATCACATATAAAATATAATACATGTCAGAGCCATGCTAACTGTCACTTTGTCTCCGGTATAGGTAGATGCGGATGTACAGCAAAATGTCAGGAGGCTGGTATGCAGTACCATCGAAGACAGCGAACACATACAGTGATGTCATCGATATCAAAACCGATGTAGTTCACCGAAGAATGCTCGACACTGAACCTGTCTCACGAGCTAGTCGGGCATCACCATATTCGAATGTCGAGCAACCTGCATTCTACATTGGTTTTTAGTCAGTTAAGCTAACTGACTGACCTGGAAGCCAGTGTATATCCCATCGGCACTGGGGAATCTGTCACGGATGCAACACACGACACAATTGGGATCAGTCGGTGGACATTCACATGACAAACCATTAATATGCAGCATGCTGCATGGCTTTAGAATCTTGTCCGAGATCCTGGACAAATACAGCTGCCCAGTATGCCATATTAACTTGGAGAACTAGTGATACTAAGCACACTAGTCCAATCTCCTGTAAAGAAAAGCATATATTCAGTAAACAAAAACAGGTATTATTGTAGTTTTGGTAGTAAATAATTATGGAATGTTCATTCTCATAATCAGTAAATGTAAAATGTATCCTCCCTAAGTCTGCTTGACCCAGGTGACCGCCTTAGCTCCTATTCTGCCTCCTCTCATTCCCATTCTTGGGTTGCAGTGTGACCTCTAGCGACATCATAATTCATGTTACGTATTTATGCATATGTCAGTTGAAAGGATACCAATTACATAAACTATAGCCAGGCACCAAGGACCACAACGGAAACAAGTGCGTGCATTATCTTGTTTAATCCTTACATATGGTGTACTTTAACTGTATTTATAGTTTATGTATTTACACGTTTACATTTTTATATTTAATAAAATCATCATCACCATCATGGTCGTCAATATAACAAATCTCAATTATTTTGCATGACCTACAATGCAAATCAACAACATTCTGCAGTAATAGTATCAAAATATGCGTCACAAAACACTGTTTTAATAATTATGATCACCAATATAATACTCCCGTGTTTGACGTTCTGTTGCACGAAATTACGGATGCTCCCCGACTAAGTTACTTGCACGATCAACAGGGGCCTATTGCCAAACCAATGTTATTTGTCATTTCGCAGCCTTACGTCATCTATTCTCTACATGTATTGTCGCAATAACATAGTTTATTACCAAGATCCTACGTAACCAAATACAAATTACAATGCACATCAAATATTATGCTCGTTGACACAGCCTCTGGCTGATAATATGGTCATGGACCTGGTGACTGGCTTAGCCTTAGACAGTCTTGGTCTTTGTTAGACTGCCTCGAGTCGAGTGTTGACGTTCGCAAGTTGCAATTCTCGTTGGATTAATACACGGCTACGCGTTCTTGTTGCTAAATGCGATAATGTAGTATACGTACCTTCGTACAACCACTTTGGAATCTTGATACACCAAAGCACGTGTATGTTGTTATTGTTTTCGAATGTGTGGGATGCCGATCTCGCGTAAAGCACATGACCGAAATGGCGCAGGAGGTCGACAGCGCAATTGGCTTTCGCCAGCTATACCCGGTGTAACGACAAATCTTGTTTTTTGACGATTAAAAAAACAAGTACGCACTTTTTATTAAACCGACTGTGCACACTAGTTAAACTATTCACACATTACACATCTGGACCTAAAAGAACCGGATTGGCGATGGGCAAATGAATTGGTTGAGGACCTTTAACCGTTTCGACACGATTGCCGATATTTATGGTTGGACAGCTGGCCAACGTGCCCTCCAGTTGGAGATGGCTCTCGTGGGGGAAGCTTACCGCTTGGTGATACATACCGTCCAGCCGAAAGACTACCGTTCTCTCCGTGCGGCACAGGCTAGAATAAACCCGGGAAAAACTAGCCTTTCTCCAAACACTGATCCGGGAAATAAAGTAGACAAATATGTGCCACCTACGAGTAATCTTGAAGTACACCCTCGATTTTATAGGGTGAAGCCAGTTGATGGCTGGGTGATTCGTACATGCATGTATGGCATGGAATGCCCCCTACTTTTGGACACAGGTGCCGCAGTGTCATTAATTGACCATCAAACGTACATGAGTATCACCGCTAGTCATTGCCTTCCTTTGCATCCTATACACACTCGGCTACAAACAACGGATGGTAACCAAATGAAATTATTTGGCGAGTAAACATTAGAGTTGGCATTTGATGGATTGCACACATCACAAGATGTCATAGCTGATCTACGAGAACGTGGTGGAATTCTTGGGTTGGACTTCCTCCGTGAACACGGGTGCGAATGTCGATGCGGGATGAGTTGCTGAAGATTGGGCCCACAACATTTGCATTGACCAAACAGGGTAAGCAAGACACAGTTACACGTGTTCGCCTAGAGCAATCTGGAAATTCCGCCAACCATGGAACTAGTTGTCACTGGAATAGCTGAAAATAAGCTGCATTATGCTGGTGGCAGCACTGCCTTGCTGACACCAAGTGCTAGTCTAATGACTGATACCGGGGTTGTTATGGATGCATACCTGGTTTCAAGTGGTACCAAGCACATACCAGTGGTACTCCTAAACCCCACGGATGAGTCGATATTTCTCCGTAAAGGTGGCACAGTTGGTATGCTACAGTCGGTGCCATGCATCGAGATCTTCAATGTATCAGACGAGGACTTGTGAAGGGTATGCTGAATCAGGACAGACGTATTCCAAATCTACATCTGAACAACATCCCCCAGCGCTAGACAAATTGTCTTCTGAACTGTCAGCAGAACTAAATTGGTCTCGGCGAGATGCTGCCCGAGCCGCTCTCCGACGTTATTCTGATGTTTTTGCTGAGACTAGTTCCCAGTTGGGTACGACTGGTCTTACAAAGCATAGGATAGATACTGGAGATGCATACCCAATCCGCCAATGGGCTCGACACCTTCCGATGGCTCAACAAGAGATATAAGCTAGAGAGATTCAGTCCATGCTGGATAAGGATATCATAGAGCCGAACACTAGTTCATGGAGTAGTCGGGTAGTCCTTGTAAAGAAGAAAGACGATGCAGTCCGGTTTTGCGTAGATTATCGTCGATTAAATGATGTCACCCCAAAGGATGCATACCCCCTGCCGTTGATTTCGGATACATTAGATGCTCTGGCTGGCTCTGAGTGGTTTTGTACCCTTGATTTGGCATCTGGTTACTGGCAAGTGGAATTGGACGAACGAGATACATTCAGTACGCGGCAAGGTCTCTTCCAGTGGAAGGTCAAGCCTTTTGGGCTCTGCAATGCTCCGGCAACATTTGAGCGTTTGATGGAGCTCGTTTTGAGAGGGTTGTGCTGGAAAAGTTGTTTGGTTTATCTTGACGATGTTATCGTCTATGGAAAGACTTTCGAAGAGACATTGCACCGTCTCACTACAGCGTGGAACAGATTTCGTGCTGCTGGCTTGACGATGAAAGCCAAGAAGTGTAGGCTATTCCAGACTGAGGTTTCCAATATTGGCCACATAGTCTCCAGACACGGGATTGCTACAGATCCACAAAGGGTATCTGCAGTGCGAGACTGGCCTCGGCCTACTACGGTAAAAGAAATTCGTAGATTTTTAGGCTTAGCATCCTATTATCGGCGTTTTATACCATCGTTAGCTCACATTGACAGCCATCAAAGCGTTCTTTTACCTGGTCAGATACTCTGCGAAACGCCTGTTTTGGCATACCCCACTCGAAATGATGAGTTTGTTTTGTATACTGATGCGTGTGCAGAGGCCATGGGTAATGTACTTCCACAACGCCAGGCGGGTGGTGAGAAAGTCATTGCTTATGCATCTAAGACCTTCAGTCGTACGCAGACTCGATATTGCACAACACAAAGGGAGTTGTTGGCAGTAGTGACCTTTGCCAAACAATTCCACCACTATCTGTGGGGCCGACCATTCACCATTATCACAGTTCATGCGTCACTGACATGGTTACTTATTTTTAAAGAACCAGAAGGAATGGTTGCACGGTGGCTCGTCACCCTTAGTGGCTATGATTTCCAGATTGTTCATCGACCAGGAAGCTCGATGGGTAATGCTGATGCACTCTCCCGCAAAGTGTCACGACCATGCAAGCGGCCAGAATGCAAGGATTGTACTTCAAATATGTGCAGTGAGCAACAAGCCTTACAGCAGCCCAATTCAAATCACAATGTTGTCCCTGCACTATCCAATGACAATCTCTTGTTGGACGAGATTGTTGAACAAATCGTGGATCCACCCAAAACTTCTTGCAAATCTGGTTCCAACAGCCACTTTAATGACTGTTCACCATCTCCGGAGAAAGATGCGGAAACCGGAGTATTTGCAATGCAGTGGGTCCATGGTGTGACGTTAGCGGACATACGTCGCTGGCAAAGCGAAGACGAGAGCATTGATTGTTTGCTCCGTCACAAGGATACCCGTACCCAGAGACCACCGTTTGCACAAATCAGGGACCAAGATTACATGGCCAAGTGTTTATGGCAACAATGACACAGGTTGACCATAGTGAATGGCATTGTCTATCGTAAGAAGAAAGCCAGTTGTGACACCGAAGAGATAATCCAACTTGTGGTCCCTTCGCCAATGAGACGGCGACTTTTCCAGGCGGTACACTGCGACCGCCTTGGAGGGCACATGGGTCATAACAAATCACTTGCCTCCCTGCGACGACGTTAATATTGGTCTAGGATGTCAGAGGACGTCACGTCGGTGGCTCACCATGTGTGGGGACTGTGGACAGCGCAAACCGGCATCGGCTCCATATCGCGCTCCTCTGACTCAGATGGCTGTAGGAGTTGCTTGGGAACTTATAGCTATGGACCTTATTACAAAATTTGTAGTATAAACTACCTTTTACATTTTATGGCTTTAATATGGCTATTTAAGACACACCAATTAACTCTCAGTCTCCACACATTCCATATCGGCTTTCCATCATAAGCATGTTCCCTTGAACGTGACTTAAGCCGGTGAAGACTAGGTATTTCTACATACCCTGATAATATGTTGATGTTATCTAGTGTGATGTTTGAAATGAAGTAGTCTTCTCAATTAAGCATAAATGTATTGATTAGATTGAGGTAGGCTTGCTGTACAAGTACCTTGTTAGAAAGTATCATGTTGGTTATTGTAATATGTTATTATTATAATAACATCATTACATTATTGTTAAATCATTTTAAGCAATGAATCAATAACGCATGATCTTTTTCATCCATAAGCAAAGCATGTTAATATTTACTTGTCGCGCTACATTTATCCGGGCGTTAAATACTGTTGCCGGACCCCGAGCGGTATGGGTTCGTCGATTTGGGTGGTTAGGTAAAGGAAACACTGCCGAGGCGAATGCAACTTCTTTATTTCGCAACAGCAGTACCCAGCTGCTTCAAATTCAAACTACAGCGGACGCTACAACATGCACCAACTACGCGAAGGTCATACTAGAATGAACAACAATCAAATGAGGTATTCTCGGAACCACAGTCTAGAATACTTTCCCGCCGATTCGCTCACAATATAACAACAACTACGTCACTCCTCTTCACCCCCCCAATCCCACACGTCCCCGGCCGAACCCGGTACACCAACATAATACACGATTTATGTTACACTGCCCCCTCCTCAGCCGTAACCGTCCCTGGTTACTGATTTCTATTGCAACTCACCCATGACACTTACTAAAGTTATCAAACAAAAATCTACACTCAATATCATCTACAATCAGACATTATCCGTCTAACTAAATGCAGTTCAAGCAGATACTACACTACAATCTGTACGTGACGGAACTCTGTCACTACATTGTCATAGTTCAAGCATGTACTACTCTACATGACGGAACTCTGTCACCATAATTATAGTCCAAACATGTACTAGGGAAAAATCAGTCACGATATCGTGCAGGTCTATTCCTCTTTCTCTGAGTCTTCCGCGGAAGGGCCCTTGACCCATTGCCCATCGGCGACAACTGTTCTCTCGCAGCTTCACTTGACGGCTGTCGTCTGCTGGTCGACGGCGACTGTTCTTGCCCCGGACCAGAATGTCGTCGTAGGTTGTCTCTGGCGATTGCAGCCCATCGGGTGTCCACAGGCGCGCCTCGATACCGCGCGTCGACGGGCATTGTAATTTCGCGTCCATACACCAACATACTCGGCGTGTACCCGGTGGTGTCGTGAACGGCCGACCGATACGACATCAAAAGCAAAGGAAGCTTCTGATCCCAGGTACCTTGATGCTCTCCGATGAACATCGCGAGCTGCTGACCAAGTGTCCGGTTGTACCGCTCCACAATGCCGTCGGATTGGGGGTGTAGAGCTGTTGTCCTCGTCTTGTGGATGCCCAATAACTGGCACATCTCTGTAAATACTGCGGACTCGGAATTTCGCCCTTGATCGGAGTGGATCTCCGCTGGGACGCCGTATCGAGATACGAACTCATTGACGAGCACGGACGCAACAGTAGTAGCCTCCTGGTTAGGCAACGCATATGCTTCTGGCCACTTTGTAAAGTAGTCCATTACCACCAATAGATGTCGATTCCCAGCATCGGTCTCTGGGAAAGGGCCCATGAAGTCCAGCGTTATCCACTCCATGGGACAGCCCACGTCATACTGTTGCAGAGGTGATCGTGTCTTCTTGCCAGTGCCCTTTTTCGCTGCGCATATGTCACATCGTCTACATCATGCGTCTACGTCGATACGACATTTTGCCCAGTAGAAACGTTGGCGCACCTTTCCCAGCGTCTTGTTTCCACCCAGATGTCCTCCCGCCGGTTCGTCGTGAAGTTGTCGCAGTATCGCTGCTCGTTCGGTTTTGGGCAAAATAAACTGCCACAAAGCTATGTCGCCTCTAGGCGATTCCCAGCGCCGGTAAAGGGCTCCCTCGCGCATCTGAAGACTGTCCCATTGGGCCCAGTAGATCTTCACGTCCTCGTTCATCGCGGACACCTCCGCCCAGCATGGCCGCTGTCCCAGTTCTTTCCATTTTAAGACTGGTGCGATAGTGGTGTCTGCGAGCTGTTGCTCTCTCAGTGTCTTCGACTCAATTTCTGTGTGCGTCACCACACGTACTTTTGCAGTAGTGTCCTCTTCCCGTTGCTCGTTGCGAAGACAGTGGCGACATTCTGATACCAAACACGGTCGTGGCGCTCTGGACAAGGCGTCAGCATTGGTATGACTCTTTCCCGCGCGATGGATCACATTAAAGTCATATTCTTGGAGTTTCTGCAACCACCGGGCCGTCTGTCCCTCTGGGTTTTTAAACCGCAATAGCCATTGCAGGGAGGCGTGGTCACTTCTCACAAGAAACTTGCGGCCGTATAAGTAGTGGTGAAATTGTCCCACAGCTGTGACGACTGCAAGTAGTTCTTTCCTAGTGACACAGTAGTTTCGCTCGGTTTTTCGCAGGGTCCTACTGTAATATGCGATGACCCGCTCTTTTCCCTCCTGTACCTGGGACAAGATGCAGCCGATCCCTACATCACTGGCGTCAGTATCCACTATGAAGTCACCATCACTCTCAGGAAACGCCAACACTGGGGCCGCAGTCAGTACTTTCTTCAAACGTTGAAAGGCGGCAGTACACTCAGCTGTCCAATCAAATGCCTTTCCTTTCTCTGTTAGTCGATGCAGTGGCTTTGCGATTTCAGCGAAATCTGGCACAAATCTCCTGTAGTAAGTACAAAGGCCAATGAAGCGGCGAACATCCTTTGTTGTAGTTGGGACAGGCCATTCATCTATGGCAGCGGTCTTTGTCGGGTCCGTAGCCACGCCGTCGGCGCTGATGACATGCCCGAGATATGCGACCTCCCGACGAAACAGGTTACATTTCTTCGGGCTGAGTTTAAGTCCAGCACAACGAAATCGACCCAGCACCTCTCGTAGGCAGCGCACGTTGTCATCAAATGATATGCCGTGCACCAGGATGTCGTCCAAGTACACCAGGCAAGTCGTCCAGGGCAAACCACGAAGCACCAGTTCCATGAGCCTCTCGAAGGTCGCTGGTGCGTTACAGAGGCCAAACGGCATGACCCGAAACTGCCAGAGTCCGGTACCAGTGGAGAACGCAGTCTTCTCCTTGTCCTCTTCGTCCACCTCCACCTGCCAGTAGCCACTTTTCAGGTCCAGTGTCCAGAGTCAATGCGTGGCAATGGGTAAGAGTCTTTCCGAGTCAAATCATTCAGCAGGCGATAGTCAACACAAAAACGAGTTGAACCGTCTTTCTTCTTAACCATGACGATGGGTGAAGACCACGCGCTAGCTGAAGGCTCAATTATCCCTTGCTTCAGCATGTGGTCAACCTCAACCTGCGCGTCTTGTTGTTTCGCCAGCGGTAATCGGCGTGGAGGCTGGCGTATCGGTCGAGCATCCCCCGTGTGTATCGTGTGCTTCGTGACGTTAGTGCGGCCGATGTCGTTCGGCGAGGAGGAGAACACATCTTGGAATTCGATCAGCAGTTCCATGAACGTGCGTCGCTGCTCCAAGTCCAAATCCTTGTCGCTGCTGTTGTACAACTCCTCCAGATGAGGAGGTAGGAGGTTCCCCCATCCGCTGGGTGTATCGGTCTCTCCCTTCTTGACATAGCAGACTGCGTGACAGCTCCCGACCACTGTACCCTTCTTTAGATGTATAGGGTTCTTGGTGGTGTTTGCAAGTCGGACTGGAACGATATCATTCGAGCAGTCAACCAGTGTCCTTCCTAACACAAAGCCGCCAGAACCGTCCTGAACTGGTTCAACTACACCCAGACCATCGCACGCGTGTTCCGCTATCACAGCCGGCGCAATCACCTGGGTCCTCGACTTGAGTTCGACATCGCAGTTTAAGGTTATCCGATGACAGAGGGGCGCGTGGTAGGTTGCACTCCGTAGAAGGGGCACTTGCATGTTTTGCAGTTCTAGAATACGGTTTGGGATGTCTACTCGACAGTTGAAAGCATTCATGAAGTCAAGGCCCAGAATACAATCGTCTACGATGTCAGCCACGAACACTTGCTGGCAATTCGTGAAGTCGCCAATCTCCACCGTCACTTCTCCACGGCCATAAATGGGTGTCACCTCTCCTGTAGCAGTCTGCAGTTGCGTATTTCTCAGTAGCTGTTCAACCATGTTGACCGACTGCAGGATGCTCTTCTTTACGACAGACACACTAGTACCAGTGTCTATAAGCATCCTACATAGTTGTCCTTCAATCGTTCCTTCTACGTACAGTCCTCCATCATGGCCGCCAAATGTGCGCACCTCGATGACATCCGTAAGGGCATTACTTAATCCTCCTACTGCCGGTCTCCGCCCCGTGAGGCCGGCTGCTGTTCGTTTCCCAGATGTCGCGATGACGGCGATGCCCACTCTGTCTGTCTCGGCGACTGTCGACAGGTTCGCCTAAAATGGCCTACGTTGCCGCAATTCCAGCATCTGCGTGGGTCTGGCAGATCGTCCCTGGGTGGCGCTGCCCGCTTATCCAGAAGTAACTTCTGGACTCCCTCCGCCACTGCTAGTAGCGTCTCTGTTAATTGTCCGTACTCCGACTTCTTGTTTGATGCAGAATCTTCTGCCACTGCCACGGCTCGTACGCTTGGGGTTTGTCGCACTGCCATGTTGTACGACTCCAGCTCCATAGCGAGGCGCAGAGCTTCATGCAGGCTGGCTGGTCTTGCCTGCATCAAGCGGATGCGTAAATCATCGTCAGTTAAAGCATCGACAAACTGTTCTTTGGCGTGCTCGTCTTGCAGGCTCGATGGTACATCCCGATAAACAAGACGAGACAGACGCTCTATGTCTTCTGCCAGTTCAGGCAAAGACTCGCCTTTGCGCCTCCGGCGACTACGGAGCTGCACCCGACTCAACTCCCGCTGCCCGGTCGCTCCAAACCTCATCTCGAGTGCGGTTACGAGGACACAGTAGCTGCGGCGCTTCGTGCTGTCCATGCCACCTAGCACATTGGCTGCTGGTCCTTCCAAGCTGGTGGCTAAAAAGGCAGCTTTCTCCGAGTCCTGCCATCCATTGAGCTCTGCGACCATCTCGAACTGGGCGTGGTAGCTCTCCCACGTCGTCTTTCCGTCAAACTTCGGTGGACGCTGACGAGTGTGTCCACCCAGGGAAGGCCGAGACATCGATGCGGAGGTGACGTCTGTAGCCACGAACGGTGACGCGTTATGACTGAGTGGAGTCACTCCACTCACGCCATCCTCCAAATGTCGGAGCCGACTATCCAGTTGCGAGGTCTGCTCGGCAAGTTGTGTGGTCTTCTCTTCCAGCTTCTGCTCTAACTGGTCGATTTTGGCCGCGACTGTCGCATCTAACGCTTGGACAGCCTCCAGTTGTTGCTGCTGTAGCTGCTGCTGCAGCTGCTGTAATTCTTCTTGTCTCTCATGCTGCTGTTGTTGCTGCTGCTGCTGTAACATGTCAGCGAACGCCTGCATGTTTATTACTGCCGGTTCTGGCGGGGTTGCTGGCTCTTCCTGCCGCGACTTACGGGAAGTGGCACGTCTCGGCATTTTCAGTTCCACACCAAAATCCCGTTTCCTGACACCAAATGTTGCCGGACCCCGAGCGGTATGGGTTCGTCGATTTGGGTGGTTAGGTGTCGTCCGGTGCGGTAAAGGAAACACTGCCGAGGCGAATGCAACTTCTTTATTTCGCAACAGCAGTACCCAGCTGCTTCAAATTCAAACTACAGCGGACGCTACAACATGCACCAACTACGCGAAGGTCATACTAGAATGAACAACAATCAAATGAGGTATTCTCGGAACCACAGTCTAGAATACTTTCCCGCCGATTCGCTCACAATATAACAACAACTACGTCACTCCTCTTCACCCCCCCAATCCCACACGTCCCCGGCCGAACCCGGTACACCAACATAATACACGATTTCTGTTACAATACTATCCGGGTGACGTTTCTGCGCGTGCGCGTATCTAGGAGAACGTATTTAGCACCAGCTACGACTATCGCGCTTTTATTTATCCTGGCGTTATGTATGTTTATATGTATTTATATAAATGTATATATATATATATATACATAAATTATAAAATGTTTGCTTCCCACTTACATAAACAATTTCTGTCGTGAAGCAATTTCCTGTACACGTCATGTGACTTACTCTTATACTTGGTCACAATTCTGAAACAGCAAATTATAATTATGTACTCTAACTATAACGCTCGTATTATGACAATAAACGAAACATATTTAAATACTGGATATTATTTATCACTACGTGATCTATTGGTGCCAAATATTATGCCTTGCATATGCACATAAACATCATCCGGATAAAATTTAACGCCCGGATAAATGTAAGCACGACACCGTAGCGGTAAGCTACTGTGATAATTATGGCGCCATCCAACATAATTTGTTGGAACTACAAAACGCTTACTATAATGCTTAGAACCGATGTTACCTAGGCTGCCGTAAACGTAATTTTACTCTAAACCGGAATCTGCTTATTTATGCTGCATGCTCTAAACATATAACAGCTACATTTATTAATTAACACGTATTAAATGCGTTTAGAGAAACGTTTTATGTTAGCGCCCGGCGGCCCGCGCGCGCCTGCCCGTGTGCGGCAAGTTACGCCTACGGCTGACAGAAGTACTTTCGTACGCTTCCGACTTCTAAATTATATTTAATGACTTTATTGACATAAAATCGTGTATCGTGACATTGTTACACACGTTTACTTTTGTTTTGCCACCTTACGGCAGCACCTAGCAACATACTGCAGAGAAGATGAACATGTTTTCTAATTGGTCAAAAAGTCATAATGACGCTGTGCAACGGTTTGCCTGCACATTAAAAAAAAAATTAACATCGTTGTATATTAAACAGTTTGTTTCAAAATGTATCCAGTTAAGCGTGTCAAAACTGTTGCACTGCGTAACTGAATCTTCTTTTCAGCCTTGGGTTTTCTCAAAGTATTTAAATAACCAAGCATAGTCACTCGCACAGCGCCCTCTGTTATTCAGGTGTGACGTAATTATATTGTATACGCTACCAGTTCAAAATGGCGTATCGTTGAGTGATTCTGCTTGGTTATTTAAATGCTTTGGTGTTGTTTTTTTGGTGTATGATTTATTCTATGTGAGGATATAGCACTCTTTAGCCCAGTGTTTGTCAAGTTTATTTTGAAGACGTTTAGAGAAAGGCTGAGGACAACGTTTTCAGGTAGCGAGTTCCAGTCGTCTACAATTCTGGAACTGTTGCATCATGTCGCCTCGTCGTCTTGTGATGGAGTGATGGTAGTTAGAGTGCCTTCAGACGGTCTTCATATGGCTTGCTTTCTAGTTTTGTAGCTCGGTGTTGGATTTTTTAGATTTCATGACAGTCCCTCTTCGTATGTGGTGCCCAGATAACATTTCCGTATAAGAGGTGGGGACGTACGGAACATTGTTTTGAACAGTGTTGGAATGGTTGTTACGTCCAGGCATGTAAATGTTTTTCAAATCAGTCAAAGCATGCATCCTTGTCGATTTGTTGATGTCACTCTTAACATGGGGTTGGAACGTCAAGTCCGGGCCTGGTCTACTTGGACTTCAAGATCTTTTGTCCACTTCACTGGCTGTCATTGTTACATTGTTCATGATGTACAGTAGTTTCTGGTTCTTATTCCCAAGGTGAAGGACTTTACACTTCGCTTCATTGAAATTTAGCTGCCACTTGATTGACCAGTCATTGAGTTTGTTCAGATCTTCTTGTAGTTTGTCTTGATTTGTATGGTTTGGTGTCGTTTGCAAAGATCATGGTAGTGCTTTCTATCTCATCAGGCAGGTCATTTATGAAGATAACAAAAAGTACTGGACCCAAGACACTGCCTTGGACTGGTGGATGCATCAGTCCATGATGACGATTTCCATTTGATAATAAACCGCTGTTTTCGGTGTAGGAGAAAATCTTCTATCCATTTATGAACTTGTCCAGTGATGCCATATGCCTCCAGCTTTCTTAGAAGGCTGTGCTGGGGGACTGAGTCAAACGCCTTTTTAAAGTCCAGGTAGGGCGTGTCCACTGGTATATTCTCATCTAGACTTCTTGTCCACAGTTCAGTTGTACCAAGAAGCTGTGTTATGCAGGATTTACCAGGCACAAAACATGTGCATCACAGAAGTAGGGACACTGATTTTCCGCGATCGCGGAAAACGGTAAAAATTCGCGGAATCTGCGTTTTTAAATTTAAACGAAATTTGCCTTTTCAAACGGAAATTCCGCGATCGCAAAAAACGGACGAAATCGCGGAATTTGCGTCTTTGAAAGGAAAAAGAGCAGAAGCACCGCCTCTTTCATGGACAATGCCTTAAGTTCGGGACAACAACAGGCAGTAGCCTTCAAGTTCCGTAATTTAAATCATGATGATGATCGACGATGAGCATGGGCGATAATGGAGCGTTGGTTCTATCATAAACGACACCACCTGCAGGCAATTGCCACCTGCAGCGTCTCAGCTTCGACGTGATAGTGATACACAGATCCTTCAGCCAGTGTTGCATCACTTTTCTTATTTTGCTCTATGGATGCTAATCTCTTGATTTGCCTACCTATCTGCATCGGTTTGTGTAACATCGGCAAACATTCGGCAAAACAAAATTTATCATCCAAGCCTCTCTTTCGGTATGCAATGGCGCTCGCGTGAATAGGATGTACAACCGAATCGCCGAGATTTGTTTCGAACAGCATTCGATAGTAAGTTCATGGTAATTTAGTAAGTACAACTTATGCAGTGACGCAGTCGATATTGTTGTTGCCATGGCATGCCCGCCGAGTAGCGTCACTGACACTGTCGACAAATTCACAGTCTGTGTGACGTGTCGTTCCATTTTTTGGGGGGTTTGCACCCGGTAGGCGTCTATCTCCTTGGCTTAGGCTTAGCCTTAGCTTGTGGTTGTGCAAGACGCACTATGTCTATGACGTAGAATTATATTGTTCCCCAATTCGGGGATATTACATTGCGGAGAAATGTGGCTGATTCGCAAAACGTACGTAGCACCAGGCCAGTAATCTAAACCCTGAAACAGGCAATCATGCGGCACTTGTCTTGTGTAGAATCCGGACCCACCTCTATTTCGCCGTTATAAGTTATGACTTGAGTTTTGCCTAACTTTGATATCTCAGTGCGTTAGTTCCATTATTCAAAATTATCCCAGGCATATTTACGTTTAAGAATATTGCGTGTTTGCGCACTTTTGAGGCAAAAATAGCGTCCCTGTTTGCATCAACATTCGCCGATATATCGCTCATTTTACGTCGCGCGATGCGGTAACGCACGACCGCAGGTGCAGACTAGCGCAAACCGAGTCACTATTTGGGCTTCAAAAGTGTGCTAAGACACAATATTTTCGTCATATAAATATGCCTGGGATGATGTTGAATGATGAAATTAACGCTCTGATGTATCAAAGTTAGGCAGTCCTCAAGTATTAACAGCGAAATCGAGGTGGGTCCGGATTCTACACAAGAAATATCAAATTATTACTGTGTGTGTGTGTATTTGCAGTATTGCCAATAATATTAAAGTAATAGGGCCTGTATTGCTGTAAGTGTGTCGTGCATGCAAGCCTTTGATGCAACCTGATATTTTATGCTTTTACATTGATATTTTTTCCAATTGAGTGGGGTCCTTTTCGCTTTCTGGAACGTTCATTTTTTGGAAACCTGTGAGTTGTACTCTATCATTATCTGATTATCCGCAAAAATTGGTAATGTTGGATTGAACTAATTTTGAGACAATTAGCAAACTTTGCCGGCCTCATCTGCAGGGACTAAGCTCGTTTTGGATAAACTGTTTTGGTAGCATTAAGCATATATGGCTAGAGGACAGGGATCCGTTATTATCTCAGTTTTGTGAAAATGGACTTAGCACATTTTTGAATCCGGCTCTTCAATTATTGCCCACTGATTTGAGCATTGTGGAAGCCATAAAACAGTTGTTGATGTTTAATTTATCAGTTTATTTTAACTTTGTTAATTGTGTTATGGCGTTGTCACTACAGTTTTATATGAATCAGACATCAGGGAAATAAAAAAATGCAGAGAAAGAGCCAGGCAACAATCGACGGCAGTCATATACTGAAATTTGTTTTTGATCCTGAAGTTTTTTCTTCTAAATGAAATAGATAATCATATTTATAGTTTATGTAACACAAACCAGTTCATATTAAAATATGAAATATAACATATGGATTACATAACTTGATTAACAGTTATGTAAGAAATGGGAGTTAAAATGAGATATAACGGATTATCGCTTGTCACAAAAACCTCAAATGTTAATATGTTATAAGTTGTTATTTCAAAACAGTTCAGTAAACATTTACATATCTGAAAAGTTGCCTAAATGCACATAATCACCAAAAAGTATGCATTTGCAGTGTTAGAAATAAGTCAGAATATTTACTTGTCCGTCGGACATGTAAGTTTTGAAATCTACTTGTCCACAAAAATTGTAACTTGTCCGAGTGGTTGTCAAGGGGAATTGAAGCTTCGGAAAAAGGCTGTCTTATTTTTATGACAACAATACGATGTTCCTGCTGTTTCGTTGCATGTACATCTGAGTGACTTGTGATCAAAGACACAATTTGATTTAATCTGCAAATTTTGAAATTGCAAAATTATATTTGCAACTATTTTCCGGTCCATTATCATTATTATTCATCACGAATATTAAAAGTACACATTACATGATGTATACAAATATTTTAGTGATGCTGATATGAACGTTTTTATTAATAACAAATAATTATTACGGTGATAGGAATGAGACAATTGTTTTCCTTGCTATTTGTTATAATGTTGCAAAAACTGTTTATGTTTAATATGGTATATATATATGTAACATATAACATTGCTGTAAAATTTTGGCATCAGTTTGTCATTGAAGATGCCGCTCAACCATCAGGAACACGACCAATTCAAAGCCAGGAAATGTTGTCACAAAAATCAAAATAAACTATAATCTAATATTATTTCGTTCAACCTGTATGAACTTCAGTATTAACAAAGTTCTGTATTTTACAAACGAAGATAATATTCAAATAATCATCAGCAAACAAACGCATATTTTTCCTAAATGTTATATTACCATTTCAATGATGATAAAACAGTTTTAGCGGTGCCCGAATTACATTTACCAGGCGGAATATAATTTTTAGATTTAGTTACGTCAGACCGCCGTAATTGGCAGAAGCCGACATGTCGACAGCGGTTGGCACCCCGTCCCCGGCCGCGCGTCTTGCATAATTCGGCTTCGAAAACTCGCAATTTATGGTTAAAATAAATGTTACATAGATACAACAACACTTCTGAAATTTCATTAATATTCCGTTTATAAACCACCACCATAGATTTACTGGAGAGCCAGTTACAAGTTTTGAAAATTGTCACCGCTATGGATCGGGTAACGTTCGATGACTTGGAAGACTGCCGAGTCCGCGTGGGTTAGGCGTAATAATGGTTAAAACTATATAATTATTAAAATAACAGGTAGCGATACAAAGTTTACTGTTTCCAAAGTTCATCAAATATGATCCGTGAGTGAAAGCAAGTTGTACGTCGGCCAAACTTAATGATTTACGATTTTGTGAAATACAGCCTCGATCAACGATGGCTGATGCTGAATTTGTCCTACGCGTATGACAGAGCTAGGTTGGTGCGCTCAGCGGATGACCCTGTTAATGCAGGCACTAAACTCGGTCGAACACTGACATACAACACACTGGCGGCGGAATAACAAGACACTGACACACTAACAAAATTGCAATGCACACGATTGCTAGCGAACTTCATTTACATTTAAATTTCCTCAGATAAAAAGTTTGCAATGTTGCACGTGTCACTATGTACTGTCAATTTTCACTTGTCCACCGGATAACCATGTAGAGTCATTTTACTTGTCCGGCCCAAAAATCACTTGTCCCGGACAAACGGACAAGTGCTATTTCGAACGCTGATTTGTTCAATAACATGTCGTACTGGGCGAAAGAATGCATAGTTGTCATTGTCAACAAAATCGCCACCATGGCTAGTCAAATCGTGGTAACAATTCGATTAAGGTAGCTGGGATGGGTATCATGTCAGTTGATTTCTTAATTTTTTTCTTCATAGAACATTAGTAGGTGTCAGTATGAATATGTGTACTATTAAAAAAACCAAGGCACTATCACCATATGTCACCAATCAGTCCTTTAAAAACTAGTATTTTTAGTGTGTGGAAAGTCCCTTTTCAGATTCTTGGAAACTGACAATGTTTCCATAGTGACGATCACATGTGCGTCAGCCCAGTTCAAACATAAATTCGTTCACCATGAATACAGATCTGTTGTATTATAATTACCTAAATGCATCACACTCAAATCACCAAATACTGGCAGTAGTTTTGTGTTTATTTGCCATACCAGTTGCAGTGACACGTGACTGACCCCAGCAGGTGTCAATAAATCTTGTCTACCACAACAGGTTCAACACATGGCCCTTCGTAACACAATATCATTAGACAGCTTGGCGGGAAAACCTTGGGGGGAAATCTCAGTAGTAGAAGTGTCTGTCAAATTGTGTTGAAATAAACCACATGCCAGTAAAAAAGTCACATTTCTAAGCAAAAAACAAGCATCTGGTGACACTTGTATTATCAGCAACAACCAGGAAGTATTACTTAATGTAACTTTTTATAAAAACTACAATACTTTCAAAACACTTACACTTGGCATATGAACTCGACTTGTGTTTACCCAAAATTGCACGGGATTGTTTTATGTTTGGTGAAGGGGTCGTGCCAAAAAATGCAGTACATGTACTGATTTTTTTGTCTCAACATTGTAGCAAAATGTTTATGAAGCTGAATCAAACTTAATATGCATTTGTTTACGAAAAAACCAGTACAAATATCAATAACATATTTGTACTTACAACCATAAATTTTTTATTTTGGGGAGTTTCTAAAAATGAAATAAAATGCCATTTTAGGGTGATTTTTTACATTTTTTTTAATTGTCTTTAAACTCATTTAAATATCACTAAACAACATAAAAATCAATTCCTTTTGGTCTGGATTATTGTTTAATGTGTTAGGCATTGTCTGAGAAAAAATTGTTACTTTATCTTCAAAACATTTATTAATTTGATTTAAATCAAAACAAGCATGTCATAGGCATCCTTACACGATAGGCACGATTACCACGAACATTCCTAAAGGCAAAGTTTTTCCCACTGCTTCAACTTGTGACCCCATTATTTACGCTGGCATAAATGGAGTTGATGACTCCAGATCGAAAATGAGGTGTTAGACTTGCAAGCCTTAGTAGTATTTTATGGGTTCATACTAGAGTGTAGAAGTTAGGCAGTTGTTCATAATCATCTGTGACTATACGACTGCTTGAATTTAACTTGACATCCACCGATTGTTTGGTAAAGTGTTATGTAATTTATAGTAATCATAGGAAAGATGTGCAAAAATGGCGTAGCGACTTCTGCTTGAATAAATTCCCTGTACTCATCCTTTGCATGTAACTTGTGGGGAAATCTCCATCTAAAATTGAATTCATTGGTCATTCTGTACTCAGGGGAATACCATGTGAAGATTTGACACTATTTTTACCCTTGCAGTTATCCCGTTAAATAAATGCACTTTTTGTCCATTTTGGAGGTTTTTAATTCAGTGGCATAGCCACCCAAGACCTGGCAACAAAAGAACATTACATTTTTGGGATGTTCAGGATGGTCCCTTCAGTCCATGCATTCTTGGGATGTTGGGAATGGTCCCTTCAGTCCATGCATTCTTGGGATGTTGAGAATGGTCCCCTCAGTCCATGCATTCTTGGGATGTTGGGGATGGTCCCTTCAGTCCATGCATTCTTGGGATGTTGCGGTTGGTCCCTTCAGTCCATACATTTTTGGGATGTTGGGGATGGTCCCTTCAGTCCATGCATTCTTGGGATGTTGCGGATGGTCCCTTCAGTCCATGCATTCTTGGGATGTTGGGGGGGTGGTCCCTTCAGTCCATGCATTCTTGGGATGTTGGGGGATCGTCCCTTCAGTCCTTGCATTCTTGGGATGTTGGGGATGGTCCCTTCAGCCCAATCATTCTTGGGATGTTGGGGGATAGTCCAATCCATGCATTCTTAGAATGTTGTGGGTTGGTCCCTTCAGTCCATGCATTCTTGGGATGTTGTGGGATTGTCCCTTCAATCCAAGCATACTTAGGATATTGGGTGATGGTCCCTTTAGTCCGTGCATTCTTAGAATGTTGTGGGATGGTCCCTTCATTCCATGCATTCTTGTGATATGGGATGATCCCTTCAGTTCATGCATTCTTGGGATGTTAGGGATGGTCCCTTCAGTCTATGCATTCTTGGGATGTTGAGGATGGTCCCTTCAGTCCTGCATTCTTGGGGTCTTGTGGGATGGTCCTGTCAGTCCATGCATTCTTGAGATGTTGTGGGATGGTCCCTTCAGTTGATGCTTTCTTGGGGTGTTGGGGACGGTTCCTGCAGTCCATGCATTCTTGGGATGTTGGGGATGGTCTCTTCAGTCCATGCATTCTTGGAATGTTGTGGGATGGTCCCTACAGTCTGCATTCTTGGGGTCTTGTGGGAATGTCCTGTCAGTCCATGCATTCTTGTGATGTTGTGAGATGGTCTCTTCAGTTGACGCATTCTTGGGAAGTTGTGGGATGGTCCCTTCAGTCCATGCATACTTGGGATGTTGTTGGATGGTCCCTTCAATCCAAGCAATCTCGGGATGTTGGGATGGTCTCTTCAGTCCGTGCATTCTTGGGATGTTGTGGGATGGTCTCTTCAGTCCATGCATTCTTGGGATGTTGTGGGATGTTCACTTCAGTCCATGCATTCTTGGGATGTTGTGGGATGTTCTCTTCATTCCATGTATTCTTGGGATGTTGGGGATGGTCCCTCCAATCCATGCATTCTTGGGATGTTGTGGGATGGTCTCTTCAGTCCATGCATTCTTGGGATGTTGTGGGATGGTCTCTTCAATCCATGCATTCTTGGGATGTTGTGGGATGGTCCCTTCATTCCATGCATTCTTGTGATATGGGATGATCCCTTCAGTTCATGCATTCTTGGGATGTTAGGGATGGTCCCTTCAGTCTATGCATTCTTGGGATGTTGAGGATGGTCCCTTCAGTCCTGCATTCTTGGGGTCTTGTGGGATGGTCCTGTCAGTCCATGCATTCTTGATATGTTGTGGGATGGTCCCTTCAGTTGATGCTTTCTTGGGGTGTTGGGGACGGTTCCTGCAGTCCATGCATTCTTGGGATGTTGGGGATGGTCTCTTCAGTCCATGCATTCTTGGAATGTTGTGGGATGGTCCCTACAGTCTGCATTCTTGGGGTCTTGTGGGAATGTCCTGTCAGTCCATGCATTCTTGTGATGTTGTGAGATGGTCTCTTCAGTTGACGCATTCTTGGGATGTTGTGGGATGGTCCCTTCAATCCATGCATACTTGGGATGTTGTTGGATGGTCCCTTCAATCCAAGCAATCTCGGGATGTTGGGATGGTCTCTTCAGTCCGTGCATTCTTGGGATGTTGTGGGATGGTCTCTTCAGTCCATGCATTCTTGGGATGTTGTGGGATGTTCACTTCAGTCCATGCATTCTTGGGATGTTGTGGGATGTTCTCTTCATTCCATGTATTCATGGGATGTTGGGGATGGTCCCTCCAATCCATGCATTCTTGGGATGTTGTGGGATGGTCTCTTCAGTCCATGCATTCTTGGGATGTTGTGGGATGGTCTCTTCAATCCATGCATTCTTGGGATGTTGTGGGATGGTCCCTTCAGTCCATGCATTCTTGGGATGTTGTGGGATGGTCTCTTCAATCCATGCATATCTGGGATGTTGTGGGATGGTCCCTTCTCTCTGCATTCTTGGGATGTTGTGGGATGGTCCCTTTAGTCCATGCATTATTGGGATGTTGTGGGATGGTCCCTTCAATCCATGCATATCTGGGATGTTGGGGATGGTACCTTCACTCCATGCATTCTTGGGTTGTTGTGGGATGGTCCTTTCAATTCATGAACACTTGGGATATTTATATATATATATATATATTCATGTAAAGTGATGGTTGCTGTGTGTTTTATATAAGCAGCAATGCGTCGACATGAAGGATAAGAAGTACGTAGGGGAGATTGACACTCTCACAGCTGGTGACATGGAGGACATAGAGACAGTTATGGTAAGCACCCTCATTGTATGGTCCCTTTCATACGCTCACGGCTGGTGACATGGAAGACAAAGAGACAGTTATGGTAAGCACCCTCATTGTATGGTCCCTTTCACACTCTCACAGCTGGTGACATGGAGGACATAGAGACAGTTATGGTAAGCACCCTCATTGTATGGTCCCTTTCACACTCTCACGGCTGGTGACATGGAGGACAAAGAGACAGTTATGGTAAGCACCCTCATTGTATGGCCCCTTTCACACTCTCACAGCTGGTGACATGGAGGACACAGAGACAGTTATGGTAAACAGCCTCATTGTATTGTCCCTTTCACATTCTCACAGCTGGTGACATGGAGGACACAGAGACAGTTATGGTAAACAGCCTCATTGTATTGTCCCTTTCACACTCTTTTTACATTCTCATAGCTGGTGACACGGAGGACATATAGACAGTTATGGTAAGCATCCTCATTGTATGGTCCTTTTTACAGTCTCACAACTGGTGACATGGAGGACATAGAGACAGTTATGGCAAGCAACCTCACTGTATTGTCCCTTTCACACTCTCACAGCTGGTGACATGGAGGACATAGAGACAGTTGTGGCAAGCAACCTCACTGTATTGTCCCTTTCACACTCTCACAGCTGGTGACATGGAGGACATAGAGACAGTTATGGTAAGCACCCTCATTGTATGGTCCCTTTCACACTCTCACAGCTGGTTACATGGATGACATAGAGACAGTTATGGTAAGCATCCTCATTGTATGGTCCTTTTTACAGTCTCACAACTGGTAACATGGAGGACATAGAGACAGTTGTGGCAAGCAACCTCACTGTATTGTCCCTTTCACACTCTCACAGCTGGTGACATGGAGGACATAGAGACAGTTATAGTAAGCACCCTCATTGTATGGTCCCTTTCACACTCTCACAGCTGGTTACATGGATGACATAGAGACAGTTATGGTAAGCACCCTCAGTGTATGGTCCTTTTCACACTCTCACAGCTGGTGACATGGAGGACACAGAAACAGTTGTGGTAAGCTCCCTCGTTGTGTGGTCCCTTTCATACTCTCACAACTGGTGACATGGAGGACATAGAGACAGTTATGGTAAGTTCCCTTATTGTGTGGTCTCTTTCACTAAGACAATGAGCTCAAGGAAATCCAAAGTCTTGGAATAGTCGATGAAGCATATTCTTAGATCATTATTTATCTCTCTGAATTTCTGAATCAACATTCTCAGATTGAATATGTGGTCCCTTGTGCCTCTGTTTTTTCTGAAGCCTGCCTGTGTACTGCTCACTTCCATTTCCATTTTATCTTGCATTCTTTTCATTAAGATTTTCACCAATATTTTGCTTGCATGGCTAATGAGTGATATGGTTATGTAGTTGGAGCGTAGCTGTAGGTCTCCTTTCTTTGGTAATGGGATGTATATTGATTTCTTCCAGTCGTTGGGCCATTTTCCACTTTTCCATATTTTCTTACACAGTGCATGGTATATGTCTATTCCTTCTTCTTCCACTGCTTTTATCATTTCTGCCTGTATGTTGTCGAACCCAGCACTTTTCCCATCTTTTAGACTATTAATGGCCCATTTCACTTCATCTCTTATTGGTTCGAGATCGTCCTCGTCTTGGTCTTCGTTTCCCATATCAAGGAGGTCGTTGTTATCTCCCTCTCATGCGTACATATTTTTCACAATATTCTTTCCATCTTTTGGCTATGTCTTCTGCATCAGTCAGAGTCTTCCCATTTTTATCTTTGATGACACCGAGTCTGGGCTGGAATTTACCTGTCATGTTCTTTATTTCTTTAAACATTTCTTGGTTTCGGTTTTCTGCCATACAGTCCTCTATTTTCTTACACTTGGCTTCTTTATACTTTTGTTTGTCCCTTTTGCAGAATTTTTTGATTAATTTCTTCATCTCATTATATCTTAATCTGATCGATTCCTCGTTTTTGCATTTCTTAAGGTAGTTGCACCGGCTATCATGTCAGTTGATTTCTTTATTTTTTCTTCATAGAACATTAGTAGGTGTCAGTATGAACATGTGTACTATTAAAAAAACCAAGGCAATATCACCATATGTCACCAATCAGTCCTTTAAAAACTAGTATTTTTAGTGCATCTGTGGAAAGTCCCTTTTTAGATTCTTGGAAACTAACGATGTTTCTATAGTGACGATCACGTCTGCGCCAGCCCAATTCAAACATAAATTTGTTCACCATCAATGCAGATCATAGTCTGGTTATTCTCATGCCACTATGCTGTTGTATTATAATTACCTAAATGCATCACGCTGTCAAATCACCAAATACTGGCGGTAGTTTTGTTTATTCTCCGATAATGCCCGACCTCAGCCGCCATTTGCAATGTCACGTGACTGACCCCAGCAGGTGTCAATCAATCTTGTCTACCACAACAAGTTCAACACATGGCCCTTCATAACACAATATCATGAGACAACTTGGCGGGAAATCTCAGTAACAGAAGTGTCTGTCAAATTGTGTTGAAATAAGCCATATGCCAGTAAAAAAGTCACATTTCTAAGCAAAAAAACAAGCATCTGGTGACACCCTTATAATTGTAACAACCAGGAAGTATTACTTAATGTAACTTTTTATAAAAAAAACTACAATACCTACAAAGCCATAACTTGGCATATGAACTTGTGTTTACCCAAAATTGCACGGGATGGTTTTGGTGAAGGGGTCGTGCCAAAAATGCAGTACAGATTTTTGCTGTCTTTCAACATTGTAGCAAAATGTTTATGAAGCTGTGTCAAGATGCAGCCACCTTAAGCTCTTTCCTTTCTGCTATTTTCTTTAAGGTCTCTATACTGTCTCTACACCGTAGGTGTTTTTTTGCTTCTTCTCGGAAAATTGTCTTGATATCATTTGCGATTACCTCTGGTTCTTTCTCTTCTGTCATTGTCAGTAAAGTTGTTAATTGATTCTTCACAGATAGTGTGTATTCGTCTGTCAGATTTTCTACATCATATCTCTGTGTTGTTGTCACTCCTTTTTCACTTTCAACTTAAGTTTCATCTCTGCCATCAGTAGTTCATGATCAGATCCACAGTCTGCTCCTGGTAGTGTTCTTGCACCTCTTATTGCTGATATCCATTTCTTTTGTATCATGATATAGTCTATCTGATTTCTAGTCTTTCCTTGTCCATGTGTAGATTCTTCTTGGGTGATTTGAGAAATTGGTATTTACTGTTGTGAGGTTAGCGAAGGCGAACTCAACAAGTCGTTCTCCCCTTTCGTTTCTCTCTCCTAATTCACATTTCCCGATTGTTCCTCGTTCTATCTCGTCTTGTCTTTGTCCTACTTTGGCGTTAAAAATCACCCATGACAATGGTGATGTCCGATTTCTTGGATTCGTCTATTTCACTTTGCAAATTAGTGTAAAAAAGCTTCTATTTCTTCCTCTTCTGCTGTTGATGTCGGCACATAGACTTGTATTATTTTAATATTCTTACTTTTCCTTGTAACCTTATACTCAGAATTCTGTCATTTACTGGTTTGTATCCAAGTACTGTATTTGCTATTTGTTTACTCAGATGTATTGCTACGCCTCCTTGTCCTGCCTTTGTTTGTCCGCAGTATATGAATTTTCCTCCTGCGTGTAGTGTAAAATGACCTTGTCCTGCCCATTCAGCTATTCCTAGGACACTTATATTGTTTTGTTTCACTTCTTCTATTACATTGCCTTAATTACAGATTGATTATTTGAGTGGTGCCAAGGACATCATTAGACGTTTCAGAGTGTCGTCTACTGTGCTCAATCTGCACTGATAATTCAAACTCGCTTGCTTAAAGTATTTTTCTAGCCATTGGCCAAATGGCAATTGAATACAAGCATGAGTATAGTCAGAAATTGTACATGATTATATAAGATTACAATTACTGAGTATAATGACCCTGTATTGGCTGCAGGGGAAGTGCAGGCATCAGTTAGCCACCCTCGGGGTGACTCAGAGGTCACTAGGTCACACAGAGACAGAACTACAGCAACTGCAGTCGCAACTGGACAGGACTATTCACGAGAGGGTAAGGATAAGGATATATTAATATTCTAACTTTGGAGCATTGTGAGTCTATCACCTCTTAGGCATTGAGGTCTACACATGTTTTTCTGTTCTTTCATTTCCTTGGACCGTTGACTTGTGATCTACCAATTGGAGATGTGTTTTGAAAAACACAAAGGTAATTATTTTGAGTTTTTACTTTTTTCAGTGACATGTCAGTCATTCCACAGGTGGCGCCACCATGGAGTAGCATCTGCTGCATGCAATGCTGTGATTGGTGGTTGCAAAAATTGAAGTCGTGGAAACGAGTTTACGTTCATAGATGCAACAGGGCAAAGCCAGAGTGATAGATAGAGAAACAGACAGGTGTGAATGATGGATTAAGGAGGCCATCTGGATTAGAAAGACAACACCAACAATAGATAGAGATGAGGGGGGATGCAGACTGAGTCACATGTGTGACAGCCTGCTCATCACACCATCTGGCGAGCAGAGGAAGAACAGTTCCTGATGAAGGTCACTGAAGGTGGTTGAAACATAAATTGTGTATTAAGATTTTTTTTTATTTTAGGGCAAATTTTAAGCCAATTTCAAAATTTGGAAGGAGATAAAAATGAAACGTGCCAGTGAGTGAAACATGGTACCATCTTACAGCTAAAACAACAATGAATTGATGTGTAGAATGCAAGGTGGTGCCAGTGGCAGTATTATCATATTTAGCATTTCAATCTGTTCTCGGGCATGGTTTCATTTCTGTAAACAGATGCTTCCAAGAATAGTCGAGATGGTGTTCGATTGAACAGGTCTGCCAGGGAGTAAAGTGTAAAGTGCTTTGAGCTGTCCTGAGGACTGGATACTGCGCTATATAAGAACTTTCCGTAGGCTTTTGTAGGCTCATCTATTAGACGGTTTAATTGCCAGTAATGGGAACTAGATTTGCTTTAAATATTTCTTCATTATTTCCTCAGCTGTAATTGTTTCTTTTGGTTTGTTTGGCAGGACACTCTGTGTGCGCAGGTAGGCCTGGAGATGAGAATGCAGAACAACATGAGTCGCCTTGTGGCCGAGTTACAAGTTGACATGCACAATCGGGTGCGTCCTCTTTGTGGCATATCGTAGCACTATGTATCCTATAATCTCTGACGGTCAATGCTTAAAGCAGCTTTGCTCTAAATATGTTCACTGTCAATGCACATCATCTCAATTGAGGCCACTCGACCGGATCTTATATATTATATTTTATTCCAAGTTTTTTTTTTTTTTTAATTTGGCAGCTTTTATCAGAACATTTATATTTGAAAATGATGTCATTAATTTAATGCATGCAAAAAACATCCAACTATCACCCACCCATAAGCAACATTATATTTGGATTTGTGCTTCAGGCTTGTGCAGTATTTTCTGTAATGAATCCTTTATTCTAGCAAGCTGATGTGAGCATTTGTGTAATTTAATTGTTATCATAAATAATATTTTATAAAACAATTTACAGGGCCTACTTTCTTTCACTTCTTTATGAACAAGAGCAATTCTCCAAACCTTATTTTGAGTGGGTGTGTCTGACCAGTTACACATGCATTTTGTGTGTATATTGCAAACTGTAATGATTGTATGTATTCAGACACATAATTAAATTACAAATGTGTATATTGCACACAGTAATGATTGTATGCATTCAGACACTGATAATTAAATTACAAATGCATTGCGTGTGTGTATTGCACGCAGTGACACTGTAATGGTTGTGTGTATTCAGACACTGATAATTAAATTACAAATGTGTTATGTGTACATTGCACACTGTAATGATTGTATGCATTCAGACACTGATAACTAAATTACAAATGCGTTGTGTGTGTGTATTGCACACAGTGACACTGTAATGGTTGTGTGTATTCAGACACTGATAATTAAATTACAAATGTGTTATGTGTACATTGCACACAGTAATGATTGTATGCATTTAGACACTGATAACTAAATTACAAATGCGTTGTGTGTGTGTATTGCACACAGTGACACTGTAATGGTTGTGTGTATTCAGACACTGATAATTAAATTACAAATGCGTTGTGTGTGTATTGCACACTGTACTGATTGTATGTATTCAGACACTGATAATTAAATTACCAGCTGTTCGATAAGATACGATACACACAAATAATTATCTGATTATATAAAAAAGTATATATTTACTCAGATGTCCAAAAACAAAAATATTTTGAGGATGTCCTAAAACATACAATGTCTGAATACCTACAGTCATTAAGGTAGTTCTAGCCGACTTGATACCATTTTGCACAATGCTCAAGCAACACTTTGGTGCTCATGCATGCAGGTGTCATTGATGTCAGCTGAAGCCTTACGTATGAAGGAACGCAAAGAGAATGCGATGGACGCATCCCATAATGCCGATATCACATTATTGAATGAGAAACACGCCAACGAGTTAGCTGCTCAGATGAAAGCATATCAGCAGGATCTCGTTGCACGCTATGAGAAGGATCACTCGCAGGTGCAGGCCTACAAGAAAAGGTTTGCTACATTTTACTAACATTTGATATATTGCTGTGTTTGCAGAATCCTTATAAAATGTTAAAGGTGCACAATCAGTTCGTTTGCCCATCGCCAATCCTGTTCTTTTATGTCCAGATGTGTAATGTGTGAATAGTTTAACTAGTGCTCACAGTCGGTTGAATAAAAAAATGCGTACTTGTTTTTTAATCCTAAAAAAGATTTGTCGTTACACCGGGTATAGCTGGCGAAAGCCAATTGCGCTGTCAACCTACTGCGCTATTCCGGTCACGTGCTTTACGCGAGATCGGCATCCCATGCATTCGAAAATAATAACAACACACACATGCTTTGGCGTATCAAGATGAAGATTCCAAAAAGGTTGTATGAAGGTACGTATTACACTATCACAGTTAGCAACAAGAACGCGTAGCCGTGTATTAATTCAACGAGAGTTGCAACTTGCGAAAGTCTATACTCGACTCGAGGTTAACTCTCAGACAGTCACCACATGATATCAGCCAGAGATTCAGTCTGAGACTGAGAGAGTGACAACGTTAATGAGCATAATATTTGATATGTATTGTATTTGGTAACGCAGGATCTTATTACTAAGCTATGTTATTCTGACAATACATACAGAGAGTAGATGGCGTGAGGTGCGTAATGACAAGAAACATTGCTTTGGCAGCAGGCCCCTGTTGATCGTGCAAGTAACTTAGTCAGGGAGCATCCATAATTTCGTTCAACAGAACGTCAAACACGGGAGTATTATATTGGTGATCGTAATTATTAAAACATTGTTTTGTGACTCATATTTTGATATTACTACTGCAGAATATTGTTTATTTGCATTGTATTTTATGCAAAATAATTAAGATTTTTATATGACAACCATGATGGTGATTTTCTTCAATATATAAATGTAAACGTGTAAATACGTAAAATATAAATACAGCTAGAGTACACTATATATATATACATATATATAAGGATTACACAAGAAAATGCATGCACTTATTTTCATTGTGGTCCTTGATGCCTGGCTATAGTGTATGTAATGCATTAATTGGTATTCTGTGATATCTTTCAAATGACATATGCCAGCTATTATTCTGTATTTACCAATATATTTATATATTCTCACCACAGCAATATATAAATACATAATACGTCACTTGAATTATTATATTACTAGATGCCACATTGCAACCCATGAATGAAACTGAGAGGAGGCAGAGGAGGGGCTAGAGGCGGTCACCCGGGCCAGGCAGACACAGGGAGGATACAGTCTGCGGGAGGGCCACATTTGATCAATCCAGGTAATTTCAAATTTTTAACAATCAATCACATATAAGTTATCAACAAATTTTAATGTGCACATTTAAATATACATTTATTTTCATACACATTTTAATAATAACATCTTAGACCTGAAAAACTAGGTTGATTTCTGCACTTGTATATTATACCCATTGTATCAACACACATATTAATACACCTTTAAAAAGTATTTAGCATATGGCAATGACTCTGAAATAAATTTATAAAATAAATTATTCATTCTTAAAGAAGATAGACATACATATTATGAACCTATGAATACTTGACGAGGAAAATACACTGTTAGCATCACAATAACACCTCATTTTGTCATTTCCAACATTCACCTTGACCATTAAACCTCAGGCTTAAAATGTCAAATATGTGTAGTAGTTACACATGGCAGACACTTACATGAATTTGTATACTGAAAAAAAAAAAAAAATGCACTTTACTGATGTTTTATTGATTAGCAGAATTCAAATCAGTGTATAATATTGACTACGATCAAGCGTAACTGTAATGAAATTGAAATTTTTTTAATTCATGTAATGACAATGAACACCTAGTAAAGAAAAATAGTAAACAAATTTTACCATTTTGAAAAATAGCATATTCCACTAATGTCTGCATGCTGTATCAACCCACCCCCTTCCTCCACCCGGAACAACCCCGGTAAACACCGACTGTTCCTAAGATATCAACATGTATAGATGCAGCTGTAGTAGAACATTTCTTGCTGCCTCTTTTCTTGTAAAACGCTGCAGATCATACATGAAACATTATTTTATATTTACTGATTATAACAATGAACAACTCCATAATTATTTACTCCCAACACTACTGTGATGCCTGTTTTTGTTTACTGAATATATGCTTTTCTTTACAGGATATTGAACTAGTGTGCTTAGTACTACTAGCTCTCCAAGTTAATATGGCATACATTATGGGCAGTTGTATGTCCAGGATCTCGGACAAGATTCTACAGCCATGCAATATGCTGCATATTAAAAGTTTGTCATGTGAATGTCCACCGAGTGATCCCAATTGTGTCGTGTGTTGCATCCGTGACAGATTCCCCAGTGCCGATGGGGTGTACACTGGCTTCCAGATCAGTCAGTTAGCTTGACTGACTGGAAACCAATGTAGAATGCAGGTTGCTCGACATAAGAATGTAGTGACGCCTGACTATCTCTGCAATTGGTGATGGAATGGTGGGTGCCAGGGTCTGGCAGATATGGCATGAGTCTTCGGACAACAATTGTCAACACTGCGAGAGAGGTTCAGTGTTGAGCATTCTTCGGTGAACTACATTGGTTTAGATATTGATGACACCAGCTTCCTGACGTTTTGCTGTACATCTGCATCTACCTATACCGGAGAAAAAGTGACAATTAGCATGGCTCTGACATGTATGATATTTTTATACATAACAACATATTTATCAAAAGTCAATAATACAAGGTATTTGTATTCAATTTAACTATAACTTTTACCAGTGTCCATGAAAAAATACATGAATTATCCAGCTTTGTTACAGTGGTTGGGTTTCATTGTCTTTGTGTTGCTGATAGTCAGTGGCAGCCAGAGCTGAGTTCTTGCAACATACACCAGGTACTTGTTACGTACAACACAACTTTGTGATGAAGTAATTGTATTGAAAGCCCTTTCACATTTTTCAGCAACAGTCTGTTGATACACTAACAGCAGCATTTCACTTGTTTAAATGATCTATGTATCATGAGGACTGTTATATATTTTTCATGCCACATATCATCTTTCTAAATTATTCTTTTTTATCACTGTTTTATATTTTTACAAATAATTTACATTACATTTTCATTTCTCATGATAATTAAACAACACTTGTAAGGTTAGTTCTGATATGGTGTAGTATCCAGTCCTCAGCGCTTTACACTTTACTCCCTGGCAGACCTGTTAAATCGAAAACACCACCTTGACTTATGTGGGAAGCATTCAGCCACACTGAAATTAATATGCAAAGACTATCCACCACTGTCTGTAGCAGGTACTCTTCATACAGCTGAGTAAACTAGAGCAATGTAGCATGTAGTGATTGTATAAGTAATTCTTAGTCACATGGCGATGACCCTGTCTAGTCTCGTCACTATTTTTTGCGAGTTGTAAACACACCAAGCATTGCACAAACTACACAATTTTCAAACTTGATATCATATTGATGTTTTTTTAACAAAGAATCGTAATATAGTTATTTTTATTTGATATTACATTTGTTCAACTAAACATCTTTCCAAGTAATTTTTTCTCATTGGTTTACATTTTATGGGCATTAAATATTTAAAATTGATGTTAAATACACATAATTGTTTAGTCACTAATTTTGTGAGTTGTAAACATATAAGGCATATATAAACTACAACTAGCATTTGATATCACATGTACTAACTAGTGTTGTTTTTTTGCAACAAAGAAACGTGATAAAAGTAACTGTTTGTTTTTTATATGTACCTGACATTTTTTCAACCTCTTCCTAATTTTTGTTTCTATTGTTGCTTTGCATATTATGTGCATGTGATGTGTATGTGATATTAAAAATTATGACATTATACATATCAATTGCAGTGATTGTACCTGTAGTTGTATTGTGCTTTTAATTTTGTAGTTAATCTCATCAAATAGTTTCAATAAAATGTTTTTACTTTACATTGTCTACTTTAATTCACATGCATTTCTAACAACAATATGCAATTTAACGAGGACACCCATTACAGCAAATGCAGACAAACAAAACAATCACATACTGGGGGGGGGGCACAAAAACCTCCACTGGTGGCCGAACCAAATGGTGTACTCTAAATTTTGTTGCTACCGAGCTGCCATAACTATAACTTCAGCCGCTCTGCTGTCTCGGCTGCAGTGGTGATATCTGAAGATGGGGGGGAGGGGGTGCTATTGAAACATTTTCGCCACTGCATAGGCATGATTATTATGAAAGTACAGTCACTCTGAGGTTTGGCTATATTGTTTCACGTGTATTTACTTGCACTGTATATACAAATTTCTGTTTGCAACAAATATTCCAAATTAATTTTTTTATAAAAGAATATTAAATTCAAAAAGTGAACTGCAAATGATTGAAAGTTTCACAAAAGCCCTATCAACCAAAGATGATGTAAATGTACCCACAAAAGATTGGTCAGAATAAAACAATTGTTAAAACCAATCACATATGTTCTGATGTCTTCCAATTATTATGCTATGATTTATATGTATATATATATCACGTTTGCATAGCAGCATCAATTAATACTTACGTTTGTTCTAACTATCCTGAGCTGCATCCAGCCTCAGGAAATGACTGGACACCTGAGCTGCCTTTGCTACGACCACTGATGCTCGATAGAACCACCACAGATCTTGTCATATGTGATGGCTGCAGTGGTGTTGAGGTAGTTCGCGCTTTTGGTGTTGAAGCTGTCAAACAAAGTCATGAATTGGAATATGGAATGAGTCAGATTATTTGTGAAAATGAACATGGTTTGACAGCACTACTACCCGTCAATATATATATATATATCATAAATCAAAATGGCGCCGAAACACATCGACCCTGATATTTCCGAGATTAAACAATCGCTTAACCACTTATGTAAAAACTTTGACGATATGAAAACGACCACAGCAAAATATGAAAGACAACTGGCCGACCTCATGCAGATGCTGAAAGCAAAAGATGAACAGATAAGTCAATTGAGCACTCGAGTAGAAACCCTAGAAACGGCCGTGAACAACCTCAAGCAGCACTCGAAGAAAAAGAACGTCGTAGTGACCGGTCTAAATTTCCACTCTTTCGCCCACACTGCCACATCTCGACCAAACACCAGAACGACCACCCCAGCCGAACAATCGACTGGAGAGACTGCAACAATGAAACAGAAGTTCATTACGTTCGCTCATGACAAGTTACATGTCGACATTCCGGAGGTGGAAATCACAACGATACACGACCTGCCCCAACGCCGAGACGGAACAACCTCCATTATCGTCCAGTTCCTGACCACCGAGAAATGAACAGAAGTCATGCAAAACAGAAAGTCACTGAAAGGAACGAACGTGTATCTAAATGACCATCTCTCACGCCTGAACAATGAACTCTTCCACCACGCCCGCACACTCCGCAGAGACAAGAACATCCACAGCACATGGACAACCAACAGCATCATCTACGTCAAGAAAACAGAAACATCCTCTCCAATTCAAATCCGTGGACAAGCTGACTTCAACAAACTATAAACAATGACTGACAACAATAACAGGGATATAAATCCAACATATGATGTGGATATAAATCTAGTATATGATGCCAATAATGGTAAGAATACACTACAACATGATCTTAGCCTGACAGATGATGTTGATTTATTAGGACATGATGTTAATCTAAATGTATTTCAACTCCAAGAAGTCAATGCACATGAGCTTGGTCCAATAATTGATCTCAATAATAACTTTTTTAATGATAACTCACCTTGTAAATATTATTCAAATCCACGATGGAGAGGTATCTCCAAAATACTAATGATAAACAATGTTTTAAATTAATTCACTTCAATGCAAGAAGTCTAAATGCAAATTTCAAACAAATTGAGAGCTACATTCATGTTTCTGATATAGTATTTGATGTAATTGCCATCTCTGAAACTTGGAATGATCCTAAAGCAATGCAACACCATAACCTACCTATGTATAAGTCTTTTCATGTGTGTAGAGAAAATGTTAGAGGAGGTGGTGTTGCTATTTACGTACATAACAGTATTAACTGCACTCAAATTGAAAGTAAATCTTTATCAATAAATGATATCCTTGAATGTATCACAGTGGAATTGATAATAGAAAACCAAAAAAATATAACAGTAGGTTGTATCTACCGCAAACCAGGATCTAACATAGACATCTTCTGTGAAAACATCACAAACATCTTTGGAAACACACACACCAACAAGACACTGTTTCTATGTGGAGATTTTAATGTAGACATCCTAAAACATGACAACCATTTAGGTACAAAACACTTTATTGACACCATGTATAGCTTAGGCCTGTATCCTCTTATCACTAAGCCAACAAGAATTACTCGAGACTCAACCACTCTGATTGACAACATTTTTTACAAATGCCATAAACAAGCGAACTTCAAATGGTATTTTAATCAGCGACATAACTGACCATTTTCCAATATTTACACTATGTGAATATGACATAACTAAAAGGAAAACAGAAATGCACAAAAAAGTACAAAATCATAAAAATGAAAACACAAATTCTTTTATAGCAGATTTAAGAAGTGAAATATGGGAAAATGTATTTAGCACAAAAGATGTTGAAGTAGCTTATGGTATATTTATTGACACATTTATGGAAAAATATGATAAACATTGTCCAGTCAGAAAAATAACCAAACAACATGTAATCAGTGATAAGCCATGGTTCACAACTGGATTGAAAAATGCTTGTCACAAGAAAAACCACTTGTATAGAAAATTTCTTTAAAATAGATCACAAGAAATGGAACATTGTTACAAAACTTATAAAAATAAACTAACTACAATACTAAGAAATGCAGAAAAAGAATACTATAGAAAACTATTGGATGACCAAAAACAAAACAGTAAAAAAACTTGGAACATCTTAAATACGCTTATTAATAAACAGCAAAATTAATCTTCTTATCCTGAATATTTTGTAATGGAGGGTAGACAAATTACCAACAAGAAAGACATAGCAGATGGATTTAACATCTTCTTTTCAAACATTGGCAAAGAACTAGCTGCTAAAATAGATCCACCAATAAACGGTGCCTCATTTCATGACTCTTCAAAACAAAAATAAAAACAGCATGTTCTTAAATCCAGTAAGTGAAGAAGAAGTCAGTAGGATCATTGGTGTATGTAAAAACAAAACCTCAACAGACAGTAATGATATAAGTATGAATATCATAAAGAAAGTTATGCAATCAATTATTATGCCATTAACAGCAATATTTAACATGTCGTTTGAAAATGGAGTCCTTCTAGAATGAAAGTAGCCAAAGTCATACCTATATTTAAAAATGGTTCAAAAACAGAATCTAACAACTACAGACCAATATCCTTGTTGTGTCAATTTTCCAAAATACTTGAAAAACTATAATAAAAGACTCGAAGAATTCATTGATAAAAATGATATCTTATTCAACAGTCCATACAGCTTCCGATCCTCAATGTCCACCTCACATGCATTGATTGACCTGGTCGAAGAAATTAGTACATCATTAGATAAAAAAAATACACACTTGGCGTTTTTGTTGACTTAAAGAAAGCATTTGATACCGTAAATCATTCTATTCTAATAAAAAAACTAAATTTCTATGGTGTTCGTGGTCTGGCTGAGAAATGGGTAGAAAGTTATCTACGCAACAGAAGTCAATTTATCAAAATAGATGAATGTTCATCTAATCTCCTAAATATGTCATGCGGAGCACCACAGGGGTCTGTGCTAGGCCCAAGACTGTTCATTTTATATATTAATGACATATCAGAACTTCTTAAATTTGTGCTGTTTGCAGATGATACCAACATATTATATTCTGACACGGATGTACATAGACTAAAACATGTTGTTAACTGTGAACTAGATAAACTATATACATGGTTCACCGTTAACAAATTGTCTCTGAATATATCAAAAACCAACTACATTATCTTTGGTAACCGTAAGATCAATATTGACTTAGATATAAAATTTTGCAATCACAGAATTAATAGAGTTAACATGAAAAAATTCCTTGGAGTAAACATTGATGAAAAACTTACCTGGAAATATCATATAAACAGTGTGAAGACAGCTATCTAGAATAGTTGGAGTAATGTATAGAGCAAGTCATATCCTAGGAAACAAAAGTTTACTTACTTTATATTATTCACTCTTCTTACCAATAATGAGTTACTGTTGTGAAGTTTGGGGAACTACGTATATCACCAATGTACATTGCATTACAATCTTACAAAAGAGGGTGATTAGACTGATATATGGAGTTAATAGGCTTCATCATACCGATACGTTATTTAATAGATGTAGAGTACTAAGATTTCAAGACTTAATAGATTTTAAGATCTTGTCAATTATGTATAAAGTGTATAACAATTTACTAGTACCTGTCAATGTGCAGTGTTTGTTTACTAAACAAACTTCTTCACACTTTTCCCGAGTTCAATATCAATATGTCCGACAATGTGTTCGAACTAACGTTAAACTAAAGTGTTTAGCAATCTATGGTGCAAAACGCTGGAATTCATTACCTTCCAGTACTACAATGGTGTCAACATTTCATGCATTTGTTTGTAAATTAAAAAGGAACATGATTGAGAAATATAACTAAAAACAGGTCATTGGTCAAAAACTGTATATTTAATTCTAATTTGCACTACACTGTTATCAATAAGTGAGCATATCGCAACTAAAAATATAAATTATTAATTGTCAAATAAGTACTACTATCAATGTGTTATTTTTGTGTATTTATATTGTAATAGCCAATAATAACCAACATTGTACTATTATGTAATATCTGCCATATTCCATGTGTTGTATGTAAATAATTCTTAGGGGTATACAAATACAAGAGTTTCTTCAGTATACCCCTTTTTTCTGACATACTCATTCTGATATACCATATACACTGTATGTATCTTTTGTTGGAAAAATAAACATTTACTTACTTACTATATATAATATTATATATGTGTGTGTGTGGTATGTAACTTGTAAATTTTTTAATTTCATTAACAGGTAAAAATATGTTGCACGGTCTTTTGCCCAATGGTCATTTGTCAAGCACTCAAGTGTGAAAAGGTCATTTGCCCAGTTGTTAAACAATTACAATGATATGAGAGTGGCAAAGTTATTATTGTATATATATTGTAAAAGTGTAGTACGTAACAAACAAATAGACAATTTATAAGTGTCAACTTATTAACTAAGTACAGGTAGAACATAGATGGGCTGGAAAGAAGGTTACAGGAAACAAAGTCACAGAGTAATTTTATTCAAAAAATATAAAATAAATTAAAAAAATTGCAATTTTTCACTGATAGTTCAACAAAACTTAGTTTGAGGAATTCAATAGTAAACCATACAAAATACCCAATGCCTTAGTTGTGATCTCAATGTGTCATTCACCTAACACGGCTAATTAATGAGGAGGACATTTTGCTGGCAGTGGGTGAACCCATGGCAGTATCCACAAAGTTCTACTGTTTACTCAAAGGGTGGATTACCACCTGTTACCATCCAAGGATCAATATCCCCTTTGTTCTTTAGCTGGACTGCAAGGTTCCACTGCAAGCTGGCTAAATTTGTCTAAAGGCTGGCCGAGTCACTGTAAGTCTTTAGAAGAACATTCCAGCAGTTAGTCATGTCTCGTATAAGAGCTACAAAGGCATTTTATTATGGATTTCCTGGTTTGATTTAACAAACAAAAATTATTATGGCCTTTCAACTACTTTCAACTGTAGTTATTAACTAGAGGTTTCTGACTGAGAAAGTATGTTCCTTGAAGCGAAGCCTCTGTGGCTTCAGTATCATCAACGTGCAAACAATTTGTAAACTGTCCTGTCAGAAACCTAGCTGCCAATCCTGACTGTATTTGAATTGAATCATACAAAGTAAAATGAAGTGAATTAATTAAATGAAACGGAAAATAAATTTACAAAATTGTTCTACAAAATGTATGAATGTAGAAGTATAATAATAATAATTGCTTTATTCACAGACTCCATGCAACATACAAGTACATTATCATGGTTCTATAGTTGTGTTATAAACAACAGTTACAATGTACAGAATGAAAAATCACCCGTCAACAAAATGTATATACAGGGAACTGAACGAGTATTTCCGTATTCTAGACATGTATTTCACGTTACTATTAATAATTCTACGAATCAATATGTTTTTTGAGAACTGCAGTCGGCATATAAATCTATGTCAAATTTCTGATAACAGCAGCACAGTTAGGTAAATTACTGTTAACAAGCATTTCACTAGCACTACAGTATCTGTCATAACCTAACACCATTCGAAATATATTGTTGTAAAAGACACAATTTCCTGATAGCATAGTTATGAAAATTCAAAAATGCATGTTATTGATAAATTGTAATGTTTTGGATGTCATTTTTTTCGTGAAAGACCAAAATAAAAAACAAAAAACAGAACTTCTATAATTTACATGTACAAAAGGATTTGTAACTTAACAAAACATGGGCTGCAATTCTTTGTATAGTAATTCTCTGCTCTCTCACATAAATCAGTCGCAAGCTATCGATACATGTTATTGTTATGGACATTTTCACAGTATTGGGGGGTGGTGGTTTTCTGAACATAATAAGCAACATAATAATTCATATTACATTGATACAAATAAATATGCGTGGCTGAAGCTGACTACTTTGAAATTACTAACCTGTCTCTAGAAGAAGTTTTGCGAACGCAGCGTCTGTTCTTAGACTTAGTCTTACTCCAGCTATTTCTTTTGTGACTTGTGAAGTTGTGTCGTTCTACAAATCCATACTAGTTTATCCCAAATAAACCGTCTGGTGCAAATATTGTCATTGTCTGCGTAATTTGGCCCTTTTTCGCTGAGTCGGTGGCATATGTCCAAGGACGTCCCATCGCCGGCGTAAATGCCATAAAATAAGAACGTGTTATATAAACACTTGCGAACACTGTACTATCAACAAAAACGGCTTGATCGAGGCACCAATCTTGAGGGTCAGAGGTCAGTCTCGCCCAAATTCGCGAACACGATACTATTATATGAAGTTTCCACTTCCAGATGCACGTCCAAGTTCAAGTAAGTGTTGCTAGTTTCGACTCCTTCGACTCGAAACCAAATTCAAAATAGTTCGCAGTTTGTTTATTAATTTCAGCAAAACGAAGTAGCACAAGTGCACCAATGAACTAGGATATTATAGGGGATACTTGATAGCTTTGCTTTTTCGGGAAATTAGTCAGAAAAGCGAGGAGGTTGACAATCGAACTGATATTGCAGCTTTAACATTTAATAACCTTTGATCTGTTACTGTATTTGCAGAATCCTCATCATTTTTAAGGTGTTAACATTTTAATAACATTTCATATGTTACTGCATTTGCAGAATCCTTGTAAGGTATTTGTCTGGTTTATTTGATCAATATTGTTGGATTGTTACTCTTACTATTTCCCTCATATAAATTATGTGCCTATTAAACAAAATTGCTTAATATTTCTAATCATTATACACAAAAGTAAAATATAAATTTATAGTAAATTAACTAACTAAACCAAGGCATCGGATGGACAATACGATGGGTGAAAATAAAGTCACAGGAAACAAGTTTTTTCACTGATAATTGAACACAGCAGCGTGGTGGGTTTACACAGGTCTGTGTGATGCGACTAGTGCTGTAACGTAGTATGTAGTTTGTGCTTCATACCCTCGCTTTCAGCTACAGCCGCCAGATAGCTCCTCGGGGCGAAAAGGGAGCTGTGTGCATAAGTCTCCCCTGCTGGTAAATAGCCTCTCCATAGACAAGACTAGCACAACCTCCTTGTGGTACACTGTGGATACTGGGTACCAAAGCATTTAAATAATCAAGCATAGTCACTCGCGCAGCGCCCTCTGTTATTCATGAGTGAAAATAATGATATTGTATACGCTGCCAGTTCAAATTCAAAATGGCGGATCGCTGAGTGACTCTGCTTGGTAATTTAAATGCTTTGTGGGTACCTTGCAGCCCCAGGCGAATGTGCTGGAGTTCTCGGAGCAGGTTGGAGCCTTAAAGGTGCAGTGTGCAGATGCTGTACCATTCCAACTCCCAAATATATGCAAATTGTACTCGGCTGGTGGGGGTCGTAAACGTAAAGTTATTCCCATTTTCAAAAAAGGTGATAATTTTAGCATTGACATTTATTGTCCAAATTCAATCTTGCCAGATATTTTGAAAGGATAGTGTTTGAGCAAATACACAAATATTTCCATTCCAATATGTTATACTGTAATAGCCAGTACGGTTTTAGAAAGAAACATTCCACTGAATTTGCGAAATTATGGATAGAATTATACAAGAGCTTAATAAATCGGCTACCCCAATTAATATATACCTTGATTTATCAAAAGCATTTGACACAATTGATCATAATATATTGTTACATAAAATACATTACTATGGATGAAATGATACGACACTTGATCTTTGTAGGAGTTGTTTATACAATCGTAAACAATATGTAGAAATTGAAAATGTTAAGTCTAAAGAAACAAATATCACCACTGGCGTTCGACAAGGTTACATTTTCGGACCACTCTTGTTTATTATATACATCAATGAAATAGCACTTTCGAGTGACATTTTTAAATTTGTAAGTTATGCAGATGACACTACCCTTACTAGTACACAGAGGTCATTTAAAGTTTCAGAAGGCCAAATGCAAAGTGAAAATGTTAACAAAACTCACAAAGATTAACAATTGGTTGAAAACAAATAAACTTTCACTAAATTATGATTTTTCATATGCCTCAAAAGAAAGTAGAGTACCTTCTATTAGAAATAGATGGGACAAACATTGAAGGTGTAAATGATTTCAATTTTTTAGGCATTACTATAAATAACCATTTAAACTGGCCGAGTCACACAAACAAAATAGCAAATAAAATAACTAAAACAGTAGGAATTCTAAATAAACTCAAACATTTATTACCACTTCAAACATTATATATTATGTATGTATATATAATTCTCTTATTCTCCCTCATATTAATTATGGTATCCTCTTATGGGGTCATCAGGTACATCGAATTTTAAAATTATAGAAAAAAGCAATGCGAATAATATCCCTACTTCAGCAGCTAAAATTCTACTACAAATTAATTAACAATTAGTTACCCGAATATTTCAAGATTATTCCTTGCACACACAACTATGACATTCATCAACACAACACACGTAAACAAAATGATCTGTGTATGTCTAGAGTCAAACATGAATTTGCCAAAAAATGCATTAGATACCGCATAGTTGAGACAGTTAATAATACACCTGACGTTATCATTCAGAAAATTTATACACACAGTCTACATGCATCACTTCAAGTGACATAAAAGATTACATTATTCTAAATTATGAATCATGCTGTTTTATCCATAATTGCTATATTTGTAATTCATAAAGCAATGATTATAATTTACTAATCTGATCATACTATGTACATGTTGTTATTGTTTACATTTATGGGGTGGCTCCAGTGCTAGCAACAATATGTCTTAATGGAGTCTCCCCAACCTTACATATTATTCATATTAATGTATATAATGTATATATGGATAATAAGGTCAAATAAATTGAATCGTGGTTCTTGTAAACCTGGCTGGTAGCCCACCAAAGAGAAGGTAACTCTGATTCCAAACCTCTGCTGCCACACTCATTTGTGAGAAAGGCTACGGGAGTAAGCCCTATATATCCAGAGTGGTGTCCCGAAGACGGTTTCGTGATCATGCTGTCACTATTCCTGCAGCCAAGCTGGTGCCAAATGAGAGGGATCCTGACGACTGGGCAGCCCAGGATCTCGTACACTTTTACCCAGGCCTGTGTCCAAGAGAGGCCTCTCCAGCCTCATGTTACAGCATGGAATTAACATGAGAGACAGCAGATATGAGTCATTTATTTGACTGCTCAGCCATAGCAGACGCTGCCACATCTTCAGAAACTGAAAACAGGGCACTTCAGCATCGTCTCTCGAGACTAAGCTCTGCCTACTAATCGAACACGACAGCATTTGAAGCCAGAGTAACACAACATTTTAATATTCTGAAGAAACTCGGACCTATATCTTGCACATTTTCATTGAGCAAAAGTGAGATTTATAAGTGACATTTGACCAAAACTATGCACCAAACGTTTCGGTGTTGTCTTTAATTTTGATGAAAAAGATGAATTCACCAAAAGTATTTAATATTTCAACTTACATGAGTATTTAGAGTTGTGAGTTTTTCTGTGACTTTTCTGTGACCTTTTTTAATATGGCATATCCTGCTGATGAACACAATGGAGGTATTCCATAGCTCAGTTCGCTATCATGTAATTTGCCAAGGCTCCTGTAATATCCCATCTGTCACATTGTGCATCTCACCTTTAGTTCCATGTATTGTGAGCAAGTGATCGGTTTCCTCTCTACAGGATTGATGAAATTGGGAGCCAAGTGAAGACACTGAGACTGTACAATGAGGCGATTAGACGGCAACGGTAAGTGTGCGTCAATCATACATTAAGGGTCATTCACAGATGGCGACATTTACCTGTTTGTATGGAGTGATCTAATTCTTAGACCCCTTCACCCTAATTTGGTACTTTAAAATGATGATAATTGTCCAGATATGAGACTGTACACATGAAGGATATAAAATAATAACCATCATTATTGCGCACATTTATCTACAATCACTATGGTTATGCAATTCTCATGCAATGGATATTTTATTAGTATGCAGTCTTTAACACGCTTTCCGTATGCTCGGTATGACTAGATAAATGCCGACATTAATGAATGATCCCTTATTTCCCGTGATATTTCAAAGATCAACTTTGTCAACCTTGAGCACAATTTTCTCCAATTTATAAGGCTATCTCAAAATCAACAGTACATGTAAAATTTAAACTACACCAGTTCTCGGTTTTACAATTACTGATAGAATGAGAAGTTGAGGACATACAGCAACAACCTTTAATTTACTTGATGTGTGTTTCATAATGTCCAACTTGAATCTGAACACTACAGTGTAATCTGTGGGTGGAGTCATGATCTGCTCATTCAGATTGGTATATTTTTTGCATGACCACATTTTGGTGTACAGTTGAACCTCACTTTACGGTCACCTCGCAATTAAGGTCATCTTAGGATAGTCCCAAAGTATTTTTGCAATAGTAAAATATAGGAAATTAGTCTCACTAACCTCGCCCTTCAAGTCACTTGGTATCACTCTGCATTCTGCTATTATTGCAAAATCTGAGACATCACCGACCTATTTTCAGCTCGGGGCTTGATACTTTAGCTGGCTGTCCTCAACACATCAAAACCATTTCTTGGTTTTGGCTGTGCCTGAGGCTCAATGCTAAGGCTGGTATTGCCAGAATCAGGCATGTTATACCATAATAAATATGCATCTGAACGCCTTACCATGTGTATCATATTATCATTATGACTGGCGATGACCGATGCTGATGTAAACAATGCGTTGGTGTGCGACAGTGTGAACGCTGTCCGGAGTCCTGACCTTGCTCTCTTTCCACCCTAGTCACACCTGTATCACAAGATCTACCAGTGCAGTGCTATCAAATGTTTGACAGTATAACAAATGTCTTTGATGCCTTTCCATTATGGAATATTATATGCACTAGCATTTTATCATGCAGATGACAGTTGAGATTGTCTGCCATCCGTAGCCAGTGTGTAACAAGACCGCTTATTGGGTGACTAATTAATGATCCCCGCCATTTGCCAATCATGCGGGCGGATACAAATGAGTTTGGTAGTGCATAGATGTCATCATATACACATGGCTGAGTTTTAGTTGCCGTTATTTATTTAGTTATAACAAAAATGTAACAAAACAAACATTGATTTAAATATCAAATAAAAAGATTAAGCTTTAGAGTTGTCCTATTTTTCTAGGTAGGGTCGGGTTACCGGAAACACAATGGTGGTTAATCAGATTGAAATAAAATAAAATATGAAATTGCTGGCCCGAACTGGCCCGACAGCCTATAAAAAGGCACCAAGCCAGCGGACCAGTGTTAATGTTAATTAAGGCCTGACTTTGAACACCTTAATAATCTAAAATCAATTATTTTTGTACTGTCTGTTTTCACACACGTATTAGTTTTACCTGTCCAAGTTCTTACATAATAACTTCATAATGACTATATGTCTTTGGACACCAATAATATTTTGTTTTATGACAGCTGATAATTTAATTACTTTTATATGTCCGAATACATACGGTCATCACAATAGTCTTCATGCATTAACTGCAGCATGGCTGAATGCTTTCCAGAGACATCAAGGAGATGGTGTTTGATTGAGCAGGTCTGTCAGAGAGTGAAGCGTACAGCGCTTTATCCTAAGGACTGGATACTGCACTATGTAAGATTAGAACATACATTTTACCTGTTTACACAGGGACAGTTTGACTTGCAGGAAGTTCCTAACTGAGCGTATGAGGGTGATGATGCAGAATTACCACCAGGAAGCACTGCTGCTGCTGGAGATGCGCTGTGGAGGTTCTGAGAACGGAGAATCACAGGTGGGTCTTATCAGGACTTTATGCAATAATATCCTATAGTATTTTCTATAGGATTTTTGCGCTTTCTATAGAATATTTCCTATAGGAAATATCCTAAAGTATTTTCTATAGAATATTTCCTATAGGAAATATCCTACAGAATATATCCTGTAGAAAATATTCTGTATGACCTACTCATTAACAGAGGTGCACGTTAATCTTCAGATATTTTATTATATTATATATTCAAATACATTAATCAAACAGGCAATCTACAGTAATATCCAAGCATATTGAATGACCAAGTAAAACTAAATACAAAATAAAGTCTATTGAGCATACATGTACATAAATGCAAGCAATGCTAATAATGACACCAATCATTTCTCAAATCCTTATGTATACATTATAATACAATATGAACAATTAAGTATATGATAAATACAACAGACTATTGAGCATACATGTCAAGAAATTAATCCTTAAATTCTCGTGAACAGTAATGAGCCATTATCTGAAATAGCACAGACTACATGTCACAATGACATTCACAACAGGGATAGCAAGACAAATATTGTTGGAAACAATAAATATATTACTGCTAAAATATACATCAATTAACATCCATGTAGGAAACAAATTAAACATGGTATTTTCATACATGGTACAAACACCAAAGATAAACCATGGTACTCCATTTGATATTGACAAAGAGAGCAAGGAAAACGTGTGGTAGAAAGAGAAAACCGAAATCACTTGGCATGATAGTGTCAAGAGGGTAGGGGTGAACAGTTGATAGTGATTCTAAGTTGTTTCTCAACACTTCTAGAATGTTAGATTGGAAACTGTTGTTGGGTCAGTCATTCTGATTGAACATAATTGGCATGGCTGAATGATTTTCTTCCATTACTTTGAACGTGGCGTAACACACTGTATTCATAAACTCATGCATTATTACCAGTGTGTAACAATAGTATATATAGGAAGAGTTTAAGGACAAAATACAATAAACGTCTGGTGACATATTTGCCTAGGCAAAATTGCAGAATTGAAATGTACAGTAGAACCTGTCTTGAGTGACCACCACTTCAGCCTAGCAAAAGTGATCTCTCAAGATGGATGGTCGCCCATGACAGGTCAATAAACATTGAAAATATGGTCAATGTCAAGAGGAACCGAGAAAGCAGGTGGTTATCCAAAACAGGTTCTACTGTAAAAAAAAACAGTTTGGGTCTAGATATCAGTCATTATGATTTTGTATTATTGAGATATTCAATATCATGTCAATTTTAAGATGATATTTACAGTATATTTACACTATTGCGCTTTGCCCTGAAACCTTACACATGTCCCATATTTATTGATCAAATAAATTGATTCCGAGTTCTGTACTGCAATATACATTATAATTATGTTATCATAATATTCAATAATTCAGAATGCATACACACAAACACTATCACTTATATTGGTATCATTGCTGTCAGAATGGACACATCTTGCTTTTGGACATCAGTGATGACATCAACCTGAAATAAATTGAACAGAACACAATAAAAATACAATATGTGTGGCTTATATTATATATCATAAATCTAAAAAATGGAGCATTTTGACAAATACTTATATTCTGGATCTGGAAAATTATTTAGCAAAGTCCTATTACAATGTTGCACTGTGGTTGTATCTCATAATATCCTCATCTACAGGCCCAACAGGTGGTAAGTCCACTACAGGATGGACTCATTAGCTCATTTATCCCATGCATGGGATCTTTTACTTCCTCTGGCAGACAACAGGTAGAAGGGACCAATGGCTTAGTGTCTTTTCAAAGAGAATGACATTTCCCAAGTTTTTTAAAACTGTGGCTGACAGTTGGATTCGAGTCCAGTCCCCTCGACCGGTCCTTTACCATTTGGCCACCAGTTCCCATTATCGACAGTAGTTGGTACCCATATTATTTTTGAGCAAGTAGGTCTAGTACTGTGACCGTAATCTACCTTTAAATATCACTATTATCAGGCTTAGTAACATTAACATTGTCAAACAGACAAGTAAATTGTTAATATTTTATTATGAATCAACATAAATAGTTGTTTAAATCATTGGCATTGCCATTGGGCATCACATACATTAGCATAGACTTGATGTTTATATCTAAAAACGTGAATTATATACCTACACGCTACACTAGTCTCTAGCTGGCTATGCATCACAAAAAAGTAAAACGGCCACAAGGCACAATAAAATAAGTTCACATCGTTTCAGTTTGAACTTGAAACACACACATATCATCGATCACATATTTGCATTCTATTGTCATTTAATTTAGGGTATTTTTTAACAGTCTGTTGCATTTTACTTGTTTTTATTAGCTGTCATTCACGTGGCCATGGCAATGCAATTGGTTACTTGGTACGTAAATCGAAATGAGTGACAATTGGGGCAAATCTACTCTAGTGGGCCGAGGCCACTCTACTACCTGGCTAAAATAATTGATAAGAAAATAATGCTCGTTGTGTACCTCAAACACTAATTGACATAGGCAAACAATATGGGGTGACGGAATGACCGATTTGGTATAGAAAACGAGGTAATATCGTTGCATCGATGCAGATTGGAATTGGCGGTTGCACAAACGGCTGTCTAACTATTTTGTAATATTGTTAACAGTATTTTACTCTGTGGATCAAATAGTTATAAAAAATAACACAGCAATCCTTGGCAACATCCTACCGTTTGTCTTGTGGCATGAACGGGGGGCAAAATTTCTTCATTATGATTCTGTACGCAAAGGACCGCAATCTATCGACTTCTTCCATTTGAACGTTGCACGCCGAAATGCCTCGCGGGTAATAATATTATGGGATGCGGTATTGCGGCGCAGATTCAAAACTTAATTACGCTTAGCTGAATGTTTCGGTATAAAATAATACAGTATCATCGTTTTAGTTTAAGACATACTGACATACATATCGTAAGAACCTGAATTATTATAATCTTTATACTGGTTCAAACATCCATCACAATGTTTGAGCCAGAAAAAAATATAGAAAATTCTATAGAATACTCTAGGATATTCTATAGTTTTCTATAGATTTCTACAGAAAACTATAGATTATATAAAAACTATAAATTCTATAGAATATTCTATAGAATCCTACAGAAATAAAAGACGCCATATATGCTATAGGATATTCTATAGTTTTCTATAGATTTCTACAGAAACCCCAAAAACTATAGAATATTCTACAGAATTCTACAGGAATTACACTTCCAGTGAATTCTGTAGAATTGTCTGTAGTTATCTATAGAATTTTCTATTGTTTTCTATAGAATCCTACAGAAAACTATAGATTCTGTAAAAACTATAGAATTCTATAGAATATACTATAGTTTTTTTTATAGAATCCTACATTAAACTATACGTTCTCTAAAAACTATAGAATTCTATAGAAAATTCTATAGAATTCTACTGAATATTCTATAGAATTCTGTAGGAAATAAAAATTTCCATAATTAATTTATAGTTTTCTATAGAAAACTATAGAAAACTGTAGAATACTATAGAAAACTATAGAACACTATAGGAAATTTATAGTTTTCTATATAATTTTTTGCTAAGGGTAAAACATCAGACATTACATACTTCAGGAAACTGTCAGCTACATATGTAGGTATGTAACGTTGCCCGGAGGATAGGCATGTTTGCTAGTACAGGCTGTACGTGTATTAAAATGCACTTTGAACAGTCTTAATGACTGGATACCGGGTTATATAAGAACTTATTTTTCCCTTTTTCTATAATTACAGAAAGGTTGAACCAACAATTGGGGAATGTCTGTTAGTGTTATAGACTCCTATTTTAATTGATACACATGGATCCATCAAATGTGGCTTGCTATTGTGTAAGAAATACCTATCCAGTGGGTTTGTATGTTGTTGCAGAAGTCAGAAACGTTCATCAGTACGACTGTTCCTAGCGAAGACTTCCATCAGGCGTTAGTAAACAGCCTTCAGACATACATCAATGAGGAGGCGTTTGATGCAGGCCAGACACAAGACAGCGATGAGAATGAGCTGCAGGTGACAGTGTCCTCAAGTCTTACCTTATGTCAGACTACTGACAGGTGAGCTTAGAGTGGTCCAGTGACTGTCGCTCACAGGCCCTTAGCCAGAAATAATTTTTTGCCTGTCTTGAATTAATAAAAAATGTGACTTTTAGCATGTGAATGGCTTTCATGGAAGCCATTAACATCAATAACAGCCATTATTGGTCAGTTTAGATTTTTCAATGACAAACTTATGTCATTTGAACCATCTATTTAATTAATACTGGTCCATTTGAATTGTTTCACTACTTGTTGTGCCAATGATAGGAATTAATGTGGGCCTCTAGACTTGGAACTATTAGTTAATCTAGTGGCCAGCTGGCCCCCCTCTAAATTCCACCAGTCTATCAGTATAATTACCAGTCTTGGCCAGTCATCTGCCAGTCTTGAAGACAGGTAGACGTGTCTCTGGCTAAGTGCCCGGTTGCTCATGGACACATGTTGGCCACTGTGGTCACTCAGTGTCCTCCACTGGAGTACAGCTCTGCTGACTCCACCTGTCTGTCTCCATACTCTTCTGTCCATCATTCCCACTACTCTACTAGTTGTAGCACCCCATCTTCTCTCAGTCTGTCGAGTTGGAGCTGTTCTAGCTGTCTTCACTTATTCTTCCATGTACCATGTAGTTTGTGATAGCTGATGCTTGGTGTGTTCTTCTGTGTGTGAGTGTAAGCTAATGTTACCGTTAGAGATTTGACACATCTGTTGCTCATTTCCCAGCTCGTCTTCGCCAAAAGAACAAGACGAGAACCAACAAGGCAAGGAAGTTAGTGAGTATCTTGTCTGTATTCCAGCCAGGGTAAGACAACATTAGATTTTACGTAAGCGGCCTTTATAACGTTTCCTTCATTTCCTGCAGAGTTCTCTAACAATCTTCTTGAAATTCTCATACCTCGTTTTTCAGAAAAATCCACCCAAACCTGATACCCCTCAATTTTGCCCCAGTCTGCTGATGGATTTTTAAATATTGGTGCATCCTGGGAAATGTGTGAATGTGCGAATGCGTGAGTGACTATTGTATATTTATTGCTACCTCGTGAAAGATTTAAAGCAGTGCTGGGTAGTACATCCGGTATTCACTGGACCAACATGTCACATGTAAAAGTGTTCGAAAAAAATTCACATATCACATCAAAATGCTTATTTTCAAGGGCACTCTTTAATTTGGTAATGGTGGACAGATCCTTAATGTGGTCTTACGCCAGCTGTTTCCGCTGTGCATAGTTTGTCGATTGCTTCATTGTATATGTAGGGCTGTAGATCTCACCATTGTATATGTTAGGCTGTAGGTCACACCACTGTATACATAGGGCTGTAGGTCACACCACTGTATACATAGGGCTGTAGGTCACACCACTGTATACATAGGGCTGTAGGTCACACCACTGTATACATTGGGCTGTAGGTCACACCACTGTATACATTGGGATGTAGGTCACACCACTGTATACATAGGGCTGTAGGTCACACCACTGTATACATAGGGCTGTAGGTCACACCACTGTATACATAGGGCTGTAGGTCACACCACTGTATACATTGGGCTGTAGGTCACACCACTGTATACATTGGGATGTAGGTCACACCACTGTATACATTGGGATGTAGGTCACATCACTATACATTGGGTTGTAGGTCACACCATTGTATACATTGGGCTGTAGGTCACACCATTGTATACATTGGGCTGTAGGTCACACCATTATATACATTGGGCTGTAGGTCACACCACTGTATACGTTAGGCTGTAGGTCACACCACTGTATACATTGGGATGTAGGTCACACCACTGTATACATTGGGATGTAGGTCACATCACTGTATACATTGGATTGTAGGTCATACCATTGTATAAATTGGGCTGTAGGTCACACCATTGTATACATTGGGTTGTAGGTCATACCATTGTATAAATTGGGCTGTAAGTCATATCATTATTTACATTGGGCTGTAGGTTGTACCATTGTATATTTTGGGCTGCAGGTAACACTATTGGGCTGTAGGTCATACCATTGTATACGTTGGGCTGTAGGTCATACCATTGTATATGTTGGGCTGTAGGTTGGGCTGTAAGCTGTTGATTGAACTGTTGTATCATTGGGCTGAAGTTTGCTCCGTTGGCTGCAGAAATACACCAGGCAATACCTGTACCAAATGCTATGCACATGTCATGGATTATCTTCATCAAAAGTCTGCTAATTTCTCCCAAACCTGCAGTTGCCGCTTGTTGAATATCTAATGTATTATGTCTTGTGCTGTCCCCAGTCAAAAGCACATGCCGCAGAATAGTATCCAATGAGTGACTTTGTGGTTTGACAAAGTGTTAATGTTAGTCCTTGTGATGTAAGAGAGCATGGTGTGAGATGGGTTCACTTGTTGCAGGTGAGGTGAAAGAGATGCCAGCATTGACTGTGTGTCAGTCATCGTTGATGGCCCCAGGGCACAAGTCTCACTCTTCCATGTGTCAGATGCAGGCAACTACTGAACAACCACTGCATAGCAACATCTTAATGCTGTCAAGGTTGACAGCCGAGAGTGAATCTTCTCAAGATGATGACCAACAGCATCCTTCGTCTTGTGAGGATCGAAAGTATACTACACTCTGTGAGAAACAACAGCGTTCTTCGACCTGCCAGGATCAACAGTACTCTACGCTCTATGAGGAAAAAACATTTTCGACCCAAGGTGTCAAGCAACATTCTTCGTCTTGCAAGAACCAACCGCTCTCTTCGCTCTTTAACGATCGGCAGCATTCTATGTCCAGTGATGACCGACAGCATTTGTCACCATTTGATGACCGACTGCATTCTTTACCCTTAGATGACAACCTGCATTTGTCACCCTTAGATGACCGACAGTATTCTTTACCCTTGGAAAACCAACAGTATTCTTCACCCTTAGATGACCGTCAGCTTTCTTCACCCTTAGATGACCGTCAGCTTTCTTCACCCTTGGAAAACCGAAAATATTCTTCACCATTGGAAAACCAACAATATTCTTCACCCTTGGAAAACCGACAGTATTCTTCACCCTTATATGACCGTCAACATTCTTCACCCTTGGAAAACCGACAGTATTCTTCACTCTTAGATGACCGTCAGCTTTCTTCACCTTTGGAAAACCGACAGCATTCTTCACCCTTAGAAAACCGACAGTATTCTTCACCCTTAGATGACTGCCTGCGTTCTTCACCCTTGGAAAACCGACAGTATTCGTCACCCTTAGAAAACCAACAGCATTCTTCACCCTTGGAAAACCGACAGTATTCGTCACCCTTAGAAAACCAACAGCATTCTTCACCCTTGGAAAACCGACAGTATTCGTCACCCTTAGAAAACCAACAGCATTCTTCACCCTTGGAAAACCGACAGCATTCTTCACCCATGGAAAACCGACAGTATTCTTCACACTTAGATGACTGCCTGCGTTCTTCATCCTTGGAAAACCAACAGTATTCTTCACCCTTGGAAAACCGACAGCATTCTTCACCCTTGGAAAACCGACAGTATTCTTCACACTTAGATGACTGCCTGCGTTCTTCATCCTTGGAAAACCAACAGCATTCTTCACCCTTGAAAAACCAACAGTATTCTTCACCCTTGGAAAACCGACAGTATTCTTCATCCTTGGAAAACTGTCAGCATTCTTCACCCTTGGAATACCGACAGTATTCTTCACTCTTAGATGACCGTCAGCTTTCTTCACCTTTGGAAAACCGACAGCATTCTTCACCCTTAGAAAACCGACAGTATTCTTCACCCTTAGATGACTGCCTGCGTTCTTCACCCTTGGAAAACCGACAGTATTCGTCACCCTTAGAAAACCAACAGCATTCTTCACCCTTGGAAAACCGACAGTATTCTTCACACTTAGATGACTGCCTGCGTTCTTCATCCTTGGAAAACCAACAGTATTCTTCACCCTTGGAAAATCAACAGTATTCTTCACCCTTGGAAAACCGACAGTATTCTTCACCCTTAGATGACGGCCTCCGTTCTTCACCTTTAGATGACCGTCAGCTTTCTTTGTCCGGTGACCACCAACCACAGTGTGTGCCCAGTGATGACCAACAGAGTTCTAGAGTGTGTGAGAATCAACATGATGCGTCAGCATGTGGGGACCAGCATTGTCTCACAATTGATGATTGTGATGTCCAATATGAGATGACCATTGCCGCAGTGATGACCCACTTCAGCATGCTGCAGCGGGAGATTGAGCAGCTGAGGCAGCAGCAGCGGTATGAGAACATAGTGGCGCAGCAGCTGAACCAGCAGCAGCAGCAGCAGCTGAACCAGCAGCAGGAGAAGACGAAGCAGCTCCAGCAGCAGTTGTTGCTTCGGGTACAGACACCAAAGCCGGCCGCGCGGTCAGTGGAGGTGGTGCCTCACAAGGACTGCGACCAGCAAAGTTTCTCACCTGAGGAGACCATTGTGGCGGCCGCTACACAGTTCCACACACTGCAGTCACAGCTGCTCGACATGCAGCGCAGCTTGTTGTCACCATCACAACAGCTAGAACTAGGACAGCACAACTGCTTAGCACCACAGCAGCTGGAACAAGGGCAGCAATTACAGCAGCTGCAGCAGAGTTTGTTGGTACCACGGCAGCTGGAATTAGAGCAACACCAACAGCAGCTGCAGCAGCAGAGCTTGTTGTTACCACAGCTGCTGGAGTTAGAGCAGCAGCAACAGCAGAAAAGAACAGTTGAGGAAAATCTGTCTATGACAGTGTTTCTGGAGGAATGTAAGACATTGTCACGGGAAACAAAGCAGCAGCTTCGACGGCAGCAACGGCAGCAGCGACGCCAGCTGCGACAGCAGCTTCGACAGCAGTTGCAACATGTGGTGCAACTTCAGCAGCAGATGAAGACGCATCTACTACCGCCAGTTGAGCTAGCGTCGCAAGTCTTCCCCAGTGACAAGCACTGGCAGAATCCAGTACAGAAGCTCAAGGAAGACTTCTCCAACCTACGGCACGGTGGAGGGAGGACATCACCACGCCAACCTGCACTGGGACTCGACGACTACACTAGAAGGGCCTTCAACAGGCTCAAGAGGGAAGAGGCTGGTGACATGAACTGCCTTGTAAATGTTACATCATTTACTAGTTCACTTTCTACAACAAACTCTTGTCAGTAACTTACAACACAATTCTTACTTTCACCATTTTCTCTGTAGTTTGTGTCTACAACAAATTCTTATTATCTTCTCCATTTTGTCAGTATTTTATGTTTACAACAAACTTGTTATCTTCCATGGTTTGGCAGTAATTTATGTCTACAACAAACTTATCTTCTATGGTTTGTCAATAATTTACGTCTACAACAAACTCTTATTATCTTCTATGGTTTGTCAGTATTTTATGTTTACAACAAACTTTTTTTTTTATGGTTTGTCAGTAATTTATGTCTCCAACAAACTCTTGTTATCTTCTATGGTTTGTCAGTATTGTTTATTTACAACAATCTTGTTATCTTCCATGGTTTGTCAGTAATTTTGGTCTACAACAAATTCTTGTTATCCTCTATGGTTTGTCAGTATTTTATGTTTACAACAAACTTGTTATCTTCTATGGTTTGTCAATAATTTACGTGTACAAGAAACTGTTATTATCTTCTATGGTTTGTCAGTATTTTATATTTACAACAAACTTGTTATTTTCTATGGTTTGTCAGTAATTTATGTCTACAACAAACTCTTTTTATTTTCTATGGTTTGTCAATATTTTATGTTTTCAGCAAACTTGTTATCTTCCATGGTTTGTCAGTATTTTATGTTTACAACAAACTTGTTATCTTTCATTGTTTGTCAGTAATTTATGTCTACAACAAACTGTTATCTTCTATGGTTTGTCAATATGGTTTGTTAGTAATTTATGTCTACAATGAACTCTTGTTATCTTCTCCGGTTTGTTAGTATTTTATGTCTACAACAAACTCTTGTTATCTTCTCAGGTTTGTAAGTAGTTTATGTCTACGACAAACTCTTGCTATCTTCTCTGGTTTGTCAGTAGTTTATGTTGAAAACAAACTCTTGCTATCTTCTCCGGTTTGTCAGTAGTTTGTGTCTACAACAAACTCTTGCTATCTTCTCCAGTTTGTCAGTATTTTGTGTCTACAAAATTTATTATTTTTGTTCACCATATGTTTTCGGACACCTCTGGTAAGATAATTTGTCTTTTGACACCAATTAGAGATCTTCTATTAAGTATCACAAAACACTGTTAATAGAGTCTATGAATTATTTTTCAGTAAATGTTTTCGGACAGTTGAGAATTAAATTATTTTTATGTATCCGAATGTAGCTTTTATGGAATACTGTAATGACTGTATGTATTTGAACACTTAAGAATAATTATATTATGAAAACATACAATGCAGAAAAATAATTCTTAGATACACTGTGTGAGTACATGAACAAGTCTTGACGTCATGTCATCCCCATTATATTACTGTAATATTAACAGGCCTTTGTAACTTCATACAGTTACCTCGTATATCAGTGTCCGAATAACAAAAATATAATTATGTTACGGAGGTGTGTGAAAACTAAAGGTACACAAAATAATTACTTTTGTCAATATTTTGGGTGACCGAAAACATACAGTGTCCAACCACATACAGTCACTGCAGAATAGTTTGCACTGTGCAACCTGTCTGAGGATGGCTGCTGTCAGATGTTTGGCTGTCCTGTGTTCCAGACACAAATGACAAGGTGAATTACGGAAACCGTGGTTTTCATCGGCAAGTCACCCTGGATGCGAGTGGTGAAGTGGCTGGTGGCTAGAAGACACCCTTATGTGGCCCAGGTGGCCAGAAAGCACCCTTCAGTGGCCTGAGTAGCCAGAGGACACCCTTCAGTGGCCCGGGCATAGTCGCCGAGGAAGATAATTAAATTAATTAAAGGCGTGTCACAGTGTCACTGTTGTTATTCTCATCGTTTCCCCTGACACCATGGGGTGAGGCTGGTCTTGGTACATGTCCAGGACTTTTTTCTTTGAATGGATTGATGACCTGGATATTTCAGCTGCATTCTGTGGTCATCTTTTGCTGACGAAAAATTACAGGTGTGTCACATGACTAATGACACCAACAATTCTAGACCACGATGAGAACTGGCACAGGAGGAAGATTAAGGTAATCAACATCCACAGACGGAAACCCACGTTGAACCGCAATGTCAGCCAGGTGCGCCCACCAGTCCTTCAGTTGGTGTCACATGACATTGGTCATGTGACATCCATACTTTTCAGTCTTCTGAGGAAGATCACGGCATGTGGTTGAAATATCCAGATCAAAATATGGACCAAGAGGCCCTGAAGTCCTTTGAACTATATGTGACCCCAGCTGACCAAATGAGTGATAAGTTGGAAAAATTGAAACATCGTTTTCTTACATTCTTGTAAAGGTGCTTTACACGGTTTCAAAAATTGGCGAAGTTATGGACATTGAATATGGTAGGGATCAAAAAGTGAAAATGAAGAAAACGGCTGTTGAAGTTTGACAATGTATATGCAAATGGATTGCATGGAAATATTACATGCATGACATTCAAATTTAGCACACAGTATGTAAGTTATGTTGCAATGATACACTGGAAGTACAAATGTGCTGCTACAAAAAAATTAACAAGATTGCCATCCAGAAAATTAACTCCAGATGGCAGGTGGACAAGGAAGTCTTGGCTTATAGAGAGTCCAATACTTTTTTATCTACGTGTATCCCGCTCTTTTAAGGTGTGTCAATTTTATTTTTAAACATTCACGCTACTAGCACCAACACAATCAGGAGATAATCTTCCATTTATTTGCAGTCCTTTGTGAGAATGAGAATTTTCTTATATTTAATCTACACTGCTCCTTTGCTAATGTAACTTCATAACCTCTGGTCCTTCTATCTTTCTTAACTGAGAAAAAATATTTTCATAACCATTCAATATTTTAAACACTTCTATCTGATCTCCTGTCAATCTCCTGGTCTCTAGTGTTGTTAAACAACATTCTTTTAGGCGTTTTTCATAACTAAGATCCCTCAGTTTTGGTATAATTTTAGTTGCTCTCCTCTGTACTCTTTCTAGCATATCTATGACCTTCTTGTGATATGGCCTCCACGCTTGAATACAATATTCTAAATGAGGCCTAACTATTGTTTTGTACAGTGGTATTATTAGCTCTTTTTCCTTATACATTATATTTCGCCTAATTAATCCAAGGATTTGATTTCCCTTTGAAGCGGCAATACCACACTGCTCTGAAACCTTCATATCAGCACTAATGGTTAACCCTAAGTCCTTTTCTTTTACAGTAGTACTTACTACAGTACCCCCCATTGTGTACTGTACATCTCGTTCCCAAGTCCTGTGTGGAGGCATTTACATTTCCCAAAATCGAACATTTGTCAGACCATTTTATCAACCTGTCGAGATCATCTTGTAAATGCTGTCTATCTCTATCATGTTTAATCCTTCTAAACAAGTTTGTATCATCCGCAAATTTCAACACCTTGCTTGTTATATCATCGTCCAAATCGTTGATATATATTAAGAATAATACAGGTCCCAGTATTGATCCCTGTGATACCCCACTCAAAACTGATTTCCAGTTTGAAGCCGTAATCTTTGATGTGGCACTTTGTCGAAAGCTTTCTGAAAATCTAAGAAGATGATATCTACTGGTGATCCCTTGTCTACCCACTTATTGATATCTTCCAAAAAGCATAACATATTTTTAAGCATGACCTCGCTTCTAGAAACCCATGTTGCGATGGGTTTAACAAGAAAATCCACCACGTGATCTTTAATTAGTCTTTCTAATAATTTACAAATCACCGATGTTAAACTAACTGGTCTATAATTATTTGACTTGTTTCTCGAACCTTTTTTAAATAACGGTATAATGTTTGCTTCTTTTCATTCTAAAGGAACCACTCCCTCTTCTAATGACAAGTTGAAAACTGTTGCAAGTGGTATGCTAATTTTTTTCTACAATTTCCAATAGAAGTTTGGGCGGAATCCCATCCACTCCAGGTGCTTTATTATCCTTCATAGCCCTTATTTTCTTAGCTACCATTTCCGGGGTTACAATTAACTGACCTAAATAGTCTGATTTCGCCCCCTTGAACTTAACCTCTGGTACTGGCAGTGAACTAATATCTCCCCTGGTAAACACCGAACTAAAATACTCATTCAGGTCTTCTGCCATTATGAATCCCTCTGATATTATATTTCCAGCACTATCTTCTAGAGGACCGACCTTATCCTGAACTTTCTGTTTGTTCCGAACATATGCATAAAATCTCTTGCTGTCTTGTTTTATATTACAAGCTAATTTTTGTTCATAACTTCTCTTCTAATTTCAGTTGTAGCTTGGTTTAGTGCTTCTTTATAAATGTTGTAGTCTTCCACATTTGTTTGTATTAATTTTTTATGGCGTCTTTCAATAAGTATTTCTTTCTGGAATGTTTACCTTGTTTTTTAAAGGGGACAAATTTAGCGATGATGCACTCATTTTCACTCTAAGATATTCCAGCATTCTGTTGCTGTCTTATTCTTCAGTGTGTACATTGTCCCAATCTATCTGCTAAATATTTCCTTATATCTTCCTTTGTGGAAATTTCTCCTGAACTGCTTTTTATTATTTCTTTCTGATTTTACTTTGATAATAAATGTATCTGGTTGTGATCACTACTTCCCAGTGGCTTATATAAGTTGACATTGTCAACTAATTCATTATGTGAGGAGAAAACTATGTCATACACATTCTCACCCATGGTTGGCTCTAGCACATGTTGAGAAAGGAAAATGTCTTGTACAAAAACTTGTGGACCTCAGTCCCCGTACTCTGTAGAGATTTCCATTGTATATGAACATAGTTAAAATCTCCCATAATAATACAGTCCCATTTGCTAACTTCCCTTATAGAGTTTTGTACTTTCTCATTCTCTTCTACACTTATGTTTGGACTTCGATAAACTAACCCCACCGTTAACGCTGAGTTTCCTGTAACTATGTTACACCAAACAGCTTCTTCGTAATCTGCTTCTCTTTCTAATTTTATTTCATAAGCCTGGATAGATTCTTTAATATACAGAATAACTCCACCTCCCCTTCCTATTCTATCTTTCCTAAACATTACATAGCCTGTTTTAGTCCCAATTTGGCATCTGATATATCAGAGGTGGCCCATGATTCGGTTATACCTATTATGTGAGGGTCAATATCTTCTGCCATAATGTTTAGTTCACTTCTTTTGTTTACTATGCTCCTTGTATTTAAACAAACACATTTATATCCCGATTCAGAACAGTTTTCCAGGCTGTTCTTTGCCGATTTATTTCTGCTGTCTATCTATGCGTCCATGCAGTTTCAGGCTTCTCTGTTACCCCCCCCCCTGTGAATCTAGTTTAAATAGATGCAGCCTGTCCCACTGTCAACATATTGCAGCAGGTTCTCTGAGAAAACTGCTGCCCCTTTTCCATTTACATGGAGGCCATCTCTCGTGTACATATCTTCCCTCCCAACAAACTATCCCCATAAATCTACGAATCCCACCCCCTATTCTTTACACATCTGCTTAACTAGTGCCTTGATCGCCATCCTCTTGCAGTTTCTATATGTTGGCCCCCTTCCTCCAATTACTGGCAACATTCCTGAGAGAATAATCTGTTCGACTCTTGTCTTCTTTAACTTCCTAACTAATGGTCTGTACTTCTGTACTATCCCTGTTGTTCCCTCCCTGTCTGCATTATTTGTCCCTACGTATACCCAGTAGACACTCCCTTGCCATGCCCCAATACCTTCTCTACCCTTTCAGTTACATGTTCTATCATAGCCCCCGGCAAACAAACAACGACGTCCTCGCCTTCGCTTAGTGTCTTATCTGTCTTTCTCAGAATAGAATCGTCCATGAACATCCTCTCTTTTGTCAATGCCCCCTCAATCACTGCCTCGGAGTAGCTCCTCCCGTTTGTATCTGTCTAATTGTAGTGTTGTCCCCCTGTCATCTGCTCTCCTGTCACAATCTCTTCCGTTCCATTCTTTCCTGACGCTGTTTCTCTTGTCACCTTTCCTCCTGTCATCGTCCCTCCCAACTTCTCTTCTGTCACATTTACTCTCACTTCCTTTCTTCCCGTCATCTTTTCTCCCATTGCATTTCCTTCTCTCCTCTCCCGTCTCTTTTTCCCTCCTACCTCTTTCTCTACGGACACTTTCTCCCATGTCACCTTCATGCCTGTCACATTTCCTGCCGTCGATCCTCCAATGTCTTCCCCTCCGATCACCTTTCCTCAGTCTTCTTGCCACTACTCTGCTCCTTCAGTCTCACGGTTTTCCCAACTCTCTCCCTGTCGTCTCTCTCCATTCCACCTGTCTCCTTGCAGATGCTCGTCTCCATCCCCTTCACAATATCTATCAACCTAGCTACCTCCTTCTCTAAACATTCCAACGCCCTACGCACTGGAAGGTGAATTCCTCTTCCTTGGTCTCTGCCCATGACTTCCCACAGCCGGATAGGACAAAATCCACCCAACTGTGGCAGTCGTCGCACACCAAGTGTCGCTTTGCCTTGACTTGCCGCTTGCAAGGCGCCATATCAGAATGTATTTAATAATCTAATTAGATATTAATAAAATAGTTTAGTCAACTATGTTTACACTATGTCTATGTAGTCTTTAAAAAGACTCTACTGTGCACAAATGTTACACTTTACGTACGTAAGATTGCCTTGTTTATTTTGGTTACAGCTGACTATCTATCCTATCACAAATGCTAACATTACCGGTAGTGACCTAATTTAAATACAATTAATTGCTTTATGCTAGACTGCCTTATTTATTTAGGTTATACAGCGCCCTAGCGAATACGTGGGACATTAGCTACAGTTACCAAGTTATGCCAGAATATGTGTAAACAAAATGATAACACAACATGACTGAAGGTTTTGCATATGCACATGGATAGCTTGGAAATATTGCGTGTATGGCATTCAAAGGTGGCTTATATTATGCATTAGAAATTTGGTGCTTAGCTAATTATATCATTATACCTGTAATGATACAAAAGGTGTATTACATCAGAACGTCTCACTCCAGTGCCTTCAGTTCATGAAGCCCACAAAGCACTCACTCTCCCACACTGGGCAATAAACAACACCCCAGCCCTGACCACACCAAGACTGACCAACAATAAAACAATAAACTGTGGCCATGAGTGACCACTCCCGCCAGTGCTCACTGACCACACACATACCTAAATTTAGTGCTAAGCTAGCCACCACAGTGATCATAGGGCAATATCCAATTATAAATAGAGATCAGTGCAGGAGCCTTAGAGCAGTAGGGAAGTACTAGGAAAATTTAGCATTTTGTGAAGCCCTGGGGTGCCCTTAGAATGACTCAATCAAATACAGATGTATTGTGCATAGTGGCAGTACCCTAAGATACGTATATGCAACATTTTGAGAAAAAGTTGCTGAACGGTTTCTGAGATGCGGCAGCTAACGGCGCACGGCGGAGGCAGAGTGATGGTATAAGTCTGCTGGACCTTCGGCCCAAAGGACTAAAAATAGGCAAACTTTTAAAATTTACCAGTTTTTGGGGCACTGGGCCCTTAGAATGATTCAATCAAATACAGATTTCTCGTGCATAGTGGCACTACCCTAAGGTATGTCTACGCAAAATTAGAGAACAAGTTGCTGAACAGTTTCTGAGATGTGGCAGCTAACGGAGCACGGCGCACGGCGGACGCAGAGTGATGGCATAAGTCCGTTGAACCTTCGGCCCAAAGGACTAAAAATCGCAAATCAATGGTTTCTTTGGAGTGATTTAAATCAAATGATTTTAATCAAACAACCCCGTTGGTAATTATTAATCAAATGTTTTTTGGTGAATCATAGTTACAGATCATTAAGGGTTATGATGGAAGTAAAATGTTGACATGTTTAGTGTTCACTTATTGCGCTATGTTTTGCATTTAGAGGAATAATTATAATAGAAAATGAAATGTTGTGGCACATATTTTTAGTCCTTTGGCTGAAAGTCCAATGGACTATTGCCATCACTCTGCGTCCGACGTCCGCCGTCCGCCGTTAGCTGCCGTATCTCAGAAACCGTTCAGCAACTTTTTCTCTAATTTTGCATATACATATCTTAGGGCACTGCCACTATGCACGAGAAATCTGTATTTGATTGAATCAATCTAAGGGCTCCCTAGGGCCTCCAAGGACCCCAAAACTGGTAAACATTTTGCCTATTTTTTCAAAAACTGTTCAGCAACTTTTTTTCTAATTTTGCATAGGGTGCGCCACTATACACAAGAAATCGGTATTTGATTGAATCATTGTGCAAAGGTTTTACATTATCTAGTGATGTGGTTTTGAGAAGGGCCCTTGAGACCACCCCAACAGTAGATGTCGTGTATTGTGCCAGAAACTGCCCAGGTCTCACTCCACTCTGCATTGTTCCATTGAGACCTTGACTAATCTTTAATTGGTCACAGGCAGAGCAGACACATTTGACCGCTGTTAAACTCGGTTGCCTGCAGCTTTTAAACTGTATCTTCAAAACTATTGATTTTCTATAGTTGCAAGTTGTGTTTATTTTGATGTTCATTTAATTATTATAAAATGGTGTGACTGTGGTGTCTATTGGTTAAAGATGTATTGTCACCTGTAGGTGACAAACATAGAAAATTTATATTCTGGACAACTATAGAGTGAAATATCCTACACTTTATTGATATCAAATGCATTCTACTGTTCTGTTTACACTTGCCATGCCTTGTGTAGACATGGTACTATGTAAATCAATCGTATCAATATAGACTAATAATTACAGATTCACAATATAGTTGACATCTGAAACAACCAAATGTCAACCATTAGAAAAGTTGACATAGTTCCGCTATACACAAGAAATCTGTATTTGATTGAATTATTCTATTGTCATCAGCATATAGTAGAACATACAATTTCAAGAAAATGTCTACATCATCATCACTAAGGTTGTTGTAAATTTCACCAGCTGCCATGTCAAGTCCCTTATAATTATGACTAACAGTGTTCAAAATTCAGGTAAATAGCAAATAACAAAGGAGACAAGTTTTCGCCTTGCTGTACCTCTACATCACATGGGAAGAAGGCTGACACAGCCTGGCCCTGTTTTGTTTAAGTATTCATTTATAACATCAATACCACATGCCTTTTTGTTTTTGAGTGTTTTGATTTGCATTAGTACCTCATTTTGCGTGAATGGTCTGTTTATGTGTTCGTTTGACTGGGAAATCTTTCTTAGATCAAAAGGTATCTCACTAGCTGCAGTTTCACTTTCAGGTTTTTCACCGAGTTTTTCAAAGTGGTTCATAAACTTATCCAGTGAAATATTTCCAAATTTTTCACTGCTGTTACATATTTTATTAAGTATATCCCAGTATTCTGCAGGCTTGTTATGTTTTAGGTTGCGCAAGTTTTCATTTTCTATTTATGGTAGCATTTTGATATTTGTTTTATAAAGCATTTATACCCACTAGCCACTTCTCTTAACTCTGCATTAGCTTTGTCGTTTTAAATTTCTTTAGTCTACCTTTTGCTCTCAAATAACCTGTCCTCTTAGTTTTACACATAAAGACATACTCTGGCATAACTTGCTAAGTCTTTGTAGCAGCACATTTGTACTTCCAGTGTATCATTGCAAAATAACATATACTGTGTGCCACATTTGAATGTCATGCATGTAATATTTCCATGCTATCCATTTGCATATATAATATAAAACTTCAACAGCCGTTTTCTTCATTTTCACTTTTTGACCCCTACCATGTTCAATGATCCCAAACTTCGCCAATTTTTGTAGCAGTCATAATTTTTGAAACCGTGTAAAGCACCCTACCCAACCTTTACAAGAATGTAAGAAAACAATGTTACAATTTTTCCGACTTATCACTCACTCATTTGGTCAGCCGGGGTCACATATCGGCGTGTTAGTCCAAAGGACTTCAGGGCCTCTTGGCCCATTTTTAAATACGTGCATTGATGAGAAACCGGGAATTACTTTTCAGTGGCCTAAGAATAAAAAATTTCACAAACTCCCTGCTTATATAATTTCATAACAGAAAAGACAACATCCAACCTCCATATAAAACAACTGCATAAAAATAGATATCCACGCAAGACACAGACTCCGCATGTGACAGATGTTGTAGGGAAGGGGTTTAGCTGTCAGGTTCTGTTTCTGGCACAATACACAAAATCTACTGTTATGGGGTGGTCTCAAGGGCTGTTCTCAAAACCACATCACTAGATAGTGTAAACACAATCATTCAATAGTTTGATTTTTTTGGTAAGCTTGAAGGTGTTTTTTTGGCAAGTCTCGATTGGGGTGCTGCATTGGAGGTTTTCGTAGAACCTCAAGGTGGGAGGTGGGCATGGGGGGGGGTCAAATCGAGGTTATTGGAGAGCTTCAAAGGATTGTGTTTGGCGAGCTTGGGGGTGTGCAATTGCATGGACGTTTTTGGTAAGCTTAAAAACTGGAATATCGCCGTGGAAAAATTAAACAGCACTTCATTCCTTCCGATGTCATGATCCGACAGCGTAGTGGTGCTGATCGAAACTCCGGCTCAGCCCACCAAATATAAATTTCGTTCCAGTGCCCATATAATTCTACAGATTTTCTATAGAATTTTGTAGAATCCTATAGTATTCTAGTATAGAGTATGCTACAGCAAATATATGACAGGATTATTCCTCAATATTCTGTAGATCGAATTCTGTAGAAAAATCTAGAATTCTACAGAAAAGCAATAGCCATTTTACTTTCTGTAGAATATTCTGTAAAATATTCTATGGAATATTGTGCAAAAATCCTACGTCGTATTTCCTGAAGTATATATTCTATAGATTTTTGTTAAGGGCACATGCATGTCATCTATGTCTATATGGCGTGATTTTGTGTCAATAGAAATATGTCTAGTAGTTGTCAATATGCCGGGGTACACCACGGGGTACACCACTACATACATATGATGCGGATGTCATGCGGAGGTTACATATGATGCAACACATGAGCGCGGCAACATGCTGGACCTGGTTATCACGTCGGGAACATCTCACGTCATAGCCACAACAGTTGAGTCAAAAACTCTTCTCACTGATCACCGTGTGATTGAATGCGGATTACGCCAACCTAAACCAGAGCGCATGACGCGACGCGTCCAATACCGCAAGTACTCGGCCATTGACGGCAGCCGTTTTATCGCAGATCTCGCGGCATCACATCTTAACGTTCCTGAACAAAATCCTGAAATTATCCTCATCGATACGATGGATGCATACATAGCATCGTTAACACTCATGCCCCAGTAATCTCGCGGACTATCACGGCTAGGCCGAAGACACCGTGGCATACAAGCGTGCTAACTGACGAGAAGCGGGCATTACGTCGTGCTGAGCGTAACTGGTGATAAACTGGACTGACTGTACATCGTCAAATATACACCGGTTTGCGCAACGCGTTCCGAAAATCACTTAGGACTGCACGATCGCATTACTACCGTACTGAGATGACAAGTGTCGGTGGCAACATCCGACGTGTCTACCAGATCGCAAACACACTACTTGGTCGAGCTGGAGACCGACCGCTACCCGAGGACGCTACACAAGCTACTGTTTCAGCGAAATACCAGAAGAGTTTCTCCGAGAAGATCGATGCGTTGCGCCGCAATATGACCCAATCGTCAACTGAAGACGTTGTGACGAATGTGGCTGCACGTTTAATATGTTTCGAAGCTGCTTCACCGGCAGACGTGAAGAACATAATTTTAGCATCTGCTACCAAGTCATGCGAACTGGACCCGCTGCCAACGTCACTCCTTCAACAGAACATTAAAGCGCTGTGTCCAGTTATTACACTCATAATTAATGCGTCGCTCTCCACTGCTTTAGTCCCACAGTCGATGAAACACGCCATCGTAACGCCTGTACTGAAAAAAACGAGGTGCTGATGTCAATGTGCTGTCTAACTTCCGCCCAATATCGAACATTTCGTTTGTGGCGAAGACAATGGAGCGCTTCGTCTCAAGACAACTGCAACGCTTCCTGAACGATAATGGCATACCGGGCGTCTACCAGAGTGCCTACCGACCACGCCACAGTGCGGAGACAGCACTCTTACGCATTCACAGTGATGTGGCGTAAGCGATTGGTGCTCGTCGTGGAGTACTTCTTGTGTTTCTCGATTTAACAGCAGCCTTCGACACAATAAATCACGATATCTTACTACGGAGACTATTTGGCTATGGCATATGCGGCGAAGCGCATGCGTGGTTGGCGTCATACCTATATGGTCGTACCTCAGCCGTGCGTGTCGGGAAAGAAGTGTCTGAGTGTACCGTGATGAGATCCGGAGTACCACAGGGGTCGGTTCTTGGGCCGGTGCTCTTCAACGCCTACATTGCGCCTCTAACGAATTTACTCAACCGACACGACGTACAACACCATCTGTATGCCGATGATACGCAGTTATACGTCGATTTTCCACCGCTTGAGTATACAAATGCTCTCATCAGAATGGAGGCTTGCATCAGTGAAGTTAAAACGTGGCTCTATGACAACGGACTGGTTCTCAACGAGAGCAAAACGGAAGCAATTGTTATATGTTCATCGAGCTTGCGCAGACCAATACTCATTGATCATGTCGACATATGCGGACAATATGTAGCGACATCGACCATCGTCCGTGACCTTGGTGTTGCAATCGATGCTGATTTATCGATGGCGACGCAGGTTGCAAATGTATGTCGAAGTGCTTACTACCATCTCTCGAGAATTGCTCCTGTACGAGAGGCAATGACGACCAGTGTCTGCAAATGTCTTGTCCATGCACTTGTGACATGCAGCATTGATTATGGAAATGCGATGCTGTTTGGTATACCTGACCGTCTGCTGCACCGTCTAAAGAGAGTCCAACGGTCAACCGCTCGTGTTGTGATGCAACTTCGACGAGGTGACCGGCGATCTATCACTGCGGTCCTACAACAGCTACACTGGCTCCCAGTGAGAAAGCGCATCGAGTACAAGTTACTCATGGTTGTACACACGGCACTGTATGCAGGCACGCCAGCGTATCTCGCGTCACTGCTACATCGCCGGGCGTTTGCATGTGCTGGGCCGACATTGTGGAACTATCTGCCTCTGGAACTACGCGCGATTGAGAACACTAGACAGTTTGGAAAATTATTGAAGACATTTCTGTTCTCAAACTAACATAATCAGACATCATTTAACCTTTGCATTATTCATGCATATAGTTTTAATAAATTTTTAGTCTTATTTATCTCATAATCACATTTTAGTATCTAATAAAATTATTTAATGTAAATTAGGCTTTTTTTTTTTTTTTTTTCCAGTAGGTTAAGCTGTTCAGCACTTTTGCTAATCGTTTATTTTATCATTGCATTTACCCGTAATTTTACTATACTTAGGTTTATATATATATATATATACAGTATATACTAGGATATTGTTTGCTAATTTTATTTATTTTCTTATTTATTTCTCTTAAATGTGTTTTTATGTTTCTTAGATGATTGCCAATTTGTAAATACCCGTGAACAGGGGTCATTAGTCCCGGATTTGATGGTGTATAAATCAAGTCGGCGTAAAAAGCGCTAAATGCCAATTAGTTCCGCCGACTAGCCCCCGACTTCTGCCCGCGCTCACCAGCTAGTACACACCTACCGACTCGACCCAACCGTCGGTGCGCGGCGTGGCCCTTATGGAAAATAAATCCACTATAAAATATGCGTTTTGCCGTTTACTCGAGAATGGCACCTTTGTCCGAGAGAAATCTGATAATTTTCGACTATAGACAAAATCAAGGAATGTATGGATGCGTCCACACATATTCTCACCAGGAGAGCGATTGGCAATCACCCTCCGATTTCTGGCTACAGGTGATTATTTATTGATATTAAACAGACAGTTTAAGCTATACGTATCGCTAATTCCGTAACTTATAGGCACTGACGTCAGCAGAATGTGCTGGTCACATGTTCTCCATAAAGTGTCGTGCCGAGATACGTATACGTAAATACGGATAGAATGGCACCCATAAGTAATTACACTACTTGTCGTTTTTGACGTTATTTCACAACAGACATGCTTTCGAATATTTATAACTTAACAGGGCATGGAACTAGGGGCATTGCGACTTTGCTATGGTTGCACGATTGATATCGCTGAGACTCTGAACAACTGTTTTCAACACGTCCAGCTCTTCGTCCTGGTCCTTCTTCGACCCCTTTCTCCTTTTGCCTTTCGACTACCGTTTGCTCCCACATCAACATAAAGAAACTTATAGTCCGTCTTAACTAGTACCATCATCACAACGCTGAAACTATGCTTATGTTTAAAATAGGTGGATCCCGAATTCATAGGTGGCCTTATCATCATGTGCTTCCCATCAAGTTTCCCTACGCAGTTTGACGTATTTCACCTATCTAGGAAACTAGTCGCGACGGCCGTCCACTTCTCTGCTGTTGAGGGACACTGAAAACATGAAATATGATTTGAAAATTACGGATTAAATTACATTAAAAAAATTAATATATATATACCGGTCACAATCCCACACACAGAGCCAAAGCACAACGCGATTACGTGTGTGCCTTCGTCAACTCCCAAGTTGGAGCTGTGCCATGGCAGTGGGAAAACGAATGAATGCACCTAATGACATGATGCCGGATTGTTTCTCGACTTCAGTGTTCAAGGTTATTTAAAACTTAAATTTTGCTAAATGCTAGACGTTTTGAGCTTGGCCGTAGGCGGATTTCAGCAAATAAATACATGTAGAATCGCACAAGGTAAGGCCAGTTTAATATACCCTTTCCGGGTCAGACTATTCTAACACAGACCTACTTTAAGTTTAACTTTGAAATATTATTAAATTCAGTTGATATGGTAAACATAGACAGTGGTAGGGCCTACGTCTACAGTGGTAGGGCCTACGTCTACAGTGCCGTTTACTCCAATACGGAGCTTAGAACGTAGACGATTTCACATTATAATAACATTAGCAGGAACAAACAAGTTCGACAGACACTGAACGTTTGAAGTAGGCAATGTTGCGGTAATAACCTAAGATTGTTTTTACTTACCGACAGTTCCAAGTGTGGAGGCAATCTCTTCTAAAGCCTTTGCTTTGGCATTTCTGTTGGAATACGACTGAGATTAAATATCAAATAAACAAGGCCAATTACGCAACATATCCATTCTCGCGCGCCAGGGGTCGCTGCTGCTGATTACGTCAGTGTCAACCAGCAGTACCCCCTGGGTGATCGCTTTGCGAAACTCTGAATTTAAGCTCAGCCTATGAAATCGCTCACTAGATCAGTGGATATCGGCAGGTCAGGTGGTCATAATAAAACTAATTTCAATCAACCGTGGCTCGTGTTACATGCAATGTTTAAGAAGTAGAAGCAATTATTCGAATACACAATACCGCTCAGCTGCTCGTGCTAATGGGCGGACGGGTCATTATATATTGGGATTCCCAGAAGTCGTTTATCCGTCTTCAAATTGGGACGGGTATTTGCGCTGTTCTCACGGGTGATGCAGTCGCGACTGGCGAAGTCAATTACTAGTTTGACTCAGCTAACTTCCGCACTTCGCGTAGGGGATCAGCCAGGGCTAGTTTCGCAAACAGCCCTGGTGAAGTTGAACATATCGACAAGTGCGTCCTCCATCAACTCGTACCAGAAATCAGCCATTTTCACTAGAATCAAATCATCTCTTCAGTTATCTGATTCCTTACAATTCGTAAATCACAATCGGAAAGTGCCGCACACCATGAACATGTTCAATCGCTACGATTGCATCCAACTCGACTAGGCAATCGTAGTCGTAAGCACACGCACACCGCCCCGATTACGCACGATTGTCTACGCTGCGACGGTCGAGATGCGTCGCAGCGTAGACAATCGGGCGGTGTGCGGCGGGTTTTACGTCGAGTTGGAGGCAATCGTGGCGATTGAACATGTTCAATCGGCACGACTGACGTTGACTGGTAATCTTGGACAATCGGGCGGTGTGCGGCACTTCCCGACTGTGATTTTAAAATCGTAAGGAATTAGCCAATCTTATCCAATTATCACGGGCCTACGGGAAATGAGGGTCAACGTCAATCAAACTGCAATAGAATATATAATGGTATTACTATACATGTCTAAATTACCAAGATAAAAGACCACCGAAATTCACAAAGTGGAATAAATTATTCCCATTTTTGGAAGATAATGATTTAAGTATACAAAGGTCACTGCGGGTCATTTCTTGCGCATTGTAATGCATAGGGGGACGCTTTATCTAGCCGGTATAGTTTCTCTGTTTTAACACAAATAAAACTGATGTATTGATTGTTGTGTTCAGTTATGCATAACACTGTGTGATTTTACAATAATTGTGAATGGCCGGAGGTCGCTTTGACTTAGTTCTCATTATAAGTATTGAAATGTAGCGGACTCGCTTAATTTTGGCGGTGTGTCTTATTTTTTGCTTATTTCGTGCACCTGTTAACTATCACGGGCTATATAGATGATCTATTTAGTGATCCTTAAAATATAACCGAAATGTACAGTATAGTCACAATCACCCAGGGGCGGATCCAGTGAAGGTAGTCTGGGGGGGGGGGCACAAACACCTACAATGGCGGCCGAACCAAATGGTGTTGAACATTTACCACCGCTGCGCCGCCGGATGTATTCGGCTGTTCAGCTTCTCGGCTGGCTCGACTGTGACATCGGAAGGCGGGACGGGGGGATGTGCTGTTGAAAAATGTTCGCCGCCGCGTCGGCTTATTCAGTTTATTGTAACCTGAATGAAGGCACATTATCAACTTAAACAAATTGAAATTATTATGTATTTTGTATGTTTACTATGTCTAATTTACCAGGACAAGAGTACACCTACATGTTCTACTTGAACATTATTTATTTTAGTAATTATCATAACAGATGGAAGCCCAGCGGGCCACCTTTTGCACTTTTAAATATGGGGTACACGCTTTTTATAGGCAGTATAACTTAATTTATTTGCTCAATTCATTAAAAAAAATTATCGTTACCATAAGAAGTGATTGTTCTGTGTAATGCCCTATTATGACTGTAACTGTGATGAACATAGGGTTTGAATCGGATATTTAAATAATCACAATCCAGCCGATTCCAAATTCGAATCGGCCTTAATCGGCGGAATAAGCCCGACAGTCGGGCTTAAATCCAGCGCACACAAACCGACTGACGTCGGCGGACGGTTTTTACGCGACTATAGTCGGTTGGTGTGCGCCTAGCTTAAAGCGATTTTGTGTCAGCTAATATATATTCGAGATATATTGCATCAAAACGTGACATAATAATCTCAATTTGGGACGTAAAAGAACCACTGAGGACGACAAGCACCCTGGCAGTGACCACCCTCAGTGCCAGCATAGAAAGGTCGGCTTGGCGATAATGTTCTGAAAAAGGCTGGCTAGTTGAATGATACCTCATAAGATCATTACATTGTAACCACAATATATACAGACTAGTCAGTTAATAGTACGTTGCCGAGTGCTGGAAACAACTAGGAAACTAGGAAAGACAATTTCCCATAAGTACTTTCTCTGCTACTTATGTCTTGCATGGTTATGCATAATTTGGGTGTTATCTGCACAAAAAGCTGATAAACAATTGTGTTTACGCGAATAATTTTGAGCTTTCTGCAACGTGGGCGATTAATTATGTAACCCGAGTATAATGAATATTCATGCACGCGCAGTGAACAACGCATAGACCATCGACGTACGTCACACACACAGTCAACACGTCAGATTCCGAGGTGAGTAGATTCAAGCATTGGCATTGTAAATAAGCAATTTGTAGACGTATGTATATTGACAGCTATTTTTAAAAGTGTAGGAAGCGTATGCATTGTTTATTTATTCTGCTTCCCAATGCCGTCAGCCGAGTAACGTTTCGATTAAGTAGAATTATAACGTCCGCCGACGCCGACGGCTGCAGTCGGTGTCAGCTGGGACTGGGTCTGCCGAGTCTCTACTACTAGGCAAGGGTCTCACCTCCCTAGTTATTAAAGTTGCATTGCCCAGTATTTGACAAGCAGTGAACGAAAATGCACACTAAAATATAAGTATATGCAACCATAGCAAGAGGATTAATCTGGTCGTGGATGTTATTGTTTTGCCTAAATCTGGTACTGGGGCATATTTTGGATTGGGTCTGTATTGAAGCCCTGCGTGGGGCGGGTTTTGGCCCGCAGCCCGCGGGCCCCGTGGGCTGGATTTTTGTTGTTGTTGCGGTGCGGTCCGGGTTAAGTTTCAATTTGTGCGGGGCGGTCTGCGGGTCAGGTCACTGCGGGGCGGGGCGGTCTACGGGCTAGTAATTTCTACATGCAGGTTACTGCGGGCTGATTTTTGTAACTCATTTTGTAACTCATTTGCAACTCATTTTGTAACTCATCATTCTTTGAGCTAGTTAATTGGGGATTACTCGATTGCCCTTTTGTTTGTGTTTAAACAGTGTTATGATAACATGTGCTGGCCTGCCTTGTCAGCTTCAGTCAGGTGTGATTAGTGGCTTCTTCCAGGTGGAAGTATCAGTTCAGGCCATCAATCTGTTTGTGCAATTAAGCCACTAGGATGTCCATAAAGAGCAGTTACCCCACCAATTAGACAGGAAATGCCTTTGATGTGTGGAGACTGGAGACCATGCCACTTGGCACTGGCTGACAGTGCTAACTGCTAAGAACAAGAACTGTCAGTCTGCCTCTGTAGAAGTAAGATGGCTCAAGTCAAACTGCTTTCTACACTAGTATAATCCGGTGCCAGTACCCTGGTCCAGAGGGGATTTTGAAAATATAAATTGCAACTTCTAATATCAGCAAATTGCAACACTGCCTTTGTGCACCAGACTCAACCCTTGAACAACTCATGTTCATGCAGTGTCACAAAGTGGTTTGTATAGAATTTAATCAGGCTTTAGAACAGTGGTTTTGTATACAAAGTATGGTTGGTGCTGCCATCTCTGGTATGTATTGTCGCGGAGGTATACGCTGGTGCCCTCTGGCGATTAAGGCGTGTAACGTTTTAACTGCCGACGAGTCAGATTTAATTTATTTCTTTTGTAGCGTACACCATTAATTCTACGGTTAGGTATATCAAATTTGGTACCTGTAGAAATTATTTAACATGACTGGTAATATGATGACCTGTCAAACTACTTATGTTGTGGTTATAAGAAGATTATATTATGAACTTACAAAAGTTGTTTACAGAAATGTAGGTGTGAAAAACACTAGGGTCACACCTAGCTTATGAATAGAGTGCGTGTTTTATTAAAATTATGGATTAATTCATGAGAGTTGGAATGTACGATGAATATTGTGGTATCCGGCACGATACAGGGAATCCAGTGATATTAATTATGTAAGTAATTCACGTAAGTTAAAGATTGAATGAGCACTTATATAGCCATACATTTAGCTCGCAAAATCTATTTTAAATTCAGCGAGTTGAATGGATTGCTTCGAAGTGTGAATGGTTTCGGGAGCCAGTTTTTGAAGCGACTTTAATTTGTATTAAGTGTTGTAATTGGTCAGACTAACTTCCGGACGTCAAGCTATATAAGGGCCGGACGGCCATTCGTGGCCAGACGAACATTTGAGCAGAAGAAAGTGTTGCACTCTCGTCTCCAGGAATTGGGCTGAAACGTGTATCCGCCCAACGCCTGTAGTAAATACTTCTACGATTTCAACAGTACTGATTAGTTGTGAGACGCTGCACTTCTAACGCGTTGAAGAAGACTAAGCGAAAACCGAATGCAGTTCCGTTTTGACGTGATCTTCGAATGCAAGGCCACCACCGTTTCGTCTGCTAGCTGTGTAACACAGACTCCGTGACAGACCTTCTCGACATCGCCGAAGTCGTGACATCGTTTTCGTGTTGTCGCCTGGTGATTCGCGTGGGATCGACAAAGCAAATCTACCGTCTACTTGAACGCCCGAGTCGCCTGCTTTCATCTACGTGAATTCGTTCGTCGAACGCCGAGCGACTTTCGACTTCGTCCTGACATCTCGCCGAACGCGACCGATGCGAACGTTGACATTCGCACATCACGAGACATTCGTTGGTTACAGTTCATAGACTTTACAACGGTGTATACCCGTCTTCATGTAAGTGACCAGCTGTTTAAATTGTCTCCCATGTTATTTCGTATTTGGATGCATACTCGTTGAGTACAATGTATGGTGTTATAAATATAATGTCATAGCAGAATAACCGTTGGCCAACTATCACTGAACCGCTTTTGTTTATTGTTGATGTATTAAATGGGAACGCCAGTTGGCTTCTCGTACATACATATCTGATGTCACGTTATGTCTCTCGTTCACTCCGAATCCTCTCGTGCACCTGAACCTATAACTTGCTATGTCAAATCGGGTACCGCCAATTAATTAATTTATTAATACTTACACTCGATTTTGTGACATGCAGTACAATGGCAAATAGATTATAAGATCATAGGATGCCACTGAAATTAATGCCAGCGGTGTGAATTTCATTGTTCTTCATAAAAAAGGATCAACTGCCATTGCATATTCACTTGTGCTGAGTTATATCAATTAGATTAATTAATAATTTTAAAGTACCTTAAAATTGTACTCGTACCTTTACTTTGTTCCAGGTCTGCTTATCACCTTCAGGCATTTACATTATAATGATAACGGTTCTATCTGTCTTAAAGATGGAATTCCAAGTACGACATGGTTGTCACCCAGCGCCGTGCATTTGTTAATATTGTAAACAACAACGATTAATAAAGATGATGTATTTTTAATGATTCCATGTCATCTGTTGTGGGCTGCGGGGCGGGTGCGGGCTGACTTTTGACTAATTACTGCGGGGCGGGTTGCGGGCCAAGTTACTGCGGGGTGGGCTGCGGGCCAGGATGTGGCAAAATATGCGGGGCGGGGCGGGCTGCGGGTCAAATGACAAAGTTGCGGGGCGGGTGTGGGCTCAGATTTCCAGCCCGCGCAGGGCTTTAGTCTGTATGTCTACGACTACGTCTACGGATCTTGCCTTTCCAAATTCCAGTCAGCCGTTTTTGAAAAGTCCCCGTTACCCCATTTATTTGAACCGAAACATGAAAATGTGAGATTCGTACGTTCACAGACTGTTTCTAATGTTACAGCTACGATTGTTAGTAAACCTGTATGGCATGTCATCATTCAATGTAAAAATTTTAGGTTTGTTAAAAGTACACAAAACCGTGTTGGCACGGAAAATAATAGATCAGATAAAGTTGCGCTCCTTCATGTGAATAGCACATTTTATATTAATAGTAAAAACATACAAAGTAAACATTTATTTTTTATATGTTACTTTACCATTACTGTACATTTTTCGGGAGAATGGCCCATATGTATTATTATATACAACATTAATTATTAGAGCAAAAATAAAGGAAAACATATAGTGCACTCTGGATTAAGTCGAACCTCCAGGGACCCACGACAATACTGTGGAATTTCTGATAATTGATACCTAGAAAGTTATCAGAATGTCCCCTTATTGGGACATTTGCCCAGGACTGAGGAAAATATTGACTTACCTTAGCGAAAATCTCACATCTTGAGTGCACTGTATATGACCAATACAACAGGTAATTATGTAGAAGCAAATTAAAAGTTGGCCAAAGTAATGAACTGTCTGACTGAATCAGCATAACAAGGTTCTCTTGTATTTCGTTTCCATTTAGCTGATGAATGATGAGTCCCATAATCTAATATCTAAACTGAATTAATCTGCACATTGTTGAATTAGTTAACTTATATTTAGGCTCAGTTTCCTAAATTCAATTTTATTTATTTGCAGGAACATAGGAAATAGCCGATGTTGGAGAGAGGAAATTGAAGAGCTCTACTCAGCAGTGCCATTAATTGGACAAAGGGTCACCTGACATAAGATGGTGCCTGACTTTGTTCTGCCCCATTCTGTTATGCGCGACATCTTCTGGGAAGTTGTACATCACTTCGTGTTTCAAATGAATGTGCACCTGATAGCATTGTCTATCAAAATGCATAGCAGTCTTATTAACTGGACAATGTGTTAACTGACACAGTAGTGAAGAAGATGTCTGACTTTGTTCTGCCACATTAGTTCCGTGTGGCGTCTGCTGGGAATATGTACATCACTACATGTTTCAGATGGATTTGTGCAATCGATCGATTTGTGCATCCAAATGAACAACATCCCATCATTGTGTTGCAAAATAGGAGTACATAATAACATGTATGCTTTCTTATGTTCATCGTGTTGGGATTGTGTTCTACTGCATAGTCTTCAAAATGTGTTGAAACAAGTTTGTGTTAAAACTATACTGGGAGTAGTGTATAAAACGTCCTTAGACAAGGATACCATTTCGAGGAACTCTCCTTAAAACAAGGCTAGGTTTTTATTGCAGCATTCACGGTTACCTATCGCATATATTTCGGGATATGTTTATTTGAATTAAATACTTACTTAAAAATTGTGTCTGTTAAATTTGTCCCTAAATCAAGGGTATACTTTTTGATATTGGATGCCCTTATCAAGGGTAGGGGTATGCATGTGACCTTTGAATGCACACCCCTACCTACATGTAAGGGTAGTGCTCCCCGGGGTGGAGTGCTGGCGTTTTCTTTTTAAAAGCAATCCGTCTGTCGTGAGCTGCATGTTCCTATGCTCATTCTCCGTTTATTACATACATTTTTTATTTGCTGTGAATCTGTGACAAAAACAGCAACTGGTCCACGTTTCCTTTTGATAATTTTATCTCATTCGCATGGTAGCTAATCCAAATACACATGTTTATGACGTTTTTCTTGCATCTATTAACTCGGCGTAACTAATCGAAGTCTAACGGACAGTCCCGAATATTCATGAGCATGAATGAGAATCGCTTTAACAGTCATATCGATCGTGTTTACGTCATACCGAGACGTACGTCGCCTGCTTGGCCAAATAACGATCGCGAATATACGTTGTGTACACACTGCATATACGTCGTGTACACACTGCATATTATACCCATATACGTCGTGTACACACCGCATAATAATAGTTGTGATCTACAAAAACTAAATCGACTAACGCTGCGCCACCTCGCGGGGCATGGTTAATCGAGGTTATGGAAAAACCCAAACATGAGGTGATCAGCTATATTTAGACCAGTCGCTCCGTCGGCATCTTTATTACCCAGAGGGTGAACGCATAACGAACATGGAAAGAAGTTTGTTCCTTGTAGTTTTGGGTACTGCTTGCTTCGCTCTCGAAATCACAGGGAATGCTGTGTATCACATGCAACAAGGTGGACGTCTGATCAACGGTTCGTACGTGCAATACAATAGTTATACTTTGTTGTGGCGTTAGTCTGTTGTGTTTAAAAGGCTTAAATATATGCCTCTGTGGAAAGCGAAACCGCACTTGCCTAAAAAAAGCACGAAAGGTTCCGTCAGGTGGCGCCACTACATATCAACTCGGCGTAATGCCCATGATGTATAATTATTGTCCCATACGACATAATGGCTTCAATTTCATTTCTGCTCGCACACTGTCGGCTTTTCTCTTTCTCCCGCACAATTCTCACTTCTCTTAAAGCACATTAGCACATATATGCGTGCATACGGACACGGAGTTCTGGAAGACGACGTAAGACAATTATAGTTGGAACCAGGAAGAAGACTCACATACGATGTCGAGTCACTACATTAAGATTGACGGCGGACACTACAACTAAAAGGCGGACAAGGAAGAAAATATGGATAGCGTGCGATTTTGTTCGAATTTTGGTCAATTAATGCACACAGTTGTGCCTAGTCGTCATCGCGTCCTCGCAAACCAGGGCTGTTTGCCATACAAAACTAGCCCTGGCAGATCTCCTACGCGAAGTGCGGAAGTCAGCTGAGTCAAATTAGTAATTGACTTTGCCAGTCGGGACTGAGTCGCCCGTGAGAATAGCGCAAATACCCGCCCCAGTTTGAAGACGGATAAACGACTTCTGGGAATCCCAATATTTATCTAGATATATCGTTTTGACAATAAACCTACAATAATTTATAACGTTTTGGAATAAACTAAAATCGTAATGTAATATATATAATTATATATATATATATAATTATATAAACAATATTATATATATATAATATTGTGTTGCCATTTAAGTAACTATGCAAAATGTACCGACATTCATCACAGTTTGTTGATAACTAATAATATACCTTGAACATACTCATGCATACTTGATAAATATGCAGAAAAATAAAATAAAGTCGTTTCAAATGTTCTATTAATATAGATACCTAAGTGATCAAATTATATATGTTAATTGGGGTACTGCCAATTACTGTGACCATAATTATATTCGCAAGCATTTATTTACCCACTAAGAACGCGAGCAATATCGTCTTTATGATTAAATCATGGCCAATCTAATTAAATAACTGCCTCCACTGCACTTCTCACGTTCGTATAAGGCGTTCCATAGCTCTGGTTGAGAGGAGCACGGGCACTCTGGCACTTTTACATCAGTTACTATTTGCATCGACGTGTGTCGTTTACAACCGTCTTCCTTTCTGTGCTTATCCAGCGTGTGACTGTCCTCATTCATTGCCATAGCATGTGATAGTAATTATTTAATTGATTTAATTTGGATTTGTGCATTAGTGTCGGCTGCAGAGTTATGCTCAGCGACCCCTAATGCGTTCCTAGCGAATGTGGCACGCAGTGTCCAGCTTGTAAATACACACGTTAAAATTAACTGATGTGGATAAACCACAGCGTTTTTTGTGAAACAATAACTTAGTTGAGAATAGCCGTGATATAATATAATTAATGATTTTTGATATTACAATAATGTTAGAGAAAAACCTCACGTGCAAAAGTATTTACACCAAAAGTAATAGGATATGGTACCGAAAACTTTGTTTACACGTGGGCCAAATGTTGTCGCAAAACAACCGTCATACGATATCGAATCTGTTCATGATATTTTAATTTTAGTTGTTTCCAGCGCTCCACAACGTTCTGTTAACAGACTAGTCTATATAAGGGTGAGTTTTAACACTACCAATTGCCAAAACAATTGGTCCTTAACATCAAACTTCTTGTGCGTTATATTTATAGTGACCCGTTCTTGAATATATATTGTAGCGTACAGACCTTCAAGCCGTTCGCAAATCGGATCATGTCTTAGAGAGTTACACGAGTTTAAAAGATGATACCCAAAAGCAACCAAAACGTCCGTGACTATATGACTTTACCACATCGAACACACGTTTTACTGATGAATTTGTTTCCATATTATACTATTTTCTTAACTGTGTTGCGTGGAACACGTGTTGCATGTATATATTGTACACTTTGAAAGCATTGTCACTTATCATTTATCTTTAATTCTGGTTGGATTTAGTCTATGAATTTGATTCATGGCAATAAATCAAGAACATTTTAGCATTCAATATTTCATTTACAACTATCGATACTTTTCAAAAGTGTAAAATAAGCAATATTTTTTCAGTTACTTAACATGCCTACTTATAACATATTCAAGTTTGATCTTGCGGAAGCAAATATGTCTGTTGTATCAACTATGTATCCAACTAGCATATTTTCGTCACGGACGTTGTTTCACTCTTTACCCCCTGGTATCATAGTAAGTTGTTTATTGTCACAATCGTTGTCTGACAAACATGCCGCTAGCCGAGGAAACACAGAACTGCGCAAGCGCGCTAACTACAGTCCGTTCTACAAAAGTTGGATATTGACACAGACGTGACGTTGTTTGTGAATGCGACTCATGGGTTGGTATGTCATATATTTGCCATCACATATTTGTTTTGCATAAAAGTACATGCCCTGGCTTAAGAATATTATAATTGACTTTTAAAAAGGATTAAACTTAATTAATGTGTGACTGAGAGAGTCAAGACATCAATAAATGTATAAATGCCCAAAATTAACATTATTAAAATGTTTCAAGACAATTTCCAACAGATAATTACCAAGCGAGTACCCGTATGGATACGACGACGTAATATAATATTACTTCCATATTTACAAGATTATTTGTGCGTTTAACGTAAAAAATACACAACCGTCACGGACGTTCCGATTTATGATCTTTTTCTAAGACCACGCAGTAAACATAATTATTCCGTCAGTCACATAGCCTAATGTATGTCTAACTGTTTTTATATATAATGATACGATTGCGTTTGCTAGCCAAAAAAACTACATGCCCCTAATTATATAGGCTGCATTACGTTCATATGTGTATGCGTCAACTATTAGATTCTATAGCGAAACGGAAGAAGACTATGACGACTTCCAATTTTATTGAACTAGTTAACGTTGCCTAGCAACCTGCATTAGTTCCACCATATAAAACAACGACCTTCTTGCGCAACAGTAATACGCACACAACAAAAACATAATCCAAGGTAAAGGTGTATACGCATTTAACGAAGAAAGTTTGGCGTCATGGACGTTCTGCATTTATAGATGTTGTTAACCTGTCAATCCCTGCTTGCAAACTCAAATTCAAAAACCGGTGTGGGCCGCACTGATCTCATCCCGTAGACCTTCACGCAGTATGCACTGGGCGCGGTTGCGTCCTCCAGACACGCACGGTACAGCAGGAATCCAAAAATGAAGATGTCATCGACGGCAGTGTCGTCAATGTCCTCGGTTGGTGGCCAGTTGAATACGTTTAGTTTTCCACCGACTGGATGCGGGTACCTCACCCGTACTTTGTCATTTAATGCTTTATATGAGCCGGCGTTGCGATTTGCGGATATGTAACATGGCGGAACGTCCGTGACGGCGTTTTTGGGACACTTCGCATGCTCTTAGAAGAATGGACATAAAACTGTAATAAGATTTATGTGTGAAATTTACTAAAAGCATGGTTGGTCTACATTTTAGGACTTGTGTAATACAGATACGACATACTTTTTTTTTTTTTTAATGGGAAATACGCGTAGTCACAGATTGTTCGCAAAAAGGGAAAATTTCACACATCCAAAAGATTCACAAATATCTGAAAGAATATATTCAACTTTTGTAGAGGAGTAGATTATGGCAATATACAAAAAAGAATAATGGACTCTTTGTAATTCGAACAAATATGATATTTATTATGACACAGAACACACGTTTTTAAGTATATGTAACGTTTAAAAATCACTAAAATATAGTTGTATTGATATAAAGTATTATATATGTCCACAAACTTCAAAACTCAGCGAGACAATGGGAATGTATGATGGCCGAGAAGGGCCATCGCGTTTTTGTGTGACAACCTGCAGCGCCATGGGGCGATGACGCGATGCGCGATGCTCTGGGCGATGCGATGAGCGATGCGCGATGGGATGGACGATGCGCGATGCGATGGACGATGCGCGGTGCGATAGACAATACGCGATGCGATGGGCGATGCGATACGCGATGCGATGCGCGATACGATACGCGATGCGATGGTATAAATTATAAAGATGCCGTAATGAGCATGCGTACGTCGAAAACGAGACTTAGGCAGCCATTTGTATTTTATTAAACGCATTCCTTTTTGTGTTCAGAACATGTGATGATGGCTGATGACGCTGACTGTACGTATACGGTTACATATATATTTTGTTTGCGCACATAATTAGTTGTGTTCGTACTTCTAAATGTTGTGACGAAAGTCTGGGGCAAACATATTTCATAACATGACATATATGTACTTCTTCTACTGCTCAAATTGTAGTTTTTAAATTATTTTCGTCTGGATATCCTTGGTAGAAAATATAAACTTATTTTGTATACATGGGAAGAGACGACAACTTTTGTCAACTTTCGCTTATTGCAAATGCCGTTCGTTTGTGTCCAAGTTTATGTTTCAATTATTATAAATAGCTATAATATTCGAAGTCAGTTTAACAAGAAGCATGTACATTAAATCATCGAAAAAACTGAATTTAGTCGTCATTTGCGTCACATGTTTTTCTTTCTGTCTACCCTCTACAGTTTAATTGTTTCTTTTTAGTTATGTGAATCGAATAGCTGAGGCACAGTTTACCAAACCGTAGATACGCTACAGTGTAACCGCCTGTCAATCGCAGCGATTTACGATGCTGTACAATATAGCATGCGGCACGAAGTGGTGTAATTCCATGGTGCACGTAAACTAATTTAATAAAAAGAAGAAGAAACAGATTGTGCAATAGAAGAAAATAAATTAGCAACACAAATCACAACAATACTGAAATGTATCGTGGTACTGAGTATTGTGGTAGACTAGGCTAGAATTGAAAACGCGATGTTGATCGGTTCTATTTTATTTCACAACAAACCCAACGGGGTTTTCACTTCCGTTAGCACGAGCAAGCTAAACTGCATAGCGTTCAATTGCAATACTAGGCTAAACAGCGATACACCACATTCCTCCAATTATGAAGAACACTTATGACATAGGCGGGAAGCGCACGGCGTACACCCTAATTATAGATCAAGCCTGATCGGCGGCTTAATCACTCTAGCAGATCGTCGGGGATTGGAGATTGGAGACGACGATTGGGGTTTGGAGACGATTGGGGTCGACGGCGGTTGTCGACTCTCGGGTTCGGACAGGGGAACGTCGATGGGTGGCGCTGTCGGCGGAACAACGCTCACAGCGCTCGGATCGGGTGGCGGGAACGTCTCGTTGACGTTCTCATCGGGGAGACGCGTGCGTAGATGGTCGGCGTGGCGTCTCCAGATGCGTCCGTCCGTCATGCTGACGATGAACGAGACCGGTCCGGTGCGATCAGTGAGAACTCCCGGCAGCCACTTCGGTTTGCCAGCGAAGTTCATTGCCCAAACCGCGTCGCCTGCGTAGAATGCGGTTTCTGACGTATCCGTGGACGTGCGGTAGTCACGTGCCTGTTCCTGATGACCAAGCACTCGGTTTTCTCGCTGCGGTAGTAACAGGTCGAGTTTTATGCGCGGCAACTTTGAGTCGAGCATTTGAGCCGGCGACTCGCCCGTTGTGGATTGTGGCGTCACTCGGTAGCGCGCCAGATAGTTGTAGAGTCGTGTCTCGAGGTCTGGACCGCTGGTCTTCCTCAAGCCCTGTTTGACGACGGTCTGCACCGCCCTCTCAGCGAGGCCGTTGGTCGCTGGGTGAAACGGCGCACTGCAGATGTGTTTAATGCCGTTACTACGACAGTACGCTCGGAACTCCTGGCTCGTAAAAGCGGTGCCATTGTCGGAGACTATAGTGCACGGGAGACCATGCGTGGCGAACGTTTGACGTAGACTGCGTATTGTCGCCGTAGACGTTGCAGACGACATGACGTGCGCGTCGACATACTTTGAGTGTGCGTCTACGATCACGAGAATCATTTTGCCCTCGAAAGGTCCCGCGTAGTCGATGTGCAGTCTGTACCAGGCCTTGCCAGGCCATTCCCACGGATGTAAGACTGCTTTCGCCGGCAGCTTACTGTGTTCCTGGCATGTTCCGCAACAGCGTACTTTGTTCTCGATTTCGGCGTCCAGTCCTGGCCACCAGACATAGCTGCGAGCCAGTGATTTCATACGCACTATGCCCGGATGGCACTCGTGTAGTTCCTCTAGTATGCATTCGCGCCCTGGCGTAGGTATGATTACGCGCGAACCCCACAGCAGACAGCCCTGCTGTATGGTTAGTTCGTTACGCCGTCTGTAGTATGCGTCCTCGACGTCATCAGTGTTTGACGGCCATCCCTGCCGCACGTACCCCGCCACTGCAGACAGGATAGGGTCGCGCGAGGTCCACTGCGCGATCTTAACAGCGGTGATCGGTGTGTCGTCGACGATCGACAACGAGAGTACCACTTCAGCCGGTACAGGGATGGACGATGGCTCAGTAGGCAAAGGTTGTCTGCTTAGACCGTCTGCATTGCCGTTCTGAACCCCAGGTTTGTAGCGTAGCGTATACTGATAGTTCGACAGCGTCAACGCCCAGCGTTGTATGCGCGCGCTGGAGAGTGGAGAAATCAGCTTATGTTCCCCCAGCAGACCTAGTAGTGGCCTGTGATCTGTTTGTATCTCAAAGTTCCGGCCGTAGACGTAGCGGTGGAACTTGGTTACGCCAAACACGACGGCCAGGCCCCCACGTTCAACTTGCGCGTAATTCTTCTCAGCCGTGACGAGCGAACGTGACGCGAATACCACAGGCCTGTCTGTGCCGTTTGCCATGCGATGAGAGAGCACGGCGCCGATGCCGCATGGAGACGCGTCGCAACTCAACAGCAGTGGAAGACTCGGGTCGTAATGAACCAGAACTTGCGACGATTGCAACAACGCTTTTGACTGTTTAAACGCACGTTTTTGAGCCGACCCCCAATGCCAGGAAGTGCCTTTCTGCAACAGCTAATGTAGCGGCGCTAGCACAGCGCTCAGGTTTTTCAGAAATTTGTGATAATAGTTCACCATGCCCAAGTAGCTTCGCAATTCTGACACTGATGTCGGCGCAGGTGCCTGCTGCACTGCTTGTAGTTTCTCTGTAGTAGGATGGATGCCCTCGGCGTCTAGACGATGCCCCAGGTACACACACGAGGCCTGCATGAACGCGCATTTCTCTAGCCGTAGCCGCAAACCTGCCGTTTGTAGTCGGCTCAGTACAGTGACTAGATTCGTCTTAGCCTCCTCGTACGTGTGACCAGACACCAAGATGTCGTCAAGGTACACTGCTACCATCGGTATATTCTGCACTAGTTGCTCCATCTCCCGCTGAAAGATGCCGGAAGCGGATGCTACGCCATAGCATAGGCGTGTATATGCGAATAGTCCCTTCAGCGTAGTGATAGTAGTGAGCTTCTGTGAGTCGGCACTGAGGATAGGCGTTGCTCAAGTCTAGCTTAGAATAAGCCACGCCCCCTGATAGTTTAGCGTACAAGTCCTCAATGTTAGGGATCGGGAATTTGTCAATCTTAGCAGCTTTATTGACAGTGAGCTTATAGTCCCCGCAAATGCGTACCTCGCCATTAGCTTGTAGAACGGGTACGATTGGTGCCGCCCATTCAGAGTGTTCAACTGGTACCAGCACCCCCTCTGCCTGTAATCTATCGAGTTCGCTATCGACTTTGCCCCTCAATGCCAGTGGAACAGTGCGTGGATTGAAGCAGCGTGGCACAGCTTCGCTATCTATGTACAGCTTTGCCTCAACCCCCTTTAGTTTGCCCAGACCTTCACTAAAGAGTTCTGGAAACATGCGCGCGAAATCAACATTTTCCTTTACCCGATGAACTGTAGACCAGTCCAACTTGAGATGCTCCAACCAATCTCTGCCGAGCAAGTTGGGAACATCGCCGTCGACCACCAGGCAAGACAACCGGTGTGTCTCGTCTCGGTGACGCACGTCAACCGTCACGCGCCCTGCCGGCTGAATGAGCTGACCGGCGTAGGTGCGTAGCATAGGTAGATTGTCGGTGCCTAACGGTAGCGACTGCGTGCCGCGACGTAGGCTTTCGAGTTGTCGCAGACTGATGATGCTCGTAGCTGCGCTAGTGTTGATTTCTATCTGAGCTACAACATCATTCAGCATGGCAGCATACATGTATGGTTTTACAGTAGCATTCTTTGTTTGCAAAGTGTTCAAATCGAGAATGTTGTCGCGGTCGCACGATACATGCTGAATCGCCGTTGACAGTTCAGGTTCGATCGCAGTGACGTGTTGAACTTGCGACTTCGAACGACAAACACTCGCGAAGTGATTTTCACGCTGACACAGATGACAGCGTTGGCCCCATGCCGGGCACTGGAGTTGACGTTTAACATGTGGCGCCGCCCCACAGCCATTGCAGAGACTATGGTGTGAACTTGCTCGCCAGTTGTCAGCACCGTCGTTCGGCGACTTCCGATTTCGTTGATGGGAAGTCGTCCTCCAGGTAGCAGCAGCTGCGTTTGGTTTCGCCTGCTGGTGTGATCGACTCCGCCAGGTGGAAGCACCTCGCGATTGCGTAGCCGATTTTGTGACTGACAACTTGTTGACAATCGAGCGATCGGTGACATTGCCAGCGCTATTGCCTGTCATCGATGCGTGGTTGTTAGCCATAGCCTGGCCCTGAGCATTCGTAGCTTCTAGCGTACGCCCAAATTTCAACAGTTCAGACAATGTGATGTGTGCGTCACTCAGTCCCTTATCGTGGACTTTGCCAAGTTGACAGCGTTGAATAATTTGTGAGCGAACTTCCCTGTCTAGGTCGTTGAAGTTACATTTTTTAGCGAGTTGCCTTAGGCGTGCGTGGAACTTATCCCATCCTCGTCGTCAATTGAAATGTATCGTGGTACTGAGTATTGTGGTAGACTAGGCTAGAATTGAAAACGCGATGTTGATCGGTTCCATTTTATTTCATAACAAACCCAACGGGGTTTTCACTTCCGTTAGCACGGGCAGGCTAAACTGCATAGCGTTCAATTGCAATATTAGGCTAAACAGCGATACACCACAAATACCATTGTCATGAATACACGCTTTTGAATGCAACAATGAATGTTAGTTATATAAGTCACTAATCTTTCCATTCTAAAGGAACCACTCCCTCAACTTGTCATTAGAAGAGGGAGTGGTTCCTTTAGAATGGAAAGAAGCAAACATTATACCGTTATTTAAGAAACAAATAATTATAGACCAGTTAGTTTAACATCGGTGATTTGTAAATTATTAGAAAGACTAATTAAAGATCACATGGTGGATTTTCTTGTTAAACATAACTTGATAAACCCATCTCAACATGGGTTTCTAAAAGCGAGGTCATGCTTAACAAATATGTTATGTTTTTTGGAAGATATCACTAAGTGGGTAGATGATGGATCACCAGTAGATATCATCTACTTAGATTTTCAAAAAGCTTTCGACAAAGTGCCACATCAGAGATTACTGCTTAAACTAAAAGCCCATGGCATAGGAAATGGTATAATTAACTGGATAGAAAAGTGGCTGATTGACAGAAGACAACGGGTAGTTGTTGATGGGGAGGCTTCAAACTGGAAATCAGTTTTGAGTGGGGTTCCACAGGGATCAGTACTGGGACCTATATTATTCTTAATATATATAAACGATTTGGACGATGATATAACTAGCAAGGTGTTGACATTTGCAGATGATACAAAAGTGTTTAGAAGGATTAAAAGTGATGGGGATAGACAGCATTTACAAGATGATCTAGACAGGTTGATCAAATGGTCTGAAAAGTGGCAAATGTTGTTCAATTTTGGGAAATGTAAATGCCTTCACACAGGACATGGGAACGAATATGTAGAATATACAATGGGGGGAACTGTACTATGTACTACTGTAAAAGAAAAAGACTTAGGGCTGACAATTAGTGCTGACATGAAGGTTTCAGAGCAGTGTGGAATTGCAGCTTCAAAGGGAAATCAAATCCTTGGATTGATTAGGCGAAATATAGCATATAAAGAAAAAGAACTAATAATACCGCTGTACAAAACAATAGTTAGGCCTCATTTAGAATATTGTATACAAGCGTGGAGGCCATACCGCAAGAAGGACATAGATATGCTAGAAAGAGTACAGAGGAGAGCGACTAAAATGATACCAAAACTGAGGGATCTTAGTTATGAAAAACGCCTAAAAGAATGTGGTTTAACAACACTAGAGACCAGGAGACTGAGAGGAGATCAGATAGAAGTGTTTAAAATATTGAATGGTTATGAAAATATTGATAGAAATATGTTTTTTTCAGTTAAGAAAGATAGAAAGACTAGAGGACATGAAGTTACATTAGTAAAGGAGCAGTGTAGATTAGACGTGAGAATTTTCACAAAGGACTGTGAATGAATGGAACAGATTATCTGATGATTGTGTGGGTGCTAGTAGTGTGAATATGTTTAAAAATAAAATCGACACATACCTCAGAAGGGCTGGATATATGTAGATAAAAGGGTTGGACTCTCGATAAGCCAAAGGGCTTCCTTGTCCACCTGCCATCTAGAGTTAATTCTCTGGATGGCAATCTTGTTAAATCTTGTTAAATCTTGTTAAACATTATTTACTCACAAATATTTATTGACATTTAGACGTTGCAAGTGCATATATACAATCTACTGTTGTTGTTATATAGTTCCATAGCTTAACACCTCGACGTGTAATGGTTATTATATATTATGTATTATATAATACGTTGGTTTTAGAAATCGGTACATGCAGTAGATCCACATGGCGTGTCCTATAATTATTAGTTAACGATTTGCCGTTAAATACCGGAAGGACAATTGGTTTCTCATTCTACCATGTGCAACGGGGCAACACATTTCCTTTAGACGACCAATTTGTAATTAAACAGACTGAAACGATCACAAACAATTGCTAAAAAAGGTCAACGCGGATTTGAAATAGCGCATGAAAATGTCTGTATTGTTATCTGTGTCATGTTTACGAGTTAAAGTTCGCCACTTATGACATGTATTGCGTTTCAGCAGTGACGCGTGGTGCAAGTCCCTGGAAGACTAGCTCAGTGGTTACGCCGCTACAGCCTCAATCACGGGGTTTCTTGCACATCCTCTTCATGTGTCTGATGTCTTCCTTGTCGACTTCGACTTTGTAGTCTACAGTAGATATAGCGTTTTACACAAGCTAGTAAATTGTTATAACATACATTGTATAGCAGTACAAATGTTTCAATCAAACTTAGGGAAGACAACAACTATATTATCAATATCAATGTTTGTGTTTAAAAACATTCCTTAAAGGGAATAAAAATATCTATGGCTTGAATTCATGTTATATTACATCCGGCTATCTATTTCCATGTCCACCAAGCCAAAAACAATCAAAAAAATCAATGAATTAGAAATTCCACATTTAATGCTGTACATCCGGACATTTTCGAATATGCATATTTTTGGCGCGCTTTTCGGGATGCCGAGATGTGACGTCACTTATGACCCACACTCGCATCAGGCCGACCCTTTCTATGCATTCAGAGCATGTTTACAAGTATAACTTTTGGATCGAAACGAGCGTCAGAATTAATTATTGTGCAATATTCCGATGAAATACAAACACTAGTCATCATAGAGGAACAAGCAGTTATCTTACCGTTCCACATGAATCGAATTTTATTCAAAACAATGAATGCGAATGTGCCTACAAGTCGACGAGTCTAGGTTTCGCCGAGCTTGGGCTCGTTTTCAGAATAATTATGTCGAATGCAACCAACGAGAGATAATCTACACCAATAAACATACATAGCAAACATATATTGTATCCAGCTACAGAAAGTAACGTATAATCTCATAATATCACTAGAATATCCATGGTTGATGACATTGAGTGTGCGTATACGGTTACACATCTAGTTATTGTGCACAAAAGATTATGTGATTGTACTTCTAAATATTATGATAGAAGCCTAATGCGATTGAGTTTAGACTAAGATAAATGGGGGCATGCGGGCAATCACTTTAAAGAATGTAATCTAGGTTCTCTCACCAAAACCGGATACCAAAAATGAATTACTTCATAGCATGAGGTGTGTACCTCTTCTACCACTCCCCATTTCATTTTTAAATGGTTTCATCTGAATATCCTTGATCGAAAATATAAACGATAATTTATGTACCTCCACACCTGAAAAACAGGGATGTTGATGGCATTTTTCAGTTGAACATTAACCGTGGGCTTTGAAGTATACATTTCTTGAATATTTATTAATTAATGACATGATATATTTTCATAGGTGTACATATCATGTTCATTATGCCTTACATAAATAAAACAATATAATTATTATATATATATATATATACTAAACTTTAGTATATTTAGTTTATGATAAAATATCTAAATCGTAAACTAAAATAGTATTGTCTCTAGAGTGTAGTTTCATTTTTGCTAAGGGATCATCTCGGAACGTCGATGTCCGATATCAAGCGAAATTATTTTGTTTGGGGGACGGGGGTCTGAGGCAGTTTCATCTGGCGTCGGACATCGACCGACACTCTTAATTATACTTGTATCATCATATTAATGTTTAAAAAATTCGTCTGAGGGAGGGGTGGGGGGGGGCTGATGCAAGATGAAAGTAATTTCGTCTGATATCGGACATCGACGTTCTGAGATGACCCCTAAGTGAATCGAATTGTAGACGCACCGCGCTCACCGTGCACCTCCTAGTAGGCATACTACAAGTTAACTTCCTGTCAATTTCGGCTGTTTATTACGTGGTCCAATAGCGCTGGTAGCCTGATTTGAGCGGGCCTATTTATTGACACTGCGTTATTCGTACTTGTATTTCGGCGCAACGCTGCTTTTATGTGCTACTACGGAACCCAGATTAAGTCATTAAACATCACTGCATTTGTATCGAAGATCGTCTCACGGAATATGTGTCAGTTTTTTCCAGACATGGAAGTATTGGGGACCGAGGAGTAAATCAAGAAGCATAAATTATGAAAAGTTTATATTTTAATTTATATAAGGCATAAATAACATGTTTGCATTCTGAACATATATTATGTCATTAATTAATAAATTGAAACAAATAGGCTTCAAAACTGTTGGTTAATGTTAAACTGAGAAATACCTTAACCATCCCTGGTTCATCGTGTCTGCAGGCACACAAAATAGTGTTTATATTTGCAATCAGGGATATCCAGATGGAAACAATAATTATTTAACAAATAAAATGTTGAATAGGTACATATTTCATGTTATAAAGTAATCTATTTCAGTCCCTTGTCTAGTTTTTGCGAAGAGACTGCCTGCCTGGCACCCGTTTTTGTTTGGCTAAATTCAATCCCAGTAGACTTCCGTGACAATATTTAGAAGTATAATCACATAATCTTTTGTGCACAATAACTAGATGTGTAACCGTACAGTCAGCGTCATCAGCCATCATCACATGCTCTGAACACAAAAAGAAATGTGTTTAATACAAATAAATAAAAATGGCTGCCTAAGTCTCGTTTTCGGCGTACGCATGCTCATTGCGGCACCTTTATAATGTATACCATCGCATCGCGCATCGCATCGCGTATCGCAACGCGCATCGCATCGCACATCGCGTATCGCATCGCGTATCGCATCGCGCATCGCATCGCCCATCGCATCGCGCATCGTCCATCGCATCGCGCATCGTCCATCGCATCGCTCATCGCATCGCCCATCGCATCGCGTCATCGCCCTATGGCGCTGCAGGTTGCCACACAAAAACGCGATAGCCCTTCTCGGCCATCATAGGAATGTCAAGATACATCCGCCATGGATTGGGTTCAAACTATGGACCATGGAATGCAATCTCGTCCGTTTTTTTGCAATTGGTACAATGTTAAAAAAACTCACCCATGTATTGGCCGAATGATAACAAAAGGTTCATTAGAAAGAGGTGCATCAACAACCCAATGACTATGATCACAACAAATAAACTTTTCAAATTATATATTTGTTCACGAAAAACAGCAAATTGGTACTTTTTATCCGACGTGAACAATTTAAACAACCAGATTTATATAAATCTGTCCAAAATATGATTTCCATGTACACGTCACCACCCTTAAGTGTATCCACCCTTTCTTCACAAAATGTTCCAAAATGACAGTCGATTGGCGGGGTCCCTTATCGGTGACCAATCATGTTCAGCGTGGCTTACAGGTCTAGCCTGTTTGAAATGTTGTGGTGCAATAAATTCGCAGGCATACCAGTGATATACCGCGGAAGGTTCACAACGTCCGGACACGTACGTCTTCGCAGCTATTAGGACAACGCACGAAAGTCACCAGGTAGGAAGTTACAAACATGATTCAATATAGTTTATATGTATGCATTAATGAATAGGCCCTATTTTGATGTTTCGCTCGTCCCATATTTCCCAGAATTGGTCCGCTTCTATATACCTTAACATAGGACAAATCATCCCTCGCTGACAAGTATTACTTATAGCTACAATGTCACGCCTCTTGATGCAGCTATAATATAATTAAAAAAAATTATATAAACGTAATTTTTAAATTGTCGCCGGATAGTCGGTGTCGCTGTTTATATATATATATATATATATAAACTCACCCGACATCTTAGGACCACTACTACTATTTCTTTCGTTCTTTCATACATAGCTTCCACCATTCGTACATCCAATTCTGGCCCTTATATCAGTATCAACGTTGCCGGCACCAATCCCTCAGAACTGTGTCGTTAGTGGTCTAAATGTCCACAAATATCAGTTGGACATTAGTATATATATATATATATATAGTATACTTTATATATATATATAGTATACTATATACTTTTTATAGTATATATATAGTATATTCTAATTCGTTATAGGCTATATTTTACCGTTATAACTGCCGAGCATTGACATTGTGCTCACCGTTTCGAAATATATGAATGTTGAAATCCGCAGTGTCTATTTAAATAATGTACATCCTACATAATTGAAATCTTGAGATGTTGCCCAGTGAGGTAAATATTACTGCATGACTATCCCCTTCCTAGACATTATCCAAGTTGGTAGAATGACTTCTTCCTTCTTTATTGTTTCCAGACTTGCTCTGGTCCTATATCTGATTGCAGAGGTATGTTTATTGACTTTGCCACTCCTCTGACATCAATGAGTGTCTTAATTAGCTCTCTCCCAGGAGGGCGCTTTTCACCCCTGGAGTGAAGTAGTGGATGGGATAATTACCTTAACAAATTGGGGGTGGGTATATTGTTTCAGGCGTCTGCTTAGCTGGCCTACAACTAGCATTACAATTTGTTGAATAGTTAAGCACTAGTTTGGTTTTTGATTACCAAACTAGTTGTGTGTTACAAGCAAAACTTCAGTAGTTTATGATTTTTTGGTGAATGCAGTTCACCTATTCTCCTTTCAAGTATGTTATATAATACTATACATATAGATCTATCAACTTCTAGTAGTGTGCCCTATCGCGACAATACTCAAAAACAACATATCATTGAATTATAATAAATATGAGGTGCGTATAATTAATTTTTCCCTGTCTGCACCATAATTGCATGTGCATGTAAAATTATTTCATAACAGGATACGTTAATATAGGACGTGTGTGTGTGTGTGTGTGTGTGTGTGCGTGCGTGTGTGCGTGCGTGCGTGTGTTTTATTGGCATTTGGGACAATTTTATACGTGTATAGATTTTAGAGAATCCAACGTGTTGATGGTCACAAATTCCACATAATGATATAGTATAGGGTCGTCACTAATCGTGTATCGACGACAGACGGATATATTGTATTGCCTTCCCTGGCTTCTGATTGCACGGGAGACAGGGTCCCAAAATACTGGGCCTAGTTTATCGTTGTTATTATTATCCTGCAAGCTACCTGTTTATTTACGAATATTTCAGATAGATAGAAAAACGAGGAGACTACCCTTGCCAAACAATTTTGATCATGTTGAAGTTTAATAAATGGGACCCAGGCTTTCAGAATCTGTCTTCAGAAATGACGTAGCTAAAGACAGTGTCAAGGCTACAGACTTCCAAAATTTAGGGGAAATATTACATTCAGCCGGTTTTGGCAGTTCTATGCGTATGATAGGCCTCACATATTATCATTTTAATGAATAATAATTACAATATATATATATACTCTATATTAATGAATGTTATATTGTGTAGCAACCTAGATTACATTCTTTAAAGTGATTGCCCGCATGCCCCCATTTATCTTAGTCTAAACTCAATCGCATTAGGCTTCTATCATAATATTTAGAAGTACAATCACAAGGCTGGGTCTTTCATAAGTTATCTGCACAATGTGACATCTTTCTACTCCATTAGCAGATAACAGAAAGGGCGGTCAGATACGATTGCTCTCAAGGGGACGTAGAAAGCGACTGTCATACACAGTGGACAGGGGCAAATGTCACACACACATGGTAGTCATTTTAGAAGCTATAGTTAAGTAGCGGTGGGATTATGAAAGCTACCCATTGGCTAGTTTGAAATGGTCAGTGCTCACAGCTTTAGGCTTGGATGTGAGGCTGAGCTGCGTGGGCAATGACTGCCCTGGGCCCATTACTTCTGCTCCTGCTTACTAATGGTATTTTAATGACCCCTACACAGACCAAATAACATACAGTCCACATTGAGTTTTGTCTTTGAATTGGAGCGCTAGTCGGACGGCCGGGTGTCTGCATTGTTCACAGGGCGATATGGCGAGGTCAATTTCGAGCTTGATTCAGCTAACTTGCATATGATGCGTAGGATATCTGTCAGGGGAAGTGAACGTAGTCATACCGCTGGTTTGCGATGATATTTCAACTAGCCTACGCCTGCGAGTTTAACATAAAGTTTGAAGTAAATATGCCAAGAATAATATGTAATGCAAATTTGTTCTTCTGTTATAGGAGCAGGCCGTGGCTCGACATAGCCAGTGGAGATATGTTTCGCGACACGGGGGAAGTTTTGAAATCGTATTCAAAACGGAAAGACATTAAGGTAAATATAGATATATTATGCGCATAATTCAAAGTAATAGACATGTTTCAGCTATACGTTTTTCAATTCCAACGTATCTCAACGCTTAACTAATAACATATAAGTTAATCTTACATCATAAGTTGCCATAATACAGTTTTTGCTAAGATTGAAGACGCTTCCATGACCGAGTACTGCACGCACGAGTTTATTGCAAGTGAAATATATATTTATATATATATATATATACACACATACATACATATATATTTATATAATTATCTTTTTTTTTAAATCTGAGTGAATAGAGATACCTGTGTTAATTCCCAATTCCCATTTAAATGTATGCTAGATTTTAATTAAAAGTTGACCAATGAATGCGATTTATAGCTAGGATAACAAACATTATTTCTCTTGACCAGGGGGTCAAGAAAAAAATGCATGAATCACACTTCCTGCCTGAGTGATCAGATTCCCAGATGACTGTTTACATTATCTGTACATATTTGTGATTTGCAGCGTGGCAGCGGACTTGCCAGAGCTGGTGGTGCACGATTGTTCAAGCAGCGAGAAAGAGGAGCTTGAGCATGAAGGACAAGAGAGGAGATAGTGTAGGCCATTAGATCACAAACAATGCTTTCGTGCAGAATCATTAATAAAAGCAAACTTTCAGTTACACACATACAGGACGAATACCGTCAAATGATGTAAATGATGTATATGATGTACCTATTTTCATATCTTACCCTTTAGGGTGCATGGTTATAATTAGTGTCAGATAACAATGAAATACATTATGTTACCTGTATGATAATATTACTGTGTAAAAGATACAAAATACACAACATTTTAAATTCATATAAATGTGAAAAAAATGTGTGTGCATTATATATATATATATATATATATATACACACATTATTTGATTATCATTTGATACTCGTCATATTACGCTATTCTATTGTCCAGTATTTCTACATAGTAAAATATCATCTGGGTAATAAACTATGTTTTGTTTTTGTTGTCAATTGACACCAATTAACAGTGTTCGTAATCGATGGCTAACATAGGAAGACTGTTAATTGTTGTCAGTTAACAACAAAATGTAGTTTATTACCTAGATGATATTTTACTATGTAGAAATACAGATAATATAATAGCGTCATACGACGAGTATCAAATAATGTATATATATATATATATACATATACCCCCTTTATCCACATTGTATTAGCAGAAACATGTAGCAGGTAATCATGGTTAAGATAGAAAGAGTGCCATATAGTGTTCATAAACTTCACATACATTGTTAATATGCACTCCCGGATTTGATTTGTCATTTGTTCTTAGTACAAAGACCGGGCTGAAGACAAACTAAAGTCGTTAACTCATTTCAATGTACAATTTTAGCTGTGCTCACACAGAGATTCGCGTTGAAAATAAAATGAAAATACACATGGAGTCCTGGCTGTCTAAAATAGAGCGGATATTATCTACTCATTGCTTTACAATAAAATAGTTGTGTTCTACTTGTTGATTTGTCTTAATTTACAATAGGTAACAATCGACGTCTACGGATCCGAACTGACTTGATGTATCTTCAATAGTTCCTAACCATTTGTCAGGGCAGGTGATTTCACGTGTTATGAACCAATTAAAATATGTGTCTTGGACACGTGTTTTCACGGGAAAACATGCTTACAGATTCTCGTGACCTCACGTACGCCAACACGTGATTTCACGAGTATGAGCCTGTTACAACACGTGCATAAGACAAGGTTTTATTGGGGAAAGTTGTTCACAGAATCTCGTGAATTCACTTACGGAAACACGTGATTACACGTACGGAAACTCGTGATTTTACCTGCTGTGAACCTAATAAACACGTGTCGAAACGCGTGTTTTCACCTTGAAATTTGTTCACAAAATCTCGTGAATTCACGTACGGAAATACGTGATTTCACGTACGGAAATACGTGATTTCACGTACGGAAACTCATGATTTCACGTACGGTGAACCAGAAAAACACGTCGAAACACGTGTTTTCACCTTAACATTTTTTTCACAGAATCTCGTGAATTCACGTACGGAAACACGTGATTTTACTTACGGAAACTCGTGATTTCACGTGCGGTGAACCAGATAAACACGTGTTTCGACACGTGTTTTTACCTTAAAATTTGTTCACAGAATCTAGTGAATTGAAATACTTAAACACGTGAATTCACCTTCAGAACATGTAAAATCACGTGTCGTTGTTAGCTGGGACTGGCTGTTCATCTCTACTCATGCGTTGCAACCGGCCTTTGCTCGCAGAAGCTCTGCCGGCTGGCTGTTGTGTTTTGCCAGCCAGCGTACTGCTCATGTGCAAAAGTGACGTCACGTGTTCGTAAAGCACTCGCCAGCATTGAGGTATAGCGCTAAATATAGTACATGACGTGTGGTGCTTTTGCGCGTGCGCGAACAAAAACCGGAAAAGACGGGCAAATCTTGACGTTTTGGCATTGTTTACATATTGGATCATTGGTGAAAAACGCTATTGTATTGATGTATTGTAGATGGCCTGTATAACACTGATTGTCCAGCATGGTTAACAAGCAATGCTGTTATGGGTCTAGCAACAGTGATTCAAGATACGCTCACTGACTGCACCCGCGGGATGTTTATTTCTCCCCTTTCTCTAAACTTAGCTAAGGCTAAGCTAGGGCCAAGGTTAAGGCCTAAACTTAAAGGCTAAACTAAAGTCTAAAATAAAGTCAGTAATAAGTAAGCACACCTCACGATATGACTAGTACCTTTTTAGTTGCAGTTTGTCCGAGGGAATGCTTCACCAACTTACAACCAATGCCGGGCTTCTGAAGCCTAGGGATAATTATCGACCTTACTGCAGCTAGGGATGTCGGATGAAAATTTCAGACTGCATATCCATTGTTTTATAGTTGCACGTCCTAAATCCGTGCACCGTTCGGTATCCCCTTGAACTTTGTCTCGTTTGACTGCATCGGTGAAAGTGTATGCTAAACTGGCAGCTACAGTCTAATAATAATAAACCTGGTTGGTATGCCATCAATCAGTGCAAGTTTTAGGTTTGAGAAAAATTACAATACAGCGTTGCAACGGAATTTCGCGGCGAAACGATAGCACACGAATACAATCGCCCGAGATCAGTGAGGCTACATCGTCAATGGGCGCTTATTACAAGTCGTTAAAGTTGCAAATAAATATGTATTATTCCCGAAATGTTCCGTTTGTTGATATCCTTACCACAGCGTGGCATACACTATCAATCAGCTAATATGTCTTTGATGTACTGTATTGAAGTAATGGCCTATTTGGTTTTAATTTAGTATGGTATGTATTGCTATCGAATTAATATTATTATAAGGATTGTAAAAAGTTACTGTTGACAACACTAATTATTGTGAACTGACAATAAAGTAACAGTTTGGTATTGACAGCCTTATTATGTATACTTAATTCACAATTGCACATAATACCAGAACTATTAAACCGTTCAATTGAATACGAACAACATTTAAAAAAACATTAAAATACATCATTGGTAAAACGTAATCACTATCATAACAATTTAAGAAAGAATAACAATATATATTATGTAATATAAAATAATTTTTTTGGGTTAAGAAATAACTTACGTTTTGTGAAATAAAGTATCGGACAAATAAGAATATACCACTGTACTCATCCTCGCGCGCCAGGGGTCGCTGCTGCTGATTACGTCAGTGCCAGCCAGCAATACCCCCTGGCTGATCGCTTTGCGAAACTCTGAATTTAAGCTCAGCCTATGGAATCGCTCACTAGATCAGTGGATGTCGGCAAGTCAGGTGGTCATAATAAAACTAATTTCAACCAGCCGTGGCTCGTGTTACATGCAGTGTTTAGGAAGTAGAAGCAATTATTCGAATACACAATATTGGGATTCCCAGAAGTCGTTTATCCGTCATCAGATTGGGGCGGGTATTTGCGCTTTTTTCACGGGTGATGCAGTCGCAACTGGCGAAGTCAATTACTAGTTTGAGTCAGCTAACTTCCGCACTTCGCGTAGGGGATCAGCCAGGGCTAGTTTTGCATGGCAAACAGCCTTGGCTTGCGAGGATGGCTGTACTGACTAAAGTGCGTATTTAACTACACCGTAGTATAATATATTTTTTATGCAGCGCCATATCCATTAATGTTCATGGTGCTGTACATAAAACTAATAGATAACAAACACAAGTCACTGCTTTAAAATTAACAGTGCAAATACATAATTAAAATGCAAAAACATCATGTCACGTGAGTGACAGTATATATTATACAAGTATGAGATCAGGCATAATTATCGAAAATACAAATTGCTGTTATATCGTTACTGCAAGCATAACCAAACTAGACGACCATTTTCTGCCAGTTTCAAACAAACTTCGCTCGAAGGAAGGCCGCGATATTGCAGCCACTGTATTAACTATGTATTCGAGTATCTTTCTACATTTGCAGGATACATTTTCGCCACAGGGATGTCATTTTCTAATAGCTTATTTTTTGGAAAAGGCCTCAATGCTGGCGAGTGCTATGCAGAGTGATTCCGAAATCCTCAGGCCCATCCTCGCGCGACAGGGGACGGTGCTGATTATACGTCAGTCCCACTACCCCCTGGCAGATCGCCGGCCGTTACTCGGGATATAAGCTCATCCAATAATAACCCAATAATACGGCTTGCCGGCAATTTCCTGTGGTCTTCTGGGTGGCCGGTCTTCGTGGAATATGTTGCAAGTAGATGCTATTATTTGATTACACAATACCGCTCAGCGGCTCGTGATGGTCGAATGGGTAATTACATTAGGATTCCCGGAACTGGAGCGTGAGTCGGACGGGTGTCTGCACTGTTCTCACGGGTGGTATGGCGAAGTCAATTATGAGTTTGATTTAGCTAACTTCCATACAATGCGTTGGAGATCTGCCAGGGGTAGTGTACGTAGTCACACCCCTGGCCTGCGAGGCTGTTCAGGCCTGATATCTGATCTCCTTCCTTCAAGTTCATCCCGACATTTCAGCAAACCAACGCTCGTTCCCAAGCTTGTGGATGGATAAATCAGAGACCGACCTGGAGAGACCGATTAACAGAAATTACCTCACACAAAACACTGTGGGACGGAATCCCAAGCAGACTATACGGCGCCCTCATGGTATGCCCTACAAAACAAGCACCGCTGATGCGTTGCCCGTATCACTGGGGACGCTGGCCACACAAGGCATTGAAATGTGACTGCAAAACCGACTTGCAATACATCATCATCATCATTGTGCAGCCGCAGTGTCCCGTGGTTGGGCGAATGCCTCAGCATGTCGTTTCCAAATCTGCCTGTCTTGCGCTATCCTCTGCCAGATGGTGCCCTTCCAATACTCGTCTAGTTTGTCTCTCCACCGTCTCGCTGGTCTTTCTCTAGATCGTTTCCCTTCATAAGGTCTCCAGGTTGTGATACGCGATGTCCATTATCTCGTAGTCTGCTAATGTGCCCTGCCCAGGTCCACTTCTGTCTTCTGATTTGTTCTATCACGTCTATGACATTTATCTTCTGTCTTACCCAGATGTTTGTTTTTCTCTCTCAATATGTGATGTTTAATATACTTCTTTCCATCTTTGTTTGTGCGGCTGCTAGCTTGTTCTTTGCCTGGATGGTGAGTGCCCGTGTTTCCGCACCGTATGTCAACGCTGGAAGTACGCATGAGTTGAAGACTAGTCTCTTCAAGCACGTTCCAAAGTTACCCTTGAAGATGTCCCGCTGTTTGGCGAAAGCTGTCCAGCCGGCGGTGATCCTTCTTTGAATCTCCTTGTCTTGGTTTTTGTCTCTGATACTGTATCGCTGTCCCAAATAGACGTAGCTTTCAACGTTCTCTATCTGCGTCGCGTTGATATATATTGATGTGTCATTTCCTAGCATCACTTTTGTCTTCAAGATGTTCATCCTTAGACCTTGTTTTTCACTTTCATCAGGCATTTCCTGCAGCATGTTTTGTAGTTCTTGCGGTGTAGTAGCGCATATGACTATGTCGTCGGCGAAGCGAAGATGGCTGAGATATTCTCCATCTATCCTCAAGCCTCTGGTTTCCCAGGTCAGTCTTCGGAATATGCTTTCGAGTGTTGCAGCTTGGGCGATATGGTGTCACCCTGTCGTACTCCTCACTTGATGTTGATCTTGTTGCTCTTTTTGTGTAGGTGGACTGTCACCGAGCTATTAGTGTATATGTCTTTCAGGAGATCGATGTATACATCTTCTATCCCCTGTTCTTGAAGGGAGGTCAGTATTACTTAAGTTTGCACCGAGTCGAAAGCCTTCTCGTAGTCGACGAAAGCTTGTCTAGAAGTGTAATCGGTCTGTCTCGGCCTAATGCCTAGTTCCTCTTGCTTTGTTCAAGCTCTTTGATGACATAATCGTTTCTCGTATGATCTCTTGTTTGTACTTTCTGATGTCCTCCTTCGCTTTCTTTTTGATGGTCTTGCATATTTCTGCGTACTTGTTTTTTACGGTCGCCGTTATTCACCATTTCTCGTCGTTTCTTCATTAGTGCTCGTGTCGGTGACGATATTCTCGTCACTACATGCCTGTTGATTGCTTTGACTACACTTGTCGTACTTAGTTGTGTCATCTCAGTTATGTTTTCGCTCATGCAATACACATGGCTGTTATTCGCAGTAAGCTAGTCACTGCTCTTACTGCTGATCTAATGTCAGATTTCTGTAAACAGATTGTCAATCTGTCATTCAACAAAACTGAATTGGAATTTAAGGAAATTTCTTGCGGAGTTCCGCAAGGATGAATATTAGATCCATTACTCTTCATTCTATATATAAATGATATTGAACATGTATCAGATATTTAAAAACCTATACTTTTGCAGATGACGAGTCTTTTCCATGCACACATATGCTTTGACACTCTTATTGCAGAAGTAGATGTACAATTACAAACAATTATATGTGGTTTCACACAAATAAGCTTTCAATAAACACCAAATTTCATTATATTCACACCAAACGGTAAGAAATACAACATTGACAAAGTTAAAATAAAAGTAGATGAAAGCAAAATAAAACATGTTAACCATTTCAGTGCTGAGTTTCTGGCCACTCAGTTACCACTGAATGTTGGACCATTTTGAAAGATGAGATTGAGGGCATTATTGAAAGATTTGCTCCCCAAAAAAGGGAAACCATCTAGGAAGAAACACCTATCAAAAGAAGCTATACGAAAGATTGCTTGCAAACAAATTATGTGGAGAGTTCACAGAAACACTGGAAATATAGAAGACTATAACAACTACAAAGAGGCCCTTAACCTAGCTACAACCGAAATTAGAAAATCCAAACAAACTTTTGAGCAAAAATTGGCAAATGATATAAAAATGAGAGCAATAGTTTCTTCGCTTATGTAAGGAGTAAACAGAAGGTTCGTAATAAGGTGGGACCATGCAGGAAACGTAATATCTGATGGGTTTCAAAAAGCAGAGGCCCTTAACGGGTATTTCAGCTCAATGTTTACCACAGAAGATAATAAGTTCACTGCCATTACCAGTTAATACATTTGAGGGGATGAATCAAATTAATTAGGGCAGTTGTTTGTTACTCCTGAAATGATATCAAAGAAAATGAAGATGATGAAAGAAAACAAATCATCTGGAGTTGACGGGATACCACCAAAACTGCTTAAGGAAATTGTAGACCAAATCAGTACACCGCTATATTCTTTAAGTTGTCACTTAAAGAGGAAATCGTTCCACTAGACTGGAAAGAAGCAAACATTAAAAAGGGATCGAGGAGCATGACAGAAAATTACAGACAAGTGAGCTTAACATCAGTTTTATGCAAATTATTAGAAACGCTTATTAGAGACCACGTGGTGGAATTCCTTGTAAAACACAAATTAATAAATGAATCTCAACATGGGTTACTAAAAGCTAGGTCTTGGCTAACCATGTATTTTTAGAAGAAATTACAAAGTGGGTAGATGATGGGTCACCAGTGGATGTTGTCTACTTAGATTTTCAGAAAGCGTTTGATAAAGTGCCACATCAAAGATTGTTACATAAATTAAAAGTCCGTGGTATAGGGGATGGTGTGATCAGTTTGATTCAAACATGGTTGACAGACAGAAGACAGAGATAATGGTAGAGGGGGAGATTTCAAACTGGAAACCAGTTTTGAGCGAAGTGCCACAGGGGTCGGTGTTGGGACCTGTATTATTCTTGATATATAAAAAAATTATAAATGATTTGGTTGGTGATTTTTAAGCAAAGTATTGAAATTCGCAGACGATACAAAAGTGTTCAGAACAGTTAAAACAGATGTAGATAAACACACTTTACAGGATGATCTAGCCAAATTGGTAAAATGGTCTGAAAAATGGTAAATGTTATTAAATTTTGATAAGTGTAAATGCATCCACATAGGACATGGAAATGTGAACAAAGAATACAAAATGGGAGATACTATATTAGGTAAAACTATAAAAGAAAAGGACTTAGGAGTAACGGTTAGTGCTGATATAAAAGTTTAGGAACAATGTGGAATTGCTGCTTCAAAGGGTAACCAAATACTAGGACTAATTAGGAGAAATATCACATAAAAGGAGAAACAGCTAATTGTACCAGTGTACAAAGCAATAGTCAGGCCACATTGGAATTTTGTATACAAGCACGGAGGCCATATCATAAGAAGGACAAAATATAAGCTAGAAAGAATGCAACGAAGAACAACTAAGCTGTTTCCTGAACTGAAAGATCTTGGTTATGAAAGACGCCTATTAGAATGTGGGTTGACAACACTAGAGACTAGGAGACTAAGAGGGGACCAAATAGAAGTTTTTAAGATATTGAATGGTTATGAGGATATTGATAGAAATACTTTCTTCAAACTGAAAGAAGGCAGTTTAACCAGAGGGCACAATGCAGCATTAGTCAAGGAACAATGCTGGTTGGATATGAGAAAGTACTCATTCTCTCAGAGGTTAATAAATGACTGGAACAAATTATCTGATGGTTGTGTTAATGCTAGCAGTGTAAATATGTTTTAAAATATCCTTGTCCGCATGCCATCTGGAGCGTATAGCTTTGGACGGCAAACTTGTTAAACCTTATTAAATTTTGTTAAATAACTAAATACTGAGTTTCCTCTGAGCTTTCAGTGAAACAGGGTAACACTTTATAACTTCACGTTTTACATAGAAAAGTGCAATTTTTAAATAGGAATACCATATGTTAGTAAACTAGGTTCATCAAAGAATATCACAAGTATACAAATTATTAGATTGGTTGCCATGGAAACCAGAATATTAAAGATGGCGGAACACACTTAGGTGTTTTGCCATGTTTCTCATAATTATACATTTCTGAGTAGGAACACCACATACATTTTGAAACCAAGACTATCAATAAATATTGTGAACATGTCCATTATAACAACTCTCTGGACCAGAAACCAGTAAACCCAAGATCAACGGTTTTGCCATGGTGAAATTTGAACTTACGTGAATGTCAGAATGGCCTAGAACTGTGTCACAATGGTGAAAATTCAGTGTTGACTAGTTGTACTAATATTTTATAATATTCAATAATTTGTTACAAAGTCACTATACAAATTAAAAAATTACTGAATAATAACGTAGATCCCGGACATGTCAAGGTTGCACTAATTATATGTAATAATGCAAAATACAACATTTGAAGGCAAATCGCGAGTATACAATCAAAATTAGTGCAGCATAAACACGCGGCATAACTAGTACCTACATCGTAAACACGAAAGAGACACCAACATTGGAATGACATTTATTGTGATTTATCGCATAAGGAAACCATTTACGCATACTTTCCTCTATCATCGCTCACCACGTTATCGGTTTTTACAAAAACAATTTATTCAAAAGAAATGCCCTATTGTAACACCGCGGCGACATACATGCGTATTACATGCATCTCAATGGCCGACGATAAGCATGTCGGATAATCCCATCAAAAAAACCTCAGAATATCTTGAAATGTTTGCATACAAACGCCGTATAAATTTTACACCATCGTGAAGCTGGCGTTTGTGCGATTCCAACGTTAGTCGTTAGGCGTTGCTACTGTTAACGTTCATTTCAATAGTTAGGGAATAAGCCGCTGCGACGCTATTCCCGCTGTAGCGGGAATAACGAAATATGGCAATATATTGAAATAATAGTCTCGCACTGAAGTGGTTAAATTTCACAATTTCTAGGAATGGTTATATATGATCACCTAAATTGGAAGATTCGTATTGACAATCTATCAACAAAAATGGCACGGACTATAGGAATGCTAAACAAGATAGCACAAAATTAAGCAAATAAAAAAACTACAAAAGAAAGTTATATGGATAATCACACCATCACACTATACTGTACAGTCAGATCCACTATTCTCTAAGTTAAAATTGGATGATCTGTACACACATCACATAGGTATCTGTATGCATAAAGCAATATAATTATAAACAACTTCCAGATAGCATGTCATCAATGTTTTTACGAACAGATACCATTCATGACCATAACCTAAGAAACCAAAATGCCTATTATATCCAACAAATAGGAACAAACACTAGGACATATTGCAATAAATTATTCAGGACCAATTTTCTGGAATGCCCTACCTCATGTTCTGCAGCAACTTGTATCCGTAAATCAGTTTAAAACGAAACTCAAAGAGCTATTACTGTCTAAGTATCTTTGAACTCTTGAAATGTCTTGTCTTATTAATTACACATAACCGACCCTGATTTTTCATGGTATTATAACTGATAAAGCTTTTTGTTTTATTTAATGTATTACTGATGTTTAACCATTAATTTAGTCAAAATACTACACCATGTCCTAACGTGTAACTTTATTTATTTATTTATTAAGTACATAATCTATTTCATTTATAAAAAAAATAAGTTACCTATTCATATATATATCTATTCAATTTGTTCCAGATAAATGTATTGTTTTAATGTTATGCTGTAATTATATGGAATAAGGAAACTGGCTGTTAAATTATTCTGTCCTGATGGTCCTCGACATAGGCCTCTTTGGGTTTGTAGAGGATCTCCTCGGTTGCAGTATGTGTTTATTGTAATCCATTGTAAATATGAACAAAACACAAATGTAAAACATTTTTCTAATATACATAAACGTTTCCATTTATTCTTGTGTTGTGTTGAAGCCACAACAACAGTCTTAGTAACTATTAAGTTATGTTTTGTTTCTGTGTTCTAGCTGCCAAGAAAGATCACGATGTAATATCCAAATCAAATGATGGATGTTCATGCACCAAGAATACCTGCAAGTGTTGTGTCTACGTCGGCATTCCAGAGATTAAACTCGATGCGAGAGGTAATAGTATTGCCGATACATTACACGCACACGCACACGCACACACACAAACACACACACACACACACACTCTTCTTTACACCACCAGTGTAGTAGGCCATGCAGATGAAGATCGATTATGTAGTAAATGTTTGTGTGTGACTTTCCAGTGATTTTATTTACATTAGTATTTAATTAGTGTTTAATTGATTTATGTTGCTATATTTGTATTGAGGAATTTATATGTTTTAATTTACCATTAATCATTACCAAGCAATTTAACTGGAAAGTCATTTAACAGCCTTGTTTCGTTGTTGTTTTGTGCCAATAATAATTAGAAAACTTTTATCAGGATTTAGCTTCAATTTACTTACTTCCATCCACAGCAAGATGTCAATGAGATCGTCATTTTCAGTTGATAGAGATGCCTGTGCATCTATTGGTGAAAGCAAAGTACATACATGCTATGGTGAAAGTGATGTATACATATTACATGCGTGTTGTCAGCATGCAAGTGATGATTTAAGTTATGATTAGTAGTGACTCGATTAATGGATGTAGTATATAAGCTAAACAGAACAGATCAAGGACGGAACCCTGGGTCACCGAATGGAATGTCCGAACACTCTAATCCTAAGTGTGGGGCATCCATTTTATGAATGCTTGACGGACATTTTGCTAAGCAGCATATATGATGCGTTGGATAGGTCATATGTGGACATGGTGTTATACCAAATTAAACTGTTATAGGGTGGGGCATTTGGATTGGCAATTGTTTCAGAATAATTCCTTTTAGCATAAAAACCAATGCGTGCTGTAAAAGCTTGGCACGTATTAGAACCTCTTTATTTGTGACAAATTGGAATTAATGAGGTCATCCTGATTTATTTTTAAACCAGAAATTCATGCAAACAGTTTAGTTTGTTTAAAGTTTATTAATAATGCCTTGATGTGTCAGATTATTTATAGTTTTAGAAAACGTGTATAACACTGAAAATGATTTATAAAATGTGTGAGCAAATTTAATTAACATTATATCTAGATGGTTGAAGACACTAAGTTTTTAGTGTGACGTGTTAATTTTGTATCTACTATTTTAAAGATAAGATGACAGATAAGGTACGTTTATTTCAGACTCAGTCCTCGATATAAGGACATTTCCATAAGCATAGATGTAGTAACATCAACAAGAAAAAACCCAAAGCTACTCAATGCAAAAATGTGCAAGTCGTAGTAGCCATATCAAGAATAATTAGTGTAATGTTCTAAAGAATATGTGTAAACAAAATATTTGTTTTATCATTTTTTCCAAAGCGGAGACGAATAGATCATGTCGCTATATATACTCGATCAACCACAGCCCAACCATAAGAACATACCATTTTACAGTACTTATCAACATGATTTTATGTGCACAGCGCCAGGATATATTTAACTAATTTTTCGAATTTGGTCATTATCGGGCAGCGTCATTACTACCCAGCATCAGTGGTTTGAGTCGCAAAAATGTCAAATACCGCTATATATATATATATATATATATATATATAGACTAAATAGGAATGTGACGAGCATGGTAAGACGGTGAACGTCAGAATATAATTCTTGGCCAAGAAAACTGAAAATCTCCATTGATTAGATAGGCGCGACTCAAACCACTCACTTGGAACTTGCATCGAAAAAAAGCGATACGCAGTGCTCTAGTTTGCCGATTTAGGCACCGAACAAAATACACGTTTCAGCTTTAGACTCATAAACTCATAAATGAACAGGTTCTGTTATCATTAATGCATACTTATATAATCCTCGCAAGCCAGGGGTGTGACTACGTACACTGCCCCTGGCAGACCTCCTACGCATTGTATGGAAGTTAGCTGAATCAAACTCATAATTGACTTCGCCGTACCACCCGTGAGAACAGTGCAGACACTCATCCGATTCGTGCCCAATTTCCAGGAATCCCAAAATAATTACCCATTCGACCATTCTCATGAGTCGCTGGGCGGTATTGTGTATTCAAATCATGTCTACTGCCCAAACAGTCCATGAAGACCACCCAGAAGACCACTGGAAGTTTACGGCAAGCGATATTATTGGCTGAGTTTATCTTGAGAGATTCGGCAAGCGATCTGCCGGGGGTACTGAGACTGATGTAATCAGCAGCGCCCCCTGGCGCGCGTGGGTGACTTATACAGTACATAATATTGAAACATGACATAATGCGGCTATGTTTCACTTCCATTAGGAACAGGTGCATTATATTCTGCAAATGTCTTTCAGTGTGCCTTGACTTGAAATACATTCCAAAAGATGTCGCTGTGGGTTTGGATGTTACCTGGAATGGAAAGACAATCATCTCTGTACAGTTGTCTGGTATGTATGCAGAATAAACTCCTGTTTCTCAAGTTCATGAATTGCCATTTCACGTGTTATATTTTTTCAACATTTGTAAGTAATATTTCTAACAGTGCTTAGACTTGACGTACATGCCACCCCAAATATCTAGTCTGCTTTAATATATAATTATAGGGGCGATCGGGGAAAAATGAACAATAACATTTTAAGCACAGACCACTTGCATCATCTAACGTTGATTTCATGAAAACATTTATTGGATATCACTACCGCTTTGGTGCGCAACCTTCGCATGCCAAATCAGTCGTCATTTTTATGTTCTGTCGGTAAGTTGCTTTTTAGTGTATTTTTGTTGCGATTTTTTCGTTTTTTAACTCTTTTCATAGTTGTATATTTCAGAAATATTGGAAACGCTTGTAAGCGTGTGATCTGCTACATATATGTGTAGATAAGTTATGAACAATGTTCGCTGAATAATGCATGGGAATGGCTCACATTGGATGGGGCCTAATGGACAGGCGGGGCAAAGTGGGCATGTTTGTGTCCACTTAGCCCCATGCGTTTTACGTTACATGGAGTAGTGAGTACATAACATATACACAAACATGGACATTATAAATAGATACGTGGGGTGGGGACAGAAATACCCCCCCCGATACATCATTTTTAAATCCCAGTCCACCACGTTTGACAGAATTTGCAGTATTTGTTAAAATTACTTTAGTTTCTATTACAAGTAATGGATTCATTAGTTGTTATCACTTAGTATATTTGTTGTCTAATCATATGCAATGATAATTACAGCATTGGACATTTAGTAAATTGAAAGATGTATGGTCGAAAGTAGATAGCAGATGTTATTACAAGAACATTCCTCAGACGAAGGATGAAATGGGCGACTTCGAGAATTGTAAAAGATATAAGAAAGTGCCTTGGACGCTACAAACTCGTGTTTTCTGTGGAAGAGGAACAATAACTGTGTGACCATATTCTTGAACTTGAATCCAGGATGTTTGGATTGTCGATAACTGCTGGGATGACAAATGGGAGAACGTGTTGGAGCGGCATAAGAGAAAGAAGCGATAATGCGAACAGCTATCAAAGGATTCGCCATCACTGCAATCTACCCAACAATAGGTGTGTTTTTGATTACGAAGATTTTTGCGGCGTCACAGACCACAGATCTACCTCACCCTAGTTCGGCAAATAGCAGTGGTGTGTCCTCTCTTGATATCGCAGAAGACGACATGGCAAGTGGCAACGTTCTGCCTGCTACATTTTCTCAGAACATCACTTAGTAACAGACATAGGTTCATCTATCACTGATCCAACCAATCCTGAAGTCGCAATGCGACAGCAGTCTGTCTCGTTGTCCCATGGAATGTGACTTCACAAGGGATGTTGGCCAACCTACTCCTGACCGAAACGACCATAATGTGGTAGCTGGCAGTGTTCTCCAAATACCATGCATCGCGAGTGATGCAGCTCCTTCTACATTCTACAGCTTCCACATCGAATGTCTCCCTGACGGATATTGTTCCAATCCCCAAAATCAACCAACGCACTTTGAGGAAGAAAGGTCCTAAAAGAGGAAAAACCTGTTTGATAACCAGAACGCCTTATAAGGAGGAATTAGAAAAGGATGTTCACTAAAGCTAAAGAAAGCTGAGAAACAGCAGAAAGCATTAGCAAAGACCAAGAAAGTCAAGTGTGAAGACGCAAAAGCGAAAGCAAAACCCAAAGCTGAACCTAGCCACAAGAAACAAAAGCGGTCACGAAAGCTGTTTCAGCATAATGCCAATGATGATAAGGAGGGTTGTGTTTCTATTGTAACTCGCCATACTCTCAAACCGAAAGAGAGCTGGTCACGCTGTCTATCTTGCGATCGGTGGGCCCACGATGCATGCACGATGACGATGACGAACATGCGTTTGTGTGTCATTTGTGCAAAACATGTTAAAGCCAACAGTTACACGTTCATCTTTGTTGGGTTATATAAAGACAGCGAAGTACGTACGTACGTTTCGTTTTCGCGATGTTTAAGAAGTTTTATAACCAGATCACGATTTCGTCTTCTTTCTGTTTTCGTCTGTTTTCTAGCTTGGTTGGGTTGTTTTTTAATGTCACACAAAGAGTTCCACTTTGCCCCCGGGGTAGGGCAAAGTGGACATATTGCAGAGGGTCCACTTTCAACGTTGCAAGACCTAAACATATCAGTTCGACTGGTTTCATATATTAGACCTGTTTCAGTAGTAAGTCTCAGTGTCAAGTATTTCAAAAAAAAAATTGTTTAATATCTACACAATAAGAATTATTTGCTTGGGATTACTTTGCCCCGATCTCCCCTGCATCACAACTACACTGGTTGCTATATTTTCTTTGTGTTTAACGCATTGTGTTAACTTATTCTGGTGTGAATTTCATCAACATAACACATGATTATGCTGAAATAAAATGTAAAAAGAGCGTACATGACGACATGTAAAACGAAATTTCGGCTGTTTTTGACGGTTTCACGAATAAAGTTAGTTCATAATTATACTGCCTAAGCCTTTGCAGCATTTGTTTATAAAATGTTCAACCAAATACCACTCATTCATACGTTTTAATACGCAAGTGTATATACGACATGTGTATATACAACATGTGTATTGATACACCTTGCATAACATTCGTAACGTCGGCAAATTATTAATACGTGATTCCAAAATCGTGCTAAAGGGGGAATGAAACGCTTGAACAACCATAGCCCAAACATAAGAATAAACCACGTACAGTACATATCACCATGATTTGATGAGCACAGCGCCGCGGTATATTTAAAATAATGTTTCAATCTTAGCCATTAACGGCACTTGACGGAGCCTTTGCGCTCCAGCGCGCAGTGATTTGAGTCACGGAATTCCGGGCACTGTTGCACAATGTAATTCAATAATAGGCGACGCGGCATACAAATTATTTTTTATATAATGCCTACCATGTATAAGGCACCATATTTTTGTTTCTGCGCAGGAATGTGTATTAATGAAGTAAATTTTAAAGAATCGAAATTTACATTGATTAGATAGGCGCGACTCAAACTAAGGATGGCGTTACATAGTGCTCTACCTTGCCGATTTAGGCATCGAACAAAATCGGTTTTTCAGTTTGTCTTATAAATGAGTAGGTTTCTGTCACCATTAATATATAATTATGCGTAGATAGTATATACTGAAATATATAGCATACGACGTATTTGTCTATGTTGTAGGAAAGAATCCACCGCCAATTTGTATTGGCATTCCTTTCCTCGAGAAGGAAGGTAGCATATGCGTGAAGCTGTATGACCTGGATATCTCCTCAAGTACTTTCAGAGGCTGTGCAGAACTTGTTCTTCAGTTTTTAAAAGTATTTAAGACGACCATTCCTTTCGGTTGCTTTCATATGCCAGTCAGTGAAAGTGAAAGAATAGTTGACACCATAGTAAATGGAATTAACACAGTATTCCAAAATTTTTAATCTGTTGTAAAAATGCACATAAAGTAAGCTATGGATTCTTCTCAAATGAAAACGGAAATATTCTATTCAAAGAAAAAGACGGGCTAAAGGGTATGACCTCCTTTAAAAGTTTTGATTAATATTTTCAGTTTGCGTGGACTGTTGTAGTATGTTTTGCTTGAACACATGACAAATGTATGAAGCAGCATCAGTCATGTGTTCAAGCAAAACATACTACATCAGTACATGTGTGTGTGTTATAATTACGCGTTCCAAACTGCACCAAATTATATTTCCAGGTAGTGAACAGTTGAGTCTTACAACATACCCCCCTAGATGCATGCATGCTGTACGCTTAATGTAGAGAAGTTATGACTTCAGAAATATGCATTATAACCAACTGTATGTTAAACAACTGTTTGCCTGTCACTGCCACAGAAACACGATTTTGTGTTGTTCTGCTACAAGATATCGCGTAAGGGAACATGACATATTATGGCTTCTTTTACACTCTTGATAAGCCGATTGATTCCTTATATAGTGGTGATGTAATACAAAAATCATGACTGTACTCGCGTTTGTTTCTCAGATAATTCATATTTTGGTATGTACACGTAGTGGTCTTTTGTACAATTGGAAATAAAATGCACTATTAAACGTCTCCGGTTTTGGGTGAAGTCGATATGTTATAATGATTAATGTATTTTGAGTAGAATAGGGTTAGCATAACACCCACGTGAATGTGCTGTATCCGTTCATATATGCATCAGGCTTAAAGGAAATAAAAATAAGGCATTACCTAAAATCCGTTTTCCATGTACACAAAGTTTAACATTGTATGTAACATTTGAGAACATTAAAAATACACGTGTAGCATAAATTCGATTTAAAACCCATCTGTGTAGCGATTCTCGCAGATAATTTAATAAGCTAGGTGATCACGTGGTATCGTGACGTCATGACATATACTCGCATTTCCATACATTCAGAGCATGTTTACAAGGATAGCTTTTGGGTCGAAACGAGCGTCAGAATGAGTTATTGTGCGATATTTTGATGTAATACAAACACAGAGGAACAAGCAGTTATCTTAACGGTTCCGCATGAATCCAATTTTATTCAAAACAATGAATGCGAATGGGCCTACATGGCTACAAGCCAACCAGGTTTGATTGCAACCCACCGGAGATAATATACACCAATAAGCATACATAACACACATATATTATATCCATGCAGCTACAGAAAGTAATGTTGTATAATATCACTAAAATATCGATATATGAAGGAGGAGTTGTACAATTTATTATAACAACTTAAATCAGTCGGTGAATATCCGTCGACCTCGGAAGCTCAAATGGTAGACGCGTTTGTTTCGTGTCATTTATTTTACAATTGGGCGACGCCAGTTCAAGCCTGACATAAAACCTGAGAAGTTTGTTTAGGTTTTCACGAAGTAATATAAACCAAATAATGTTTATACTGTGATGCACTGTTTGTAAATATTTGTTAGTAATTATTTATTCGCCACAAAAATGAAACTATGGTAATTATATATAACGATGTTTCAAAATTTTATTTATCCAGACAAGTGTAATGGATATATAATGTATTAATTATATATATTGTACGGTAATATATTGTAATTATATATGTGAAAACAAATTGTGATCTCTCTGCATAAATAAAATAATTGTGTTCTTATATATTGCACTCTAAAAACAAAAACACTTCCTGTTCGTCTGCCATGCCACGTGCCGCCTGTATCCGCTTGAATCCTCAGGCGTGTATTGGAAGAATAAGAAGAACTATTCATCACTCGACTTCGCAAATGGGCACCCAACGAAAAGAAACGTACATTGTGGCAGGTCATGTGTGTTATAATATAACTATATACAATGCCATCTGATATGGGCATAGATATATGTTTCTGTACTAATATGGGAACGACGTGCAAAACGGGCCCCTTAAGCAAGATTTGTCATAAAATTTACATTTGTTATTGAAAAAAAATTATTTTGTCAACGTGATTATCTTATTCAGTTGTTTGACTACGGCTGTACTCAAATAAGGCGCCATGCTATCAAAATTACAATTTTTAAAAGGTGTTTCAAAACACCTCCCGATTTTGTCCCGTTAAAAACGGGCGCCCTAAACGGGCCCCTGCACATCGACGACGGCAACTCAACGACCACCACATATTTCGCAAACAAACTGTCCGCCCTCGTAGCCTGGTGTGTCCACGCCTTACATTGTCCACATTTTACCCACTCTTCCCCTTCCTTATTGTCCGAAAACAGTTTGCATGAGTAAAGACATGGTGCGTTGTTGTTTTCTCCATTTTCTTCGTTTGTTTCGCCTTTTTCGAAGGTTTAGCGTTAAGACGTTTGAGTGGCTTGACTGGCGTTCTCTTCATTCCCTCTGTGTTTTCACTCGTGCTGGGTTTTAGCACTTTCGTGGCAGGCGTTTCAACCTGGGATTTCCCTTTTGCCTGACATTGTCATTTGTACAGACTTAGGGTGATAATGTACGTCTTCCATTTGTTGTTCGACTTTCGCTGGTTTGATTGGTCTACCTTCGGAATAGGCGAAACAACCGTTACGGTGGTTGTTATTGTCGTCGGAAATACCTGCACGGCCGCGTCGTCACGAGGCGCTTGCGAAACCGGTTTGTCACGAGGCGCTTGCGGTACCGGGTTGTCAAGAGGCGCTTGCGAGACCTGGTTGTCACGAGGCCCGGCGCTTGCGGGATCGGGTAGTCACGAGGCACTTGCGGGGCCGGGTTGTCAAGGGGCGCTTGCGGGATCGGGTTGTTGCGGGGCACTTGTGGGATCAAGATGTCACGAGGCGCTTGCGGGATCAGGTTGTCACGAAGCACTTGCGGGTTAGAGTCGTTACGAGGCAGAATAAAATCTCAACCTCTAGTGGTAACTCCAAGGACATGTGGGATGTGCTTAAGAACCTACTCCCACAGAAACCTCGCAGTGACATCAGTGGGCTCGAGATAGGTGACCGTATGGTTACCATAGCTAAGGACATGGCCAATTAATCATTGAACATTGGTAAGAAACTGGCCAATAAGATTCATTCAACATTAAGTAAAAAACATACCTCATCAAGGCCAGGACAACATCAAACAAATTCCACTATAACAACATTTCGCCAGAAGACGTGGGAAAACTTCTCAGGGGCCTCAAGACCAATACTGAAGATAGCTGCACCAGCCATAAGTGACAGTATAGCGTATCTGTTCAACCTACCCCTCACATCTGACTGGAAACGTGCTAAGGTGTCAGCTATATTCAAACAAGGGTTTAAGCTGGACATTGGTAACTATAGGCCTATTTATGTGCTCCCTATCATCAGTAAACTGTTAGAGAAACTTGTTCATCAACAGCTGTATACATTTCTTGCCGATAATAACATTCTCTGTTCCGACCAATCCGGATTCCGACAACGTCACTCGACTCAAACCAGTCTCCACAACATCATAGAGGATATTTACCAATCAACAAACTGTAGTGGTCTAGTTGGTCTGATTGCTTTAGACCTAAGGAAGGCATTTGACACTGTGAATCACAATATACTCATGGACAAATTATCATACTATGGAATTAATTCTGATTGGTTTAAATCATATCTTACAAACAGAACTCAAAGTGCCACCATAAATGGACAGTCTTCAGAATATCTATATGTTGATATAGGTGTACCTCAGGGTTCTATCCTTGGACCCTTGTTATTTCTTGTATATCTAAATGACCCACCAGTATCTCTAGATCACTGTAGAGTAAACATGTATGCTGACGATACGGCATTCTATACTCCAGATAATCTTGCTAACAACATTCATGATATCACCCATATTCTTCAAACAGATCTATGCAATGTTAGTAACTGGTTAGATGCCAACAAACACACTCTTCACATTGGTAAAACCTCATGTATGCTACTGTGTTCAAGACAAAAACGTAAACATCTAAATGCTCCAACTCTAGATCTATCTCTATAAGGTCACAAAATTGAATAGGCTGAATCTTATAAATCAATATGGCAATCGCGGAATACGAAGAATGGGTGTGTCGAGACACGACGGGAAACGTTCGTTCTGCGCGATGTCGATTTTGGTGCAAAATCCATTAACATCGGGAACGGAGGTCGATACAGCCTGGACCACGAGCGCTTGAGAAGTTGAGTCGTTTGTGCAATGTGTATACTGTACAATATAGTTATTATAATAACTATATTGTATAGTATACACATTGCAGAAACGACTCGAGCGCTCGTGGCCTGGACAATCATGTTAAAAGTGCGACGCACAAGAACAACGTGTCCACAAAACACAATTCGCAACTGCGCCGCATGCTGGCTACACCAGGAACAGGTTTGTCATATTTAAGTTATGTTGCTTGGGATACTTATCAAAATGTTCCTATCTACAACATTAAATTGAACACTTCACTGCCATTGCACAGTTGCATTGCCATACCTGGTACCATGGTAACTGAGTTGGTCATACCTACTATTACAAATATAAGTAGTATTAATACTTTTAAGTTGTATTGTAATTTACTAGAATTTTAAAATTAAGATACGTATATTTTTCTGACCTGACGTTTTTAGTCATTGATTTTAGAAGTTCTGTTTTAAATTAATTAATTTAAATTAGTGATTTCTGGCATTTTGTAAGGACCACAATATTGATGGAAGTAATTCAGTTTGAATATCTTGTGTATGTTCAATTATTATACATACATGGTACTTCATATTATCATTTGTGTTTCAGCTGTTGGATCGGCACATCCACACACCAACAACCGTGCTGCACTGCCTGCACTCGTTGATGTCGCATCCTTCGTGTCCAAGCAAGACACTCTACGGGCAGAGATCTTGTGGACGCTGAAGATCTGTGCAGCCCATTACAGCTACAAATCGAGCGACGACACATCACGCTTGTTCGCTGCTATGTTTCCTGACAGCGCGATTGCTACAAAATTCACTTGCGGTGAACGTAAATCGAATTACATGCTGTGCTATTGACTCGTTCCACACTTCAAGGAATTGTTGCTGACAACTGTTCGGGAGCAAGATGCGTTCGTGCTGCTGTTTGACGAGTCCTACAACAGCGTCACCAAAAACAAGCAGATGGACGTTCTTGTGCGCATGTGGACCACTGACAAGAGAGTGACAAGCCGCTACCTCTGCTCTGTTTTTAAGGGGCATGGCAGAGCAACCGACATCCTTGAACACTTCCTCCAGAGCACGCAAGACATTGACTTGCAGAATTTGCTGTAAGTCTCTATGGATGGGCCTAATGTGAACTGGGCCTTCTACGAGAAGCTGCAGCAGAAAGTGAAGAGCGAGAGTAGCTGCCAGATCTTGAACATTGGTTCATGTGGTTTGCACATTGTGCATGGTGCGTTTAAGCATGGGTGCAATGCCACGAAGTGGGACATCACTGCCGTTCTCCGTTCGACTCACTCATTGTTTAACGAGACACCGGCTCGTCGCGAAGATTACACGCAAGTCACAGGCAGTGATTTGTTTAGCCGGAACTTTTGCAACACTCGCTGGCTTGAGAACGTGCTGGAGATGTTGCCTCATCTCTGCAAGTACGTTGCAGCCGCCAAGAAAGGTGACGTTCCTTTGCCGCAGACGAAAGCCTTTGGGGTCGTATCAGAGGCAACCTCCGATCCACTTTTCATTGTCAAGTTGAACTGCTTTGTGTCAGTGGCAAAGATCATCACACCGTTCCTTCTGCGCTACCATTTCTTGTGAATGATCTGCATCGAATGGTGAAACATCTCTTGTACCGCTTCATGAAACGTGACGTTGTGGATGACACCAGCCTCGCCAGTCTCCCCGAACTCAACCTGTCGGATCCGGCTTTAATGAGAAAGTCATCCGACATAGACATAGGCTTCACGGCGGACGCGCACCTGAAGCAGATGCAGCGATCTACAAGATCGAAAGTGAGCGACAGGGATGCCTTGGGACTGCGTCATGAATGTCGGGCATTTTCACGCAAGATCGTCATTCATGTGTTGATGAAAGCGCCAACGAAGTACAGCATCGTGCGCAATCTGTCATGCCTTGATCCGCGCCAGATGGCTGACGACCCGAATGGCTGTTGCGCCAAGCTGCGCAGAGTGTTGCAGACTTTGGTGAACAGTGGCAAGCTGGTGGCAGAGAAATGTGACGACATTCTGCGCCAGTTCACTGATCTGGTCACGTTTGCCATCCTGCCAAAGAAGGACCAGTTTTCGTTGTTCGACCCATTCGACGATGGGCAACAAGTGGACGTCTTCCTCGAAAGTCACATCAACTGCCCTGACTTCGCAGATCTGTGGACCACTGTGAAGATGCTGCTGCTACTGTCACACGGACAAGCCAGCATTGAACGGGGCTTCTCCGTGAATCAACAGATGGAGGTTGACAACCTATGCAAGAATACATTCATGGCACAGCGAATTGTGCATGACCACATCATGTCCGTCGGCGGGATCCTGAGTGTCGACATCACCAAAGACCTGATGATGTCGTGTCAGGCTTCACGGGCACGTTATCAGGTCTACCTTGATGACAAGAAACGTACCCACGACTCATCGAAGCGCAAGCACGTAGATGAGTCGGACGACCTCAAAGCGAAAAAAATCCATCTCGAGGCTAACATTGCCGAATTCAATAGATGTGCTGATGAATTCTCTACCGACGCAGAGAAGAAGCGAGATGTCAGCCTCGTTGCAAACTGCAACGCTCTCCGCAGGTCAGCCAGGGAAAAGAGAGAAGAACTGGCTGATGTACTTCGCCAGTTGAGTGAGAAAAAGTGAGAGGCCTGAAAAGGTTGTAATGTGACACTGTGACAGCAACAGCATATAGTGAACGTTATTGTTTGTTGATTTATTTGCTGTATTTAATAAACAGGCAGTTACAACTTAAGCATCTTCGTCAAGATTAATTTGTTATTTGAATGTTTGGCTGATGACCCCCCTCATCGTTCTAAGGGTCCTGTGGTTGATTGTTTATTTGCTTCATTCAATTCTGAAGTGTGTGCTTGCTTGATTTATTGATGGGTAACCGATCTTTTCAATGGCCGGTTGATTACTTGTAAACCCCAGGTATGGAATGATTAACTGGTCCGGTAAAAATGAGGCTGAAAAATTAAATAAATAACTGAAATATACACCCTTGAAAATGGCATGTTTTTATACCAAGAAAACCCTTGAAAACCCTTGAATTTAATTGTTAGGTATCTGTATGAACCCTGTGTATAACGTTGTAAATGGTAAAACTCCAAATTATCTTAAAAAGGTAACTCCTGGCATATCTCACAGTTATTGTACAAGATCTAAATCATCCAATAATATCTTCCAAACCCATAGTCACCAAAAGTCTCTAAAATATACTGGCACATCATTGTGGAACAACCTACCATCTAAAGTAAACAATCAAAAAACTGTTGCCAGTTTCAAAAATCAATGTGTTCTGTATATCATCGGTAAACAATAAGTATCAGGTATTAATGCCTGTTTTTCATATTGTAAATGTGTTCGTTTTAAATTGTATATCACATCACATTCTCATAACTTGATTACGTATTGTGGCATCATCACTTTGGGGTCTATTTAACATCAACAAAATGCTCCCCCTGGGTGCTGATACCACAACTCCACCATTATTCTTCAGTATTATATTTCCATCCAGTATACCTGCTCACTTACTTTTATATACATAATTTATTATATTGTTTACATCTGTTAAGTATGTATTCCGTTTTTATCATAATGTATGCATGTCACCACTACCAAAATAGTTGTAGTTTGTAGTCTGTGAATAAATATCTTGTATCTTGCTTAAGGGACCGGGTTGTCAAGAGGTACTTGCGGGACCAGGTTGTCACGAGGCGCTTGCGGGACTGAGTTGTCACGACGTGCAATGTCTGTTGGCGCAGCTGCAGCGAAATGGTGCGGCTGGAAGACATCACGACCAATGGGCCATGTCGCTGTTTTTCTGAGCTCATTGTCTGCAGTCAACATCGTCGCTGCATGCAGGTACGCCACCCGGAACAGCTCTGCTATCTGGAATGTGGCGATCACTCGCCCGGGATGAATTCGAAGCCAGTTTTCTACTGGCTTCGAAATCAGGTCTTCAGCGGCATCATAAATGCATACGGTGACTGCAATGCGGTGGCAAGCAAATGACCGTCACGAAGTTAGCGCGGGCCATTTCAATGAATGGACAAGACCGGTCTCTGCTTCGTTGGGTTGGCGTGCTTGATAAAAAGTTCCAACCACCTCACAAACCAATCGCTCTGCGTCCATCCAGACTCGTGTAGTTCGGCGATGGATCCTGGTGGCACGTTGTCCATAAGCTCTGGTTTCATTCTTTTTCCCCGCGAAGATGAACATGGGAGGGTGGACGGTCCAGTGGCACTCATACAAATCTCCTCTGTAACGAGTTGCCCTCTTTCAACCGACGTGAGTGACCCGACCTGCTTTTTACCTCGTTGGGCAATTACCCGGGATGGTCTATTTGGCACTGTCGAAATGCCAGTTTCGTCAACGTTGTATATTCTATCAGGAAAGAATCTCTTCGCGTCCTGTTCGTGTTCTAGTAGGTTGAAAATGGTGTATACTGTCACCTGGTTAAACCAATTGCTCTCGCTGCAGTTGTAACCTCTGGCGTTCTTAATGATAGTTCGTTGCTGTGACGAGACATGAAGCGAAGCAGCCACTCTTTTCCAGCTTATTTATCTCTCGGTTGAAGTGATGTTCGATATTGTTCGCTTCCGCATATTCGTAGGCGATATGTTTCAATCGTGCACAGGTGAAGCCGAAGAGCAACGCTTCCATATCTTTAATATGTTTGACTAGTTCCTTCTCCATGGCTGGTGTGAACGTCATTCTAAAACGCCCGAAATTTTTTGCAGCTGTGTGCCTAACATGAACATCTTTGCGACAGCGTCTTTGAAGGGTTGTGCATGAGTAGTGTACTAGGTGGCTTTGCGCGTACGCTGGAGCCAAGGAGTGCATTCCCATGTTAAAAGATAGGGAAAGATTTCCATTTGGCTCCGCTCCGCTCCAAAAAGCCCCAAAAAATTATTGCCGGGTGCAAGGAGCCAGTTGGAGCGCCGCGAAGCAACCTATGGTAAAAGATAGGAGCTAAATATCATGTTAAAAGATATTGAAATTTGCCCATGTTAAAAGATAATTAAATTTGAGACAAAATATACCGAACAACATTTGAACCTGTCACACACGACATTACTTGACCCGTAGGCCGAGCCTCCATCAAGGGACCGAGTCCTTGTTTAGTCGACGACAACGTGTCTAAAATGTGGTGTTACAATAAGGCGTAATTTATAATAAAAGCATTAAAATTCAACGGATGCCTATTTATCTGAAGTACTGTATACAAAATGTAGAATACATAGGTATATAGGACTATGTTATATCAGAACCTAAAGCCTCCTTTTTTTTAACAGAGCAGCCATCTTGGAATTAGACCCTTGTTATAATTTCCGTACAGTAGGGCTTAAATTCGTGCCTTTTATGTGGTGAACTATAAAAAATAAGTCATAGATGTTATGAAATATACCAATCATGTCATGAAATAGGTCATCACACACACTGACTGATAGACATATACATTCCTAAAACCTACGTATAGCTTATAATGGTTATAAAATAGGAACATCTCTGCTAAATCGGTCAAACTGACGGCTATCTGCGTAGGTACGCGTGTTAAATCAGTCAAACTGACGGCTATCTGCATAGGTACACGTAGTAAATTAGTCAAGCTGTAGGCTACATGCTTAGGTACGCGTGGCTATCTGTGTAGGTACGTGTAGTAAATCGTTCAAACTGGTAGTATTTTGGTCCAGACATTTGGAACTATTTGCGTCGGTACACTTGTCACTGTCGAATGACCACGAGTTTATAGGGAAACTTATGAAAAATATAAACTATTTTGTATACATAAATCACTGCAGAAGTTTTGTCAATAAACAAAGATTGTAGATTGTTTGGGACAAAACATTAAATTTTTGCGAGATTAACCCCAACTTTTTCTCTATCTAACCCTAATTATTTTTTTACCCGCTAGATGTCGCCATCATGTAACCAAGTACTCCAGTTGTCCACTAGGGGCGCTATGCTGGAAGTGACGTCATACCGGAAGACACATAACTGTCACGGCGACGTATACGGTTCCGCCATTCCCGGAAGTGTGTCGACGAATAGAGATTCGGCATACACAGTAGATGGTTGTCCCTGAAAGTTCAACGCCCAGACACAGTCTCCTGTCATGAAACTTCGCTCCACTGCTCTCTGGTCGTGGCGTTCTTTGTCTTCTTCCTATTTGCGCAAGACTCGGTTCTGAATGGATGGTCGTAGAAGATCCAGTCGTGTGCTCGGTGGTGTCTTCAACACAAACTCTGTTAGAGCTCTGCCGGTTGTAGCTTGTGGAGTTACCCTGTAGCGTGCTAGGAAGGTGCAGAGACGATTTTCTAGGTTGCCATTTGTTTTCTTCAACCCTGCTTTTACAGTCTGAACGGCGCGTTCAGCTAAGCCATTACTGGATGGGTGATAAGGTGAAGACTTGATGTTTTTGATTCCGTTAGCTCGACAAAACTGTTCAAACTTCTCACTGGTGAAACAGCTTCCGTTATCTGATACCACTGTGCTTGGTAGACCCAAAATCGCAAACGTCTGTCTTAGCTTCGTGAGAGTTGCACTGGTTGTCGCAGCTGATACAACGTGTGCATCGATGTACTTGCTGTGAGCATCGACTATGATGAGTATCATACGTCCCTCGAACGGTCCCGCATAATCAATGTGTATTCGATGCCACGTTCGTCCCGGCCATTCCCATGGATGCAGTGGTGCCACTGGTGGCTGTTTGCTGTGTATTTGGCATGTCGTGCAGTCCTTAACACAATTCTGTGTCACGACCCTTTGGTGGTACGATGACTCTTGCTCCCCACATCAGCACCCCGTGTTGGACACTCAGTTCGTCTTTCCTTCGAGTGTAACTCTCCCACTCGCGTGGTACATCGCTAGGCCTTCCTCCTTCCACGAACCGTAGAACTTGTGACAGTATCGGATCGGTTGCTGTCCATTTAGCGATGTGTTCTGCCGTGATGGGTGTATCGTTCATGGTTGTAAGTGCTAGAACCACTTCCTCCGGGACTGGTACTCGTTCAGGAGTGTCTGGTAGCGGCAAGCGACTCAATCCGTCTGCATGACAGATACTCGTACCCGGTCTGTACTCCAGATGGTACTGATAGTTACTTAGTGTTAGTGCCCATCTCTGAATGCTTGCACTAGCCATTGCGGAGATGGCACGATCTTCCTTCAACAGCCCGATCAACGGCTTGTGGTCGGTCTGCAACGTGAAGTCCCTCCCGTAAAGGTACTTATGGAACTTGGATATCCCGAAGACCAGCGACAACGCTTCCTTTTCCAGCTGTGCATACTTCTTTTCCGCTGTGGAGAGGGAGCGTGATGCGTATGCGATAGGCTTGTCGCTGCCATCGGGCAATCTGTGTGACAGTACGCTTCCAATCCCGTAAGGAGATGCGTCACTGCTCAAGATGATCGGAAGTTCAGGGTTGTAGTGTACAAGCACATCTGAAGAAACGAGCAGTGTCTTAGACTCATCGAAAGCCTTTTGTTGCGTCGGACCCCACTTCCACTTTGTGGGTTGGCGTGTCATTTCATGCAGCGGAGCAAGCAGCGTACTGAGATTGCGCAAGAAGTTGTGATAGTAGTGAATTGAGTCCTAGATAACTCCTCAACTCCTGTACATTCTGCGGTGCAGGCGCGTTCTGTACTGCTCGCACTTTGCCTTCCGTATGATGAATACCTTCAGCATTAATCGCATGACCTAGATAGGTGCACGATTTCTGACGAAACGCACATTTCTCCTTCTTCAGGCGTAACCCTGCGTCTTGTAGTCACGTTAGCACAGTAGCCAGATTACGATCGTGCTCTTCTGGCGTTCTTCCTGTGACCAGGATGTCGTCGAGGTAGACTACGGTCATTGGTATGTTCTGTAGTAACTGCTCCATGATTCTCTGGAAGATACCTGGAGAAGAACTCACACCGAAAGGCAGACGTTTGAATGCGAATAGCCCTTTCGACGTGTTGATTGAAGTCAACGGACGTGATTCTTCATCCAGTACGACCTGTTGATACGCATGGCTCATGTCCAGCGTGGTGTACAGTGTACCACCTGCTAATTTTTTTAACAGATCAGATACGTTCGGGATCGGGTACTTGTCTACCTTTACGGCTCTGTTGATGGTTACCTTATAGTCGCCACAGATTCTGACTGCGCCGGTAGACTTCAAGACCGGTACAATGGGCGCGGCCCACTCAGAATACTCCACAGGACGGATGATTCCGGCCTTCTGCATACGATCTAGCTCGTCCTCTACTTTGGCTCGTAAAGCAAGAGGTACAGGTCGAGGTTTACAATACCTCGGTTTAACCGTGTCATCAACGTAGAACTTCGCAGTCAGCCCCTTTAGAGTGCCTAGTCCCTCACTGAACATTGATTCGTAAGGCTTTAGGAAGTCCTCTCTGTCTACCTGGTTCACGGTAGCCCAGTTCACTTTCAACACTGTTAGCCAGTCCCTTCCCAGCAGGTTAAGTCCCGACCCAGGCACTACGATTGCCTGCAGCCTGTGCTGTTGATTGTTGTGACAAACGTTCACCTGTGCTCGCCCTAAAGGCCCAATTGTGGTACCTGCGTACGTCCGCAACCTCGGAACGTTACGCGAGTCGAGAGTGAGCACAGATGTCTTGTAGATTTTAGCCCACTCATCCCCCGATATAAGCGAAACTGCTGCTCCGGTATCTATCTCCATAGCCACTTCACTTCCCTCTATCTGGACATTGCAAATGTACGGTGGTATGGTGTGGGTGGCACTTGTGTGATACAGGCCAAGTGTCTTCACATAACTTGTCAATGCGTTGCGAGTGTGTGTCATTTTCTACTAAGTGTGTCTGCTGAGTGTTTGCATTGCACACATTAGCAAAGTGATTTAGCTTTTGACACTTGTAGCATCTCCTGCCCCAAGCTTTGCACATTCGCCGATTGTCGTGTGGCGGTCCACCACAGCCTGAGCATGCCGGTGCTGCCCCCTTGTGACGTCTGTACCGCTGCTGACTGCTCACGACTGGTCGATCGTCTCCATGTGGCGTCCCCTGGCGATCAGGCGGAAAGCGTTTTCTTGGTGGATTGCGATCTCTGTGTGTCGCCACCTGGCGACCAAAACTGAAACCTCCACGTGAATTGCGCCGCCCCTCGTCATTCGATACGGCGTGGACAGGCCTCGGCACGGACGAAGAAGAGTTTCCCATGATCTTCGACTGCTGTAGCGTAGTAACTTCAGTAACGTCAGTAACTTCTCTAGCGTGATTGTAGGTTCACTTAACCCCTTGTCACGCACTTTTGACATCGCACATTTTTGGATGATTTGCGACTTCACTTCTCTGTCTTTCTCATGGAACTTACAGTTTTTGGCTAGTTGCTGCAATCGTGCATTGAATTGGTCCAGCGTCTCTGACGCGTCTGTTCAGCCTAACGGAACTTGAATATTTCATATTCTTCATTGCACTGCGGCCTGAAGTAAGCAGTGAGCTTCCGCTTGGTTTCTGCGAAATCATCATTTTCTGTCACCCCCACTGCTTCACTCAATTCAAACACTGCCTCACCAGCATAATGAAGCAACATCGCTCTCATTCTTGTATCGTTCTGAATGTCTTTAGCCACCACAAAGTTCTCAAAGCGCCGCACCCAACGCTCCCAGCGTTGGCCTGCGCTGTCAGTCGGCTCCAGCGAAAAAGGTGCCACGTCAGCGACAGTTTCCATTTTCACACAGAAATTAGACGTAGTCTAGTTCACAGTAACTCGTAGAGTTGTCAGTTTACCTCGTCGCCAATTAATGTCGTGTACTGGCCGTGGGCTGTGCGTACAACGACATTATAGAATGAAGATTCTCGTAGAGAAAGTATGAACACGTTTATTGTGACACAGGCGGAACTCGAGATCTAATGGAAAAGAGGAAACGGGGCATGGTAAACGGTTCCGCGATCAAGGATCTAACATGGCGTCAGAAATCGCCTATGTCTCGCACACACGCACGCACGCACGCACGCACGCACACATAGAGTGTTTATATTATAAGGAGTCGTGTAACCGGATGTGAATCGTTTGAAAGATGGTCGCTTCCTAATAGTGGGATTCTACTAGATGAAGCAACACTTCGCATAGGAAATTCCCTAAACAGTGTGGATGGTATGGTCACATGCAGTGTTTGTAAATACGGAAGTTTCAGTACCGGAAGTGCGTCGACGAATAGAGATACGACATCCACGGTAGATGGCGTTATTCTAAGTAGTTACATAGGTGTCCTTTGAGTGGCGTCAGAAATCGCCTATGTTTCATGGACACGCACGCACACACGCGCGCGCACGCATACACAGAGTGTTTATATTATAAGGAGTCGTGAAACGGATGTGAATCGTTTAAAGATGGTCGCTTCCCTATAGTGGGATTCTACTAGATGACGCAACACCTCGCACAGGAAATTCCCTCTACTGTGTGGATGGTATGGTCACATGTAGTGTTTGTAAATACGGAAATTTCAATACCGGAAGTGTGTCGACGAATAGAGTTTCAGCAAATTCGGTGGATGGCGTTATTTTAAGTAGTTACGTTGATGTCCGTTGAGTGGCGTCAGAAATCGCATATGTCTCACACACACACACACACACACACACACACACACACACACACACACACACACACACACACACACACACACACACACACACACACACACACACACACACACACACACACACACTCACTCACTCACTCACTCACTCAGAAAGATGGTCGCTTCCTTATAGTGGGATTCTACTAGATGACGCAACACCTCGCATAGGAAATTCCCTAAACAGTGTGGATGGTATGGTCACATGAAGTGTTTGTAAATACGGAAGTTTCAATACCGGAAGTGTGTCGACGAATAGAGATACGACACCCACGGTAGATGGCGTTACTCTAAGTAGTTACACAGGTGTCCGTTGAGTGGCGTTGGAAATCGCCTATGTCTCGTGGACACACACACACGCAATTGCCACACACACGCAAGAGACTGATACTTGAAAATTGTGTTCTACACATTGCGCGCGCACCGCGTATGAATACCGGTAACTTTCTTCCGGTTCACGAACTTCCTTCCGGATTCCCGTTTCCTGTCTGTTGGTGATTTCCTTCATGTTGGCGGCTGCATTCGTTAAAATTAACGTATTTTGAAATGGGCCCGTTTTGTGTTATTCGCAAGTGTTCGCAATGCTCTGGATAATAGTGTTACTTGAACCAGATAGAGTGCATATTAAACAAAATCGGAATAAAATTAATGGTACCTTGGCTTTAACTTACCCAGTATAACTATAGTTATTACATACCCGCATAGTCATATATAGTACAAGTATATAAACATAATTTTATAACGTATAATCCTGAATGCACTGGTGTTCAACTCAATTAATCTTTAGCTCATTACTAAGACACCGACTTGCGATGAAAGTACACGTACTGTGCAAATGAGGGCCACTCTCCAAAAAAGTCTGACAGTTCGTCTAAATTTAAACTTTCCACGTTGTATTATTTCCTATTATTTCCTCATTTGCGATCTCACATATAAGTTAGACACATCATTGGATTCGTGTCGACGAGGTGTTTTAGGGTATGGATAATTCCATATAGCAACATGCAAGTAAAGGTGCCTAATTCCTGTTAGAGTAGCCTAAAAACCCAAAATTAAATAGGCTTTCCATTTTTAAACATACATTTATTTCTGATACCCCTAAAAATACTTAATATTGGAAATTCAATTTTGCTAATATCTGATGCCAATGTAAAGTATCTTATCGATGTAACACAGTATAATAATGATTATAGTTCCATAAGGTACATAATTCTACCCATTTTTTGTATTGCTAATTGGCCTTTTCTTTACGCTGACGCCCGATGCCAAACTTCTTCACCACTATTAGAAATTGTTTATTTTAAAAAGTTAACGTTGTTAGTAAACCGATATATATATTCAATATTTTGATGTAGATATTATTTCATAACGGTTACTGTTATATTCTCTGTAAATTTGATCTTTGTGCAAATAAAAAACAGCCAAACTTTAACTGGTTACTCCCTATATCAAGCTAAAATGTGAATTGAGACAAAAATATAAAAAAAAAAATTATTTCAAAATGTATGGATACATAAATAATAATTCATATTACATATCAGAATTGTTTCCATAAAAACCTGTTCAGAAAAAACGCCATGTCACATACGATCGCGCCATGGTAAACACAACAAAAACTTGGTACCGGCCGGGCGTAACCGTTTTGTGAAATGCAGTATATTTATTGTAAACAGGTAACAAACGGCCAATTAGCAATTTTAAAAAAACGAGCTGTCAGACTTTTTTGGAGAGTGGCCCATGAGGCGATGTCAGTCCATGAGTAACGGAATGGCCATCCAACGGAGTATAATTAACGATCGAATCGTCGTAAATGGTCGATCAAGGTCGGAATGCCAAAATAAAATCATGGGCAGTTATAAAGATTGGGGTCACTATACAGCTCAGTCTTGGGAGCAGTTATGCAACGCCACCAATTTTTATTTACTATTTAAATATAAACAATATTGACGATGGTATTTGTAATAATAATTTATTTGTAAATTTGCGGGTGATACAAAACTCTTCAGTCAATTAGTTGCATCAGTCGAGGATGCAGTGACATTACAGGATCTTAATACAATACATGGATGGATGGATGGACGGAGAATGGCAACTGTAATTTATTATATATAAAAAATTGTGCATGCACCACGGCCACAATAATATACAACATGCAGACGACGAGTTAATGTCAACGTAATTGAGAATTTGTAACAAGATTTAACAAGATTTTAACAAGATTTAACAAGATTGCCATCCAGAGAATTAACTCTAGATGGCAGGTGGACAAGGAAACCCTTTGGCTTATCGAGAGTCCAACCCTTTTATCTACATATATCCAGCCCTTCTGAGGTATGTGTCGATTTTATTTTTAAACATATTCACACTACTAGCACCCACACAATCATCAGATAATCTGTTCCATTCATTCACAGTCCTTTGTGAAAATGAGAACTTTCTCACGTCTAATCTACACTGCTCCTTTACTAATGTAACTTCATGTCCTCTAGTCTTTCTATCTTTCTTAACTGAAAAAAACATATTTCTATCAATATTTTCATAACCATTCAATATTTTAAACACTTCTATCTGATCTCCTCTCAATCTCCTGGTCTCTAGTGTTGTTAAACCACATTCTTTTAGGCGTTTTTCATAACTAAGATCCCTCAGTTTTGGTATCATTTTAGTCGCTCTCCTCTGTACTCTTTCTAGCATATCTATGTCCTTCTTGCGGTATGGCCTCCACGCTTGTATACAATATTCTAAATGAGGCCTAACTATTATTTTGTACAGCGGTATTATTAGTTCTTTTTCTTTATATGCTATATTTCGCCTAATCAATCCAAGGATTTGATTTCCCTTTGAAGCTGCAATTCCACACTGCTCTGAAACCTTCATGTCAGCACTAATTGTCAGCCCTAAGTCTTTTTCTTTTACAGTAGTACGTAGTACAGTTCCCCCCATTGTATATTCTACATATTCGTTCCCATGTCCTGTGTGAAGGCATTTACATTTCCCAAAATTGAACAACATTTGCCTCTTTTCAGACCATTTGATCAACCTGTCAAGATCATCTTGTAAATGCTGTCTATCCCCATCACTTTTAATCCTTCTAAACACTTTTGTATCATCTGCAAATTTCAACACCTTGCTAGCTATATCATCGTCCAAATCGTTTACATATATTAAGAATAATATAGGTCCCAGTACTGATCCCTGTGGAACCCCACTCAAAACTGATTTCCAGTTTGAAGCCTCCCCATCAACAACTACCCGTTGTCTTCTGTCAATCAGCCATTTTTTTATCCAGTTAATTATACCATTTCCTATGCCATGGGCTTTTAGTTTAAGCAGTAATCTCTGATGTGGCACTTTGTCGAAAGCTTTTTGAAAATCTAAGTAGATGATATCTACTGGTGATCCATCATCTACCCACTTAGTGATATCTTCCAAAAAACATAACATATTTGTTAAGCATGACCTCGCTTTTAGAAACCCATGTTGAGATTGGTTTATCAAGTTATGTTTAACAAGAAAATCCACCATGTGATCTTTAATTAGTCTTTCTAATAATTTACAAATCACCGATGTTAAACTAACTGGTCTATAATTATTTGACTTGTTTCTCAAACCTTTTTTAAATAACGGTATAATGTTTGCTTCTTTCCATTCTAAAGGAACCACTCCCTCTTCTAATGACAAGTTGAAAACTGTTGCAAGCGGTATGCTAATTTGTTCTACAATTTCCACTAGCAGTTTGGGTGGAATACCATCCACTCCAGGTGATTTATTTTCCTTCATAGCCCTAATTTTCTTAGCTACCATTTCTGGGGTTACAATTAACTGTCTTAAATAGTCTGATTCTGCCCCCTTGAACTTAGCCTCTGGTACTGGCAGTGAACTAGTGTCTTCTCTGGTAAACACTGAACTAAAATACTCATTTAGGTCTTCTGCCATTAAGAATCCTTCTGATATTATATTTCCAGCACTATCTTCTAGAGGACCGACCTTATCCTGAACTTTCTGTTTGCTTCGCATAAAAACTCTTGCTGTCATGTTTTATATTACAAGCTAATTTATGTTCATAGCTTCTCTTTGAATTTCTAATTTCAGCTGTAGCTTGGTTTAGTGCTTTTTTATAAATGTTGTAGTCTTCGTCATTTCCAGTACGTCTATATGACTTCCACATCATTTGTTTATACTTAATTTTTCTAATGGCTTCTTTCGATAAGTATTTCTTTCTGGTCCGTTTCCCTTGTTTTTTGAAGGGAACAAATTTAACTACGATGCACTCTATTTCATTCTTTAAGATATTCCAGCATTCTGTTGCTGTCTTATTCTTCAGTGTATTATTCCAGTCTATCTTTGCTAAATATTTCCTCATTTCCTTATATCTTCCTTTGTGGAAATTTCTCCTCAACTGCTTTTTATTATTTCTTTCTGATTTTACTTTGATGGTAAAATGTATCTGGTTGTGATCACTACTTCCCAGAGGCTCACATAATTTAACATTGTCAACTAATTCATTATGTGAGGACAACACTAAGTCTAACACATTCTCTCCCCTGGTTGGTTCTAGCACATGTTGAGAAAGGAAACTATCTTGTACTAAAACTAAAAATTTGTGGTCCTCACTACCCATACTCTGTAGAGATTTCCATTTTATATGCCCATGGTTGAAGTCCCCCATAATAACACAGTCCCGTTTGCTCACTTCCCTTATAGCGTTTTGTATTTTTTCATTATCTTCTATGCTTATGTTTGGACTTCGATAAACTAATCCAACCGTTAATGTTGAGTTTCCTGTAACTATGTTACACCAAACAGCTTCTTCGCAATCTGCTTCTCTGTCTAATTTTATTTCATAAGCCTGGATAGATTCTTTAATATATAAAATAACTCCATCTCCCCTTCTTCCTATTCTATCTTTCCTAAACATTACATATCCTGTCAGTCCCAATTCGGCATCTGATATATTGGTGGTTGCCCATGATTCGGTTATACCTATTTTGTGAGGGTCAATATCTACTACCATAATGTTTAGTTCATTTCTTTTGTTTACTATACTCCTTGCATTTAAACAAACACATTTATACCCAGCTTCAGAACAGTTTTCCAGACTGTTCTTTGCTGAATTATTTTTGCTGCCTTTATCTATGCCTCCAGTTTCAGGCTTCTCTGCGAGTCCCCCCTGCGAATTTAGTTTAAATAGATGCAACCTGTCCCACTGTCAACAGATCGCAGCAGATTCTCTGAGAATACTGCTGCCCCCTTTCCACTTAGATGGAGGCCATCTCTCATGTACATATCTTCTTTCCCAACAAAGTACCCCCATAAATCTATGAATCCCACGCCCTCTTCCTCACACATCTGCTCAACTAGTGCGTTGATCGCCATCCTCTTACAGTTTCTGTATATTGCCCCCCTTCCTCCCATTACTGGAAAAATTCCTGAGAGAATAACCTGTTCCACTCTTGTCTTCTTTAGCTTCCTCACTAGATGTCTGTACTTCTGAACTATCCCAGTTGTTCCCTCCTTGTCTGCATTGTTTGTCCCAACATGTACTAGTATAGACCCTCCCTTGCCATGCCCCAATACCTTCTCTACCCTTTCGGTCACATGCTCTATCCTAGCCCCCGGTAGACATACAACAACGTCCTTCCCCTCGCATATAGTCTTGCCTGTTTTTCTCAGAATTGAATCGCCCATAAACACTCTCTTTTCTCCTTGCACCCTCAATCACTGCCTCGGAGTAGCTCCTCCGGTTTGCATATGTCTGGTTGTTGTCTTTTCCTCTTGTCGTCTTCTCTCCTGTCACATTCTCTTCCATTCCCTTCTTTCCTGTCGCGTTTTCTCTTGTCCCCTTTTCTCCTGTCATCTTCTCTTCTAGCACATTTACTCTCACTTCCTTTCGTCCCTTCTTCTTTCCTCCCATCACATTTTCTTCTCTCCTCTCCCGTCCCTTTTCCCCGGCTACCTCCTTCACTACGGTCACTTTCTCCCCTGTCACCTTCACGCCTGTCATGTTTTCTGTTTTTTGCTGAACACTTTGTCTTCTTCCACCAGTCTTCTGTCTCACAGTCTTACCAACTGCCTCTGTGGTATCTACCTCTTCACCACCTGTATCGCTGTCGTGTCTCTCCTCGTTCTCTACAGTCTGACTACCTGCTGATCTATCCCCACTGGCCAGTTTGTATGTACAGCATAGAGCGACCAGGGCGATACCTAAAATTAGTCATACGGATTAGCATAGCAGGTCGATAGTATTTAATGTAGTAAATATTAAAACATTCGAAACTAACGACGATAGTAACGCAGGGCCGACCTGGCTACGCACCACCTACTATATTAGGTGTTCATAATTGTCAGTGATTTACATAGAAAACTTCTTCATCATGGACTGATGGAGAATACTTCAACAATTAAGAGGGCACCCTTATAAAATAAAAACCGCACTCGAGATTATATATTAGAAAGTTTTCATTCACAAGATGAAGTGCCAATGAATGCCAATTATAGTAATAAATTACCCAAGCGGCAGTCATGTCAATAAGTAAAACATATTTTAAAGGCCATAATATTGACAGATATTTAATAATAAGTCGGAGGATTATAAAAGTCTGCGTACTCCCTTCTCGACAACTAAAATGTCTAGCTAAATGTGTTGTACAAATATTGAATATAATTTCCCCACCAAATTTTTTAGAAATATTGTTAGAAAAAATGCCCACCTATATTCTCAATGCTGTTATCCCCCCGCGAAATAATGTCCAATTGCGTTACGAATGGCATCACGAATGGCATCACGTGTCAAATTTACGCTGCGGCGCCTGCCCATTTGTCACTTGCTTGTGACGGAAGTGGTCTTTATGTCGCGGGGGACCTCGTTGCAATGGTTGGTGGGTCTAATTGACGCAGTTTAAAAATATTAGGGTTAGTTGATAAAGCCTAGGGTTTCTTTTTTTGCCTTAATGGTCCGATCGAGATGAAACCAAAGCCAATTAATATAATTCGTTTCTATTATAAACATATTGCTTAATCAGTTGTGTGCATGTAATCATTTTCTGTTGGGACGGTTTTTCATTAAACTTATTTGCTTATTTTCCTTCCTTCCTTCTGTGTAGTGACCACAGTCATTGTTGACTATTCTATCACTGTGATTATTTTGTGCCAGCATCAACATCATGTTCACATTGTACTCATATTCAGTGTTGCCGTTTTAAAACATGAAATATATTATAGTTATGACTACGTAATGTTTTTTTATGTAGTGAACATGTTTTGAAAATTGTTGACATAAATTATGACCCACCATGCAAAAACGAGACGTTCGCGAAAACAAATATGTTGTTTTTATTGCATATTCATATAGTCATAGAGCACATTCAGAGACAAAAACAATACCCCAATGTTTCCTATGTTCACAATATTTCCAGAGATACAGCAATTAGAATCTTGAAAAAGCAAAATGGTTTGGAAAAAAAGAAGTTTTCATTCTATATTTTGGCTATGGTTTTCTCACTGTCAAAACATCAAAATAGGCACATTTAGGTAACGTCTATAAAAAGACAAAAAAGTAGAGGTAAGTTCTTATATAGCGCAGTATCCAGTCCTATGGACTGCTCAAAGCGCTTTACACTTTACTCCCTGGCAGACCTGTTCAATCGAACACCATTCAGCCACGCTGCAATTAATGCGGCAAGACTATTCATACACAAATATCCACCACTATCTATAGCCAGGTACTCATTCATACAGCTGAGTGAACTGAAGCAATGTAGAGTAAACGAACTTGCCCAAGGTTCGACACAGCCGCACAGGATTCGAACCCGCGGTCTCTCAGTCGAGAGTCCGGAGGTCTTACCGCTGCGCTACTAAGCCATGTAATCACCAACATTTGAAAGTTTAATCTATACCGGATGATTTCACGATGGAAACTCCGTCAACGAGAAGCATCTCATCTTGGACTAGCGGGGCACAATTGTTTGCAGCTTTTAGTGTGTATTCAAACTACTGAATATGTCTGTAAAAGTAAACTGATCCTACATGCATTTAACTTAGGTAGCCAATTTTTCTGGGAAATATTTCCAGGCCGAACTGCAAAACCTCAAGATATTGGGATAAATTTAGAAAAAAAACAGGTGTACCAGAGGTGAAATATAGAGTATATAACATACAAAATTTATTTAAAAAAAAAAAGATCTTACTGCAGACATAGGGTGTTTTCTTAGGCACAGGATAGACAACAGACACATGTATTTATGTGGTGGAATAAAGCCAACATTATTTTATTTAAATACACATCATCAATGACATATGGAAAAACTACTACAACTTGACACTTGTATAGGTAATATAATTATTCTATCCAATGAACATAATATATAGTATTTACGTAATTTGTTTTTAATTAACAAAATATTTCTGGGTATCATTCTGTTTCTAGGACATAGTATGTGATTTATTTTTTAATGACTGACATATAATATAGTTTTTTACACTAGTCGTAGTTGTATATATTCGGCAACAAATTAGAAGTGACTATTCAGATTAATTTAACACTGTGTGGTAGCTATTTGCCCATAATTGCTCCGAGATCCCTCCTTTAATTAGCCTGGTGCCCTACAGTGACCACTATATACACTGGCTACTTTGTGGAGGTTACAACGAGTCTTGTTTTATGAGAGGCTGTATACTGGCAGACATGAATGAAATATGCTTGCCATTTCGCATAAATCACCAGTAGTGGAAGCAGAATGTAGATTCGAAAAGCATATCTGTCCATAACCTACCACCTAACGCATCAATAAAACCTGTGCCAGCATGTTAAACAGCATAAACCAGTAACAATGTTAAGGCTCTGAAAAGAGCCGTTTGTTTTCTTGATGTGGAAGTAGGCGGCATCGGCCTCTCTCCGTCGTCTCTGCTCTGTAACATCTGGAAAACTACAAATACATTAGGCTTAATCACACACATTATGTTGACAACTTAGACAAGGTAATTACAAGTAGAGATGTTCCAATTGACTACAAGAAATTATTTTCCTATTGCATGTGTCAACACATGCTATAGGAAAATACTGCGATAACCCATTTATTAACTAAATGCCAAATTGTTTAGGAAGTTTGTGTTGCTGTCAAAGCTGGGCCGCCAGAATGCTCGGAACTACTTGTTGGTGGTACATCTGAAACAGAATACAAAGCAGCAGCAGACTTTTGTGTTAATAATATAACTTCGAGGCTATATTTGGCGGAGATAGATCGTAGAAATTGGTGGTGCAGAAAAGTTGATGAACAAGTGGAATTACTGATTGATAAGTAATATTCTTGCCTTAATATCATTCATAAAGTTGCAATAAACATATATTGAGTAGCAGTTGTGCTTAAAGTTAGTTAGTTAAAGTATTTTAGAACACCTTAGTATAGTGAGTGATAATAGGGTAACTCACTTAGGCTTAGCCTTCGATAAGTTGTAAACAAGATTTAACAAACCTGATTATGTGGTAGAATATATAGGAGATAAAGTAACAACCATCAAACTACTTACATAAGATAATATCTGTGTAAGCCAGTACTTGCTAGATATTTTGATTAGGTAGCATTGTTGTTAAAATTAAGCAAGGCCGATAGTCGGGCGGCGTAACCTAAATAAAGCTGCCTAACGTAACGTAATTGATTGTATTTAAATTAGGTCACTACCGGTAATGTTAGCGTTCGTGTCAGGATAAATAGTCGGCTGTGTAATTGAAATTTGTAACCTAAAGTGTGCTGTAGTACACAGGAAACAGTCTTTATAAAGACTAAGTTAGTTAAGTTATTAAATAAATTCTGATCGGGATATGGCGCCTTGCAAGCGGCAAGTCAAGGCAAAGCGACACTTGGTGTGCGATCACTGCCACAGCTGGGTAGATTTTGCATTGTCCGGCTGTGGGAAGTCATGGGCAGAAACCATGGAGGAAGGATTCACCTTTCAGTGCATTGGGTGTTGGAAGGTGGAGTGTCTGCAGAAGGAGATAGTTAAGTTGACAGATATTGTGAAGGGAATGGAGATGGGAATTAGCAAGGAGGCAGGTCGAATGGAGAGAGACGACAGAGAGAGAGGTGAGAATACTGCAAGACTGAAGGAGAATAGCAGTGGCAAGAAAACTGAGGAAAGGAGATTGAGAGGAGGGAAGGTGATTGGAGGGGAAGAAATTGGAAAATCGACAACAGAAAACGTGACAAGCGTGAAGGTGACAGGGAAGAAAGTGACCGTAGAGAAGGAGGGAGGGAAGATGGGACGGGAGAGGAGAGAAGAAAATGAGATGGGACGAAAGAATGAAGGGACGAAAGGAAGTGAGAGCAAATGTGATAGAAGAGAAGTCGATAAAAGGGACGCTGACAGGAGGAAAGGTGACAAGAGAAAAAGCGACAGGAAAGAATGGATCGGAAGAGAATGTGACAGGAGAGAAGACGACAGGGGGAAAGACAACAACCAGACAGATGCAAACCGAAGAAGGAGCTATTCTAAGGCAGTGATTGAGGGGGCAATGAGGAAAGAGAGGGTGTTTATGGGCGACTCCATTATGAGAAAGACGGACAAGACACTGAGCGAGGGGAAGGACGTCGTTGTTTGTTTACCGGGGGCTAGGATTGAACATGTAACTGACAGGGTAGAGAAGGTATTGGGACATGGCAAGGGGGGGTCTATACTGGTACATGTAGGAACAAATAATGCAGACCGGGAGGGGACAACTGCGATAGTACAGAAGTATAGACAGTTAGTGAGGAAGCTAAAGAAGACGAGAGTTGAACAGGTTATTCTGTCAGGAATTTTGCCAGTAATGGGAGGAAGGGGGGCAACGTATAGAAACTGCAAGAGGATGGCGATCAACGCACTAGTTGAGCAGATGTGTGAAGAAGAGGGGGTGGGATTCACAGATTTATGGGGATACTTTGTTGGGAGGGAAGATATGTACATGAGAGATGGCCTCCATCTTAGTGGAAAGGGGGCAGCAGTTTTCTCAGAGAACCTGCGGCAATCTGTTGACAGTGGGACAGGTTGCATCTATTTAAACTAGATTCGCAGGGGGGACTCACAGAAAAGCCTGAAAAAGGAGGCATAGATAAAGACAGCACAAATGAATCAGCAAATAACAGTCTGGAAAACTCTTCTGAAGCTGGATATAAATGTGTTTGTTTAAATGCAAGGAGTATAGTAAACAAAAGAAATGAACTAAACATTATGGTAGAAGATATTGACCCTCATATAATAGGTATAACCGAATCCTGGACCACCACCGATATATCAGATGCTGAATTGGGACTGACAGGATATGTAATGTTTAGAAAAGATAGAATAGGAAGAAAGGGAGGTGGAGTTATTTTATATATTAAAGAATCTATTCAGGCTTATGAAATAAAATTAGAAAGAGAAGCAGATTGCGAAGAAGCTGTTTGGTGTAACATAGTTACAGGAAACTCAACGTTAACAGTTGGGTTAGTTTATCGAAGTCCAAACATAAGCATAGAAGAGAATGAAAAAATACAAAACGCTATAAGGGAAGTAAGCAAACGGGACTGTATTATTATGGGGGATTTTAACCACGGGCATATACAATGGAAATCTCTACAGAGTATGGGGAGTGAGGACCACAAGTTTTTAGTTTTAGTTCAAGATACATTCCTTTCTCAACATGTGCTAGAACCAACCAGGGGTGAGAATGTGTTAGACATAGTTTTGGCCTCACAGAATGAATTAGTTGACAATGTCAAGATATGTGAGCCACTGGGGAGTAGCGATCACAACCAGATACACTTTACCATCAAAGTAAAATCAGAAAGGAATAGTAAAAAGCAGTATAGGAGAAATGTCCACAAAGGAAGGTATAAGGACATGAGGAAATATTTAGCAAAGATAGACTGGAATAACACACTAAAAAATAAGACAGCAACAGAATGCTGGAATATATTAAAGAGTGAAATTAAGTGCATAGTCGATAAATTTGTACCCTTCAAAAAACAAGGAAAACGGTCCAAAAAGAAACACTTATCGAAAGAAGCCATTAGAAAAATTAAGTATAAACAAATGATGTGGAAGTCATATAGATGTACTGGAAATGATGAAGACTACAACAGTTATAAAGAAGCACTTAACCAAGCTACAGCTGAAATTAGAAATTCAAAGAGAAGCTATGAACAACAATTAGCTAGTAATATAAAACATGACAGCAAGAGTTTTTATGCGTATGTTCGAAGCAAACAGAAAGTTCAAGATAAAGTCGGTCCTCTAGAAGATAGTGCTGGAAATATAATATCAGAGGGATTCTTAATGGCAGAAGACCTGAATGAGTACTTTAGTTCAGTGTTTACCAGGGAAGATATTAGTTCACTGCCAGTACCAGAGGCTAAGTTCAAGGGGGCAGATTCAGACTATTTAGGACAATTAATTGTAACCCCGGAAATGGTAGCTAAGAAAATAAGGGCTATGAAGGATAATAAATCACCTGGAGTGGATGGTATTCCACCCAAACTACTATTGGAAATTGTAGAACAAATTAGCATACCGCTTGCAACAGTTTTTAACTTGTCATTAGAAGAGGGAGTGGTTCCTTTAGAATGGAAAGAAGCAAACATTATAACGTTATTCAAAAAAGGTTCGAGAAACAAGTCAGAGAACTATAGACCAGTGAGTTTAACATCAGTGATTTGTAAATTATTAGAAAGACTAATTAAAGATCACATGGTGGATTTTCTTGTTAAACAAAACTTGATAAACCCATCTCAACATGGTTTTTTAAAGCGAGGTCATGCTTAACAAATATGTTATGTTTTTTGGAAGACATCACTAAGTGGGTAGATGAGGGATCACCAGTAGATATCGTCTACTTAGATTTTCAAAAAGCTTTCGACAAAGTACCACATCAAAGATTACTGCTTAAACTAAAGGCCCATGGCATAGGAAATGGTATAATAAACTGGATAGAACAATGGCTGATTGACAGAAGACAACGTGTAGTAGTTGATGGGGTGGCTTCAAACTGGAAATCGGTATTGAGTGGGGTACCACAGGGATCAGTATTAGGACCTATATTATTCTTAATATATATCAACGATTTGGATGATGAAATAACAAGCAAGGTGTTGAAATTTGCGGATGATACAAAAGTGTTTAGAAGGATTAAAAGTGATGGAGATAGACAGCATTTACAAGTTGATCTTGACAGGTTGATCAAATGGTCTGAAAAGTGGCAAATGCTGTTCAATTTTGGGAAATGTAAATGCCTCCACACAGGACATGGGAACGATGAGGTAGAATATACAATGGGGGGTACTGTACTAAGTACTACTGAAGAAGAAAAGGACTTAGGGTTAACCATTAGTGCTGATATGAAGGTTTCAAAGCAGTGCGGAATTGCAGCTTCAAAGGGAAATCAAATCCTTGGATTAATTAGGCGAAACATAACGTATAAGGAAAAAGAGCTAATAATACCGCTGTACAAAACAATAGTTAGGCCTCATTTAGAATATTGTATTCAAGCGTGGAGGCCGTATCGCAGGAAGGACATAGATATGCTAGAAAGAGTGCAGAGGAGAGAAACTAAAATGATTCCAAAACTGAGGGATCTTAGTTACGAAATACGCCTAAAAAAATGCGGTTTAACAACACTAGAGACCAGGAGGTTGAGAGGAGATCAGATAGAAGTGTTTAAAATATTGAAGGGTTATGAAAATATTGATAGAAATATATTTTTCTCAGTTAAGAAAGATAGAAGGACTAGAGGGCATGAACTTACATTAGCAAAGGAGCAGTGTAGATTAGATATAAGAAAGTTCTCATTCTCACAAAGGACTGTAAATGAATGGAACAGATTATTTGCTGATTGTGTGAGTGCTAGTAGCGTGAATATGTTTAAAAATAAAATCGACACATACCTCAGACGGGCTGGATACACATAGATAAAAGGGTCGGACTCTCGATAAGCCAAAGGGCTTCCTTGTCCATCTGCCACCTAGAGTTAATTCTCTGGGTGGCAATCTTGTTAAATCTTGTTAACAGAACATGCGATGTCATTTACTCAAACAACTCTTCTGTTGACTGAGCCAATTCTGGGTGTAACATAATCGATTACTGGCCTCACTATCTTCTCACAACCACCATCGCCACATGATGTATTCATGTAATTAATGTTGTGTGTGCCCGAGCTATTGCCAACTTGTTAAGTTTGAAGGCCGATATTTTAGCATTTTCTGAAGCTAACTCACTTATTGTCAATCCATATATTTTTCGTATAGATCTTTTTTTCCTACCCCATGTTTCTGTAGCGTTGTGTGGAATTTTTACCTAAGGCTGGTAGGGGTCACACATATTAAATACAGGAAATTTAAATGTATAACCACTTTTTCTTAGAACGGTGGCTTCCATCTGAAACCTGACTTATGAGGAAGACTTTTTGATGAATGACCAGGAAGGAGAGTTTATGCTGCAGTTTTATTAGGATCATGAAGCAGTTTAAGTAAGTGTCCCTTTTCAGCCTGCTGTTGTTCTGATTTAGTTGCCTTGTGAGACCTTTGCAGTAAGGACTGTACACCCCTGAAAACATTATATCCACCTGTTATGTTACTCCTAATGGGGAAGAGTGTAAATAGACCAAGAGGAATTTTGGGTACAGTAGCGAAATACAACTCTAACAATTTTAATTGGTCAAGGCAACGGTTTGTAGTCACTAGCACTGCATGCAAATGTTTACATAAATAAGGCTGTCGTGTGTGAATGAAATCTAAGCAAGTGCATATCGTAAGGAATATATTACAATGTAAATGCCATCATCTGGTGCCGGAACAGGAAGGTACTGGGCAACGACATCATGGAATACCTTAGCAGCCTGTGTGTTCAACTGTGTAAGTACATTTTCACTAGCTGCATTTTATGAATACGAATGTTCATTGGCAAATGGTTTCTCGTCTTCTGATGCAACAAATGCCCACCCATGTTGTTCCTAATTTGGAATGAGGCTGACCTTTCCAGCCTGAACCAGATCTATGCTTTTCGTGATACACTTTATCAAGTTACCCCTGGAAGTGTTTACCTGATTTGGAAATTTGGCTAAATTAATAGCACCATGCACTGTGTCATGTGCATGTCTGGGGAGAGTTCTATCAATGAGTGTTCGAACTTGTAATGCTACACATTGTTTAAATGATGCGCATTTTCACCTTGCACAATCAACCTAAACTGATTTTCTGTTATATTATTTGTTAGCAAGAGTGGATTTCACCTATTTTGTTCCGGCACCAAAAACCACAGGCTTATTAATTATATGAGTGGCTATGTTTGCATTATCAAGAAAGAGTGATGTTTCAGTACTCCTCATAATGTTTAAGGGGAGAATGTATGGTTGTAATTTGTTGCCTTCTGTTATGAATATAACTGGCAGCGGTATTACTCGGAGTAAGATTGCTAATGTTAGTAGCTTGCGTAGGCATATACTTTTGTTTATTGCTATTCTTATTGGAACCAGTACTCACACTGTGATGGTTACTGCTTGGAAGAGTATTTTGTTCTGTAATAGCATACTAACATTGAATGTGCCTGTAATAATCCACTGCATGATCACCTGTCTCACGTAATTTGAATAAAATGATATGTTTCATAGATAAGCAATATCATCTGATGGAAGTTGTGAATTAAGACTAGCAAGACCATAGAAACCTTTCCGGTATAAACATGCTATTGTGGCATCTACAATTACTGAAACACCACAGACAAATAAACATGTCTGTAATGGATAATTAGCTAACTACTGCTGTAAATGTGGACTGATATGATGCCTTCCCAGTTACTGTACAGTGTGACACAGACACAGACAAATTAACAAACTTGTACATTCGGTGTTGGTAAAATTACTGATTACAACCATAGGTATCATATTAATTTGTACACATGATACAAGTCATCAATGAAATAATATACAATAATTGTTATCATTTACACATTCAGTACCAGCACTAAACATGAATCACCACTAAACGTACATTACCACTAAACATATGAACATCTGTTAAGATCTATGTTCGATGCTGAATTGCACAGATGTACAGCTTTCTGATTATCATAAGTGTGATCAACTGTTACAAAATAATGGTTCCACTGACTTTTAAATTACCTAATTAACAAGTGAAATGACTACCCCGGTATATGGCACTGGTCTCTGTCGTGGCACCTCAAGTTGAGTCCTCGTCTGATGCACAGGGATCGCAGAGTGATGCTGGAATGAACAATGTTATTGACAATAATTATCTCAGGCAACCAGTCACATGCGATGTCTCGTCCGTAGTCTCATGCGATATATCGTCCGTAGTCTCGTGCGATGTATCTGGTTATGTCTGTTTGGGTAAGTTTGGTTCGTGGAAGTCGTTGGTCTAAGTTTGTTTCGTGTGACTCGATGATCTACGTTTGGTTCATGAAAGTTGTCGGTCTCAGTTTGGTTAAGTTTGGTCCGTGGTACTGTTTCTGTGTCTTCCATAACGTACACGAGCAAATCGATGACGCTAATAGTAACAATACCGATAGTCTCTCTTTTGCTGTGAAGTGTAAGACTATTAGTAAGGTTGCCAAAGTATGTTTTGCATTATACTACGAAAAAAAGACACAAAATAAGGTTTGCACATTTTATTCGTGTACAACACAAACGTATTTACAGGTCACCTCCAATAAGTGCAAGAACAAGAGACTGAACATTTTTTCGCCACTCTTCTGATACAGAGTCTTGCAAACAACTCTTGATAGTACACAATTGTTCGTATGAGATGTCGGGTAGTTTAAAACCTGCCTCTAGTTTAACATTCAACATGTCTTTAATCACTGCAATTTAATTAATGTCATCAAAGGTGTCCCAAACGCACAAGACAAATTTATTTACAAATCATCCTCCATTACTGCCAGCACAATTTGCTTCATTTTGTTTCGCGACTGTTCCGAAAGAGTCTTGCAAACAATTCTTTATAATACACAACTGTTCGGATGTCACGTCGGATAGCAAACCTGCGTCTAACAAAACAGTCAACCAGTCTATAATCACTGCAGTTGAATTAACTCTATATATCTATCTCGCAATCGCGGCATTGTTGTCTTGAGAGTTCAACAACATTATGTGCTATGTGACGTGCAAGAGCCTTCTTGATTTCGGTCGCAGGAAAGTCAACGGTAAAGTTCGGACTAGTGGCGGCAGGAGCGAAAGTTGTCACATCGTCAGAAGCGGAAGTTGTGACATTGGTCGCGTGAGTAGAAGTTGTGACATCGTCAGGAGAGGGGGAAGTTGGTGTCTATACAGAGGCTATTCGTCGCCGCTTTGGTGGTAACGGGCCTTCAATGTGGTTGTGCAAGAATATTTCAATAATATTTAAAATATTAAAGATTGCATGAGATTAATTCACCGTTGCTAGAGTACGGTGATATAACGACAGGTAGGAAACAATGGTAACAAGTTACAAGATAGGGAGTAAGGTGACAAGTTGTATGGATATAAAAATATATTGTCGACAAAAATTAATCGTGGACGCGACCGTATAGGAAGTAAAGACGTTGCCAGATGTTGATATAAAGGACCAGGTGGGGGGCATAATCTTGGAAGCAAAGACGTGACAGAATAGTGTGTACCCGGATGTTAACAACTAATAGAAGAGTCCGACCATACAGAACATAATAAAAGAGGGCGAAGTTTTAGCAGAAGTAATGACACAGTGGACGCCCTTATAGCGGAAGCTACGGGGACGCCATTTTAGGGGACGTATAGACACGGAAAGATCATTTTAGCGGAAGTATAGACATGGGTGACGTGATTTTAGGTGAAAGTATATAGCAAGACAATATAAAGTTTGACTCACCACCGACATATCCAACTTGGCCTCGTTGGCCGTGCTCTTCCGGCGGATACAACATATGCTGGAAATGTGACGATTCAAGTTGTCTCGACACGTGAAATGGGTCTTACACGACGGGCAGATGAAGGGCGCCCGCGATGGTGGTAGTTGTCTCGCAGTCGGTAGAGCCTCCTCATCGACAGCAACCGTTCGAACCATATACATATCAGAGGCCACATAACCGTGTCGTTCGCATTGCAAATGACCCCTATCGTCGACAATCATACGCTTCTTGCAGTATCTGCACCCGATGTAGAAGGGAGTGTGCTGGCATACTTTGTCTATAAGGAGACCTCTGACCTTAATAACGGCGGCGGCGCTCACCCTCCCTTTTAGAGTTGTCCACAACCTCTACTTCCGACGGCAGGGAAGGACGGTTGGTCACCGATTTCGACGACGGGGAAGGACGGTTGATCACCGGTCTCGGCGGCGGGGAAGGACGGTTGGTCACCGGCATGATGGGTCGACTCGTCGGCTCGTCCTCATCGCTATCGCTGATCGAAGGCAGCAGAAGTGTGGTAGTTGGGTGTTTTCAACATTATGTTAGCCATGGTGTCGTCGTCATACGAATAACGATCCGACTGACAGAGCACCGCGCTTATATAGTTAGTGAATGTGCCGAAAAGTCATGTGAGCGTGCCGAACAAGCACGGACTTCAGAGTATAAATTAAAGGTACAGATCATTGATGGTTGGTTTGGTTGCCGGAGCTGATGACAGAGACGAAATTGGTTTGGTCGTCGAACTCGTCGTTGGTCCGGGTTGATTGTCGAGGGATCGAGTGATTCCGTGGCCGGAGCAGGCTGCCTCTTCGGTAGCAAAATCCCTTGTCGGACGTTATGACTAGTCATGTTGTTCATATTCCAAAATATAAGATATAATGACCACAAAAGCTGACGCTGGTCTTTTATAACAGTTCGACAGAACATAAAGGTCACGTGAGCGTGCCGAATGAGAATGAACCTCAGAGTAGAAAGTACACGCACAGATTATAGAGTAGATCAGACTTTCACAGAGAATATAACTTCACTGATTTAGCAAAGAAGAATAGCTAATACTCTTTTGTGAGAATGTGGTTGGCTCTAAAAATAATCGTTTCTCCTATGTAAAGACTATGGGTACCTCGTCGAGTTTTTTTTATGATGTTGAGGGACACACGAGTTCCCGTTGTTGTTCGCGCTTTATCCGCGACAGTGTGTTCTTGGTGAGCACGGAGCGCCGGAGGCAAGACACCGGATCGTGCGTCTTGCGCATCTCGCGTAGTTTCTCGACCGACAACCTCAAGAGGCGTCGTGTCTCCTTGCAGTGGTTGGATGTGGTCAGTGGCGGAGACAGTCGCTTGGCAGGGTGATAATTACACAGGTCGGTCGCCGGGTGTCGTCGCTTAAGCAATTGTTGTTTCCCGCAACATCTCGGACATAGTTGGTAGATGAAATGCTACCCATTTTCAAAATGTAAGATATAATGATCACAAAAGCAGTCGCATGCCCTTTATAACAGTTCGACAGAACAAAAATGTCACGTGGTCGTGTCGAATAAGAACGAACGTCAGAGTAGAAAATACACGCGCTGACTGCAGAGTAGAAAGTACACGCGCGCGGACTGCAGAGTGGAAAGTTCACGCACAGACTGTAGAGTAGATCAGACTTGGACAGCAAATACCATTTCAAACCAGTTTGCAACCAGGCAATCAACTGAGGTAAGTGAAAATGTCCTATGTAAAAACTATATAATCAGTAGATGTTAAAATATAGGGAGATCTTGATTCTGTTGATAAAGATGTCCCAAAGAACGTTACATGTTCAGGAATCACTTCACGTGTGCTATTAATAACATACATAGGTACGCAAAAATTGATCAACACCTATTTGTTAATACAGGAACGAGTCGATGTATGCTAGTAATAACAGACATAGGTAGGCAATATTTACAAAGATGGTGGTGGGAAGGTCGTAGATCTGTATGGTAACAAGACATGACATGATTTTACCTATTTTATAAGTTCTCTACCCATTCGTCATGTTTGGACCTATTTTATAGTTATAAATGTATAGGCTAGGGGGCGCTATACATAAAGAAATGGTCGACAACGCATGGGACATAAGAAAAGACACCATTGCGCATGAGCAGTCACCTATTTAACAACGACACTGACCTATTTGATGTCACAATTCGACCTATTTTATGTATTTTATAGTTCTATACGTTCACACCAGGGGGCGCTGTACCTGAAAAATGGTCCACAACCTATGAAACATAAGAAAAGACACCATTGCGCATGCGCAATAACAAATTTATTGACATATTTTATAGTAAAAAGAAATAATAGGCACGAATTTAAGGAGTATTGTTATTTAGTTTACGACTTATACATTAGGGGCACTTTTAGTTAATGATCTATTCACCAGGGAGGAGGCACTTTGATAAAAAATATAAGAGACACGAATTTAAGCAACACTGAACTTTGGTCTCGATATTTAGTTAATAAAAATTAGGGGCTAGGGGCGCTGTTTTAGTTCATAAAAATGCCGCTAGGATTGTATCTAGTTCATGACATATCTACCAGGGGGCGCCACTTGGCGTTTGATAGTGATCTAAATATTTGACCTTGATATGACGTGATTTGTTCTTGTTCCAACGAAAAACGGATGAACCCGCGCTGAGGGACGCGACATACTACTTGCATGGTATACCGTACTGCTGATTTGCGCACTTTAGGCCCATCTCTTTTTTCCGTACTGCCTCGATCGCCCGTTCCGTACTATTTGCAGACCAACTCTGTCGCTCCGTTTTCCGCTTGTATCTTATTATAGGTTGAGGAATCTCAACAATCTGTAACATAACGCCAAAATTACTAGTCTATACATGTGCTGTATAACTTTATGAGCACACATTGATAATATCGCTATGTATAAATTGTGTGTAGGGTTTAATATTTGTTTTAGTGTGATTATTACTTATATTGTTTTGTAACTGAATAGTATACTATACAAAATGCATGTAAATAACATTGCATACCTGTAATAGTAATAACAGTGTCATGAATTGCATGTAGAATGTACTAACAACATGCCAGCCAAAACGGGCTCCTGTGTGCAAAGCACTCCATGACCTGCGGTAGATCGCCATTTTGAATACAATCCTCGCCAGCTCTTGTAATGAAAATTACACATCAGAACGGACACAATGGGCTGACTTATACCAGAGTTTCCATTTTTTCACTGCGCACAAATGGAAATGTGACATTTTGAAAACCGTGTTAACATTTATTTAAAGTGTGAAAAGTAGTCGTTTTGAGCTCACCTATTTGCATTTCCGTGAAATGAGTGACTATGAAGTGACAACACAAATTTTACTATTATATAATAGAGTAACGCGAAACGGGTGGGGGCCTGGTTTGGGCGGGGGCCCTGTTTTGAACGCCGTTCCCCTACCATGATTCTTAAGAACAGATGATTAAAACTCACAAATTACTCAAACTGCAATCGCCTTGACACTAATCACGCATGACGTCTACCCATCTACTCTACCGGTATTGCTCGTATCTATGTATTATATAACATACAAAACAACACGTCGAGAAGAATATGTTTAATACGTTGCTATCTGGATACACAGCTACACTGGTCTAAGTCCTAGGCTAGACTGATTCACTACACTAACCGCGGCGGCAGCGCCTACTACTCTATATGCCAATTAGAATCCAGAGGTTGCTGCTAGGCAATCAGTCCAAATATACCCTCCCTACTGGGCATCAGCTGGGGTATCTCGTGACATCTACCCAGTCGCCAATTGGTCCATTTCAAAGTACCTTCGGGCCTTCCCGGTTTCACTCGGGTTACGATCTTTTCACTTCGGCATCATCTAGCCTATTTGGTGCGCAGTAAGCCCATGCTGTCTACCCTGGGTGTGGTGTCGGCGGCGCTCGCCACTTATATTGCAAAATGGGTCATTATTCGATTATGGCTACCAATGGGTCCGTCCAAACAAGCCCGAAAAAAGTGGACATATGTCAGAAATGTTGTGTGTTTTGTGTAGTGTAAAGTTTCATCTAACATTATTTACATAATAGAAGATGGGTCTATTAGTTCGTATTATCTATCTCAACAAACATCCAAGAGTGTTGACCCACCTTGGTGGAATTGTCAGGGCAGGCATAAGTGTCAACAAATCAGTATGTATTTTAAGCACAACATCTCGAAAGTAACACTACAAAATAAGATGTTTTGATACAATCAGGTGAAGTGGGTGATATTCTTGCAGGTAAGTCCTTCGGATATAAGGTATTAGTGTCTAGAAGTCAAAAGCGTTGGACCTACATGGACAGACAACACCGTAGTATTTATCCATAAATCTGATGAGATGTTGGACTGATCATATCTCGAGTTGAAGAATAAACGATTATTTATCGATGTACTGTTTTTGTTTTAGTCTAAAAGAAACATTACAACAAAGAGAGAGAACTTGAATGTTGTATAACTATGTTGGACAAACAACGACATAGTTGGACGTATGCATGGACAGACAGCACACTTCAACTTTTGTTGTTGGACGTACTGTGGTCAGACAATGACATGGTTGGACGTATATATTTACACATTATTCAGACTCCAGGGGGCGCCACAAGTTCACGTGGGTGATATTTGTTCACAATGCAGAGGGCCCCACGTATTCAGACAATGCAGAAGGTTGCATTTCTAACTGGAAGAACAATGTAGTGGGTGTGAGATTGGTGGACAATGTGATCTAGTCTTATATTCTTTCATCTTATATACAAACACCACATTAGCATCCCCAGCAGGCCCATAACGAGAACTAGAGAACATTATAACCGGTCCCTTGTTCCCGCATAATAACCGGTCCCTTATACCAGTGCGCATGCGCTACTAGAAACGGAACCAGTACACACTCGCATTTCAACCTGTTCAATACTTGTTTAGTTATTGTCATTTCACGCTTTCTCTTTAGTAAAGTGACTGAACAAATGGAACTCTGTTCTTATTTATAACTAAACAACTTGATGGCGCCTGTGAACGTTGAGTGTCCGATCGAGGATTGTGACTATACGGCTACGCACGCAGAGGCGGCAGTGGTGGCTGCTATGCTGAGTGTACACGCCACTGTGCACGTCGCAGTCCCCCGGGCGCTGGGCGCGAATGCGAAGATGGAGAAACTCAAGCGTCCTTCCGTAGCACTGGCCGGGACGGGCGAGGCCTGGTCATACTTCATAACCCGCTGGGGTGAGTACAAGACGGGTACTAAACTTGTTGGACCCGACATAGTCGCACAACTACTGGAATGCTGCGAGGAGGAATTGAGAAAAGACCTCACTCGCGCAGCGGGCAAGAGCCTAATGAGCAGTGACGAAAAAGACGTCCTCACCGCCATGAAGGCACTCGCCGTCCGAGCGGAGAACACTATGGTAGCTCGGGTAGCCCTGTCTAACATGCGGCAGGGACACGAGGAGCCCATCCGGTCGTTCTACGCCCGTATCAAGGGGCAGGCGGACACATGCAAGTACGATATGAAGTGCACTAAGACGGAGTGCGATCAAGTCAACGATTATACGCAATGTGATTGCCCGCGGCATCGCAGACCAAGATATACAACTTGATCTGCTCGGTGAAAAGAACCAGGACATGCCATTAAAGGACATGATTGAGTATATCGAGGCCAAGGAGTCTGGAAAACGCTCGGCATCGCGTCTACTCGACCCTCAGAACACGGATGCGATCAGCAGCTCGTATCGGCGGGGAAAACAGCAGAACGTCCGCAACAGGGGAGGAGCCAGGCCGGAGAAACCGAAAGCCAAGCCCAAAGGGGTGTGCATCTACTGCGGCGAGGTGGGTCACGGTAAGACGCCCCTGTGGCACACCAGACGCACCGAGTGCCCCGCGTATGGTAAAAAGTGCCGGAAGTGTGGCCGCCAGAATCACCTCGACAAGGCGTGCCTGAGCGGACGACCGACTAAGCCCCCATCTGAGGAGACAGACGAGCTGTATGACGAGCAAACGGCAGCCTTCGTCGAGCTATGCACGGTCACCATGGACAGCGCGGGCGACGGGTTACGCACACTCCCCCTCGCTCACCATCTGTACGATGATATGTGCGATAAATGGACGAAACGCGCGTCCAACCCGCAGCCGTACATCAACCTCACTCTTACCAACGAGCGCGAAGATTACAAAGCGCTGGGTTTTGACCTCCTGAAACGCACCCGCGCAGTATCCCTGCCTGTCATGGCCGACACGGGCTGTCAGAGCTGCCTGATCGGCATTGGAGTCACCCAACAAATGGGCCTGAGTACCAAGGACTTCATACCCGTATCCATGACTATGAAGGCTGCGAACAACAAGGGAATTCGTATTCTCGGAGCTGTGGTGGTCAGATTCGCCGGTAACAGTGGCAATCGGAGATTGGAGACGCGCCAAATCGCGTACGTGACAGACACCTCGGACCGCATATTCCTCTCCCGCGCAGCTTGCGTGGACCTGGGCATGATCTCGGACAAGTTCCCAACACTCGGGGAGGTCAACCTGGCGACCTCTGAATTGTGTGACTGCCCGCGACGTGCAGAGCCGCCGACCAAGCCGACCACACTCCACATGCCGGCGACCGAGGCTAACAGAGAAACCTTACAGAAACACTTACTCAGAATATACGCTCAGAGCACTTTCAATACGTGCCCGCACCAGCCCTTACTGAGAATGACTGGCCCACCGCTACGTCTTATACTCGATGAGGATGCGACGCCGGTTGCCCATCACACTCCCATCCCCGTGGCCAAACACTGGCAAGACGAGGTAAAAGCAGGCCTTGACCAGGACGTCCGTCTCGGCGTGTTAGAGGAAGTACCCATCGGTACGCCGGTGACATGGTGTCACCGCATGGTAATCTGCACGAAAAAGAACGGCAAGCCGCGACGCACCATCGACTTCCAGGCCTTGAACAAACATGCGTTCCGCGAAACCCACCACACCCAATCCCCGTTCCACCAGGCGAGACGCATACCTAACGGGAAACGCAAGACCGTATTCGACGCATGGAACGGCTACCACAGTGTCCCTCTACACGAGGACGACCGCCACAAGACGACCTTCATCACTCCATGGGGACGCTACCGGTACCTATCGGCTCCACAAGGGTATATAGCGTCAGGAGATGGTTATACACGACGATACGATGAGATCGTCGCGGACATTGGTGACAAGACCAAGTGCGTGGACGACACGCTACTATGGTCAGATACGATCGAGGAGAGCTACTTCCAGGCGGTCCAATGGCTGGATATATGTGGCCGGAATGGAATCATCCTCAACCCGGAGAAGTTCGTCTTCAGCGCACCCACAGCGGACTTTGCAGGCTTCACGATCACCATGACTGACGTGCGACCATGCAGCCGCTACCTGGAGGCGATCCGCGATTTCCCACAACCGCGTAACATCACCGACGTCAGATCGTGGTTCGGGCTGGTCAATCAAGTGGCCTACGCGTTCAGCATGGCCGAACGAATGCATCCGTTCCGGAAGCTCCTGAAAAATGGAGAACGCTTCAAGTGGTCCCCGGAGTTAGAGGACATATTCCGCGAGTCGAAGGACGTGATCGTTCAAGAAATCGAGCGCGGCGTCCGCATCTTTGACAAGACCAAGCCTACATGCATCGCCACAGACTGGTCGAAGGAGGGCATTGGATTCTGGCTATTTCAAAAGCACTGCCGATGCTCACCAATCAGACCCTTCTGCTGCAACGACGGGTGGAAAATAACCCTGGTCGGCAGCAGGTTTACACACGCAGCAGAATCCAGATACGCGCCCATAGAGGGCGAGGCCCTCGCAGTCGCGGACGCCGTGGACAAGGCGCGCTACTTCGTGCTGGGTTGCGAGAACTTGATCGTAGCGGTAGACCATAAGCCGCTGCTGAAACTCCTTGCGGGCAGAGCCCTTGACGACATACCTAACCCCCGCCTCAGGAACCTAAAGGAGAAGACCCTGCGTTATCGCTTCCGCATCACACATGTCCCAGGCATGAAGAACAAGGCGGCAGATGCCATGTCACGTAGGCCGGTCGGCACCGCGCTACCACCACTCATGAACCTACAAGACGACAATGCTGCCATAGTGAACCACCTACCATCCAGCATGCACACCAACGTCTTATCTCTCCTACGCCGAGTCGAACCGGATGACGACGACGACGACGACGACGTCGAGGAGGACAACCTGACATGGTGCGCCGCGGGCCTCGAATCATTGCGATCAGTGACATGGGACCGTGTCAGGGAGGCTACCAGCAGCGACGTCGATATGCACACACTGGAGGAAATGGCAACCGACGGCATCCCCGACTCGAAGATCGAGATGCCAGAGACGATTCGCGACTATCACCAGTACCGCGAAAACATCACATCGACAGACGGAGTGATCCTATACAAGGACAGGGTTATCATACCGCCCTCACTCCGCGGTGAGGTACTGAGCACCCTACACGCTGCCCACCAGGGCGTATCGATGATGACCGCCCGTGCAGAATCATCTGTGTTCTGGCCAGGCATATCGGCCGACATCAGCACCACTCGGAAAAATTGCGAACACTGCCACCGGATGGCACCCTCACAACCTGGAGCGCCGCCCATCCCACCGATCCCGGTCGTTTACCCCTTCTAGGCAGTGTGCTCGGACTTCTTCGTACACAGGGGCGTACACTACCTCGTGACGGTGGACAGATACTCAAACTGGCCAATCATATCGCAGTCGACAGGTGGCGCCACCGGCCTCATCAACCACTTACGTCGCGCCTTCGTGACGTACGGGACGCCAGAAGAGCTCGCATCGGACGGGGGTCCGGAGTTCACCTCTACCGAGACCAGGTCTTTCCTGCACAGATGGGGCGTACACCACCGCCTATCATCGGTGGCCTTCCCCCACAGCAACTGTCGTGCAGAGATTGGGGTGAAGACGATGAAACGACTCATCACCGACAACACCGGTCCGAAGGGAGAACTGGACACTGACGCTGTGCAGATAGCGATACTACAATATCGCAACACACCCGACCCTGACACAAAGATCTCCCCGGCAATGTGTGTCTTCGGCCGCCCGACACGCGATTTCATCCCGATTATCCCCGGGAAATACAGACCACATGAGACTTGGCGTGAGACACTCAAAGCAAGGGAGGAAGCCCTCCGTAAACGCCACATCCGCACAGCTGAAACCTGGGCGGAGCACACTAAACGCCTTCCACCACTCGCGGTAGGGGACTTAGTCCGCGTACAGAACCAGACAGGACCTCACCCCAACAAATGGGACAAGACGGGCAGTATCGTTGAGGTACGTCAGCACGACCAATACGCGATCAAGATTGACGGATCGGGCAGAGTCACACTTCGGAACAGGAAATTCCTGCGCAAGTTCAGCCCAGTTCACTACGACCGGCCGCCAACCCGATCGATCTATGACGACCTAGCAACCCGCGTCACCGTACCAACACCCGTCGTGACACCGCAACTACCTGACCTCGATAACGACCCTGCGACACCTGCGACGCAGACGGGGCACACACCGCCACCGACACTGACGTCAGCGAGAACACCCCAGCGCAAGACACCGCCCGCTGCAGTCACGCCTGCAACCCCAGGACGAGACACACCGAGGCGCGCGATCCTCCAGACGCCACCACCAGCCCCAGAGACCCCGAGATCTCCACCCCCATCGGAGCCTGACGTGGAACCACCAGCACCAGCAATTGGTCAACGACGGTCCACCAGAGCGACCAGCGTGCCTACCTGGCACAAGGACTACTCCATGGGATAGTCAATAAACATTTATCAGCCTTTATCCAGTAGCATAAAGACTCGGAGGGAGATAGAGAACATTATAACCGGTCCCTTGCTCCCGCATAATAACCAGTCCCTTATACCAGTGCGCATGCGCTACTAGAAACGGAACCATTACACACTCGCATTTCAACCTGTTCAATACTTGTTTAGTTATTGTCATTTCACGCTTTCTCTTTAGTAAAGTGACTGAACAAATGGAACTCTGTTCTTATTTAAGAACGTTTTGGGGGTGAGTTTTCAGATAAAGTGGGACTAGTATGTGGTCTGTGGAGATTGTTCCATTTTGTTGCCTAGTTAAGCCTAATTTACACCCAATTGTATTCATAAAAGCCAACATGCAGTGACAGCATATATTGATAATGTAACTGAATTATTTACTCGAAATCCTTCACCGTGTGTGCAATTGTTTTGAATATGTTCATATTAATATAATAAACGAGCTAGGCACCGAGGAGTGTGGGTGTGTCCAAGTTATTTTTTCAGAATAAACAGTTAAAGTATGACATTTACAATCTGGTTTTCACTCAATTAATACATTATAGTTATCTGATCTGATGTGCAAAAATTTCGTAATTTATCATAAACATAATTAAGTTAGTTAATTAACTTTTTTTTTATAAAACATGCCATGTAAATAAAAGATTAGAAAACGTATTGTCCTCTTGTGGAATTTGAATTAAATTATAGTTGTCTCTTAATTTTACGTTTGGTGTAAAATTGGCTTCTTGTATATTTATCACCCCATGCGTTTACATAACATGAAACCCTGGGATGACGTGAAGTCCTTCTGCATGGCTAACTGGATGCAGTGGTCATTTACCTTTACTTTGACACACACATTCCTCTAGTGACTGCCCTTTTCACACATGGCATTGGAGACAGACCCCCTCATTCAGGCTCCCATACATTCAGTGATGATCACTTAATAGATAAGGGTTCTCCCTTTAACGTCTGTACAAATCAGGCTTTCTTGGCATTCCTTGTAATGCTTGAACGATATCCAGCAGCTTTTGGGGGGAGGGTTAATGCTTTTGAGAAACAAGTAGTGGTTCACATTTTAAAGATGCAATTTTGAGTGGGGGTTCACATTTTGGAGAAAGGGGGGTTCAGAAAACAGCTACGGGCCTGATGCTATTGTACATTTTACAAGTATAGTCTATCTATAAAATGTTATTGCAGGGAATCTGCGAAAACATTGCTGTCATATACGCTGCCTGTTCTGTGTATGTTGTATATTCGGAGCGCATACCACTTTGGGTTCTTCACTAGTTGACATAGTTAAGTACCTTACGTCATAGATATGCAATGTCATTTACCGATAGCGATAGGTTGTGGGTGTAATCATAGTTAAGCTTCACCCACCAGTGCTTGGCCCATCAGATCCATTATTCCGTCAATGGCCAGTCCCTCTATTGATCACTACATCGTCTGTCATCAGGTTTTCTTTCGCAGCCAGAGATAGTGGCAAAACCGCACTGGTGTGGTTTGGCAGCTAGTCTGCCGGCATCATGTCATTTCTTGTACTGGTCCACGTGATGTGGCACCTGTCTTCTGGTGCACCGACACCCAATCTTGGCATGATAAGGCAGTGCAGATCCTTGCGAAACTGCTTCACGAAGTATGGGTACACTGAGAAAATTAGCCTGTTAAGGATCCTACTGAGGGCTAAGACCTGCGAAATTCCCATGAATTCAGAGGGACGCAGTATTATTATTGCCTCTTACTCATAAATCCTCTTGATTTGCGGTGCAGTAAGTATGTCACCAGGTGTGTAGTAAGTATGTCACCAGGAGTGTAGCAGTCTGTGTACATCGCATACGTCTGTACTAGTTTCATGGCTTCATGATCTGGAAGCTCGGAACTCATTCGCAACTTCAGGTGGTTTGGATTCAGGTACTCATTATGGTGGAGGATTTGTTCTACAGCAATTCGAACCCGCATTTCCTCATGGTATGATTCACTGCCATAGGCAAACAGGCTCGCACACCGTAGTAGGCAGTTGCCATCCGCGGTGATGGCTACAGGAAATTTCTCTTTGCCTGGAATAACGTGTGGATAGAGGTTTAGTGACATCCGATCCACCATGAATTGCAGACCCACGATGTCAGCTTCTGTTTTTGGTCAGGGGAATGCCTCATGGTAGCCTCCTCCATCGGCAAAGTTATTCGACTCTCGCAGATCTTTGTTGGCATCAGCAAAAAGCGTAGCCTTGTCAGTTACGTTTGCCCATCGAGGTGCGGTATCATATTGTACGTCTGTGTGTTTCTCAGTTGCACCTGCCTTCGATATTCTTAGACCTGGGCCGGCTTGTAGCAGCATCAGGCAAGTCATCGTGTTTCTAGGTTGGTACTGCCTTCTTCTTAGACCTGAGCCGGCTTGCAGCAGCACCAGGCAAGTCATCGTGTTTCTCGGTAGGTACTGCCTTCTTCTTAGACCTGGGCCGGCTTGCAGCAGCACCAGGCAAGTCATCGTGTTTCTCGGTAGGTACTGCCTTCTTCTTAGACCTGGACCGGCTTGCAGCAGCACCAGGCAAGTCATCGTGTTTCTCGGTAGGTACTGCCTTCTTCTTAGACCTGGACCGGCTTGCAGCAGCACCAGGCAAGTCATCGTGTTTCTCGGTAGGTACTGCCTTCTTCTTAGACCTGGACCGGCTTGTAGCAGCATCAGGCAAGTCATCGTGTTTCTCGGTAGGTACTGCCTTCTTCTTAGACCTGGACCGGCTTGTAGCAGCACCAGGCAAGTCATCGTGTTTCTCGGTAGGTACTGCCTTCTTCTTAGACCTGGGCCGGCTTGTAGCAGCACCAGGCAAGTCATCGTGTTTCTCGGTAGGTACTGCCTTCTTCTTAGACCTGGGCCGGCTTGCAGCAGCATCAGGCAAGTCATCGTGTTTCTCGGTAGGTACTGCCTTCTTCTTAGACCTGGGCCGGCGGCGGCTTTCCGACCAGAGTCATCGATGTTTCTCGGTAGGTTTTTGCCTTCTTCTTAAGACCCGCAGGGCCGGCTTATGGCAGGCCAGGTAAATCGTGTTTCTCGGTAGGTACTGCCTTCTTCTTAGACCTGGACCGGCTTGTAGCAGCACCAGGCAAGTCATCGTGTTTCTCGGTAGGTACTGCCTTCTTCTTAGACCTGGACCGGCTTGTAGCAGCACCAGGCAAGTCATCGTGTTTCTCGGTAGGTACTGCCTTCTTCTTAGACATGGGCCGGCTTGTAGCAGCATCAGGCAAGTCATCGTGTTTCTCGGTAGGTACTGCCTTCTTCTTAGACCTGGACCGGCTTGTAGCAGCACCAGGCAAGTCATCGTGTTTCTCGGTAGGTACTGCCTTCTTCTTAGACCTGGGCCGGCTTGCAGCAGCACCAGGCAAGTCATCGTGTTTCTCGGTAGGTACTGCCTTCTTCTTAGACCTGGGCCGGCTTGTAGCAGCACCAGGCAAGTCATCGTGTTTCTCGGTAGGTACTGCCTTCTTCTTAGACCTGGACCGGCTTGCAGCAGCACCAGGCAAGTCATCGTGTTTCTCGGTAGGTACTGCCTTCTTCTTAGACCTGGGCCGGCTTGCAGCAGCACCAGGCAAGTCATCGTGTTTCTCGGTAGGTACTGCCTTCTTCTTAGACCTGGACCGGCTTGTAGCAGCATCAGGCAAGTCATCGTGTTTCTCGGTAGGTACTGCCTTCTTCTTAGACCTGGGCCGGCTTGCAGCAGCACCAGGCAAGTCATCGTGTTTCTCGGTAGGTACTGCCTTCTTCTTAGACCTGGGCCGGCTTGTAGCAGCATCAGGCAAGTCATCGTGTTTCTCGGTAGGTACTGCCTTCTTCTTAGACCTGGGCCGGCTTGCAGCAGCACCAGGCAAGTCATCGTGTTTCTCGGTAGGTACTGCCTTCTTCTTAGACCTGGGCCGGCTTGTAGCAGCACCAGGCAAGTCATCGTGTTTCTCGGTAGGTACTGCCTTCTTCTTAGACCTGGGCCGGCTTGCAGCAGCACCAGGCAAGTCATCGTGTTTCTCGGTAGGTACTGCCTTCTTCTTAGACCTGGGCCGGCTTGTAGCAGCACCAGGCAAGTCATCGTGTTTCTCGGTAGGTACTGCCTTCTTCTTAGACCTGGGCCGGCTTGCAGCAGCACCAGGCAAGTCATCGTGTTTCTCGGTAGGTACTGCCTTCTTCTTAGACCTGGACCGGCTTGCAGCAGCAGCGCAGAAGCATCAGGCGTGTTGCTTGACAGTTCATTTTATCTTCTTCACAAACGTATGCTCTTTCCAACTGTCTACATGTTCAGCTTCAAAACGGCCAACACCATCGCCTTCTCTGCTTGAAACACCGTTGTCTTCATGTACTGTCCCCAGACAGTTTATGTCATAATCAGCTCTCTCTCTCTCACTCTCACTCTCACTCTCTCTCTCTCTCTCTCTCTCTCTCTCTCTCTCTCTCTCTCTCTCTCTCTCTCTCTCTCTCTATCTCTCTCTCTCTCTCTCTCCCTCTCCCTCCCTCCCCCCTCTCTCTCTCCCTCTCTCTCTCTCTCTCTTGCAGAAGTTGTGGACTTGTTGTGCATTGTCTATCTTCTTTTTGTTTCCAGCTTCTGCTCTTCGGACAGTCTACTTGACCACTGCACACGCGCCATCAGCAGATTTTTTCTCGTGTAGTGACCCAAAGAAGTTCCTGACGACACTTACACCGAGATCATCACGGGATGCACTGATATCCAGGAATGGGATTTTCCTCTTGTACTGGGAGCAGCATCCGTCACAACCTGATGGAGTGTTTGGAAGTTGAGGGACTCCTTTAAGAATGTGATTGCTGTTTTCACGAACGAACACGCCTCCTCTCACTGGATATGCATATTATGTCATGTTGACAAACAACAGATGCACCCTATGGCTGATGATCGTCCATTCAATAGTAGCACACGCCAGTGGTGACCTTGAGCAGCACCTTGTATCTCACAAGTATACACTATAGTTCTCTGCGAAATCCTAAACGCACACAGTGGAATTTGCCGGGGGATTGTTCTTCGGTAGAGCGAACTGTTCGTGCTGCCATTTAGCAGTGAACACATGGTTTGTGAAGACTGCCTCTGTCTCGTATACCACCTATTCAAGATTCCCTGTTTTCTCCACCAAAGTCATTCGGCTCACTACCTTCACATCAATGTCAGTCTTTATAGTTTCCCACTAGTTCCAATTTATTGGTAGCATGGATCATTTCTGTAAGTACTGCTTCACCTGAGTTCTGAAGCAGGCCACTCCACAATCCTTACATTTGTTGCAAGGCATTTGCTCTAGTATCTATATAGTAGTTGACTACACTATACCCTTGGCAGACATTCTTACAAGCCGGGAGTGATAGTTGATTATGCTACCCCTGGCAGATATCCTTACAAGTCAGGAGTGGTATTTAACTTCACTACCCCTGGAAGATGTCCTAACAAGCCAGTGGTGATGGTTGACTACACTACCCCTGGCAGATGTCCTTACAAGCCAGGGGTGGTAGTTGACTACACTACCCCTGGCAGATGTCCTTACAAGCCAGTGGTGGTGGTTGACTATACTACCCCTGGCAGATGTCCTTACAAGCCAGTGGTGGTGGTTGACTACACTACCCCTGGCAGATGTCCTTACAAGCCAGGAGTGGTGGTTGACTACACTACCCCTGGCAGATGTCCTTACAAGCCAGTGGTGGTGGTTGACCACACTACCCCTGGCAGATGTCCTTACAAGCCAGTGGTGGTGGTTGACTACACTACCCCTGGCAGATGTCCTTACAAGCCAGTGGTGGTGGTTGACTACACTACCCCTGGCAGATGTCCTTACAAGCCAGTGGTGGTGGTTGACTACACTACCCCTGGCAGATGTCCTAACAAGCCAGTGGTGGTGGTTGACTACACTACCCCTGGCAGATGTCCTTACAAGCCAGTGGTGGTGGTTGACTATACTACCCCTGGCAGATGTCCTTACAAGCCAGTGGTGGTGGTTGACTATACTACCCCTGGCAGATGTCCTTACAAGCCAGGGGTGGTAGTTGACTATGCTATCCCTGGCAGATATCCTACACAATGCATTAAGTTCGCCGAGTCAGTTACAAGTACTTTGTGGTTGTAGTTGCCTCCGACGGTCAGGACTATGACCGCGGGAACCTGCAAATGCACGCGTTCCATATCAAAGGGATTAACTCCAAGAAATCTCAATGTAACTACTAAGCCGACCACTCACACGAGCCAGCGTCAGGGCATTTTCTAATCATTACTTCTGTATTACGAACATTGCATTTAGCATCAGCCACGGTTAGGCAAACTTCAAATCACTATGACTTGAATGGCAACAAGATGATTAGATAACGTCTCGGCTTCGTCAGGGTCACATGCCAGGGGTATTGGATATTATCTATATATAGATACTGATGTAACCAGCGGTGCCGGGGACACTTCGGGTGGAAGAAACTTGGGACATCGACATCCAGTGGCATTATGCAAATGACATATATGGACCCGCCCACGCAAGGGAATAACGGGAAAGAAAAATACCAACATAGTGAGTCTTAAGTGTCGTTTAATTCTCCATACAGCCCCTCCTGGAGATAACATATGAGTTGTGCAGTACGTGCGCAATGGGAAGGGCGCGAGAAATTGAATTTAAAAAATAATGTTTTAAATAAAATAAATATTTGTGTCAAACAAGTGCAATTAATAATTTGTGCAGATTAAAAACACAGTCTCTGTATCTATAATCCGGCACAGTGAGCTGGAGCGACAAGGTGGGTGGTACTCAGAGCTTGTTGGAATGTGTGTAGTGTGGGAAGGCTTATTGTTTCTGGGGCAGTAAATTCCAATCCCTTATATAACTCCGGGATAGAATGGATTATTATATGCATATAACGTATTTATGCGTGCATGTATTTGTATGCATTTCTTGGGATTGCTGTTTCATGTACGGGAGCATGCGACTATAAGATGTTGTGGTAGCGTAATGTTCAGGAGGTTGTGTTTTATTGTGTAGAAGAAGGTAAGTTGGTGTTGTAATCGTATTCTTTCTAGTGTCTGCCATCCAAGATTGTTTATGAAACCGGTTACGCATGTTGTGCAACGGTGGTCATTTAGAATATATTAAATCTAGCTGCGCTTCTTTGATTTTGTTCGAGGGTATCAATGTTATTTTGTGTATATGGATTCCAGGCTACAGCTTCATACTCTAGTTTTGGTCTTACTAAGATATTGTAGGCTGTTTCCTTAACTTTAGAAGTTGCAGGGTGGAGAGTGCGTTTAGGTGTTCTAGCAGATTGGGATGCAGTGGTTTGGACATCCTTCGTTCAGGACAGTTTAGAATCTATTGTAATGCCGAGATCTGGATATGAATCGACCTAGGAAACTGGTTGGTTTGAGATGGTGTAGGTGAAGTGGTTGGTTTGCGTTTTTGGGTAATTCTTAGAAGGTGACACTTTGGGATATTGAAGTTCATGTGCCACTTGTCTGTCCAGTCGGCTAGTTTGTTTAGGTCTGTTGGATATTATGATCGGCAGGTGTTTGGATTACTCTGTATATAGGATTGAATCATCAGCGAAGAGTCTGATATTTGAGATGAATGAATCGGTGATGTCATTTATGTACAGTAAAAAAATGACAAGGCCAAGGATTGAGCCTTTGGGGTATACGTACACCGTAGATGACATTTGCAGGAGCTGAGTGGGAACCATTTACTGATACAATATGGGTGCGGTTTGATAGAAATGACTTTATTCATTGTAGGGTGTGACATGTGATACCATAGTGGATCTCTGCAAATGGCAAGCGAGGAAGCGAACAAAAAGCTATGATTTAAACAAAAGGGTAACAAGAACAGCTTTACGTGGAGTTTTGTGGCACAGTAACAAGAACATCGGACTCTCAATCGAGAGAACTCATGATCGAATCCTGTGCTAGCTGCCGTGTCGAACCTTGGGCAAGTTCGTTCATTCTACTTTGCTCCAGTTCACTCAGCTGTATGGATGAGTACCTGGCTATAGACAGTGGTGGATATTTGTGTACGAATAGTCTTCGCGCATTAATTGCAGCATGGCTGTTTGCTTCCCAGAGAAGTCGATATGGTGTTTGATTAAACAGGCCTGCCAGTGAGTAAAGTGCTTTTAGCAGTTCTGATGACTGGTGTAGCATTTCTGCTATTTCTGGATGTTTAAATCTACTTTCCTGAGGTTTAATTTTATAAATGAGGAAGGTCAAGCCAGTAGATAGACATATTGTTAACCAACCGTCTTAGTTACGTAATTACCGCAACTCGGTTGCAGATGCGCTCAGTGAAGCGTGGTATTCTGTTGCTAGTGTTTCTAGGCAAGCAGGTGGTTTCACTGTAATCGTAGAGAGGGTGTTCCACAATGCCTAGTTTGAATAGTATATTGCATTAGCCAATAGAAATTATGGAAACCTGTCATATGATGTGTAATTAGGTCTGCTTATATAAACGTTTGTTGTACGTATTTCGCCATCTGGACGCTGGCGAAGGACTGGGACAGATCCAGGGTTGAACGAGACAGGTTGCCCTGCTGCCAAGAGAATGGCAAGTCAAGTCGTAAAGCGTGGTGGGAATCGTTAACGTGGGTTACGTTCCCAAGCTTTTGTGTGTGTGTAATATTCAGTGTCCAGAGTGACTGTTCGATCGAGCTTCGAAGAATCCATGCCGTCACGTCTGCAGTATATTGAGACAACGTTCCGATCGGCCCCAACGTATTTGCGTCGATGAGCGATAATCGCGACGCGCTCACCCAGCACGGGCCATCCTCGAACAGCGGTCTCACAGCGACAACGTCAGAAAGCTTGACCGAATGCGACTCGTAGCGGCCGGCGGTAAACGTATACTGCCAAGCGTCGTCAATTGCGCGAACCCGTTCGTCCGACTTCTCGATCGTTTGTGACAAGGCAAGACCTCTCGATCGAATTATCACAACCAGATACATTTTACCATCAAAGTAAAATCAGAAAGGAATAGTAAAAAGCAGTATAGGAGAAATGTCCACAAAGGAAGGTATAAGGACATGAGGAAATATTTAGCAAAGATAGACTTGAATAACACACTGAAGAATAAGACAGCAACCGAATGCTGGAATATCTTAAATAGTGAAATTAAGTGCATAGTCGATAAATTTGTACCTTTCAAAAAACAAGGGAAACGGTCTAAAAAGAAACACTTATCGAAAGAAGCCATTAGAAAAATTAAGTATAAACAAATGATGTGGAAGTCATATAGATGTACTGGAAATGATGAAGACTACAACATTTATAAAGAAGCACTTAATCAAGCTACAGCTGAAATTAGAAATTCAAAGAGAAGCTATGAAAAAAAATTAGCTAGTAATATAAAACATGACAGTAAGAGTTTTTATGCGTATATTCGAAGCAAACAGAAAGTTCAGGATAAGGTCGGTCCTCTAGAAGATAGTGCTGGAAATACAATATCAGAGGGATTCTTAATGGCAGAAGACCTGAATGAGTATTTTAGTTCAGTGCTTACCAGGGAAGATATTAGTTCACTGCCAGTACCAGAGGCTAAGTTCAAGGGGGCAGATTCAGACTATTTAGGACAGTTAGTTGTAACCTCGAAAATGGTAGCTAAGAAAATAAGGGCTATGAAGGATAATAAATCATCTGGAGTGGATGGGATTCCGCCCAAACTACTATTGGAAATTGTAGAACAAATTAGCGTACCGCTTGCAACAGTTTTCAATTTGTCATTAGAAGAGGGAGTGGTTCCTTTAGAATGGAAAGAAGCAAACATTATACCGTTATTCAAAAAAGGTTCGAGAAACAAGTCAGAGAACTATAGACTAGTGAGTTTAACATCAGTGACTTGTAAATTATTAGAAAGACTAATTAAAGATCACATGGTGGATTTTCTTATTAAACATAACTTGATAAACCCATCTCAACATGGGTTTTTAAAAGCGAGGTCATGCTTAACAAATATGTTATGTTTTTTGGAAGACATCACTAGGTGGGTAGATGAGGGATCACCAGTAGATATCATCTATTTAGATTTTCAAAAAGCTTTCGACAAAGTACCACATCAAAGATTACTGCTTAAACTAAAGGCCCATGGCATAGGAAATGGTATAACAAACTGGATAGAACAATGGCTGATTGACAGAAGACAACGTGTAGTAGTTGATGGGGAGGCTTCAAACTGGAAATTGGTATTGAGTGGGGTACCACAGGGATCAGTATTAGGACCTATATTATTCTTATTGATACCACAGGGATAGTACTAGGACCTATATTATTCGATTTGGACGATGATATAACAAGCAAGGTGTTAAAATTTGCGGATGATACAAAAGTGTTTAGAAGGATTAAAAGTGATGGAGACAGACAGCATTTACAAGATGATCTTGATAGGTTGATCAAATGGTCTGAAAAGTGGCAATGGCTGTTCAATTTTGGGAAATGTAAATGCCTCCACACAGGTCATGGGAATGAAGAGGTAAAATATAAAATGGGGGGTACTGTTCTAATTACTACTGTAAAAGAAAAGGACTTGGGGTTAACCATTAGTGCTGATATGAAGGTTTCAGAGCAGTGCGGAATTGCAGCGTCAAAGGGAAATCAAATCCTTGGATTAATTAGGCGAAATATAGCGTATAAGAAAAAAGAATTAATAGTACCGCTGTACAAAACAATAGTGAGGCCTCATTTAGAATATTGTATACAAGCATGGAGGCCATATCGCAAGAAGGACATAGATATGCTAGAAAGAGTACAGAGGAGAGCGACTAAAATGATACCAAAACTGAGGGATCTTAGTTATGAAATACGCCTAAAAGAATGTGGTTTAACAACATTAGAGACCAGGAGATTGAGAGGAGATCACATAGAAGTGTTTAAAATATTGAATGGTTATGAAAATATTGATAGAAACATTTTTTTCTCAGTTAAGAAAAATAGAAGGACCAGAGGTCATGAAGCTACATTAGTAAAGGAGCAGTGTAGATTAGATATAAGAAAGTTCTCATTCTCACAAAGGACTGTAAATGAATGGAACAGATTATCTCCTGATTGTGTTGGTGCTAGTAGCGTGAATATGTTTAAAAATAAAATCGACACACACTTTAAAAAGGCGGGATACATGTAGATAAAAAGTATTGGACTCTCGATAAGCCAAAAGGCTTCCTTGTCCACCTGCCATCCAGAGTAATTTTCTGGATGGCAATCTTGTTAAATCTTGTTAAATCTTGAATTCGTAGCGGCCGGCGGTAAGCGTCTATTGCCCGGCTTCGTCTTTCAGTTGAACGTATTCAACTGACTTCGCAATCGTTTGCGACCGTGCGATCATCGAACGGACGCGACTCGAGAATTCGCGGCGTACAACGGCAATCGTCAATTGCCCGACATCATCACTCGTGCGTCCGAGATACACCGTTCTAATTGTGTTCTGAGATCGGCGTGTTGACTTCAACAAACGTTCGTATATATTCGAGATGGGACTAGCCCAGTGTAAATGTCTATTTTCTGATTGAACGTATCTATTATTTGCTGTATTATGATTAGTAGTTATCTACGGTTTTGAAGTGAGGTATTATTACCCATGGAGTATTCACATATATATAAATATATGTTTGTGTTGTAACAGATTACTGTAATGAGAGTCCGCGAAGACTAGCATATATTGTGTATTTATATTATGGGAGTTATTCTTAGATAACACTTGGCGCCTAGTGTATGGTCGTATAGCGGTATAACCCACATTAGAAAGGAAGTGGAATTTGATAATCGAAAGATTCAGTGTTATTGCTTATTATGTTCTATTAAGATTTGGTTACGGGATTTCTTTATTCTGTTTATTTTGTTAATCGAGATATTTATACCAAAAGGAAGATATCTTGTAATAAAGTTTATTAAATTTCCCTCGTTCTTTGTAGCTTGTTCACGATAACCGTTCTTTCTCATATGCGTTGACCTTGATATATAAGAACCCTACTAGACTGAGCCATCTAGTGTACGGAGACTGTCACATTAGATATGTACTCAGGTTTTGTAGAACAACTTTAATGAACATAATCGTACAAAGTAATTACATCTGGCCACGATGCCACGCCAGGGCTGGGGTACCGCACTGACCAACCAACCCAAACTGAATAGTTCTTTCTATCTATATTTATTATCGTTACATCCTCCTTGTTACACAAGAAGTGTTACGGATCATCGATAAGTAACTTATACATTATTGTTCCAGTTGCACTTACGCATTACAGTTTGAGTTGCAACTTATAGTCTCTTATAGTTCAAAACGGAAGGGCGGTTTCACTACCCTCCCAGATCTTGTACGATAACACGAGTCCGGTTCAAATGTTATGTGTTTCACTGGCCTTGTAGCCCGGATCTCACGATTTGCCTCGCGTTCTTCGATGGGTTCTTCGGCCGGTATGTGAGCTCCCTCAACATCATCATCGTTGAACCTGTGAGTCTCGCCGGTTCTGCGAATGTGTCGTCGATTGCGCCTCACTGTGTTTCCGTTCTGCTGTTGCACATCGTACGACCTCGGTAGATTGTCGCACGCGTTCTTGACAACAGCTGGCTTCCACGACCCGGTGTCGTGGTCACGTATACGGACATGTTGATCTGGTTCGAGTCTCGCAAGTTGTCGAGTATCTTGCGATTCGTAGTACGACTTCTGATCCTGTTGTCGTTGTAGCAATCGTCGTCTGATGTCGTCTCGGTTTGGGTGAGTGTCCCGTATCCTAACAGGAAGGTCCGCCTTCAGTTTCCTGGCATACAACATATCTGCGGGTGAAGGTAGGTAGCTATCGATTGGTGTTGATCGCAACACCAACAGTGCCATCGCCATGTCGATTTTCGCCGCACTAGCTTTCTTTAGCGTTCTCTTCACCGTCTGTATTTGTCTCTCCACAAAACCGCTTGACTGTGGGTAATGAGGACTTGACGTCACGTGATTAAACTCCCACTGTTGTGCGAATCGCTGAAACTCACTGCAGCTGTACTGGCTTCCATTATCACTGATAACAGTTTGAGGAACACCCTGTTCTGCGAAGATGTCTTTCATGAAGTCTACGACTGCTCGGCTTGTGACACTTCCAATTACTTCCTTTACGAAAGGGAATTTGGAATAATAGTCAGTGACTATTAGATAGTTGCGCTGTCCGATGCTAAACAAGTCTGTTCCCACGGTTTGCCACGGACGTGTCGGCACGTCATGCTGTAACATCGGTTCTCTCGTGTGTGTTCGTTGCGCTTCTTGTCACACGCCACACTTGTTGACCATACCTTCTATGTCAGCATTCATATTGCTCCAGTACACACAAGTACGAGCTCGCAGGCGAGTCTTTTGAATGCCTTCGTGTGCAGAGTGTAACTTCTGAAGCATTTCCGCTTGTAGGCTTCTTGGCACCACCACACAGTCGCCCTTGGTGATGAGGCCATCTTCTACTGACATTTCGTCTCGAAATGCCCAATATTTCCGCAACTGTGGTGGAACTTGATTCCTTCTCTCTGGCCACCCGTCCACGATCATTGACTGTAGCAGTGTCAATTCGGGATCAAGCTGGGTCTCTTGGCGCAGTGTCTCCAATCTTTGAGATGAGAACTGCACATGGTGTAGCTGCACATCAAGCTGTATCTGCGTTGCATCTGCGCATGGCTGCCGGGACAATGCGTCTGCCAGTGCCATGTCCTTGCCTGGTTTGTACTGGATCTTTATCGCGTACGGTTGCACTCTCAACAGCATCCTCTGTAGGCGTTGTGGTGCTGCTGCAAGATTCTTCAGATGTATCATCTCAAGTGGTTTGTGATCCGACTCGATTGTAAATGGCTTGCCGTAGACGTATGTGTGGAATCTCTCACACCCGAATACGACCGCTGACATCTCACGTTCGATGTTTGCGTATCGCTGTTCGCAATCACTCAGGGACTTGCTAGCAAATGCAATCGGCTTCCCCCGTTGCAACAAGACTGCTCCCAGACCTCGACTAGATGCGTCGACTTGCACGACACTCTCAGCGTCCAGATCGAAATAGCTCAGAGTGACTTGACGACAGATTAGTGTCTTCGTCTTTTCAAACGCAGCATTGTGTGATTCGGTCCATCTGAAGTCAGTGTCCGTCTTCGCTAGGTCGCGCAAAGGTGCAGTGTGCTGTGACAGCTTGGGTATGAATGGCGACATGTATATTGCTATACCGAGGAACTGTTGCAGACTCGTCTTGTTTGTAGGAGCTGGTGTAGCTCTGATGTCTTCCATTCTTTCTGGATCAGGGTGTACACCCTCAGCATCGTACACCATGCCAAAGAAGTGAATTCGCTCCTGTCCTATGGCACATTTCTCACAGTTGAACACAATCCATCGTCACCAGCCACTTTCATCAAGTTGTGTAAGTGCCTATCGTACTCCGCCTTTGTCTTGTCGTATACAGCGATGTCATCTGCAATGCCAAGGGTTCCTGGGCATTTTTCCAGAATCTGGTCCATTCGCTGTTGAAAGACGTCTTGAGACACTACTAGCCCAAAGGGCATGCGTTGGAAGCAAAATCTTCCAAATGGCGAGTTGAAAGTCGTCAGTAATTGTGACTCGGCGTCAAGCTTCACGGACCAGTACCCGTTCTTCGCGTCAAGCTTGGAGAAGTGTTTTGCTCCAGCAAATTGATGTGTGATCTCATCGAGAGTGGGTGTGCGATGATGACATCTCTTGATTGCCTTATTAAGGTCTTTGGGGTCCAAACAGATCCTAAGTTTTCCATTCGACTTTCTGCTGTAGACAAGACTGGACACCCAGTATGTGGGTATTGTCACTTTCTTGATGACCCCCATTTCTTCCATATAGTCGAGTTCTGCTTTCACTTCGTCCTTCAGGTGTATGGAACATCGTCTTGGTGCATGTATCACAGGCGGTACTGTCGGGTCTAGCGTTATGTGGAAATCACCCTTGAAATTGCCAATTCCTCTGAAACGGTCGGGATAAAGTCGTTGAAGGTCTTCCTTCGTTTCCAAGTTCTTGTGCGTCTCCTGGACTTCACAATTCATCATCACTAGATGTAGTTCCCGACATGACGGCAGGCCGAGAATCACCGGACCTGGTGTGTCAGCTACGAAAAACTTCGCAGTGCATCTCCTCTCACCGTACACGCATTGTAGGTTCATTGTCCCATACTATATGTACATCTAAGTCGTCCGGATACATACGTCGGTATGTTCGTAGCGGTAGGACGTTTCCCTGTGCACCGGTGTCTACCTTGACCCTAAGCGTCGCTGGCATTTCCGGTTTCCTTTTCAGTATTATGTCAAGGTTGGCGTAAACTTCATCACGTGTGACGGTGCCCACAATGACGCCATCAAATGTCAGTCTCTCGAAGCTATCGCTGAGGTGGTCATGCGTTTGGCTTATAGTGTGCATGGCGCCTCCTTCGTGATCATTATAGTTTCGTCTCGAGTGATCACGAGTGCCATGACGTGTCCTGTTTCGGGGTTTTGTCCTAGATCTCCAACGATCTGTTGGCTGCTGTGGTCTGCCTCTTACTTCTGTGTGTGGAGTAGAAGCGTATTGGCGTCTACAGACAGCCTTCCAGTGATTAACTTTACGACATGCGTCACACCTGCTCCATAGGGCTGGACATCGACCATTCACTGGGTGTCGGCGACCACACTTGCAACACGTTTGCTGGCTCTCCGCCCCGGCCCCACTCTCGTGATGTTTGTTGTCACGTGGTTGCCAATGCCTACTTTGTCGACCAATGTGATTAACAGTAGCTTCACCTGTGAATTGTTGTATATTAACAATCGTCGTTTCGTGTGTCCTAACAATGTCCATGGCCGCTATCAACGTAAGCTTGTCATCTCGACTGAGCAGTTTCTCCTGAATTTTGTGATGTCTGACTCCGATTATGAGTTGTTCTACTAGACGTTCCTCGGTTTCAATTTCATCTCGGAATTGACATTTCTTTGCCTGCGTCTTGCAGCGTGTCATATATTCGTCCACGGACTCAGTCGCCGTCTGGCGGTATTTCTGCAAATTGAATCTATTTAATCGGAAGTTTGACATTGGCTCGATGAGCGCTTTAAATCTTCCCCAGGTTACATCCGGCTTCTACCTGTCTATGTCTGTCAGATTCCATGTATCGTATATCCGCCGTCCTTCTGGTCCTATCCAGAGTAAGATGTACGTGACGCGTTTCGCCTCATCCTTGTCCGCGAATGGACCACTGAATATGAGGTCGCAATATTGTCTGAAGGCGTGAAATTCGGACGGCAAGTCAGCTGCCAGCCAGTCCATGCGAGGAGGCTCAATGCCCGACAATTCGCCCAGTATTAGTTTGTCGGCATAAGTTACGAAAAAACAGTCACCTCACTGATTCAAGTACGTAGGTTGTTTCCTGCTGCCACCATGTCACATTAGATATGTACTCAGGTTTTGTAGAACAACTTTAATGAACATAATCGTACAAAGTAATTACATCTGGCCACGATGCCACGCCACGGCTGGAGTACCGCACTGACCAACCCAAACTTGAATAGTTCTTTCTATCTATATTTATTATCGTTACAGAGACCTCGCTAATCCGTGACAACTGGACACTACAATATATATATATATAAGAACTTACCTTTATTTTTATGATGTATCTAGCCACGGTTCTGCTCTTTACCTCTCTACTGTTCACCGTCAACCTTATGTCTTGTCAGGAAGCTATATCGATCTGCACCTCTTTGTAATATGTATTGACATCACGGTCGATCTGGTGCACACGTTTATAGGTTGGTGATACCTAGGTTGCCGTGTTCATTATTCTGTGTACAGTACCTCCAATTCTCAATATTTATTAGGAGTACAAATATCTTGCCACTCTTTATCATCTTACCCTGTTCGTGTCTGCACAATAGCTCGTCGGGTTTGTTTCTATTTGCTCCAATTACTGCATTAAAGTGTCCCGTGAGAATAATCACGGTTCCCCTTCTGTTTATCGAACGTTGCCTTAGGCTCTTGTATGTGCCAGACAAAGTTTGTTAGATTCATTAATTTGATCGTCCTCTGTAAGAATAAATACTGTTTGATATTATCTTTGTTTAGAACTGTGGCTGTAAAACCTCGCTGTATCAGGCGATATTCATAGCCAATATATATCAGTTCTGGATTCGTTAGTTCTCTGTTCAAGTCTTTGCAACATGGCCATCAAACTTGTATACCAATGCAGGCAATCCACATCCGTCGGTGAGAAAATAAATCGATTGTGGGCGGCTAGTATACATATGCCGCCATGGACATTAGACCAAAACAAACCCACTCCACGTAGGCGTTTCTACAATTTTTTGACAAAGATCGCCTCTTTTTCAATGTTTGACAATTATTACCTCACGAACGGTCGGTCATGATTGACCACGTAGATTGTCTCAATGTTTTTTCTGTAGTTTTCCAATTTTCCTGTTGATTTTGGCGCTATTGTTGTAACTGTTGGCGGTTTTTTTTGGTTTGCCTTGTCTAGACTAGCTTGTGAAGTTGTATAGGTCTGGGTGGTCTCTTCAATCTCTGGAGGTGGAACTTCAATTGGTTTATGGTTTGTGCTTGAAATGTGTCGTCCGATAGCAAGTTCCACGTATGCAGTTAATAAAATGAATCCTGAGGATTCTTAGTCAGCATAGTAGAGTGCTTCTCGAGAGATAACGTCCTGAGAGCACGTTGGTGAGTTGTGGGAGCTCCTTGTTTCACAGACATGGGCTGGTCTCAACCGAGGTAACACAAGACACTGGTACAAACGAAAATTGGAAAAATGTTTAATATTTATGTACAGTTGTGGACGACAATATTATACGTGCCTAGGCACAGCGACGGTCTCATAAAAGCCATCTTCAGGCAACACAAAGTGATACATACACAATGACAAAAGAACAGCACTGTACACATTTAATGGCAATACAGTAAATTCATAACTCAACAGCACGCTACAAGAATACCATCTGTCTCCAGCTAGCCGTAATCTCTAGCTATCAAACTACACAATTATGTATTTCATGCTAATCTCAACTTTGTATTCTCATTTAATTTGCTAGAAGGCAGCATCGGCACATTTCCATCCATGCATGGGCAGTGTCAACATATCTGCTGCCCACCATGGATGAAAGAACACAACACTAAATATTAAACTAATACGACATGTACATATGACCAGCAATTTTATAATCACCAATCTCATCACCGACTTATAACATTTGCAGCCTTTGAATTATCAGTTTGGGATTATTCACACTACCATGAAATGTAATTGGTGTCCAACATATAAATGCATAAAAACGTGCACGTGTTAGGCAGCATTACAAAATAAATAATGTCAAAGCAGCCACTAGCAATTATACCATTATAGATCCAATTACTACAATTAGTGATGCTATAGCGAGAATACCGCTATCAGCCTCACAGAACCTGCGCATGCACTGGATATCGCTGTCAATACAACCACCCAACAATGTCAAAACAGATATGCATTGTGCTAATCACATTGTTGGTTTGCTAACTTTCTCGACTGCCGGATATGTATCGCCTGCACATAAAACAGAATCAAGCACGTCACAATCGTGCGTAGCATACAAAAGCCAGCTGGAGCATCGTCGCTGTTCCAGCCGAACACCGAGTAAACATATCAACAAACGGTGTATGCCTAACAAAATCACACACAATCGGCGTACACATAATAAATGCCCGACTATAGGCTGTCGTTAAACCTGACAAGCTGCCCTAGGCGCAATAAGTTGACCCACCCCATCCGACAGGCCTCTCAACCACTGTCACGCTGATGTCGCTGCAGACAAAGATATCACAAGTTTATCCGACGTACACAAATTCATCGTAATAACAACATCGGAACATTGCATAGTAGATACTGCAGACACGGGTGATGACTGTCTAACTATATTTACAACATCTAAACCAGATTTGGCAGGCTGGCCATACACACATTGGTTATATACAAACTATGTACAGGATGCTGTTAACTTAAAGTTCATCTTCATGTGACAACAATGCCTGTCCATTTGATGGAAAACAGGGAAACTGTAAGCAGTAATAAAAATAACAGCAACTTGTTCAAAGCACATGTTTAACGTGAACAGAATAAACGCAGTTTGAAGCAAACCAAACTGAGTGCATTGGTGACATAGTTCTGATGACGCCAGTAAGTGATACAGCTTTCGTTTAAAAACATCTTGGTGTCTTTACATTTCAAAGCAAAACAGGTAATTCAGTTGATCGGAGTCAAAAGTGATCTAAAAAAGTGATCTAAAAAAGGTTGTAAATTCACATTACACGGAAACAGTACAATTAATGCAACATCAACAAAATGTCAGTCTATGTATTGACAACGATTTCTCTAAAAGCATTCCATAGAATTCATGTTAACATATATTTATCAACAAATCTTCCTATTAAAATCCAATCATTTGTGAACATCCGAGCTAAACAAACCAGGCAGCGTCTTTGTAACAACATTTTCTTTTCAAACACAGAGATCTAAAGGCGACAAGATGAAAATAAACTGTTGAACATAGCTAAGCGTAACGGAAAACCTGTTCATGGTCAACGACAAATTATGTCAACATCCAACATTCTACCTTTCATTCTGTCGTTGTTTCTCTCCAACTTTATGGAAGCTTTACTGTCAATTGATTGGTGAGGCCACACTGACAAATACAACACAATGTGAGTGAACTAAAGAGGAAAACATACACGTGTAGGAGCACGTGAGGCAAGTAATGAGTGGACATGTAGGGAGAAGGCAAGAAATGGTGATGCCATCAACTACACTGGCACATCTACACACGCACACAACATGGGTGCACATACATGTGTATATAAACACAACCCATACGTACATCCAAACGTAAGTTCAATAGTAATTCCAAGAAACCACGCCACTTCAAAGCAGTCTTATTACTCTGCCGGCAAGAGATAATGTGCAAAAATAACTATAGGTTGTATTATACTGTCTCTGCAGTTGCATTACTTATCATTGCTATAAAGGTTATTGTTATATATTAACCACTAAGCCTCGTTATTTCTATGGGAGATTTGTTATAAACGTCATACAAAATGGAATTAACGTTTGCTTTATTACCTAAATTGTTTACATGAATTCAAAAATGTTCTTGGTATTCAAAACATACATATAATAGTTTTTGTATACAATTCTGGATTGGATAAGTAAATAAATTTCATTAACACGACAGTATGTACAAACCTACGAAGACAAACACAGTATAAATTAATATGAACACAAAAATAAACATCCGTCCTTTGTAAACACACTTTCAACACCACATTTTTACATTTCTGGTATTCCAGATACACCCAAATCTCAACAAAATCAGCAACAATGAATACTCTACCTGTTACTAGAGTATACCACTAGTATTCACATGGGATAAAGTATTATTTGATGGCAGCATCATACACGTTCTGCCAATCGATAAACTGCGTGTGGCCATTGACCTTGACTATCCACTGGTTTTGCGGTGTCGACTCCGCCTGCCAACGGCGCCCTCTAGCAGGTATGTGATATCTGTGTGAGTCTTGCCAGGGACGTTGCTCAGAAAACGTGTCATGATGTTCTCAAGACGCTGTTTCTTTTGACAAATCTGTAAAGGAACACGGCTCAAAACATGAATGATGTACGCATTTTTTTCGTGTGAATCATTGCGTGTACGCGAATGCAGGCTTGTATAACTTTAATTCAATCGAAAGCAACTGTATGGTATGTATTGTACATTACTAAGTTTTTCCATTTTCTACATTGTGGCGCTGGATTAGCATCTATGACATCGGGGAAGGTTGACAATAATATCTATACATAACATGTTACTTTTTTCTCGGAAATACTTCATTGTGCTACATGAAATCAACAAGGCACTTCTACAAAATACAGAGATCACAATTACTGCGAGGCTGACAAGCAATGCAATAAAAATTGTTGTACATTCCATTGGTCTGTTCTCTACCTACGATAAACATACATCTATGAGAATACATGGTGACATATCAACTAAACGTCTACATACAACACATGCACATCTACGAGAAAATAATCTATCAAAATTGTCAAATCTAAATCATGTCTACCATATGCACTGCCAAATGCAAACACACATTATATCTGTAGTACGTGCATACATTATCTACAGTACATGCACACTTTTTCTACAGTACATGCACACATTACCTACGCTATGTTCATAAATCATCTACAGTACATGCACACGTTATCTACGTTATGTGCATAAATCATCTACAGTACATGCACACGTTATCTACGTTATGTGCATAAATCATCTACAGTACATGCACACGTTATCTACGCTATGTGCATAAATCATCTACACTACATGCACACGTTATCTACGCTATGTGCATAAATCATCTACACTACATGCACACGTTATCTACGCTATGTGCATAAATCATCTACAGTACATGCACACGTTATCTATGCTATGTGCATAAATCATCTACAGTACATGCACACGTTATCTATGCTATGTGCATAAATCATCTACACTACATGCACACGTTATCTACGCTATGTGCATAAATCATCTACAGTACATGCACACGTTATCTACGCTATGTGCATAAATCATCTACAGTACATGCACACGTTATCTACGCTATGTGCATAAATCATCTACAGTACATGCACACGTTATCTATGCTATGTGCATAAATCATCTACAGTACATGCACACGTTATCTATGCTATGTGCATAAATCATCTACAGTACATGCACACGTTATCTACGCTATGTGCATAAATCATCTACACTACATGCACACGTTATCTACGCTATGTGCATAAATCATCTACAGTACATGCACACGTTATCTACGCTATGTGCATAAATCATCTACAGTACATGCACACGTTATCTATGCTATGTGCATAAATCATCTACACTACATGCACACGTTATCTACGCTATGTGCATAAATCATCTACAGTACATGCACACGTTATCTTCCAAGGATAAATAAAGGTAATCTATCAAGGGTCACAAAATAAATAATGTCAAAGCAGCCACTAGCAATTATACCACGTATAGATTCAATTACTGTTATAGCGAGAATACCGCTATCAGCCTCACAGAACCTGCGCATGCACTGGATATCACTGTCAATACAACCACCCAGATTTATAATCATCTATACAGTGTGCTCCTGCACGGGACATTTTCAAGGACACCAGTTTTAAGGTAGACAGCTGAAAGGTAACTAGAAATGCGAAGTGTGTTGAAGACAGAGTGAGAGATGCAGGAAGGACAAGTGCATGGGCCACTGTAAACACACTGACTGCATCTTAGTGGAAGCAGCCAGTGTTGAAGACAGAGTGAGAGACGCAGGAAGGACAAGTGCATGGGCCACTGTAAACACACTGACTGCATCTTACTGGAAGCAGCCAGTGTTGAAGACAGAGTGAGAGACGCAGGAAGGACAAGTGCATGGGCCACTGTAAACACACTGACCGCATCTTAGTGGAAGCAGCCAGTGTTGAAGACAGAGTGAGAGACGCAGGAAGGACAAGTGCATGGGCCACTGTACACACACTGACTGCATCTTAGTGGAAGCAGCCAGTGTTGAAGACAGAGTGAGAGACGCAGGAAGGACAAGTGCATGGGCCACTGTAAACACATTGACTGCATCTTAGTGGAAGCAGCCAGTGTTGAAGACAGAGTGAGAGATGCAGGAAGGACAAGTGCATGGGCCACTGTAAACACACTGACTGCATCTTACTGGAAGCAGCCAGTGTTGAAGACAGAGTGAGAGACGCAGGAAGGACAAGTGCATGGGCCACTGTACACACACTGACTGCATCTTAGTGGAAGCAGCCAGTGTTGAAGACAGAGTGAGAGATGCAGGAAGGACAAGTGCATGGGCCACTGTAAACACACTGACTGCATCTTAGTGGAAGCAGCCAGTGTTGAAGACAGAGTGAGAGATGCAGGAAGGACAAGTGCATGGGCCACTGTAAACACACTGACTGCATCTTACTGGAAGCAGCCAGTGTTGTAGACGGAGTGAGAGACGCAGGAAGGACAAGTGCATGGGCCACTGTAAACACACTGACTGCATCTTACTGGAAGCAGCCAGTGTTGAAGACGGAGTGAGAGATGCAGGAAGGACAAGTGCATGGGCCACTGTAAACACACTGACTGCATCTTAGTGGAAGCAGCCAGTGTTGAAGACAGAGTGAGAGATGCAGGAAGGACAAGTGCATGGGCCACTGTAAACACACTGACTGCATCTTAGTGGAAGCAGCCAGTGTTGAAGATGGAGTGAGAGATGCAGGAAGGACAAGTGCATGGGCCACTGTAAACACACTGACTGCATCTTAGTGGAAGCAGCCAGTGTTGAAGACGGAGTGAGAGATGCAGGAAGGACAAGTGCATGGGCCACTGTAAACACACTGACTGCATCTTAGTGGAAGCAGCCAGTGTTGAAGACAGAGTGAGAGATGCAGGAAGGACAAGTGCATGGGCCACTGTACACACACTGACTGCATCTTAGTGGAAGCAGCCAGTGTTGAAGACAGAGTGAGAGATGCAGGAAGGACAAGTGCATGGGCCACTGTAAACACACTGACTGCATCTTAGTGGAAGCAGCCAGTGTTGAAGACAGAGTGAGAGATGCAGGAAGGACAAGTGCATGGGCCACTGTAAACACACTGACTCCATCTTAGTGGAAGCAGCCAGTGTTGAAGACAGAGTGAGAGATGCAGGAAGGACAAGTGCATGGGCCACTGTAAACACACTGACTGCATCTTAGTGGAAGCAGCCAGTGTTGAAGACAGAGTGAGAGATGCAGGAAGGACAAGTGCATGGGCCACTGTAAACACACTGACTGCATCTTAGTGGAAGCAGCCAGTGTTGAAGACAGAGTGAGAGATGCAGGAAGGACAAGTGCATGGGCCACTGTAAACACACTGACTGCATCTTAGTGGAAGCAGCCAGTGTTGAAGACGGAGTGAGAGATGCAGGAAGGACAAGTGCATGGGCCACTGTAAACACACTGACTGCATCTTAGTGGAAGCAGCCAGTGTTGAAGACAGAGTGAGAGATGCAGGAAGGACAAGTGCATGGGCCACTGTAAACACACTGACTGCATCTTAGTGGAAGCAGCCAGTGTTGAAGACAGAGTGAGAGATGCAGGAAGGACAAGTGCATGGGCCACTGTAAACACACTGACTGCATCTTAGTGGAAGCAGCCAGTGTTGAAGACAGAGTGAGAGACGCAGGAAGGACAAGTGCATGGGCCACTGTACACACACTGACTGCATCTTATTGGAAGCAGCCAGTGTTGAAGACAGAGTGAGAGATGCAGGAAGGACAAGTGCATGGGCCACTGTAAACACACTGACTGCATCTTAGTGGAAGCAGCCAGTGTTGAAGACAGAGTGAGAGATGCAGGAAGGACAAGTGCATGGGCCACTGTAAACACACTGACTGCATCTTAGTGGAAGCAGCCAGTGTTGAAGACAGAGTGAGAGACGCAGGAAGGACAAGTGCATGGGCCACTGTAAACACACTGACTGCATCTTAGTGGAAGCAGCCAGTGTTGAACATGTATTGCCAGATGTTAATGCAGAAACAGCACTGATAGCACAACTTCACAATACAGTGTTGATAGTGCAGCAATGTGTGTGCGTGGGTGCGTGCATGCGTGCGAGCGTGCTTGCGTATCTTCAATGTATCTGATCAAAAAATGTCTCGAGTTTTCCGCAATAAATCTTTATGAAAGTATGCTAATAAAAACAAAACAATTGTTACTGTTGTTTGTGCTACCGGAAGGATCATGGGAAATATTAACTTCAACTAAAAACCGCTTGTAAACAGCTGGTAGTATGACAGTATCCATAAAATCAATTTAGATAAATGACCCAGTTAACTATTTTGACATCTGACAATTTACTATTAATGCTATTTTGTATGTTCAGTGTCATGTAACATTGATGGTTTGATGTAATATTGACCCACCTCTGACTCTCCATAAATACCTGAAGCCATACAGAAGCACATCCAACACCACAATACATTTCTACTTGTGCAAAGCAACTCTTATTTCTCAGTTATCTTTGAAAAATCATATTTCTGCCGCTACACATTAAGGCAAATAGTCTTAAACACCTCCAATTACATAGCAATTATAGACATATGTTAAGGTAATTAACAAACCACCTATCCAACTTTAAATCAGTGTTGGGGGAAAATAACAACATTTTACAAGGGGCAAAATGCTGATAAGTCACATGTGTAAAATTAGCAGAATATCGGAATGTCAAAAATTTGGTTGAAGCACTTTTTCTTCTCCATCAAAGTCATGCTTCTGAAACTAAGGAATATTCTCATAAGGTCCAAGTCCAAGAAATGTTATGCTTTTAGCACTGGTTCAACCCACCAATATGTGACATGGGACTTGCAATTTTTACGATCCATAATTGTTATTAGAGTCAATTTCACTCACTAATTAGTGCCACTGTACTGATATTTTCGACGTGATACATAGCGACTACCAAACCACCCCAATTTAACGCATAATGTATTTTGTGACTTTGCGGACTTATGCAACCACCCCTAAGAGAACTGGGAGAAATGAGTGCCATACATCGTGCGGGGGCTACTGCACTGGTGCGAGGCATGCGGAGAAGAAAGCACGTGTCTACAGAGCACATGAAGCGCGAGCGAGACAGCGGTGGCGGACATACCACGCAGCGACTACAGCGGAGGCGAGCATCGCCAGCCCACCTTCAATTCCTTCACGCGAGACAGGGGCAGGTTCTCCTCAGACTCGCTGCTGCTCATGTCTCCCTTCTCTTTGCACCGTGCCCCACTGCTCTTCCCCTCCTTGTTCCGTCCCGCCTTCCGCACCCTGCTCTCTTTCAGCACCGCACCCTCTTTCCGGCCTTTCGTTTTTGAGTCGGATGCCTTCTGGTTGTCTGCAGTGGAGGGCGCAGTGAGGCGTGTCTTGTCCGTGGAGCTGTTGGAGCCACAGCGGCGGCGGTAGGCATCAGGGACAGCATGCGGCTGGAAAACACCAAGCACAGATGTCACACAGGTAGATGTCACACAGATGTTTATGCAGTAACAGACCTTGCAGTCAATCAATCAGTCATTTATTTCCAACAACCAACAGCACATATTCTATCATTACATAATACACCATTTAAAAATGTAAAAAATAGAATAAACAATACAGGGTTGATGGAAAGGGGGTGAACAGAAGTGTGCTACTTGTCTATGGTTCACCCCCAACCAGTATAGTTGTGTATGATTCAAACGCAATATCTTACATTCAATATAATTAACAAATCGATATCTAATGCATACAGTGCCTACAAAATATAATCTGATTCTAATTGGATTATTTTAGATCTAGTACGCAGAGAGAAGATGTAACTTATAGATTATTTTAGATCTAGTACGTAGATAGAAGATGTAACTTATAGATTATTTTAGATCTAGTACGTAGATAGAAGATGTAACTTATAGATTATTTTAGATCTAGTACGTAGATAGAAGATGTAACTTATAGACTGTTTTAAACGCTTGTTTGCTTCTACAGATAGTGACACTTGACACAGATGTCACACAGGACGTTATGCTGGACGAGGCTTAACCAGACAATAACCGAACAAACAGGGAAATGTAAATCCAATGACGGGAAACCTGTCACTTCCCAAACTGAAGCCTCTATCCAAGTTCCTTCCATTCCAGCCTGATCTGTGCAACTGTAACTGCCGAGTCAATTGTGATGACTTACTGAGTAGGTTCTCTTTGGCTGCAGCTTCTTTGAGAAGAAGTCAAAGCAGTAAGACTTGCAATTGATAGGGTATCTACAACAGACACAAGAACACAAGTCGTCACGATTACTCACAGTTGACCAGTGGAAAAGTAAACATATTGATACATTTGTTCTACCAACAGAAAGTCGCACACTAAAGTCACACACTAAAGTCACATATTAAAGTCGTTTTTTTAGTCTGCTTCATTAAAGTTGTCTTTTCACACACTTACAGGGCTAATAAGGGTAAGCAGAGTAAAACAGATAAATTGTATTGTTTCCTTATTCATCTCCGATGAATGTCACTTGTCAGTTTAACATTATTTCAGGATACAGTCAAAAAGTCCAATTAATCTACCAATAACTGAAATCGTTATTTATTTGGCATAAATAATAAAACTGAAAAGCAAATAGACAGCCTAAATGCTACATATTACATATGCATTTAAAATGATGTTTACAATAAATTCTCATATATCGTATTTTATGTACATTTACTACTTATAAGTATAAGTACCATTTTGTTGTATTCTATGGAATCATCAATAAACAGAACATACAATTTGTGTAAGTGAAGTACATCTGTGGAATGTGGTGGACCAGTAATCAGAGCGTTGGACTCTCATTTGAGAGATTCTGGGTTAGAATCCTGTGCTACTGTTTCTAACTTTGGGCAAGTTCTTGCACTCAACATTGTTCCAGTTCATTCAGCTGTAGATATCAAATTATCTTTATGCACTAATTACAGCATGGCTGAATTCTTCCCAGAGCAGTCAAGATGGTGTTCAACTGCCAGGGAGTAAGGCATAAAGCGCTCTGAGCAGTCCTGACAACTGGATACCGTGCTATATATGAACTTCCTTTTACACACAGCATATAAAAGTATAAATACTAATTGAAAAATTGCAGTGATGCTTACCGGGTGCGTGAAATCTTGTAGAAGAGATGTGCGGTTTTATCGAGACGATACTCGCACACGTACATGTCCTTCTCGAGCACCCCTTTGGGGCGCCCCTTGCAGTGGGTGTTCAGATCCATCACGCAGCACGTGCCAATGATCTGTTCGAGGGGGATGATCTCATAGAGTGGCATACGGAACACCTCGTTTGGGAAGAAGCGTCGGTTGGGTTCGTGAAAAGTCTCCTCCGGTCGGAAGTAGCGGTGACCAAAAGCACACTTCTCGTCCCTGTACAGAGGCAATACATTTCTCACATAAGCTAAGCATTACGTCAGAGCAGTTTGGTTATCGCCATGAATCGTGAGGGAAAATAGGCTACTTTGGTGTCACTTAGGAAGTGAAACATACGTTCATGCAAATTGATGTTAATAGCAAATCTGGTTTGTAAAAATCTCAAGTTCTACATCTGGTATTGGTTGGGGGTGGTAACATGCACAATATATTATAACATGTGTTTACCATCCAATCACAAAGTGTGTAACTATCTACTGTAACATGTGCAACCATCCATTGTAATGTGTAACCATCTATTGCAACACATGTACCCATCTACTGTAACATGTGTAATCATCTACTGTAACATGTGTAATCATCTACTGTAACATGTGTACCCATCACTCACTTTTCATTCCTCCATAGCTGCTCCACCCTGAAGATGTCCATCTTGGCAGGATCAGGCGATGACTCCACCTTGTCGTAGGGGATGCGCACCGGAGTGCCATCTGGCTGCCAGCGTTCTGGAGAGTCCCGCATTAGGTAGACGCAGTCACCGACCCGGATCTGGAGGTCTCCTCGCAGCATCGTCATGTAGTACTTGTGATCTGGCATCGTTTCCTCTGGCTGTGGCACCATCAGCACCTCCTGGTGGCACACACAGGTACTGATTAAATGTTACTCGTTGCATTTAATCTATCTAGCACCCACAACATGCTAGCACATTTGTGTTATTGGGTTTGTTTTGATGAAATCTTCAAACTGATCTGAATGTCAAATACAGTGGAACCTCGCTATTAACACGGATTTCCTATACTTTACTGTTATGGAAATAATTTGGGACTGTCTCAGGGTGGCCTTAATTGCAAGGTGGCTGTATTTCCGAGGTGACCGTGTAGCGAGGTTCGACTGTATTGGCAATGCCAAAAAATTTTCCATCTCTGTATACAATAACGTTATGAAGTTATTCACAGTATCAAGTTACCCAATCTAATAACAAAACAAATGCTTTTGGTGATTTTACCAAAACCATGCACTTTTTATTAAACTGCATCTACTATTGAAATGTACGGATTACAGAGCTGAACATCAACACGTCCAACTTGTGATGGGTTAAATCAATCAAGAGAGTTTAATGGCTTGAAATAGGGGCATCTACTACAGGTGATTTCTGATGTAATTACAAAAACGAGGTATGCGGGAAGTGTTATAATGGCTGTCTATGTGAAATCTAATGTGGTATGTCCGTTATATGCTCATGCCCATCTGTTGGCTACCATGAGCGTGTACCGTCATGATTATATTATATGCTCATGCCCATCTGTTGGCTACCATGTGCGTGTACCGTCATGATTATATTATATGCTCATGCCCATCTGTTGGCTACCATGAGCGTGTACCGTCATGATTATATTATATGCTCATGCCCATCTGTTGGCTACCATGAGCGTGTACCGTCATGATTATATTATATGCTCATGCCCATCTGTTGGCTACCATGAGCGTGTACCGTCATGATTATATTATATGCTCATGCCCATCTGTTGGCTACCATGAGCGTATATCGTCATGATTATATTATATGCTCATGCCCATCTGTTGGCTACCATGAGCGTGTATCGTCATGATTATATTATATGCTCATGCCCATCTGTTGGCTACCATGAGCGTGTACCGTCATGATTATATTATATGCTCATGCCCATCTGTTGGCTACCATGAGCGTATATCGTCATGATTATATTATATGCTCATGCCCATCTGTTGGCTACCATGAGCGTATATCGTCATGATTATATTATATGCTCATGCCCATCTGTTGGCTACCATGAGCGTGTACCGTCATGATTATATTATATGCTCATGCCCATCTGTTGGCTACCATGAGCGTGTACCGTCATGATTATATTATATGCTCATGCCCATCTGTTGGCTACCATGAGCGTGTACTGTCATGATTATATTATATGCTCATGCCCATCTGTTGGCTACCATGAGCGTGTACCGTCATGATTATATTATATGTACTCGGTCACCGTATGTTTTTGGACATCCTAAAAATCTACAAATTAATTATTTCTAAAAAATAATTGTTCTGTTCCTATGTAATCAGAAATCTATTATTAGTGATCGCTTAAAAAGTATAACTTCTCACCAGTATAAAGTATAACTTCTCACCAGTATAAATTCTCACCGATGACAACATCAGCATTCGCTCATATTTGTAAAAATTAAAATAGCCTTGTCTGTGAATTATTTTTTGGTACCTTGTTTTCGGACAGCTGAGAATTTAATTATTTTATGTGTATGAATACAGACAGTCATTATGGTAGTTGTGAAAGTGAAAGTAGAACGCAATGGAGACTGACCTTGCTGACTGGTCGAGGGTCGCACCGCTCACACATGTAGTTCTCAACATCGCCACTCACGCCCATGCACTCACAGTGCTGCCACATCTGCAATGGTGGCAACAAAACAAACTGTCACTGCCAGACAAATGTCAATAACAGAATGTGGAAGTCATGAAACATTGGAACACATTAGCACCTTCACCATGTTATCATGTTAATACAACGGACTGCTATGTTGGCCATATGCTACAGTATGACAGGCCACGCTGTGCCTTTGTTCACTATTCAAACGGTTTTTTACTCATAATTATCATCTATGAGCAGAAACGTTAATTACTATTGCACTAAAAGTGGTAGAACTACCATTTTCATGATTTAATGGTGGTAGAAGGTGATCTGGTATCACGAGCCTTACATTGTAGTCACATGAGTGTGGAAAAGGAGTCTACCCCATGGCCAGACGTTTTAATTTTTTCGGTAAACTTACTTATTTTGGTACATTTTCTATGTTAAATGTTGTGTCAGGCAATGTAGTTGGATTCAAAGTCTGTAATTATTCTAACAAATAATTCAAAAGCAATAAACAAAACACTACACTGACTTACCTCACATTTCTCACACTGAATCATCAACCCTTCGTCTCGGAAGATGTTGCAAATACACCGAATAACCTCCTCTTCTTCATCAGCATCTCCACCAGGTGCTGCCACTGTGTCATGTCGACCATCTCCTGAATATCAGGTTAATTTCTATTAAACCGAGATCAGGCTAGAATGAAGTGACGAAAAAGCGATTTCTTTAAAATTCCCAGATCACAAGTAACACATATCAGCTATAGCTGGACAGCCCATCGACAAAAGTAACACATATGCAATGAATTAAAAACTGTCTAACATCTATAGTTTGACTGCTATACATCTTGAAAAGGGACTGAATACTAAACAAATTTTATGGGACATTGAAATATTGAATTTATTAGTATTTATAACATGTTGTTGGTTGGTTGAAAATATCTGTACAAAATGTTCACTAGTTGGCAATGAAATAAAATATGCTAGTTTTACACCAGATATATATAGAGACCATTTTATAGCAATTAAAGACAGACCCAAACCCACACAAAGAAGAAACATAATGTTTTCTTCCGGATAATTAATTAGTCTGTCAAATTCCCGTTTTGTTGAATTTCTGATGGTATATAAAAATAAAAGTGTTAAGTCTAACGATGTAAATCTAGATTTGAGATTCAAATTTCAGAGACTTTTGAATAACACAAACATTAAACTGCATGTCAGTGAAACCAATGAACATTGTAGCAGAATCTTTTAACAAAGCAAGAAATTGGCTAAATATATAACTGCCATGTCCAAACAGACATACGTATTAACAATGACTGGTTCTACGACTGGCAACACTGTGAACAATTGGCGTACCGTCTGTGCTGTCTTGTTTCTCCCCTTCACATCTCGTCTCATTGGACGTAGTAGTTGTTGTAGCTGACTTGGGTCCAATGATGGCCTCGAGGAGTTTGTTGACTTTGGTCTTGGCACCGTTGTACACCAGACGTACCTCCTGGATGAGCTTACCCATGCCAGACCGGCGGCCGCAGTAGTGCTGCAACCACAACCATTTGTGTAAGCGATGGTCTCACAAGTTTTGTCTAAACAAATGGTACACATTTAGTATTGCTTGAACTACACCTCACCCCTGCCAATATGTAAATCTAGATTTTAGATTCCAATTTCAGAGACTTTTGAATAACACAAACTTTAAACTGCATGTCAGTGAAACCAATGAACATTGTAGCAGAATCTTTTAACAAAGCAAGAAATTGGCTAAATATATAACTGTATAATGTGGCGTGGTGCTTGCCATTTTTACGGAATTGCTATTAGCATCGGTTGTTATCTATTAGCAATAGATTTCCCCCACAAATATGTTGTGACGACCAAACTACCTCCCCATGTTTAACTTTACTCAATGAAGAAGTGGGCAGGCACGATCATCAGTATAGACAAGATGTACAAGAATGTGTTGTCATTAGTGTAGGATATTGGTATAAATTTATTGATTGTAGAACCCCAGACTTTGTAAAGCTGATGGCCGTAGCCATAACTTGGAGGTCCACACATAACAAAATAATACTTCAAGCTTTCACTTTATAGAAATTTGAGGTTCAATTGTGTCGATCTAGAGGACAAAATGTGGCAATTTATAGAACCAAATGTGCCAGTCTGGAGGACCACATGCAGGGCTGTCTACCTAACAAAAACAACTTCCGTAATGACTCCCTCCGTCGCATCCCGCCCCGCTCCCCGGTCCACAAGGTTGCCAATCAAACCTTTCTCTGAAGTAGATACAGTGACAAGCCCAGCCCGTTCAAGGTGACTGGGAATCCAGGAAGTTACTAATTTAATCATCAAAAGTAGATAGACTTTCTTTCAACATAATTATTGTGTTGCTACACTGTAACTCCTGTCGGCAGTTAAGGTCATCCATTAGCACTTCAAAGGGATGCTTGTTTAGCAACAACCAATAAGCCACATTGTGTTAATTACAGCTGTCAAAGTGCCTGCATGGCCAGACATGCCCAAGTGTTTACATCTTCCAGTGAATAGCCAATGATCATCTAACGAGCTTCTAAATTTACAACACACACCAGGAAACATCATAATTATTACTTACAGCCAATGACAAAGTTATATTGTTGTATTCAAATGAAAACCTTTGAATAAAAATATGATAGTTTTATATTGCAATTACAACAATTATAATACTCATTTTATATTCTTCTAAGACATTTTATACTTATATTCATAACTTTCAGAAAACCATAACTATTTAATGTAATTTAATGGTTCTACCTAACATCATCTTAATTTATTTATTTCATTATATAATTCTACATATGTAAATTTTATTAATGTCTAGACACACATGACACCAATTTTGTGGCCGCTGTAATTGCTGTTGACTGACAGATGCAGACATAATAATATGCTCACATGCCATGTGCCACGACAGTCATCAGCAGGGTGGTGGCAGTCAAAGTTGTAACATTGTACACAGGCACAGCATTGGATAACATCACAGTCCTGACTTTGTAGAACATGTAGTGAACTAAATATTTTTTGATAAATTGTAACAAGTGAATGATGACAGTTTCTTCAGGGCATCTGGAGCAGCGTTATTTATAGATTTAGCAATTCTTTAATGTGTATCATTTTCTGTAGTCGGATATTTGTATTCCCGTAATACGTTGGCAGTTTCCATAATGCTGTAATCTGAGGTGAATTTCCATAATCGTTACGGGAAATCCGTAATGGTAGATTGCCCTACATATGTGCCAGTCTAGAGGACCAAACGTGCCGATCTGAAGGACCAAAAGTGGCGGTCTGGAGGACCAAATATGCCAATCTGGACGACCAAATGTGACCGTGTGGAAGTCAGGCACTTATTAAAAGGACGTAATCTGTTCCTAGTTTTTCATGTATTAATTAATATATTGTTCTTAGGACTATATTAACTATGTTGAAGGTGTACTACCCGCCAAATTGTGTTTAGTAAGCCCGTAACAATGGTCGCAATTCGAAGGCACAACCACAAATGCATTTTCAAACAGTAAACAAAACATCCGGTTTCAAAATAAGTTTTAATTGCAATACGGCCGAGTCGGACTGAGTTAACTGCTATACCCTTTGACGTTCAACAATGCTCACTTTCCCACGGTCAACACGGCAGATTTCCAGTTAGAAATTACTACACCTGCTAATTCTGGGTAGACGAACAGACTATATCCCTTTAAACGATGGTGACCGAAGCAAAAGGTTGGCTGTCTGAGGCCACCAGTTCTAAAAGAATGTTGGACTGTGGTTGTGACTGCAGGAGACAAAGGCACGAGGCGACCTACCTCGACATTACGAAACAGCAGCATGATGTCATCATCAAACTCCACGAGTGTCTCGTAGTTGCCACTTAGGATGTGTTTTTCGATGGTGTTCAGGTCTATCGGCTTCTCAATCAACTCGTAGTAGTCGGGGAACCTGCAGCATCAACACATCGTCAAGTCACTTGTGACACTGTGCATGGCCCATTCTTGTTACCCCGTGTTACGGTCAACTCTTACTGTTTACCCACAGCACATAAAAATATTCTCAAATTTGACAGTCCTATCACACATTCTTTGCAGTTTGGTGCATTTTTAGCAAGGCTTTTATATTATGGGATACAGCCAAACATTGGGAAACAGCACAGGGATAACAGATGACCAGTTAAATACATGTCCAAAGATTGACTCCCACTGTCAGGAGATCAGTATTTACAACTATCTGGGTCAGCATTGCTACCACGTCATCTTAATTTGTATACATATCTGGCATTAGAGGGGGTGTCTTCCTTGCCTTCTGTATGTATGTCACAGTTCACTTTTATTTGCATACATATGCCCATATTTGGAAAGACGATGTGTCAAGCTTCACGGGGATACCCGATTTATTAGGGATCATCCCAAAAATGGCGGCAAAGAACACGTGCAATTAGCGGCATTTTTGACTTTATTTTATGGAAATCAAGGGACACTTCACACAGCTCCTAAAAAATGAAGACATTAAAATACATAAAACAGAATTAATTAGAGTAGCAGTGGTGGCAATCAATAAAATTAATATTAAGGAATCATTTTATGGGGAAATCTCAAAATCTGTAGTCACGATTTAATTTTACATAAACAGCATTTACGGAAAATCATTTTTGCCAACATCCGACTCATTTCGTTAAGATGGGTCACAAAACAAAAACATGGCGATAAGTACATTTTATTGATGCCTGTGTTGTAGAATAGTAGAACTTACTTCTTCTTGGAAGGCAGAGACATGAGCTGGGTGCACAGAAGGTTGCCGTCTTCATCTGTAACATTCATATCATCAGTCAGTCTCTGAGCACTTCTTTTGATATTGATCTTCACAATATCTCACATATTTGTTCTGCAGATCTATTCTATTTTACGTTTCTTCATTCTTTTCAGGGATGCATTTTGTTAACTTTCATCTACAGATATGCCAGCAAAAGGAAAACTGTTAGCTTGTGTACTTTGATTATATAAATTAGTTTTTAGTTAAATATGTATGATTACCGAATTACTAAAACCTGTTTAGTTATTGTGAAAAAGATGTTACTGATATCACTCAGAACTGCTACGCTTAAGGAATATGCTTGGAACCCTCACATTATATGAGGATGCCACAAATTAAATGTATAAACATAACGTTCGATGAGTTTCCTGTCATGATTATTATGATCAGGTGCATCCTACTTCATAAAATAGGCCATATATTGACGTCACCTGCCACCGAAACATCTTTCATTTCATATATATCTTCTATAGTTGACTGGGCGTGACATACCTTTACATGTGGCAAGAGTGGAGAAGATCTCTTTAAGCACTTGTGCCAGCCTCGCAGTGCGCGTCAGGTCCGAGTTCTCTTCCGCAAGGGCCAGGGTTCTACACACATTGTACCAGTGAGAATACAGGGTGATTGGATATGTACAAACAGAAAAGGCACAAACCATTTGAAACAAATCACAAACCAATTTTAAACCAATCGTGACAAGTCACAAACCAACTGTGACAAGTCACAAACCAATCGTGACAAGTCACAAACCAGTTGACATATCATACCCAAAAATAAGCGTCTTCTGTCTTAAGGCCAGACACGGCAGGTAGATATGATTATTTTTTACTTTGTGCAAACTGTTCAATTTTTTTTGCCCAATGCATCAAATAGGTCCTACTGAGTAAAATATATATTGAACTTTATTCAGCCAGACCCCCCAGTTTCCATGGTAACAAACAAAATGGCCACCATTTTGAGCAAATATTGGCAAATTTGGAAACACTGCCATTTTTTATTGAACTCGTATATAGTTATAATTCTTACAAATCCATGTTCTCCATAGATTCTATTATGAAATGATCAGAGCATTTTTTGAAATGTTGTTTTTATTTTTTAAATCTTTTTTTTGGTCAAATACGAAAACAAATCTAGTTTTTTGGCAACAAATATGGCTATATCTTTCAAACTATTCATGATTTTAAAAAAAGTGTCTGATCATTGCACACAATAGAATATGCTGAATGCAACACTGAAAACATTATTTATATAGCGTAATTATTCCCAGAGATATCCCGTTTCCAAATACAGAAATTTGAAGAAAAATGATTTTGAGAAAATGGCTGTCAAAGATTGCATAATGGATTTCATTGCATGATATCGACATGCTTGATCCATGACTAAAACTCACTTAGAGGTACGTAATTGTCATAGAAGTGAACTTTATTGATAGTATGCATACAAAGGTATAATAATCTGGCAGAAAACCATTTTCAGTATTTTTTGTCAAAAAACACCATTTCACCTGTGGTGTCTGGCCTTAACGAGGGCCACGCAAACATTACCACATAACCTGACATTTCGCAAGGTTTCTCCTCCCCAACACACCCAGACAGTATACCTTGTCTTCACAGATCTGGGGTTTCTCAGGGCTGTCAACTGGGTCATAAAGACGTCCGTCTTGCTGAAGAAGCTCTCTCGGCCGAGGGTGCCATCAGTCTGCGTTGGGGCATGGTAACGGTTAGCCGCCAGGGGCAGGGCGACAGGCGGCTTCGTCTGCCTCATACGTCGAACCTTTGTGATGTTACGTAGGAGGAAGATGGCGTGACTCTGCGCAAAACAGCGCTCTCGGTGTGATAGGGGCTTGATCGGGGTCGTGCCCTGCTTCGACGTGTCGCTTGTTTTCTGCAGAGTTAATAAATTAAGTGAATGGTGGTGGGACTGAGCGAAATAAATCTGCAGTTAGATTTAAATTGTAGAGTAAAAGTAAATGTAAGGGTAAGTTCTATAGTGCGGTATCCTCAGGACTGCTCAAAGCGTCTTACACTTTACTTCCTGACAGACCTAGTTAATCATGCGACCTTTTTAACCGTTTTTAGTTTCCGTGCTAGGTAACTGACATGCGAACGTCTGGTAGCATTAGTAGCCGACAAAACATGTGACAAAGTCGGAAGCAAAATTTTGGTGGTTTTACTATGTCTAGCGTAATGAATTTACGTATCCATTCGTAAAGTCTAGACCAAAGGCAAAAATCATTTTTGGCTAAGGGCCTGGATGAATGGAGATAATAAGAGAGGTAAAGAATGGGATGGAGACTCGCCTTCAGTGACTGTCTCCCTCTTCCCTTCCTCTTGTCCTTGGCGGGGCGTCCTGAGGCGTGGGGGGAAGAGAGCCGTGTCTGTCCGTTGTGTCGCTGGGCACGCCCTCCCACCACCCCGCGACAGTTGCTGCTGTTGCACTTGCACACTTGCTGCCGGCCAAACACACACACACTGTCAGCACATGTCTATTGCACACACAGCCAACACACAGCTACCACAACGAAATAACTCTAAATAACTATTGTTGTGTTTTCTGAAACATATAATTATTTGGTAGATCAGAGGCCAATGGTCCAAGGAAGCAAATAAACATAGAAACACACAAACACACATGTACGCAAACAAACAGTCAAACACATCTACTAGATACATGGACTACACACACGATTTTCTGTCATGGACTAACAAAGCCAACAGTCTCAAACTACAGAAATCCACATGATGTCAAGGCCTGTCTCTGTTAGTACTGAACATATCTTAGCCAAATTTGGAGTACTAATTAGTTATATGAATAGTACGATATGTGGAATGTGGGCTCATTTGCTTGTGCAGTGCCATGACAATCAACATTTCTAGTGTGATAGAGGGGCGGGCATGCATCCTTGACAATTATTCTGAGCTAATAACTGTATGTGTGATCATGCATTTGTCAAGAAACAAGAATACTCCTTTGTGCAATAGGGTGGTTTTGGGCAAGAAAGTATGACTGCAATGACTGTTGTGAGATGGGACTTTAGGTTTGAGCTTTTTTCATGACGTTTTAAAATTTTGTCAAACCTGAACAACAGTCACTGAAGTCAGATATCCTTGCCCAAAACCACCTTATTGCACAAAGGAGTATTCTAACTAATGATTCTTGACAGTTGCATGATCACATATACAGTTGTTAACTCAGAATAATTTTCAAGGATGTGAAAATCCATCTCAATTGAAACGTTCATTGCCATGGTAATACACAACTAAAACGGTGCCCATATTTCACACATCATAAACCATTCATTATGATATGTTCAATATTAAAAGAGATATGGCATATTGGTTATATGGGCGTTTTCGAGTAGTGGCTACCCTTAAGGGTTCTATGAACCTACCTATGGGTCCTAGTTGTACGAGTGGAAGTTGTAGTCATAAATTAAGGATTCTGTGAACCTACCTGTGAGTCTTGGTTGTACAAATGGAAGTTGTAGTCGTAAATTAAGGGTTCCGTGAACCTACCTGTGAGTTCTGGTTGTAAGAGTGGAAGTTGTAGTCGTACATTAAGGGTTCTATGAACCTACCTGTGAGTCCTGGTTGTAAGAGTGGAAGTTGTATTGTACATTAAGGGTTCTATGAACCTACCTGCGAGTCCTGGTTGTAAGAGTGGAAGTTGTATTGTACATTAAGGGTTCTATGAACCTACCTGTGAGTCTTGGTTGTACGAATGGAAGTTGTAGTCGTAAATTAAGGGTTCCGTGAACCTACCTGTGAGTTCTGGTTGTAAGAGTGGAAGTTGTAGTCGTACATTAAGGGTTCTATGAACCTACCTGTGAGTCCTGGTTGTAAGAGTGGAAGTTGTATTGTACATTAAGGGTTCTATGAACCTACCTGTGAGTCTTGGTTGTACGAATGGAAGTTGTAGTCGTAAATTAAGGGTTCCGTGAACCTACCTGTGAGTCCTGGTTGTACGAATGGAAGTTGTAGTCGTACATTAAGGGTCCTATGAACCTACCTGTGAGTCCTGGTTGTAGGAGTGGAAGTTGTAGTCGTAGGTGAGCTCAGTACCAGACGGGATGTCACACAGGGCAAACAACCCAATCCGGTATACCCCATTCACGTTCCTAGACAGTCAGCAAACAGTGCTCTTTAGAAACAGCCATTTACAACAAATAAAAGCTAGTATCAACAACATAAAGAATGGTGAAAATTAACTCAACCAAATTTTATGTTTTTAGTAAAAGTTAACAGTATGCCAATTGTTGACTTCAAAAACAAAGCATGTAGAAAATGGCAACAAATAGTTTTTGAAGTCTGCCACCCCAACAAACCTGTGAAAACCCCGGTTATTTCTGTTTTATGATTGTTATTGTGCTAAAGCACACTAACTAACCTCCATATTCTATTGTGATTTATCTTCACAAGCTATTATGTTTAGCTACAAATGTCAAATTAGGCCAACAAATCTGCTATTTTAAATGAGGCCCTTTGGACAGTTCTATGCCTGACGATTTGATCAGGAAATAAACATTGGTGTTTTTTTCATGAACTCAGGATGGCTGCCGGTGTAATGAGGGGAGACTAATCCTGTGTTGAAAGTGGTCCTTTGCATTCTGCGCATGCACTCGCAAGTGCAGTAAACAACTAAATCTGTCTTTTAACGTTTCACCTGACCACTGACCGTCAAATAGCTGCCGTACTTTCCACCCAAATATGTTTTGACGAAGCTGAAACAGCTTTTGAATTCAATAGTTCAATGTTTACAAAAATATCATAGCTGTCACTCAAATCCCTGAAAATTGGGCTTGGATAATTCTGGGGGCGGAATGACGTATCACATGACACACAAATCCATCTCATTAGTAAATCCATTTGAGACCACCCCTTCGAAAGTGGTGCACCTCCACGTCAATAACAACCTGTTTCCTCCCGAAATACTTACATTTCAACAACAAAAATGGTTCATTAAAACACATCTGGGTGGTCAGTGTGTTACACTAGATACAGTTTATACCATGACATGATTTTACAACAACAACGAAAGGATTGACACCACTTAAAGTGGAAGGACTCCATAAGGAGAGATATGAGAAGGTCATAGGAGGGGACAGCCGAAAGGAAACAATGGAGAGAACAGAATGAGTGGTACAACAATATTGTACCCCTGTACAGCCGGGAACAAGGAGTAACAACAGACTGAAGCTAGGATTCCATATGTATGGTAACACGTACGGGTGTTGCATACTGAATGGGGAATACTTCCAAGCGATGTCACATTTGGGAACTTCCTATCCGATTCCACATTTTTACATTTCCTGTTGCTACATGGAGCAATTCAATTTGCCGCACCCTCATAACAAAACTCATCATCCTATGTACTTAAGGAACTATTTCTAATAATTTTCACGGGCACTATATTCATTGGTTTGCTGCATGCTGCATTCGCATGCTCTCTCTGTACACACGGAATCCCAGCTTGAGAGTGTGAAAGAGACTCACCATTTCTGCATCTCACAGTTGGGTTCACACGAGTGGTTGACGAAGCGGCAGACACTGCCCATGCGGTAGCTGTCGATGACCATGCCACTGCCCAGGTTGAGGCAGTAGTGGTGGCGCTCCTGGGAGTACTCGTTCATCATGCGGCGACGGAACTCTGCCTCACTGATCACCTCTCCCAGGTACTCCAGGATGAACTTGCCTACAGCCAACACACTTCCCTGTCACTGCACATTTAGCTCCCAATGATGTCGATTTATTATAGAAAACTATGATACAATGCATTCCATGGTACATATTATACATACATTGTTATAGTGTCTATAATGACGGTATTAAGCCATGAGTGACTGATGTTCCCTCACAATACATGTAATACACATGTGCAAGCAGATGAAAACAGATTGCGCAGTTGAAGAGAGAAAAAACAAAAACACAAATGTTTCTGTTTTGACCATTAAAATTGGAATAATGATTATATAAGTCACTATGATATACCGGTGTATATGCGATGACAGTGACTGCGTTAGACAGTGACATTATTTATGTCACCTTTATGAAGCAGTAAACATAAAACATGAGCCACTTACACTACTCCCTGCAAATGTAAAACGACAACTACCGGAGAGAAAATAATGCTCTGGAGACACTCCTGCCAGCCTTAGATCATTCAGATGTTTCCCATTAGTATAAAAGGTAAGTTCTTTAGTACTCTGGAGTGAACCTATTTCAGGTCAGCTCAGTTTCCCGGAGTTACAACATAAATTTGAAGTTTTTGGAATTTATTACACAAAATTTTACTAATTGGCATTCCTCAGACAACTACAAAAACATCCATGCAGCATTATGAAGAATCAATACTTCTCCATGAAACATACAGAATGCACCCTAAAATCGGCAAGAACTCTTACTAATGATTGAAAAAAAATAAAGGCACAACTTTTCTTTCAAAGCATCGTAGAATAATCCCTGAAAGTTTCCTGTACCAGAAGCAAACATTTTAAGAGGAAAACGTTGCAAAACTTGACACACAAACATACACTAGTTCAAATGAAGGGTTTCAGGGCAAAACGCGATATAAACGCCAATTTAGAAATTTTGCCAAACCAGAACTAAACGTTTGTTTAAACACGTGTTGAGCTAGGATACTATCTAATTTATACAAAAACGCAATAAATCCCCATGAAACGACATGCAAAAAGAGCATTTGTTTTTAAAACGCGATAAGCACCATCCGTCTTTTTTTATAAAAATGCGATATATCCATGTTGAGCCAACCAACACCGCCGTGCTGCACGTGCAGCTACACGAAGTGACGGCGCGTGCTATATGAATATAGTGTTTTGATAACAAAATCATTTAAAATCACATTTTGCACAACAAATGTGTAACAGATATTTCAGAGAGTCTGCCACCATTCTCTATGATTTTGGATTCTAAATATATATGAACTTAATTTACAAGTTTATATTTAAACTCTGAGGATGAAGCACACAGGTGACTTTTTCTCAAAACTAAGAAAATGGATATATCACATTTTCCCCCGAAACCCTTCAATTGTAGTTAGATGTGACTAATGATTCTTCTTTGTTGTACGTCTGAGCTTAGGTTTCCAAGGATATAGATGCTATATAAGCCTATCATTATGAGGAGTACAACATTCCTACTGCCGTCATTTGCTGGCCAGGACAAGGCAACAGACTCAAGGGAGCTCTCACCAGCTGTGATGAACTCATTTGTTCTCACGCCAAAACCTCGGTCGTCTGTGAGAAACTTCTGTAGCTGTGTCACCCAGTCGTGTCGCTGGAGACGCTGGTTGCTGCACTGTTGTGAACACGGACAGGCACTTGGGTAACACTCAGTGTACACCATCCTACAACACATACACAGCCATACATCATTACAAGTATGTAACTTTATTTTATAACATAACATACAGTTAACATATACATGTCTTACAAATGTCAATGTGTTACATTGTATGGATGTCACTTGGCTAAAAGCCGTCTTCCAGCGACACCATTTAAAGCAAATTATCATTACTCTATGATTACTAAATCACAATCACAACAATCATCAAAATCATGTTAAATGAATCACTAAAATTCATCACCAGCCCACCTCTGTACTATATAATATTAAACCGGAGTATTTTGTAATATGTAGTATGTGCTGTTGCAAGTGATCTACGGCAACGGACTGAGAAGTTTGAACCACTGAAATATATGTAAGTGAATAGAGACGCGATCCAAACATTTTTTCTTGGTTTACAAAGTAGTGTAAAAAATGGTAATAAACTTACAAAGGTAGATTTCATTTAATCAGTTTAATTACATTCTGAACATCTAGGATTTAGACAATTCACTTGACGAAAATATGTATTTAAGAAGTCACACAACATGTGTCTAAACTTTAACCTGTGTTTAGTGTTTCTTATTTTTTTGTTTATATTGTTCCAGATTCTTGTGAAATTATGTTTAGGCAATTTAGACAAAAATTTGTTCTAGGTGTCTCTTTAACAAGAAGGTTGCATTGTCTGGTTATTCTTATACTTTTGTCTAGTCTTTTTTATCATAAAATTTGTAAATGACTTGGGTAATAAATCCTGTTTAAAGTCATACATAGTGAGACATGTAGTTAATATACATCTGAATTTTTTTGTATTTTTTTAGACTTAAATAAGGGATCAGTATGACTGCTTTTTATTAACTATTCTTAAAGCACGTTTTTGTAAAATTTCTATCTTCTTTGTGTTTCCATCGCCCCATGCTTGTATACCATATGTTATGTGACTGAATTAAAGTATAATATAATTATTTTAATTATTTATGTGTAAGAAATATTTAATTCTATTTATTGCAAAAATGGCTCTAGATTTTTTGGAACTAATTATGTTTGTGTTCTTTCCATATTAGATGCTTATCTATATACAATCCCAGGAATTTTGCAGATTCGTCATTTTTATACTTGCCAAACTGGTTGATGACTTCATTATTTATTCTAATGCTGTTGTTTACTATGTAGTTTGTATTTACAGGACTAAAAACACAGAAATGTATCTTTTGACGTTCAAGCACAATTTGTTAGCATACAACTAGTTGTATAATTGTTTTAATTCTTGATTCACTTTTATAACTAAATTTTCAATATCATATCCTGATTGGTAAATGGTGGTATCATCTGCAAAGGATAAACATTTTAGAGAACTAGAATTCACTGTCGTTAATATAAATTAGAAAAAGCACAGGTCCTAGTATGGATCCTTGTGATACTCAATGTGTTGTATTGATCAGTGGAGATTTGCAAATCTTGTTTTGGAAGCAAGTGCGGCTCTCTTCGACGTCAAATCTTCGTATATGTATATCTGTTCGTCCCGATGGTGCTGGTTATGGTTCTTCAGTTTGGTGCGTTGGCGATACACTTCATCTCTCACCGCCTCACTACGAAAACGCACAACTATTGTTCATTTTCGGGGGCATCCACGTTCGTCTGTCTTTTTGTCTAGGTGGTGACTTCTTTCCAGGTCACTGACGCCAATGTCTTCTAACCCCAGTTTCTTTACTGTGTCGATGACTAAGTTTTTTGTGACTTCATCTGATGTCTCTGGAATGCCGGAGATGCGGAGGTTCGGACGACACATGTATTGTTCGCGTTTGACCGCCTCCGTCTCGAACATGTCCATCTTCTCCTCCAGTGTATGCACCTTTTTGGTGAGTACAGCAGCCTCTTTCTCTAGCTTTTCAAAGCATGCGCTCAGTTTCAATATGGGTGACACTATCTGTGATTTGTTTGGCGACGTTCGCAACAAAATGTTCATCTGTCAAAATGTCCATTAGTTTAGCCGTAATATGGTCGTCGCTAGCTGAGCTGTCTTTATGCAGCCTCGACCCCGCGCACATCTTCGGCCCCATCGGTGACTGTGTTTGTGCGTGTGTGTGCCTGTATATGCGGAGCTGGATTTTGGCTATGCGGCTTTAACAATGAGGATAGCCGTCACACATCAGTTGTCTGGGCATTGTCTGGGCGATAATTCACCACATACGAACACTTTTGAATAAATATCTCTTCGGGACTTCATGCAACATCTTCACAGCATTTTAATCACATTACATAGATGCACTTACTCTTTTACATAAATGCTTCTGCCCATTTTGAGAGCGAGTCAATTCAACTGCCGTGTTAAAACATGTGTATTTCCTCAACCCAAAACGATCCAATACACAAGAGCCTACACAACGTACAAACCAGGGCTTCCTACTTGACAAAAGCAATTTCCGTAATGACCAACCCCCTTTCAACATATTATGTTGCTACACTGTGACCTGCAAAACAAATACCAAAGGGATGCTTACTTTGTACCATCCAATAAGTTACATTGTATTAACAGTCATTGTCCTGGCTGCCAGCTGTCAAGAGGTCACATTCTATACATACAGAGCATTGGATGATGTCAGCTTCCTCATTTGGTAGTACTTTGTAATCCCAACTTCACAATCCTGTGTAGTTAACATTTATTGGTAAAGTGTAACAAGTGAATAATGACATTATCTTCAGAAGCAGCATTATTTATAGATTTTGTAGTTTTACAATGTGTATTATTTTGGATATTTTGTTATTTCTGTAGTACAGCGGCAGTTTCCATAATGCCGTAATCTGAGGTTAATTTCCGTAATGATTACAGAAAATCCGAATTGGTAGGCAGCCCTGTACAAGCATATGTAGACCATTGTACACCACACATACACAAGCAGCACTGTAGGGCAGTGGATGTGTTGACAATCAGTGTCTACTTTACCTGTTCAGACAGTCGTCCACACAGGCAGGCTGACTTGAGTCTTCAGGGCATTTACAGTTGCAGGGGTGGGGTTCATAGTGCTTGGAAATTGGGCGTGCATCAACGTACAAATCTGAAACACACACGAGATTGGGATTTTATCACAGTTGCGGAAATACTCTTCTGTGATAAGTTGTTTGCTAAAACAGCCTGTTAACAGAAACCACCAATGACAACAAAGTCAAAACTACATGGAAATAATTGTTTAAAAAAACAAGCATGAAAGTGTGCACATATATATATATACAGACTATGTGGACCTTTTTTGAGATGATAACATAACCACCTAAAATAATACATTTACCAACACAAAATGTTTGGAAACATGCAGACAGAAAGTTGCATTTGAGAATTTTATTTCCTTGATAAAATGGCACTAAATTATTAATTCTTCTTAGGTTACTATTTAAAATAATACGCCACAGACAGTCAGTACTTACTTGTGCGTAGTTTCTTGTATATCGGAGAAGTAGGTTTGTGTGTACGCAACTGCAAATTGAATCACAAAATTAGATGGCAACAAACACCAACAAACTTCCTAGTAACACAAAATCCAACGATGTCTGGTTAATAAATTGGAATTTAAGGGGGGCAGTTTATTTTTAGAGAAACACATCTGCAAGTACAAAATTATATTGATGACTTTTTTATTTTGTGGAAATCGAACTGAAACAAAAACATTTTATATCTTGTTGACCAATCTCTTGCTCTGTAGAACACAACTGGTTATTTGAACGACACAAATCCAAAACGACAGTCTCAGATGTAGTAGGATACTACTTTTAATTTTCAAAAACAAAATTATTTTTAAAAATGGGCCAAGAGGCCCTGAAATCCTTTGGACTAATACGTCGATATGTGACCCCGGCTGACCAAAGAGTGATAAGTCAGAAAAATTGTAACACTGTTTTCTTACATTCTTGTAAAGGTTGGGTAGGGTGCTTTACACGTTTCAAAAATTATGACTGCTACAAAAATTGGCGAAGTTATGGAGCACTGAACTTGGTAAGGGTCAAAAAGTGAAAATGAAGAAAATGGCTGTTGAAGTTTTACATTATATATGCAAATGGATTGCATGGAAATATTACATGCATGACATTCAAATGTGGCACACAGTATGTATGTTATGTTGCAATGATACACTGGAAGTATAAATGTGCTGCTACAAAGACTTAGCAAGTTATGCCAGATTATGTTTTTATGTGTAAAACTAAGACAAATTATTTGAAAGCAAAAGGTAGACTAAAGAAAATTTTAAATGATGAAGCTAATGCAGAGTTAAGAAAATTGGCTAGTGGATATAAATGCTTTATAAAACAAATATCAAAATGCTACCATAAACAGTTACATGAAAACGTGTGCAACCTAAAACATAACAAGCCTGCAGAATACTGGGATATACTAAAGCAAGTAACTGCAGTGAAAAATTTTGAAATATTTCACTGGATAAGTTTATTAACCACTTTGAAAAACTCGGTGAAAAACCTGAAAGTGAAACTGCAGCTAGTGAGATACCTTTTGATCCAAGATGAATCATAGTTACAGATCATTAAGGGTTATGATGGAAGTAAAATGTTTACATGTTTACTGTTCACTGAAACTAGTAAGTGATCAGGGCAAAGTCCACTATCCAGTTACATGATTAAGGTGGCTCCCATGATAGCTGCATATAATTATCTTAATGGGAGCCTCCCTGACCTTACAATGAATATTATATTGTAGTTTTTATGCTTATGATGGTAAAAAAAATACTGTCTGTCCGTCTGTCTGTCTGTTATAAATAGAGATCAGTGGGACTGCAGGAGGGAGCAGCAGAGAAACAGGAGGACAATTTAGCATTTTTTGGGGCCCAGAGCAAAATTAGAAAACTAGTGGCTTAAGGGGAGACGTGGCAGCTTAAATAGGGTATTATTTATTTTGATGATTATGGCAAACTTATCTATCCAGCAAGAAAGAGTAGGTCATGGGAAGTAAAAAATATACTGAACTTTTTTCACTCAGACCCACCGTTGCCATGGTAACGAACAAAATGGCCACCATAATGAGAAAATATAGCAAACTTTGTCCACAGTCCCCAGCCATTACTATAGAAGATACAATCATAATTCTTTCACTATCAGACTTAGACTGCCTGGTATTACACAACTACAACTTGATATTTAAAATATTAGAAAATTATATTTTGTTTAATTTTTTTTAAATGTTGACAACAATTTCGACATTTTTTCGTTATAAATACCTATATAACAAAATAATTATCCAACTTATTACAAATATAAGGTTGTAGTTGTGTGCAGAAAGTAATGCTGAATACAACGATGTAAACATGATTGACATAACTTTAATACTGCCAGAGTTGTACATGCATTTTCTGTAAATGGCCGCCAAAGATCGAATAACAATTAGGCAATGATTTTGGGAATTGTTTTATCATTATTAATATTATGAAGTAAAAACTGAAGTGTCATGCATTTGATAACACCAATGAGGATTGATAGTGATTGATTAATATGAAGAACAGGACTGTATCATTCATGTGCTGGTCCTTCCTCCTCCTCCTTGGGGACACTCCACCGTCTGAAGAAGGCCACTTATGCCAGCCAAGTCAATCATGCACCAGTGAAGAGATGAAGCTGAAATGAAATATATCATGTATTAATAAAAAAATGCCTACTGGAAATGTACCGTGCCTGCATGCATGTGTTCTTGTATATGTATACAAATAAATATATATATTTATGAGTGTGTGTGCGTGTGCACACATGTGTGCGTAATGTGCAACAACATAATTAGCATATGAGTATGAGGTAAAGTTTATTAATAAGTAAGTGTTTTTATTAATAAAGTAAAGATATCAAAATATTCATAGACCATAACTGTAAGGCTGGAATATAAAGCTAAGTAGTAACTGACATAAAAACTTAGTCATGACATGACATAAATATAGCTGAATTGTCTAACTTGCTTACACGGAAATATGACATCTAAAAAAATAATTATGTAAGACTTACCATATTTGACTGTCGCATCCATGCCTTTCTGGCTTTAGGACTGCATAACTTTCATTTTAATCTCACTGCGTGATGCAGTATTGGCAAAGATCTCTGCCACTGTTCAACCGCCGGCTTCCCCGCCGTCTCCGGGCATCGCAGCCGGCGTCGGCGCTAAGGCCTAAGCCAGCGTCTGCAGTGGCTACGCGCGGCTGCGTTTCCGTCGAAATACGCTGTTTTGCCACCAATAAATCCCGTTAAGCGCGTGCATCCTACAGTTGCCGAGCCTTCCATTTCTTTTTCTGCCGAAACGCATGTTTTGCGGCAAATTTATAACGTTTGGCTTCAACAAGATTCATGCTGATTTCGTCAAAACTGTCGCTGGACGCCATCATTGTTTACACCCGGAAATAGCAACATGGTGAATTGTGGGAGAAACGCCACGCGTCTCATGCCATATATGGAATTATCCGGGTCACCAGTATGGCGGAACATCCCGATGCTGACGTGTCACAATGACGAACGCCAAATAAGGAGATAGTCGGTTAAATTGTGCTCCCATATATTAGGATTTCCCAGAAATACGGGTCAAAGGGCGGGATTGCCGTCTAGACAAGCAGTTAGAGGATGGATTGGCGGTTCTATTCGTACTAAACAAGATGGTGTACGTCGAAAGTACGGCAACGTTACTAAGGTCTAAACATCGCGTATTATTGAACGCATTCCGCGTCTTGAGAACTAAAACAGGATTTATTAATTGATAGGGGTTCACTTTATTAACGAGAAAAGTGATTTAGAGGTATGAAATTATTATAAAAGTGAACTTTATTGATAGAACACATACAAAGCTATCGGAATATGGAAAAAACGTATTTTTTGTATATTTTTCAAAATATGTCATTTCAGCTGCCGTGTCTGGCCTTAATGCTGTCTGTTGACAAAAGCTACTGCCAGTGACCAATTACAGATTAGTCACAGTTTCCATCAAACAATAGCAGGCAGAGAATCTTAGCTCCACAGCTGGGTGTAATACACAACCAGCGCCACCACTGATTCATGGTCAAGTAGATTAGCTCAATGCACCAACTAAGACAATACACAACACTGTGAGTGACAGTGTCCAGAGTGAGGCCTAAGCAGTGTCCTCATTGCTGAATAGATCAATTAAACCTGCCAAGTGGGTGACATTCTGCACAAGTGTTCATTAATCCTTAGTGATTGTTCAGAACACCAGACTGACCACATACCTAAACAAAGCGAATGTAATAGGTGAAGAACAGGCAGTGTTCAAATAGGGGTATTGGTTGAATTGTATTTGTCTTGACACAAAAGGCTTTATTGTGCCTTCATCGATTATAAGAAAGCATTTGATTTAGTAGACCGGTCCTCACTGTGGTCTAAGATAATTTCATGCGGTATTAATGGTAATGTGTTGAAAGTTGCATACAACATGTACAAAAATGCTAAATCATGTATAAATCAGGGCCAGGCTGTGTCAGCCTTCTTCTCATGTGTAGAGGTATGGCAAGGAGAAAACTTGTGTCCTTTGTTATTTGCTATTTACCTGAATCATTTTGAACACTGTTAGTCACAATTATAATGGACTTGACATGGCAGCTGGTTAAATTTAAAACAACCTTAGTGATGATGATGTAGAAAATGTATGTTCTACTATATGCTGATGACACCAGAATGATTCAATCAAATACAGATTTTTTGCTTGTGTATAGCGGAACTATGTCAACTCTTCTAATGGTTGACATTTGGTTGTTTCAGGTGTTGTGAATCTGTAATTATTAGTCTATATTGATACAACTGATTTACACAGTACCATGTCTACACAAGGCATGGCAAGCGTAAACAGAACAGTAGAATGCATTTGAGTGTAGGATATTTCACTCTATAGTTGTCCAGAATATTAATTTTCTATGTTTGGCATCTACAGGTGACAGAATATAAATTTTTCATGTTTGTCACCTACAGGTTTCTACAGACAATACATCTTTAACCAATAGACACCACAGTCACACCATTTTATAATAATTAAATGAACATCAAAATAAACACAACTTGCAATTATAGAAAATCAATAGTTTTGAAGATACAGTTTAAGTGTTAGGGAACTGTTCAGTCTAACAGGGATCAAGTGTGTCTACTCTGCCTGGGCACTGTGACCAATTAAAGATTAGTCAAGGTCTCAATGGAACAGTAGCACTAGGCTGCAGACTTTAGTCATGCTGCTGACTTTGTGGCACATTAAACAAAATCTACTGTTGGGGTGGTCTCAAGGACCCTTCTCAAAACCACATCACTAGATAATGTAAAACTTTTGTACTTTGGGGGCCCCTTAGGTGCCCTTAGAATGATTCAATCAAATACAGATTTCTTGTATATAGTTGCAGCACCCTAAGATACATCTATGCAAAATTAGAGAAAAAGTTCCTGAACGGTTTCTGAGATACGGCAGCTAACAGCAGACGGCGGACGCAGAGTGATGGCAATAGTCCCTTGGACCTTCGGCCAAAGGACTAAAAATAAAATTGCAGAGGGACGTTTAATTTAACAGCCACGTAAGGAGTTTGTATCCACTTACTGCGCGGTGTTTACGCATCCACCAGAGGTCGTAGGGTAGCTGGAAGTGAGAACGTTTCTGCCACATGTATTTGCCTATGTGGATTGGGAGTGGCATCAGACCAAATTCATGTTCACTAGCAACGTAGCGCAGCAACTTCCTACTGCCCCCATCAGACTTGTGACCAGATGAGCCTTCAGACCTGTAACACAATAGGTCGATTTATGAATTTTTTTAAATTAGCATTTACAAATTTGTACTTCTTCATTCAGATTCACCATACATGAATCTATACTAATAATAACATTCAGTGGAGAAGGGGCATAAGGGAAGTGTGTGAAGGTGTTGTGGTTACTCACGTCAGTCCCTTGTATGTGTTGGAGAAGAGACCTGCTTGCTGGTAAGTTTTCTTCAGAACATGTCCGCCACTGCCAAACCGACGCTTAGACAAACAGTGAGCCAGTGTAATCGATGATGTCTTCTTGTGCCTGTAATTCCTGTTATTCTCTGTGCTGAAACGACAGAAAACATACAACCATTGGCATTAGGACTACTCCAAGCAGTAGATATACATATTTCAATAATCTTTTTTTAAACCTGTTTTTTATGGTTGAACTTGGCAAGTGTCATTCATGATGCTGCATATCAATCAATTCATCACACTGCCTATGTTAACTCGTGTCAATAGTTAAACATTGTTCTTGCATGTTGCTATGCCATATGCATTCTCATTCGCTTTGTTTATACCGTATAAGCTAAAATGGCCAGGGAATTGTCTAGACATAATCAGACTAATTAACACAAGTCATTAGTGATGAGTAGTTACCATTAAACGCTAATTATTTATAGCAATAATATCAATATTAACGAATTGAAATCTAATGAAAAATTGCCTTCATGCACTCGCAGTCAGTACATTTACAAACAGTGATCAGAACAATTCTTTTGGAAAAGAAACGTTTTCTAAATAAACAATGTACAAAACATGAGCTGTTAACCCCTCCGTGTGAAACCAATTTTGTATAGTGTCATATATGTCAAGGTTTTGAGGTTAAACCTTACTTCACCGACATTTTCTATCCAGGTTTGGGTAACAGGTTGTGACTACAAAGATGCATGAAACCTTTCTATAACGACCATCACTTACCTCGTCTCGCATGATTCGTCGTCACTAATGAGCACCGATGCATCGGCCCCACCAGAGAGTGCGGTTAGCCTCTTACGGCGACGTTTACGACGTGGTTTCGAGTAGCCCATATCATGCCCAGGCCAGATTCGTCTTTTGCGGCGTTTCAGCTGCTGTTGGACGGGTAGAGGTTCGTACTCGGAGTTTGGCTGACTCGTCCCCTGCTCACTGGTATCCATGGCAACTGCGCCATCGTCCTCATCTTTGGTTATGTCATCGTCATCATCAGCCTCGTTGTGATCATCTGATGATAACACGTGATCTGTTTCATTTTCAATGGCTGATTTCTTGTTTTCTGAATCCTGCGTGGAAGGCATGACTGTGTTGCCGGTAGATGTTTCCGGGGGAGTGTTCTCCCCATGATCTTGTATCTTTCCCAGTTTCATTCTCCCTCGTGCCGGGTTCTGACGATCCATTCCCTCACCAGGGATGTTCTCCAGTCGGTCCAGCATGACGACACAATTCGACTCGACCGTGGCACCACCTAGGCGGCGGACACGACTAAGCCTCCTGCGACCGCGACGACCGTGACCTCTGACAGGCCTCTGGAGGGCAGCGCACTCTGCACACCCGGCAACTGTCTCCATCACCTGGATGTCAGTGGTCAAGTCTTGGTCACTCACACGTTCTGTCGTAGTCACATCAACTGACTTACGTGGGTCAGTTGCCGTGTCTGCAGCAGGGGGCTCAGTCAAATCTGACGTCTCCGCGGAAGCTTTTGTTCCTGATTTACGCATGCGTCGCAGCTGACGTTTCTCTAATGTCTTGTCCAATTTGACAGTCGATGCATCGTCATTCACCGACGATACCTTTCTCACTTGCTGTGGCATTCTCATTCGCCCCGTTGTTCTATGCCCTGTGGGGCGCTCAGTTCGTTTCTCTCTCTGATCTGTGTATTTAGCAGAATCTGCCTTCACCGATCTGCTGCTGTTGGTATCCGCTGTGACATCATCGATGGCAGGACAGTCACATGACCGACGGGTGCCCACTGACGTATGTCCAATTGGCGTGCGTCTGATAACGCTTGTGTGTGACCTCACGACCTCTTGCAACACAGCCGGTGACGCCATCTGCTCAGAATCGTTCAACTTTCCAACTACGGCTGGTCGTGTCACTGTGGACTCCTGCCTAGAAGTGTGTCGAGTCTGAGAAGAATCCCTCTCTGCAACCATGACGTCACATCGAAGTGGGCTGCTGCTAGCCGAATCAGCACCGACACAAGATGACGCCACTGCATCACTGTCATCTGGCCCCGTAGCCTGGATGGCAATCTCGGACGATGTGACAACGGTGCCTGCAGATTGCATGTCGGAGTGTGCGGTGATAAACTCAAGTGTATCAGCCGGGTCTACCTGGATCCCAACATCAAACGTTGCTGTCTTTTTTACTGGTGTTGCACCACCGAGCCCACTCGGTAGATCTACCTGTGTCTCGAAGTCAGCCCGGTTCACATGTAGCGCCACCTCTGTCAACGTCTCAGTGTTCGTCTCTGCCTCGACCTTCTTTGATGGCGATACTGCGACTGATTTCTTCTGGGAAACAGCTCTCTTCCTGGCACTGTTGAATCGGGACGCTGTCGCTGGCATCTCCACCAACAAGAGATCATCATCGTCGTCAGAGAAATCCCCCTCGTTCCCAATCCCCGTGTCCTCGTCATCAGACGACGATGACAGGGGCACAAGGGAGTCCAGCGGCTGCTGAGGCGACAAACCTTTACCGCCCTCATTTGACTTTCTCCCGGGTGACTTCCCAGAACTTGCCCCACTTCCCGCCGGAGAAGTCTTCTGTGCCTCCTTCCCCTTTTGTTTCTTCCTCCGTCCTGCTGTGTCTTCCCGCGACGTACTTCGAACCTGTAATCGGTCTGGACTCGATCCGATGAGAGATTCTGACTTTGTGCGTCTTCTTGGCTTCCTGCCGGGGCTACCGGTAGCAGCCTCTTGTGGTGACTTTCCACATGAGCTATATTTCAGCACTGTGGCTTCTATCACCTCGTCTATGCTGTCCTTTCTCGCTGCGATCTTCTCACCGTTTGTCGCGCTGCATTTCTTCAGAGCTGCTTCGATTGCATCATCTATGCTGTCTTTTTCAGTCGCCGATGGTGAAGTGTGGTTGTCATGGGCAATAGCCGCTTTCTCCTTTACGGCGTTGAACTCGTGCGCTGTTGTCTCAACAGCGTCGTCAATGCTATCGGCTGCTGTAAACAGACACAACAGAAACATTGACATTCCAGTCACCTGAGCACAGATGTTTTGCCTACCTCATAGATGTAGATGCACCTGCCATCAGATGTTATATTGTTAATCAAGAAGTCAAAGAGTATTAACCAGTATATGCTCAAAACACAAAGATTTACCAGCTAAGTGAATTAATGTTTTTCTTCAAAATATGTCACAATATAATCATGGGTATGAAAAAAAGTCATGACAAGTTTATAAACAGTCCATGGCAACACTATAATAACAACATTGTCATTACTGTACTCTAACTCAAGTGATCTAAATGGAAACAGTGAGTCTGGTTAGTTAAGTCAACAGAATACTAAAACAAGAAAAATGGAAGTTCCATAGGTCTACAAACGTAGTTAAGTTTGAAGAATAACAGTCTGGGATGATAAATCCTATGCACATACAGTGACAGCAACGAAGACACTGCAGAAGACAAACTGTAACAAACAGCAAACTTACAAACACGACCAAAAAACTAAACATGATATTTACAAAATGACTAATACTCTCAGCTACAATTATTGAACTTTTTGTAGATTTTTAATTTTTCTCCACAATGATCTGTTTAAAAGGATTTTTCACATGTCATTGAACCCTGAGCACTGAGCCATGAACAGAAATGCTGGTGAAATGTCTGTCACAGATGCGGCCATGGATACTGGTGATTAGCTGCACTTAAATCATTGTCCTACTCTAGCAGGCCAAGGCGAAAAACGCGAGCACAATGGGACAGCCTAAAGAACTCACTTGAATGTCTATTCTTAGGCAGGCATGTGGCGGTGCCAGTCATGCGAGTCTCTCAACTTATGAACAATGCTATCTCACTTGCACTACACAGCGCACCAGAGAAAACTGGTGGAATGAGGATAGGGTTACTGTTAATGTAAGGGTCAGGACAGTCGTCCAAGTTGTCACCCTTTCGTAAACACCACGGGAGCACAGCTAGTGTAGTGGTTAGGACATCCGCCTGGCATGCCAGCGCTCTGAATTTGAAACCCGGACCAGGCAGACATGATATTTGATGTAAAAACCTGGCTCTCAACATTGAGGACAGTGTAGCCCTTGTGACTCAATTTGGGATGTAAAAGAACCACTGAGGACGACAAGCACCCTGGCAGTGACCACCTTAGTGCCAGCATATAAAAGGTCAGTTTGTTCTGAAAAAGGCTGACTAGTTTAATGAGACCTCATAAGACCATTACATTGTAATCATAATAATACAGACTAGTCAGTTAATAGAATGTTGCCGAGCATTGGAAACAACTAGAACTAGAACATCTCTGAGTAACTAAACTACACCTCAACATGACAACTCAACTGGAAAGCTGCCAGAAAATGCAGAGCTCTTGAAACCAGTCACTTAAAGGAAATAAAAATAAGGCATTAGCTAAAATCCTTTTTCCATGTGTACACAATGTTTAACATTGTATGTAACATTTGACAACATTAAACAAATACAGAAAAATACATTTGTAGCATAAATTCGATTTTAAGCCCGTCTGTGAAGCGATTCCTGCGGAAAATGAAATTTTAATGAGCTAGGCGATCACGTGGTATCGTGACGTCACTTATGACACACACTCGCATCAGGCCGACCCTTTCCATGCATTCAGAGCATGTTTACAAGGATAGCTTTTGGGTCGAAACGAGCGTCAGAACGAGTTATTGTGCAATATTCCGACGTAATACAAACACTAGTCATCATAGAGGAACAAGCAGTTATCTTACGGTTCTACATGAATCAAATTTTATTCAAAACAACGAATGCGAATGGGCCTACAAGTCGACTAGGTTTCGTCGAGCTTGGGCTCGTTTTCCGAATAATTATATCGAATGCAATCAACGGGAGATAATCTACACCAATAAACATACATAGCAAACATATATTGTAACCAGCTACATAAAGTAACGTGTATAATCTCATAATAGCACTAGAATATCGATATATGAAGGAGTTGTACAATTTATCATAACAACTTAAATCAGTCAGAGAGTTTCCGTTGGTCCCGCTAGCTCAGTGGGTAGGCGCGTTGGTTACTTGTCGTTCATTTTACAATCGGGCGACGCCGGTTCAATCCTGACAGCATGCAAACCTTTGATTTTCTTTTCACTTTTTTGTTTATGTTTTTGCAAAGTAATATAAACAAATCATTTTATACTATAATGCACTGTTTGTAAATATTTTTATTATTTTGGTAGTAATTATTTATTCGCCACAAAAATGAAAATATGGTCATTATATATAACGATGTTTCTAAATTGTATTTATCCAGACATATCTCAATCTGTTTTCTGTATAATTACAATATATTACCGTACAATATATTTACAATTAATAAATTATATATCCATTACATTATATTTGTTTGGATAAATAAAATTTAGAAACATCGTTATATAATGACCATATTTTCATTTTTATGGCGAATAAATAGTTACTACAAAAATAAAAATTATTTACAAACAGTGCATTATAGTATAAAATGATTTTGTTTATATTACTTCGTGAAAACATAAACAAAAAAGTGTATAGAAAATCAAAGGTTTGCATGCTGTCAGGATTGAACCGGCGTCGCCCGATTGTAAAACAAATGACAAGTAACCAACACGCCTACCCACTGAGCTAGCGGGACCAACGGAAACTCTGTGACTGATTTAAGTTGTTATGATAAATTGTACAACTCCGTCATATATCGATATTCTAGTGATATTATGAGATTATACACGTTACTTTACGTAGCTGGATATAATATATGTTTGCTATGTATGTTTATTGGTGTAGATTATCTCCCGTTGGTTGCATTCGATATAATTATTCGGAAAACGAGCCCAAGCTCGGCGAAACCTAGTCGACTTGTAGGCCCATTCGCATTCATTGTTTTGAATAAAATTAGATTCATGTGGAACCATAAGATAATTGCTTATTCCTCTATGATGACTAGTGTTTGTATTACGTCGGAATATTGCACAATAACTTGTTCTGACGCTCGTTTCGACCCAAAAGCTATACTTGTAAACATGCTCTGAATGCATGGAAACGGTCGGCCTGATGCGAGTTTGAGTCATAAGTGACGTCACATCTCGGCATCCCGAAAAGCACGCCAAAAATATGCATATTCAAAAATATCTGGATGCACACCATATAATGTGGAATTTCTAATTCATTGAATTTTTTTTTTTTTGGCTTGGTGGACGTGGAAATAGATAGCAGGATGTAATATAACATGGATTCGAGCAATAGATGTTTTTATTCCCTTTAATGTATGTTTCAAGCTTTTTCTTTGCAAATCTAGTAATCAATGTAGCCAATACCAAAATACTAATTAATTTTAGCTATTTCTACATCTCAACAATGCATTGACAAGGTATGCATTTCTGCCAAAATCACAACTGGACAGCTAGGTTTGGCAAAGCTTTGTGTACAGAATAGGCCCGGTTCGCTGTGGAGGGTTACAAATTACCTTAAATAATTATAATAATAAAGAGATCCTACTGATACACTGACACTTTGATGACTTGCAGATACTGACTGTGTTCAAACATTACATGGCTTGAACAAAATCCAAAAGGCAGACGATTAGCAAATTATTTCTTAACAAAAAAGATATCATCAAAGGTATACCAGAGATATATATATGTGTTTTGAGCACGGCACTCCCCTTAAAATACCGATAACAAAACCTGCATACTGTTTGCCGAGGAAACTAATTATAAGCAAGTTTAACAATGATTTATCGACTAGCAGCTGGTACTGCAGTGGCCTTATCGGTTGCGCGGCTATAGAATTAATGAATGTATTAGTGCACAACTACAGTGCGGGTCTAACACCCACTATTGTGATTGAATCTAATCAAAACTAGCACTAAATTAAATCCAAATGGAATTACTATATCAGCAGGTACAGTGGCACATGAAAGGGCAACTCAGACTTATTCTTAGGGAGGAGTCCCTGCTGCCTCTAACCAGGATACGGAAATGTGATCAGGGCAAAAAGTACATGGGAATTTCCGGTGTTCCCGACAGACATTAATTTCAAACAGGATCCTTCATAAAATGTCATGCACTTCAGCCTCATTTTTACATTTTTTTCCTTTGCTTGTATGTGCAATTACTCTGGATAGCCAGCATCACATACTTGTTTTTAAAAGTTCCCCATTGATTACTGCAGTGAGTAACAGTTTGATAATTAAAATAACATTGACTAGCCAGGACCGTTATTCTTGAAACTTAACTACGTAAAAATTGTAGACCTGTGCAACTGTCATGTTTCTTGTTTTAGTAAGAAGTTGGTTTACTTAACTAACCAGACTCACCGTTTCCAACAGACCACTCAAGTAAGAATACTCGCGAGCAGTAGAGTAAAGACAATACTATTATCATAATTTTGTCAAGGACTGAACGGCTGAGTTTTCAAACTTGTCAGGACATTTCTGCACATTCATGTTTATAGAGGCAGTGCTACCAGGTAGTCTGTTTTGTTTAATATACTTTCTATTGCGACATAATTTGGAAAAAAACATCCTTTCACATACAAGATAAATCTGTGTTTTGAGCAAACTTTGTCCTTTGATATGATTAAACTTATTAATTATTATCATGAAGTGTCTTGAATAGAAGTCATGCAAAATTAACTCCTATGTCACTGATACATTTACTGATTTTATTTTAAAATGGTGCATTTCTTACAAATGGCAAAAACATGGTGTTGCATTTAGAATGATTTACCTATGTGTAATAAGTGATTTTAGGGCAGTCAAGGGCAACAAGGGTCAAAGAAGGAACAGCAGCCATGTTCTGTTGTGACTAAGCTGACCCAGCCACTCAACAAGTGGGTCAGAGTTTTATTTTCAAGTGTATATGCCTGCAGTGTCGCCCAAGGTTAATAGAGTAACACCCACACTGCTATAAACCAGACCCAACTCACTACTTCGCCACATGTTTGACAGATGTACCACAGTTCAACACTAGATTTTGTGCTTTCCACTCATATTCCCAACAATAGCGTCATTAAGCAATACTTAAACTTTTCACAAAATGATTGATCTTTTGACAGACAAGGACTTCTTACATGTCACAGAAACAATATAAAGGTGGAGGTGGAGACGACAAACTGAGGAAATAAAGAAGAAAAAACGGAGGTGGAGACGACGCACACTGAGGAAATAAAGAAGAGAAAATGGAAGTGGAAAGGACACACACTGAGGAAAGAAAGAAGAGAAAATGGAAGTAGAGAGGACACACAATGAGGAAACCAGCAACAAACATTACAAGACAAGCAATTACATGGAATCCCCAAGGCAAGGGGAAGGTCAAGAAACACCTGGCAGAGAGAGAGAGGCAGGGCTTTATCTAGAGACCCGTCCACCCGTCATTTGAACGGGGCATGTTAACTATTGACGGGCGATAATTTGAGAGGACGGTGTATAGCCCGTCTTATTTTGATAAGCCCCATCCTGTCAGTTTGTATGACGTGTTGTAGGACGGGTATCAGCACTGGAATATATCGTGTTTTGTATCACGCAGAAACAAACCCTTCCCGTACCTTGAATTTTTAGCATTATTTGAACATTTTCCGGACACACAGCGCTCAATAATGTTGTATTAATGACTATCACCACATAATGCATGCATACCATCTGCAAGCGTGGCGCAAGCTGTCGGCATGCGTATAGGGCAGCGAATCACTTTGAAGATCGTAGTTTGTGAATGAACCCTTTAGGCGGCTCTAAACGTGGTTTCATTTGCTGCTAGAGGGGCCAATGCAATGCATGGATGCTCCAACAACCAGTCCGTAAACAACATACGTGATTGGTTAAATTAATTTGGGGTGTCACACATCAATAATAATGTGCCACAATATAAATACTAATTATGCGCACTTTTTATGTGTATTAAAGGGACAAGAATCCAGATAAATTATACATATGTCAGGGGTTTATATCACATAATAAAATATCAAAAAAATGTTTAAAGTTTATGTACCTGTATATATTAACATTTTGACTCTATCATGGGACTGACTCCTGGGGATGATCAGATTTAAAACCGAGGCTACATTCACAATGAGGTTGCGTTAACGACTCTCACGGTTGCCGATAAACAATTCTTATTATCGTTCACTCTGACACATCCGCAATGCCGCTACCGAAGGCGAAGGTTCGTAAAACAAACTCAATAACTCAGCAACACCGGCACCGACGACAATGACTGTCACTAGTGCTACCACGTTTACAGTAACAGACGATGTACATCGGGTCATCGTGCCGATGAAGTCGTTACCGTTGTTAGCCAGCCAGGCAAGCATGTTAGCCCTACGGCTACGTCTAGCCACAGGCCGGCTAGACCTAGCCCTCCTCAGCGGACTGATGATACTATTACTGTCATGGGCGAAACAGAAAGTGGCATTGTCTTTGGAATAGCGCATGACAGTGACAGCCCGCCGTCACAACAAGCCAGACCCAGAGTCTGTCAGCTGAACCTTGGCTACGACTGTAAACTGGTGTAATTTTGTTCTCTGTTATTCAACATGTATTATTTTGTTATGATGAGTATGACAATCTGGTATTTTATTTTAAGATTTCTTTACAATTTGTTTTACATGTTTAATATTGGTTGATATAATTTTGTTGGTATTCATTTTAAATAATAATTATTTTTACATGCACTAGATCATATATGCATCAGTACATCATTTATATTTATTGTGTATCTGCCTTGCAAGAGCAAGTCAATAAATGTAATGATAATTTTGTTATAAACATTGTTACATTTTTATACATCATTTGTTTTTTAAATGTGTTACACCTTATTTGAGTTTTTATTTTCTGGGGATGTAATTGTAAGTAATGTATAACTATGATAAAATAAATATGGTTGCTGATAAAAATGTAACAATTATCTATGTTATGATGTTTTACCATGCATGTTACACCATGTATATATATATACATTGTATATACAAAATTATTTTTGTATGTATATATATTTATAAGTTTTTAATATATATACGTGTATATATACATGTGTATATTATATATATATATTGTGAGCCTCAAGAGGGGTGCAGTTGGAGGTTTTTTTGGTGAGCAAATGTCCGCTAGGAAATTTTTTGGACTGCATAAAGCCATGGAGAGAGAGACAGCGAGAGTGAAAGAAAGAAGATGGGTTACACTCAGGGAGAGAAATTTAGAAAATGTCCACAGACAGACATGATTGGTGGACCATGGTCGATGGCCTAAGAAAGAAAGTAATATACATTTAGAAACCAAGCTGGCGAATACAAAGCAGAATACGGAATACAAATATCTGAGTATTCACAACAAAAAGCAATACCTTCCAACTGTATCCATTTTAAAACAACCATCACTCACCAGGTTTTCTTATCTTCTGCGGCGACACGGTTGCTATGGGCAACGGGTGTTTCCGAGGCCGCCCAACTTTCCGCTTCTCATTCAGTCCAGGCGTGGATGAGAGAGGAGGTTGCCTACTGGCATCTGATGCATTCACGTGGGCCGACGCTACAATACTTGTCAGCTGCGTAGCTGCCATCAACTTGTGCCGTTTCTTCAGTGGAAGACACTGCTCCGACGTCACCAAATCTACACATTCAACAGCGTCTTCCGTCACGCTTTTCCGCCTAAATCCACGGCGACCTCTCTCCCGTGACAACCCTACCCCTTGTCTGCCAAGACCCAGTGGCTTCATTCGCCGCTGGTGCATCTCGCGATGGTGTTTGCGCTTCACAAGCTGCCAGCTCAGGTTGAAAGCTGCGGGAAGTGCGACCTTCTCCGGTGCAACAAATGGCGGCGACACATCGGATTTGCAGATTCGCAATTGGTCCAATTCCTGCACGAGATGGTCGACCTCGGCGAGGAATATCGGGTCGAATATGTTTCTGTGTTTGCTCTTGAAGTACTTGAGTTTGCGTCGCCGTCTGCGCCGCATGAAGTCTTCTAGTCGTAGCAGTGGCGGCCGTGGCGGGATCTCTGGCATTGATGCCGTGCTGTTGGGAGACAGTGTCGGCATTGACCCCAGTGCTGCCGCGTCACTTTCATCGTCGTCCAATGCCAACTCGCCAGAAACATACCCACCGCTCATCGCTGTGGAACCACTGGCGCCATCTACCTCAACCGATAAGCAAGGTCCACTCCATGAGTTCGCGCGATGTTGTGGCAGACTCTCTTTATTCGGTGAAACTGTCATGTCGGTCAACTTCGGAAGCGACGGTAGTGACGCGTCATCTGACGAGTGATCGTCGTGGTTTGGCGACTCTATTGCTGCGTCACTGACAGGCTTCAACTTCTTATGTTTCCTCCGTCGCCGCCGGTGGAATACCTTCAAGCTGGCACGATGTATCTTACCCTTCTTCATCTTTCGTACAGACATCCAACTTCTAACCCCATCTTGCATTTTGTTCCACTGCAACACAGCATCTGCAGCGCCCTCGTGGGGTAAACCCCCATCTATGTGTGACTGCACGCAGGACAACAAGGGTGCTTTCTGTGTTGACGCTGCCTGCTGGGTAGCGTTACTGCCTAACGCAGTGAGCTCCTCATCACCAGGGTGGAACTGGGAGTCAATCGAGTGCTGCACGCTCTGAACCAACGAGTCAAGCTCCCTGTCTGCACTGCGTTCGCCCACGGAGGGGGCTGCCGTGTTAAACCGTGCTTTCGTTGTAGCACGCCTCAGCTGTGCGTATGTGTTTGACGTCGTCAGCCGCGCAGCAATCTGGTCGTCTGTTAAGGGTACCTTACGAGGGCGCCCACGCTTCCTTTTCATCCCTGTCCTGTTACTAGCACTGACACCAGTACCATCCGGTGAACCACTGCATAGTTTAGATGCACCGTCCAAAGGCGCTGTAACTCTTCCACTTTTGTTTAAACAATCCTCATCCGGCGGTGAAGAATTCTTTGCCCGTTCAGGTGTTTTTAAGAACTTATCAAAGATGTTCATAACTTCATCATGAACAGGTTCTTCCTGTGTTGTCACCACATCCGTGCTATCATCACCTTTACTAGCTGAGACATGCTGTGTAGCATTAGTGGGCGCCATCCTGCTCTTGTTGATGCCATTCGAGCCGAGCACCAGCCCAAGTTTTGACTTCGTTGAGGTTCGAGGCAACACGTCATCGTCAGTCCTCCGCACTGGCTTGTGCAGAACATTCCGCGACTTTTTCTTTGTTGTACCCTTTGGCCGACCCCGCTTTGGTTTCTCGATGACAATTGGAGCTGCGACCTTTATCTGCTGCTGTGCGTGACTGAGAGGGTGGCACCAATCAGCAGTCTGGGTGCCCATATAGTCAGTGCCAAGATGTGTCCTGCGAGAACCTTCACAACGTTGGCCTTCTGATGCAGCATCATGAGTATTGTCTACTGCGCTGTGACATTGATGTTTGCGTGGACGACCACAACGAGGCTTCGAAGCGTGTGATTTCTGCTGCGAGACGAGACGTAGCACCGTCTCGGCATCGAGGCGGGGGTGTTTACGCGGTCGCCCCGGGCGTGGCACAAGCTCACTTGCTGCGTTGGTGTGGCCTTTGACCTTATCTACACTGTCGCTATATATTCCATGCTTCAATGTCGCTGCCTCAGTCGACACTAAAACAGCGTCAGCAATGCGTTGTGACTGACTAGGTATCACATCAGATTTCTTACGCCGGCCTGGTTTCTTCTTTTTCTTCATGGGACATAATTCCTCTGTGTCCGGCTCCTTCGGTTCACTTCTCCAGGTGGCGTTCTTGATAAACGCCAGTGGCGTGTCTTCACTGCTCATGCTGTTACAATCCATGGTGTCAATGTGTGATGGAACTGTTCCTTCGCCGCAGTTACTAGTAGAAAGTCTTCCATGTGCTTCCTGAATGCCACTCACGTTCCTAGACACTTCACAGTTGACCGCTGCATTGCTGCCAGAATTGTTCTCACCTTCACAAATAATCACAGAAGGTTTGTCATTTGCAGGACTCTGCATACCGACATCATTAGTCAGTTCCTTATCTGGCAGCCCTGAAGTGGACACGCTATGCTTCGGTTTTCTTTCGCTTTTTGATTTCCTCTCTATCACTGAGATTTTGCTATGTTTTGCCTCCTTTATCCGTTTCACCGCAGCGCCATCTACCAGTGTGATTTTGCCCGCATCTTTTTTGTCAAATTCCGGACACGTCACGCAACTAACAGGTGCATCTCCCTGCACAGCTTTAGTGTATTCCGTTACTGTCACATGATCATTTCTATAGGTGGACACATCGCTAGGCTCAACGACCACCGACTCCATATTTTCTACAGCCTCGGCGTCATCCACTAACCCACATGATTTTTTCGCTGTCTTTAACTTCACATGACAGCCAACGTCCTCAGTAAAATCCACACTATCTCCAGCAGTAGCGTGCTGAAGCAGGGATAATGACTTGCTATGTTTTGATGTGTGTTCATCCAGTACAGAGATAATGTCTGTCCGGCCATCAGGACCTGACACGCGTTGGGGACTCGGCAATGGTGAATCTGGCGTATTGGGTGAGCCAGAGCTGGACTGGATGCCGCTGTCTGGTGAAACGTTTGACTCAGTATCAATCCTTAGCAAACACTCGACGGACTCACTCTGCTGTTGCTCTGTGGGCTCGTCAACAGGGCTCTTGCGAGACAACTTCACTATCGACAATGGCCTGCGTTTCCGCGAGTCGATGTGTTTGCTTTTCTGACTGCTGCTACCACCACTGCTGTCAACAGGTAAGCTGATCTCACTAGTGCCAGACTTTGTTTTATGCCGATTTGGTTTTGACTTAGATGTACATGACATGGCCTTTTGCTTTTCGCTTGCCTTATTTTTACGAGAGTCACTGATGTTATTGGCAGTATTGTGTGTCCTCGCAGATCTGTGTGAAGAACTATGTTGTGAGGGCGTTGGCGTCTTATCAGCTTTACCATTCTTTAGCGAGTCCGGCCTGCTGGCCCTCATGTGTCCCTCTTGACTCCCGACCTTTGTCTCAACCATATGGTCAGTACGTCCACTATTGGCACCAAACTGCTGCGCGTCACAATCGTTATCCACGACCAGTGATTTGCATTCCACATCAACCACTGACACCTTTTCCGTGTAAACATTTTCAACGTTGCCCGATATACGACTCCCGTTGTTTTCATCAGTGCCACAACTGCCACCAGATGGCAACACTGACACACCATCGGTGCGTTGTTCGCCAACGTCGTGATCGCTGGCAACCATCGCAGCGAGTGTATCGCTGACGAGTCCATTACAGATCATGTCGTCAACGTTGCTGTAGTGATCCGGTTCATTGTGTTGCGAATCTGTCGAGTCTAGCCCACTCAGCAAACTGTGCGACTCGTTACACGACGAACTGGTGCTGACATCTGGCAAGATGGCTGCCAGGTCATCCTGGTCGAGTTCCTGCAGGGACTCTGAGTCTCGGAGACTTCCCTCCTTCCCCCGCAGCTCCCCGTGGACAAGTGTCTTTGTCAGGGAATCGGTCAGATCGAGAACATCCAGGTCTTGGAGGATCGCCTCCGACTTCCCGCCACCGTCGCCGCTACCGACGCTGTCGACATTCAATGCTACGTTGCCCATCTTCACATTGTTGTTTGTTGGTGCTGTTGATGTACTGGACGCCACTTCACTGCTGTCGGCTGTTTCCTGGGGCTCCGTGTCCTCCTAAAAACACAGAGTGGGATGTAGCACTTACTTGATGACTGGGGATTAGCTAGAGCCCCATCTGCCTGTCTTCAAGACTGGCAGATGACTGGCCAAGACAGATAATTACAACTGATAAGACTGGTGGAATTTAGAGGGGGCCAGCTGGCCATTAGATTAACTAATAGTTCCAAGTCTAGAGGCCCACATTAATGACTAGCACTGGCACAATTGGTAGTGAAACAAATCAAATGGATCAGTATTAATTAAATTATGGCTCGAATGACACTGGTTTATCATTGAAATAAACTAAACTAGCCAATAATGGCTGTGACTGACGTGAATGGCTTCCAAGCAAGTCGTTCATTCGCTAAGAGGTACAGTTTTGATTAATTCAAGACTGGCAAATAATTAGTTCTGGCTAAGGGCCTGCTTGGTGACACACATTGTAATGTATCATTTACTTGGTGACACACATTGCATTGTATCACTTACTTGGTGACACACATTGCTATGTATAATTTACTGTGTGACACACATTGCTATGTATCACTTACTTGGTGACACACATTGCTATGTATCGCTTACTTGGTGGCACACATTGCTATGTATCACTTACTCGGTGACACACATTGCTATGTATCGCTTACTTGGTAACACACATTGCTATGTATCACTTACTCGGTGACACACATTGCTATGTATCACTTACTTGGTGACACACATTGCTATGTATAATTTACTGTGTGACACACATTGCTATGTATCACTTACTTGGTGACACACATTGCTATGTATCACTTACTTGGTGACACACATTGCTATGTATCACTTACTCGGTGACACACATTGCTATGTATCGCTTACTTGGTAACACACATTGCTATGTATCACTTACTCGGTGACACACATTGCTATGTATCGCTTACTTGGTGACACACATTGCTATGTATCACTTACTCGGTGACACACATTGCTATGTATCACTTACTCGGTGACACACATTGCTATGTATCACTTACTCGGTGACACACATTGCTATGTATCGCTTACTTGGTAACACACATTGCTATGTATCACTTACTTGGTGACACACATTGCTACGTATCACTAACTTGGTGACACATACTGCTACGTATCACTAACTAGGTGACACATTAATATGTATCACTTATTTAGCGACACATTGCTATGTATCACTTATTTAGCGACACACATTGCTATGTATCACTTACTTGGTGACACATTGCTACGTATCACTTACTTGGTAACATACATTGTTATCCATGCAGTAACATTTATCCTCACTACCAACTGAACATAATTTTCTTATTCATAACAACAAAACAGATACACTTTTGGCAAACCAGCAGTGTCACTACCTAAACTTACAGCTTTTATCGTTTACTATCTTGTCTAGCTAGAAATGACAACACCACAAGTAAATGTGCACACAATACACTGACATGGGAAATGTACAATCTTCTGATCATGCCTGAAAATAGAACAATTTAAGCACTCTTTTTGTGACAGATTATGCCATCACTAACAGATTCTCTGTGTGTTTCTAAGTATTATCACATTAGTTGAGTTGCAATAAACACTGCTTAAATGACACAGCAAGACTAACCGACAGCCATTGCTCTTTTATCAATCGACTCCTCCTTAGAAATGGTGAACTATTACTAATCTCTATCTCTACAATGATTTTAGTGGCAAAAGAAGTTGCCTGCAGCAATAGGCTGGCTGTATAGGTCAGTGACCCACGCAGGCGTGACTGCTATTATGAGGACGCAGACAAAGCCAATCTGTACGCTTCACAGCACAAAACATTCTTATTTATAGTCACCATTCACCAGTCATGTAGACACAAAGTTTGTATCGGAACTGTTCTAAAATACAAGTGATACCATTTCGTATGATCAGAAAAAAATTGGTCCAACTGTATTTGATCACATTGTGAAGATTTCAACACAATAAATCAGGATACAAACAACTAACAGATGATGGGCAATGGTGCAACCAAAGGGAATAACAATGCTCACATGACAGTACAGAGTATTGTTCTCCCAGTGTGCTGTTGCTAAACTGCGTTTATACTACTGTTCTAAAATCTGCTTTGGAACACTCCATGCCAATAATACATACGTCGTGTTATCGGACAGGTGCACCACGGCGCGCAACAGCAGGCCTAAGAGTACGAGGCCTATTGCTGTATCGGTTGCATTTGAACGTTCTACGAAAAATACAATAAAATGAAAAGTTCTGAATATATTTGAGTCTAGTTTTCATTATCACACAGCTGAAATGTATAGCTACATTTGTCACACTGCATGCATGAACATACAACCGCTCAATAATTATTTTGTCACTGGGCAAACTTGGGTTTCTACTTTACCCTCGTTCTGACGTTCATGAAGAATTATCAACATTTTACATGGATGTACCTAAAAAAAATTTATGAGTATATTTGATTAATTTTTTCTGTACTCATTAGCTTATATACATGGCTACATTTCTCTAATTGGACATTGACACATACAACCACTCGGGAATTAGCTACAGTGTAGTAGTAGGGTGAAAACAATATTTTTTTGCATTTATTTTAGATAAACTTTAAACAGTTATATCTTCATGATTATTTGATGTTATGCAAATATCATCACTGCATAATAATAAAGGGTCTTTTTGCCAACAAAATGATAGCTCAATCATATTTCTGCAATAAGCATTAGCGAAGTTGTAATTTTTTAAAAGCACCCCTACAAATAGCTCCAAATTGTGTACACCGTGGAAGTTTACTATTGGTCACCTGTACGGTTAATATATATCAATCATTTGGATGATGATATAACAAGCAATGTGTTGAAATTTGCAGGTATCACAAAATTGTTTACAAGGATTAACATTGGTGGAGATAGACACCATTCATAAGATGATCTAGACAGGCTGATCTGAAAAGTGGCAAATGTTGTTTAATTTTGGGAAATGTAAATTCCTCCACACAGGACATGGGAACGAAGATATAGAATATACAATGGGGGGGTACTGTTCTAAGTACTACTGTAAAAGAAAAGGACATAGGGTTAACCATTAGTGCTGATATGAAGGTTTCAGAGCAGTGTGGAATTGCAGCTTCAAAGGGAAATCAAATCCTTGGAATAATTAGGCGAAATATAGCATATAAGGAAAAAGAACTAAAAATACTGCTGTACAAAAAATAGTTAGGCCTCATTTAGAATATTGTATACAAGCGAGGAGGCCACAGATATAGCTATCGCAAGGACACAGATATGCTAGAAAGAATACAGAGGAGAGCGACTAAAATTATACCAAAACTGAGGGACCTTAATTATGAAATACGTCTAAAAGAATGTGGTTTAGAAGATAGAAATGTTTAAAATATTGAATGGTTATAAAAATACTGATAGAAAAATATTTTTTTCAGTTAAGAAAGATAGAAAGATTAGAGGACATGAAGTTACGTTAGTAAAGGAGCAGTGTATATTAGATATAAGAAAGTTCTAATTTTCACAAAGAACTTTAAATTAATGGAACAGATTATCTGCTGATTGTGTGTGGGTGCTAGTAGTGTGAATGTTTAAAAATAAAATCGACACATACTTCAGAAGGGCAGGATACACGTAGATAAAAGACTGCGGGATACACGTAGATAAGACTCTCGATAAGCCAAAGGGCTTCCTTGTCCACCTGCCATCTAAAGTTAATTCTCTGGGTGGCAATCTTGTTAAATCTTGTTAAATTAAAACTATATTCTGGTGGAGCAACCATGTAAAATGTCAAGTTACTGTTGTATACATTAGCAAAAATACTCATCTCCACCTGGCGCTACACCAGTTCATCCCAAAGTATTACTACCTGATGTTTGTTATGATAAATTTGTGCAGTTTTTCACAGCATAAGTTACATGGTGGACAGTTTAATGTAGTTCTGAACAAATGCAGAAAACACTCATAGCTTTACAAAGAATTAATTAACATCCATCTACCATCCGGTATGAATCTTAAGACTGGCAAAAACCCTTAATGGAAAATTTAAAAACAGTTTTCTTTTTCTTTTCAGATATTATTTTATAAATTAATCCCAGAATTTATGGTGCCCATGAATTTTAACAAACCCACATGCATTAGATGTCATACATACGCTAGCTTGATTATAGTTACATATAAGACCAATCAGAAATAAGCATCATGTAGATGCCATAACGAACATTACGGCCAAGTCAGATATAACTCCAGCAACAAGGTTATTGCTGATCTACATACACTACACAAACACCAAGCCCTATCTGTCACCTGCACCCCTGCCCTCCCACCTATGCCTATGCCCCACACCTAGGGTATTTAGCATGGGCAATACACACTGACCTACTAAACCTCTACAACTATGCACCCTGCTGGCATCCTTATGCACTGTGAACAGCAGAGATCTTCACCACTAGAGACTGCTTGTTGTGGCACTGAGCCAGTGTAAGGGGTCAGCACACTGATAGTTTTCCCATTGGCGACCATGTTAACGTTTTGTCTGATTGTAAGAAAATGTGACCTGGAAACTGTATTAAACTTCTCACCTGCCGTTGTCATCATCTCATTGACATGCTGGTCTAGTTTAGTCAAAATCTAATATTTCTAGCTCTTACAAAATGCCTGTATGTATGACAACCGTCAATATTTACAAATGGATGCAGGCAGTAATCCGGCTAAAGTGTCAACTAGCCAAGTTGCTGCCAAATACCCTTCCGCTTAGTAAAATCAGCTAAAAAGACACCATTTTACTGTCAACAGCTTCTACAATCACATCTAGAAATCTGACTACTCAAATGCACTTATGTCAGAGCAAGTGAATATTGTAAAAAATCATTTCTCAAAAATATACTGCACTTTTTTTCGTCTGTAACCAAGCAGGAAGTCTAACAGTGTCCTAACCCCAAATAGGCATGGTGATTTTGGAAAAAATGTTGAAAACAATACACTTTATAGGCACCAATGTTACACGCACTCTGCAATTATATTTTTGGTAATCCCTCCAGGTGTTTGTGTTTTATGCACATTTCAAAGGTGCCACTAAACTTGGCAAGGCACCAGAAAAATCAGCACTTCGCTGTTGGACAATTTGTAATCCAGCACAATGTTCTCAGGTGGCACTATGAACTCCTGATACAGTTTTCCGGAAAGTCCAATATGTGTTTTATAAGAAAATTCAATACAGCCAGTTGTTATGTTACATTCAAATTTGTATTTATTGTTTGACCTTGTGCCCTATTTACAAAGTTAAACATCAACAAAAAGTCACCTTAGGGTGTGAATTCCTCAAAGGCCAGACGTCTCAAGCAGTTACATTACATAATATTACACAGCGTAATTAACAGACATTCAGAAAACAATGCCACTTGCTTGATTGGCCAGAAGGTCCAGTCAGTAGACAGATCTGATAACAGGCTCCTGCTATGGCTGACTCCACCTAATCACAGTCCTCAGACTTCATTAGGGTCACTGACAACATCTTCACATGTGTTTAGTCAGCTGAAGTAAACAAAAAACGATTGATGAATCACCCTGCTGCAATGTTATTGGTTCATTTTCATACATATTTTCAAATTGAGGCTTAACTATTGGCATACGCACCCCACCCCCCTTGTAAGACATGTGTTCCGTCGCTGTGATTTGGACTTGCACACTGATGAGAAGTCTGTAATATCCAAAAACGGTTTGTTCCATTCAACTGTAGTTTTGTCATACACGTATTTTCAGTAATTGTTTCAAGATATTTGAAGTAAAATGCGTCCTCCGTGATTGTGCAATGACTATAGCGTGCTTCCGTTGCCAGGCTCTCTAATTGGGGTCAGCACACTGATAGTTTTCCCATTGGCGACCATGTTAACGTTTTGTCTGATTGTAAGAAAATGTGACCTGGAAACTGTATTAAACTTCTCACCTGCCGTTGTCATCATCTCATTGACATGATGGTCGAGTTTAGTCAAAATCTAATATTTCTAGCTCTTACCAAATGCCTGTATGTATGACAACCGTCAATATTTACAAATGGATGCAGGCAGTAATCCGGCTAAAGAGTCAACTAGCCAAGTTGCTGCCAAATACCCTTCCGCTTAGTAAAATCAGCTAAAAAGACACCATTTTACTGTCAACAGCTTCTACAATCACATCTAGAAATCTGACTACTCAAATGCACTTATGTCAGAGCTGGTTAATATTGTAAAAAATCATTTCTCAAAAATATACTGCACTTTTTTCGTCTGTAAACAAGCAGGAAGTCTAACAGTGTCCTAACCCCATAAACAAGCCATGGACAGAGAGAGGTCAGTATGACCACCTGGTAACATTAACAGCCCATAACTTTGACTACTCAATCCTGATGACTTTTTACAGCAGATAAGCACTTCAGTGTATATAGAACACATTTAACAGCCAAGCAAATGATCCATGAGTGTGACAGTGATAACATGGCTTCTACATGTTTACACACTTGTGTGCTCATACAAACCACAATAGTCTGGTAAATGTGATGGTCAGAGGCACTGTGAAACCACAGACACAGGACACTAGTACTTAGTTGTGTGCTCATACAAACCACAATAGTCTGGTAAATGTGATGGTCAGAGGCACTGTGAAACCACAGACACAGGACACTAGTATTTAGTTGTGTGCTCATACAAACCACAATAGTCTGGTAAATGTGATGGTCAGAGGCACTGTGAAACCACAGACACAGGACACTAGTACTTAGTTGTGTGCTCATACAAACCACAATAGTCTGGTAAATGTGATGGTCAGAGGCACTGTGAAACCACAGACACAGGACACTAGTATTAGTTGTGTGCTCATACAAACCACAATAGTCTGGTAAATGTGATGGTCAGAGGCACTGTGAAACCACAGACACAGGACACTAGTATTTAGTTGTGTGCTCATACAAACCACAATAGTCTGGTAAATGTGATGGTCAGAGGCACTGTGAAACCACAGACACAGGACACTAGTATTTAGTTGTGTGCTCATACAAACCACAATAGTCTGGTAAATGTGATGGTCAGAGGCACTGTGAAACCAGACACAGGACACTAGTATTTAGTTGTGTGCTCATACAAACCACAATAGTCTGGTAAATGTGATGGTCAGAGGCACTGTGAAACCACAGACACAGGACACTAGTATTTAGTTGTGTGCTCATACAAACCACAATAGTCTGGTAAATGTGATGGTCAGAGGCACTGTGAAACCACAGACACAGGACACTAGTATTTAGTTGTGTGCTCATACAAACCACAATAGTCTGGTAAATGTGATGGTCAGAGGCACTGTGAAACCACAGACACAGGACACTAGTACTTAGTTGTGTGCTCATACAAACCACAATAGTCTGGTAAATGTGATGGTCAGAGGCACTGTGAAACCACAGACACAGGACACTAGTACTTAGTTGTGTGCTCATACAAACCACAATAGTCTGGTAAATGTGATGGTCAGAGGCACTGTGAAACCACAGACACAGGACACTAGTACTTAGTTGTGTGCTCATACAAACCACAATAGTCTGGTAAATGTGATGGTCAGAGGCACTGTGAAACCACAGACACAGGACACTAGTACTTAGTTGTGTGCTCATACAAACCACAATAGTCTGGTAAATGTGATGGTCAGAGGCACTGTGAAACCACAGACACAGGACACTAGTACTTAGTTGTGTGCTCATACAAACCACAATAGTCTGGTAAATGTGATGGTCAGAGGCACTGTGAAACCACAGACACAGGACACTAGTACTTAGTTGTGGTCATCGTTTCAACAAAGCACCACCACATACATGGAGGGTGAAACACCACCACATACATGGAGGGTGAAACATCACCACATACATGGAGGGTGAAACATCATCACATACATGGAGGGTGAATCACCACCACATACATGGAGGGTGAATCACCACCACATACATGGAGGGTGAAACATCACCACATACATGGAGGGTGAAACATCACCACATACATGGAGGGTGAAACATCATCACATACATGGAGGCTGAAACATCACCTTCTCTTACACAATATCACAACAAATGTAGTTTGACATCCCCCTGAATACACAAACTCACCACACCTAAACCACACCTAAACCACACCCACACCTTAAACCACATCCACACCCTAAATCTAGTTGTTCCTAAAACACAGACACCCTATTCAGGGCAATACCAACAATCACAGTTAGCATTCACATGACTATAATTATGGACATCAGATGTAAACTCTCTATTTGATAATCCAGGACTAGGTTCACTTGGTTTGCAAGTTAAATATCTAACTCACACCTAACATGCAACAGACATTTAAAAAAAAAGTAGGCTAATCGTTAACGGTGTGTCACTAAATTCCAGGTGATGATATTTGTGGATAGGATGACAGGACACACATATCTGTCAGGCCCCTAGTTCTATTTTAGCCAATGATAGTCATGCTCTATATTTCATGTTTGAGACTCTGCTGTCGGGCCGCCGTTTTAGGTGCCCCTTATACAAAACAAACTGTAAGAAATTATCTTTTCTTCCTGCCGCCATAAGTCTTTTTAACAATGTGAAATGACTGTAGTATGTGTGTGTTCTATATATTTAGTGGTTACAGTGTGAAGAAATGCACTCCATGTGTTCATGTGATAAATTATTCTTTTTGTGACCACGATGAAGTGAGCCAGTAATACACCGTTACCTATGTTATTTTTTAATATCTATATATCTATTTTTGTATACACTGTGCCCGTCCAAACGACAATGTAATTGCCCTTACAGGAATGAATAAAGTTGTATTGTATTGTAAAAAATCTGACAGCCCCTTGACATACAGATCTGTCTGTCAGACCCTGGACACCTTGGTGTGTTTATCGGGTGCATTCAGATTTCGCATTAAATCAGTAAGAAAAAGGCGCAGGTCGTGTCACACTCGCTGTGAGTGATCTGCCCCCGTGACAACAATGCGACACAAAAACCCAGAGACATCAACCATTAGTATGGTCGTCATGTCCGCCAACATTTGTAGTATTACTGCATTAACATTCCACGGTAAAAAAAACTCCACACAATTAAGCCGAAACATGTCGTGTAAGACAATGATTCCTGTGCAACTAGTTATCTGACTGACAGGCCAATATAACCAATAGCGGGAACTCAATCAACTTGCCTCCTTCAACCTTTTTATTGGGTTTTACCGACAGTTCTCAACTGGGATGTACCTGTGAGCTCTATACTGGTCTCGCCTTACAGTCTGCCTCATGTAGCAAGCTTAATGCACTTTAAGCCGAAACGTGACTCAAACAAGGGATAGCACCCTGCATAGAGTGCCTGTCTATCCTCAACAGTTTACTTGGGCTTGTAAACTACTTAATGGCAGCACACAAAGTGCACAACATACAGGTACAAAATGTAATCATATTTATCACAAATCATATTGCATAGTATAAACTACATGTAATCTACGTAATTACTATTGGTAATAAACATGGTTCTCATATTAATATCTTGTCCTTTAGGATAGTTATAATTACCATACAGTTTATCAGTATCTGACAGGATATCTGAAGGAAGCATTCACCAGTGCTTACCATTGTGTGAACAACGAATGTATGAACAACCAATGTATAAACAACCAATGTATGAAGTGAACTATTAGAGATGACTCAGGCAGTGGAGGGAACGCCTACCCTGGCTTCCTCCCTGTCACCACTGATGAGTAGTGTGTTTGGGGATGATGCAATGCCACACAGAGACTACTGTCACTTCAGCTGGCTGTATTACAGTGCCCTGTATTATACATCACTGCATCAGTACAGTCACACCTAGCAGTCACTTGCTGCCAAAACAAGTTCTGGGGACCGTTTCACTAAGATGCGACTTCCCAAGGAAGCCAATTGCAGTGGTGGAGTGCAGGACTGTCAATCCAAAGAACCAGGATTCAAATCCTACTACCTACCTCTATTGGCAAGTTTGTTCACCCTAACTTCCCTGTGTCTTTGGGAAGAGACATCGTAGCCATTGGTCCCTTCTACCTGGTGTCTATGCCAGAAGTAAAACATCCCATGCAAAGGTAAACTGTAGGCTGTAGTGAACTCGGTAACTCTTGAAAAGGAAAACTGAAAATAAACCACTCAGGCTACATTACCCCTAGATAGGGCTGAATGGAGTTTAATATCGTAAGTTGGACACTTTAGAACTGCACCACCGTTTCACTTGTCAGCTTCTTACACAACTTTATCTACATACCCAACCACAAGTCTTTTGGACGGGCTGAGTTTGGTTTGGACGAGTGGAAATTTGAGGTTAGATTGGTGGAAATTTAGGAGCAAAAATAAACCGTGACTTCTTGACTCTCTTTACTATTTATATGTACATTATGCTTTAAAAATTTGATCCTGCATAAAGGCCTGTCTTTGCATCATGAATACATGTTGCACTTGCAGTGATGGTGGTTTCTGTCGAAGCATACATGTGAATGACCATGTGCTTGCTGACAAGGCGTGGTCAGAATGGAATATTAAGTGCGTGTTCTGCCACAGTCAAATGCTCTCTTGTTGTTACTCGTACATCACAGTTCCTTCAGCAAGTACAAGCCACAATACTTACTCCTGTTTACAAACAAACATAGATGACATATTGGTTGGCACACATGGCGCAGTGTCAGATTGTCACTAAACAGATCCATATTGTACACATGCATACCTCACAAAGGCATACCTAAGAATTCACAGAGCAAGACAAGAGTGTAATCAATTGACAAAGACTGCAATGTCATGTTGTTGTCATTGCAAGGGAAAGCTTCCACATCACAACGAACTGCACACATCTGCCACTTGCACACGTATCATGATGTCAGTTCTCGGTTTAAAGTAAAAATCAAAGTCGCAAACAAACAAAAACGAGGAAAGAATTTCAAGAGCAAAAAGCCAGAAGAAAATGGCCCAACTGGCCTGTCATCAGCTGAACTGAGTGGCCCATGTGTAACCGAACACGCACACTTTACATAGATCTACATACAGTGACAAGGCTTTCATAAAATATTCATGCTTACACATTTTTTGTATGGCACAAATGCGATGTGGGTGCAAGCTTCAATCTAGGATTTTAGCCAAGTGGGCCAATGCCCTTATAGGTTGTACAGTTGTAATTTTGCAGCACAATTGCACCGATTTTGCAACATGCAAGTGTAGGCCAATTTACTTTTATTGAGTGCATTAATTTTTAGAGGATGGAATGAGTTACTGGTACTTTATTTCCCCAAGAATATAACAGTTTAAACACGTGCCTGCATGTACATGACCAAATGTCACTATATAATAATTGTCTGTGGCATGTTTTTGATTGGTTTAAATTGTTAACCCGGCACAAAGGTAACCTTTTTGCATCTCTTGTCCAGTTTGCCAGCATTGCCTCACTTCTGTTGCCTGTTGATACGACTGCACCTACTAGACTCACATGGAATTAGAAGTTACGGAATAGGCTAACACAGTTGTAGAACAGTTCCATACACTTTTATAATAAGGGATTTTGTCTTATTTATTTATGTGAGAATAATTGTTGCACAATGACTAAATCTGTGTATCATACATCACATTTATGTGCCTCTTTAATAGGAAAATTCATGTTATTCAGAATCACCAATTTTTAAAATATTGCCTAAATGGTGCAAAGCTGTGTCCAAGACTGAACCCTGAGTATTTTTTATTATTTTAAAGTACCTGACATGATCATCAATCAGTATGAATTGCGAGCAAGGCGTGAGACATTTTGTACTTACCCATTTAATGGAACTGTAAAGCACAATAACCAAAGTAGCTGAGGCCACCTCAAAAATGATGAATGGTTATTCACCAAAAGGTGAGGCAACACACACCAGTGGTCTAACGCCCATATTCAATTGTATCCTATGACAGTTAATTAGTAGCAATGTGCTGTTTGGTCTGCACCGAGCCCAATAGTGTTCTATTCACACGATATCATACTGAAAAACTACATTACACGGCACACAGATCTGATACACGGCTGCATATTTAGGTTTAATTTGGACATTCTTTGCACAGCTTTAAGTAGCCAGTTTGTTACTACATAACACAAGGTATGAGAACAATAACACACCCGGCTAATCTCACGATCCTTCTATTGTCGCTTTGGCCTTCTATGAAGCTCAAACCAGCCACATTGCCTACAAGTGTATGCTACACACGAGTGGCTGGGTGGGCTTCAAATTCTACCTGATCCAGGGTACTGAGCTATGGGTCTCTTACCACATATCAGCTAATCAGATATACCTGTGTGTTTGGTTGTGACTCAGATTGCTGGCATGTTTCAGGCATATTTGTAACAAAGTGCTTATGAACTAGAACATCATACTTTACCCACAAGCGAATGAGTATGTTTCCAGAATTCACATTTCTCCAAGTTGGCTGTCAGCCCAGCCTCCTGGAGCTAGTACAGTATATCATACAATGCTTTGTCGTGAGAACGCTGGTCGACACAAAAGACTGCGGTGTTGTCACTGATGTTGATGGCACCTGACACACCTTGTACGACAGTCTGAATATCATGCTGGAACACCTCGGCTGCCGCATTGATTCCGCGTGAATAGAGAACGTGGTTTTGTGACGACTCGACGGATGTAGTACCAACTGGTGGTATCCGGAACGAAGGTCAATCTTGCAGAAGACTGTTGCGCCGTTGAACACTGCAATGAGCTCGTCCAAAGTTGGAGTTGTGTGTTTGCATCCCGCATGTCTATGCAAAGCCTGACCTCGTTTGGTTTCTTGGGTTTGTGCGGCGTCACAATTCTGGATACCCACTCTGTCGGGCCTGATACTGTCTCGATTATGTCCACTGCTTCCAACTTTGCGATCTCCCTCACGAATTTCTCCCACCAATGAAATGGCACCCAACTGTGCTTCTGAGCAACTGGAGGGACAGCGCTGTCGATGTGCAACTTCACGTGCACGCCCTTTAGACAGCCAATACCATTACACAGTTTTGGGAACTGCTTCAATACTTCATCACCGTAATCATCCGATCCAATCACGTGACACACTCCCACTTTCGGCAGACATAGCGACTGCGCAGTCGGCTTGCCTAGTAATGAAATGGCTGTCCCCTCAACCACCAAGAAATCAGCTTCTATTTTGCTACCCTCCTCTGTAGTGATGGTGGCTTTGATCAAGTAATTTACTATAATCGGTGGCGAACTGTATGGGTGTATCTTGCATTTGCATGAACACAGTGTCATACCTTGCTCGAAGAGTTTCTCCTTGCATTCGATGTTGCATGTTGACCTTGAATCTATCAACATAGTTACCAGGATGTTGCCGACTGACAGTCATTGATTCACCCTGTGACATAGAGAATGCGTATTCATTCTGAAAGTGTCTGTCAGACCCACTGTCACCGTTTTCATCTCTCACGTACTCTTGTGATGGCATATCTTACTGAAATGTCCCGTCTTCCCACATGTGTAACACTTAGCATTCTGTGTGCAGTGACAGGCATCTGCTGTGTGGCACCGTCGACCACATCTTGTACAAGTTGTGACTGGCACGTCTGTCGTTCACCTTCGCCTTGGGTTGTTTCTGCCTTTCTCGCCAACCTGCGGCACTCACCATGTTCACTCGCTTGGCATCCTGGGACATCTGTGCTGCTTGTCGTTGTGACGCCTCCAAGGCAGATGCCAGGTCACGTACACGTTCTACCTTCAAGTCAGGTTCTCGTCTTGACTGCTTTTCCTGAACATATCCCGGTTGTAGGAAATGTTCTTATGTGGTGTGAAGTAGGCCGTCAGCTTCTCTTTTGTTGCCTCTTACATCAGCCCGGTACTGTGCAGGGTATAGAATATGTCCTGTACATCCGTGCCTGCACAATGCAACAGTAGCTGCCTCTTCTGCATGTCGTCAGTTACACCTGACGCTTCCACGAATACCTCGAACGACCGGATCCATCTCTCCCAACGCTGACATAAGCTATTGGCATCACCATGGACATTGAATGGTTGCAAGGCACCAACCTGTAGCGCCACCGCCATGGTTCATTGTTTCTCGTCGTTAAATGTTGTATTGTACTTTATTACTTACAATAAACGTTCACTAAAACACCAGCATGGTCTAACAGTCCTTTATTCTATTTTCACGTGTCCGTGTTCACTTCACGTGCTTGGTGGCAGCACCTGACGGTTGCTATACTACATGTATGATTACCACAGTCTTCTGCCTAGGTCGAATTTGCAGGGCGTTACGCCCTGCCCATTTTCAGTCACGCCCTGGTACCCAAAAAGAATGCCCTGTCTTTTTATATGGTGCCCTGCTATATTTTGCACGTAACCCTACTCGTGGCTACAGACGGTTACACGATCGTGTATATTATTATTAATTTGCGAGCGCCACCTGAGCGGTTAGATTGTTCCCAACTGAGCGCATCACACAATCGGGAATGGATGCGTCACGAGATCGGGGCGCTTGCAGACACTAGATAGTCTGCGAGCGCCACGATGTCGACTACGTATCCCGATCGCACCACGCAGTCATTTCAATTGTTCAAGCGCCCCTATCTCAACTCCTATCCCGGTCGCCATTAAATTCTTAATCGTGTGTGCCAAAAATATTAAATACGTTGATTTGAGGAGACGCCGACCTTCGAAAGTGGATAAACCAAAGCGACGGACTTTCGCGGAGTGCCTCGACTATACATACCACCAAGCATTCCTTATTTTGTTCGTATATTCAAAAGTTAAAGTCTGGTCGCCAGGAGACTTCTACCATTAGATTAGTCGTTAAATTCTTAATCACGTGATACTTGCAAAACTTGTTAAAATATGTTTTGATCTGAGGAGGCGCCAAACTTCGCAAGTTGGTAGCCTGTTCGCGACAGACTTTCGAAGCCGGCAGGCATGTGTGATTAGAAAAATAATTTATTATTCATACACTCTTTATTTGTTAATGTACCGATATATAATGATAAGTAATGACGTTTAGTATAACATACGTCAACAATAGTAGTGAATAATTGCGTATAGTCTGCATTAAAAGAACCTGCTCCCCCTCAATATGCAACGACCCACCGGCGCATGACTCGCTCATGCTCGTTGCTAGGAGTGCCGTTTCTAGGTCACGATGTCATGTGCATGTGTAGTGGACTAGCCTAGGGTGCTAAGGTTGCTGGCGGCTAGCATCTTCTTTTGCCAAAGCGTTTAGCAGTAGCTACCTGTAATAATTATTATTCGGAGGGTGGTTTAAAACTAGTAATAATTACTTTTTTCTGTTTATTGACTGGGTAGTTTAAAAAGTCCTTTGGACTAATACGTCTATATGTGACCCAGGCTGACCAAATGATTGATAAGTCGGAAAAATTGTAACATTGTTTTCTTACATCCTTGTAAAGGTTTGGTAGGGTGCTTTACACGGTTTCAAAAAATATGACTGCTACAAAAATTGGCAAAGTTATGGAGCATTGAACATGGTAGGGATCAAAAAGTGAAAATGAAGAAAACGGCTGTTGAAGTTTTACATTATGTATGCAAATGGATTGCATGGAAATATTACATGCACAACATTCAAATGTGGCACACAGTATGTACTATGTATGTTATGTTGCAATGATACACTGGAAGTACAAATGTGCTGCTACAAAGACTTATCAAGTTATGCCAGATTATGTCTTCATGTGTAAAACTAAGAGGACAGATTATCTGAGAGCAAAAGGTAGACTCACTGTTTGACACAGTTTAAAACCTACAGGCAACTGTCCAGTTTAACAGGGGTCTAGTGGCTTAATGCTGTCTGTTGACACAAGCTACTGCCAGTGACCAATTACAGATTAGTCACAGCTTCCATCAAACAATAGCAAGCAGAGAATCTTAGCTCCACAGCTGGGTGTAATACACAACCAGAGCCACCACTGATTCATGGTTAAGTAGATTAGCTCAATGCACCAACTAAGACAATATACAACACTGTGAGTGACAGTGTCCAGAGTGAGGCCTAAGCAGTGTCCTCATTGCTGAATAGATCAATTAAACCTGCCAAGTGGGTGACATTCTGCACAAGTGTTCATTAATCCTTAGTGATTGTTCAGAACACCAGACTGACCACATACCTAAACAAAGCGAATGTAATAGGTGAAGAACAGGCAGTGTTCAGATAGGGGTATTGGTTGAATTGTATTTGTCTCGACTCAAAAGGCTTTATTGTGTCTTCATCGATTATAAGAAAGCATTTGATTTAGTAGACCGGTCCTCCCTGTGGTCTAAGATAATTTCATGCGGTATTAATGGTATTGTGTTGAAAGTTGTATACAACATGTATAAAAATGATAAATCATGTATACATGAGGGCCAGGCTGTGTCAGCCTTCTTCTCATGTGATGTAGAGGTATGGCAAGGAGAAAACTTGTGTCCTTTGTTATTTGCTATTTACCTGAATAATTTTGAACACTTAATTACACTTATAACGGACTTGACATGGCAGCTGGTTAAATTTACATATATAGTGTATAGCGGAACTATGTCAACTCTTCTAATGGTTGACATTTGGTTGTTTCAGGTGTCAACTATATTGTGAACCTGTAATTATTAGTCTATATTGATACAATTGATTTACACAGTACCATGTCTACACAAGGCTTGGCAAGCGTAAACAGAACAGTAGAACGCATTTGATATAAATAAAGTGTAGGATATTTCACTCTATAGTTGTCCAGAATATTAATTTTCTATGTTTGTCACCACAAAGCGAATGTAATAGGTGAAGAACAGGCAGTGTTCAGATAGGGGTATTGGTTGAATTGTATTTGTCTTGACACAAAAGGCTTTATTGTGCCTTAACTATGTCAACTCTTCTAATGGTTGACATTTGGTTGTTTCAGGTGTCAACTATATTGTGAATCTGTAATTATTAGTCTATATTGATACAATTGATTTACACAGTACCATGTCTACACAAGGCATGGCAAGCATAAACAGAACAGTAGAATGCATTTGATATAAATAAAGTGTACGATATTTCACTCTACAGTTGTCCAGAATATTAATTTTCTATGTTTGTCACCTACAGGTTTCTACAGACAATACATCTTTAACCAATAGACACCAGAGTCACACCATTTTATAATAATTTGCAATTATAGAAAATCAATAGTTTTGAAGATACAGTTTAAAAGTGTTAGGCAACTGTTCAGTCTAACAGGGGTCAAGTGTATCTACTATGCCTGGGTGCTGTGAACAATTAAAGATTAGTCAAGGTCTCAATGGCCTAGGCTGTAGTAACTAGTCACAGCTTTTGATTTTCTGGCACACTACACAACATCTACTGTTGGGGGTGATCTCAAGGGCCCTTCTCAAAACCACATCACTAGATAATGTAAACCTTTTGCACTTTGGGGGGCCCCTTAGGTGTCCTTAGAATGATTCAATCAAATACAGATTTCTTGTATATAGTGGCAGCACCCTAAGATACACCTATGCAAAATTAGAAAAAAAGTTGAACAGTTTTTGAAAAAATAGACCAAATGTTACATTTTTACCAGTTTTGGGGTCCTTGGAGGCCCTAGGGAACCCTTAAAATGATTCAATCAAATACAGATTTCTCGTGCATAGTGGCAGTGCCCCAAGATATGTATATGCAAAATTAGAGAAAAAGTTGCTGAACGGTTTCTGAGATATGGCACCTAACGGCGGACGCAGAGTGATGGCAATAGTCCCTTGGAACTTTGGCCAAAGGACTAAAAATGGGTAGTTTTGTGTAAATAAAATGGAATTTTACAAATGAGCTATGCATGCATGTCTATCATTATTTTAATGTGACATTACACTTTTTACTATTTGCAGTGTAATATATCTCACTTTCTGTTCAGCCTAGCCTTGCAATATCTTGCATACCTATTGCTTATATACTAGTCTCTGAGAATATTAAATATGATGTGAATGTATACATAAAATGTTATGTCATGCTGGATTAATCGTGTTTTGCTAAAACTTAAATAAAGTTAAAAAAGACATGCCAATTTAATAAAATAAAATATGTTGTATTATCTACATATATATATATACTATATAATCATCCATTTGTCCACATTTATATTTATTGAAATGTAATTTTTCAAAACTACTATGTTGCTTGTACATTTTTTATTTTCAAAATCTAACATAACAGTATATCTCAATTTATGTTAAACCTAGCCCAAAGAAATTTAGCACACATATTACCAGTATAATATTCTCTATGTATACTGAATGTTACGCAGATTGAAACAAATTAAAAAGTTATGTAAAGCTAAATATTGTGTTTTGTTCTACAAATGCTTGCCCAAGTCAATATTATAATGTATAAATATATGTATACACTGTGTACATAATACACTATATGTAAGTAGTATGATATTAAACTACAAGCTGTAAACTGCTACTATGTCTTGTTAACTATTTAATTTAGTCGCATGTCACAAGTGCCTTTTTAACCATTGCTTACCGTGCTCTACCTGCCCTTTACTAAAATGGCACATTGCCCTTTTGAAAACCTGGGCAAAACACTGTTAAATATGGGTCATGTTAACTATTTAGTCACACTTCGCACATGCCTTTTTAGCTATTGATCACCGCATTCTATGTGCCCTTTTTCTGAAATGGCACCCTGACCTTTTGAGAACCTGGGCAGAACACTGTGCCAAATGGCAAAAAAACTAATTTGGTTTCACATAAGACACCACTGACATTGTTCAAATTGGTTAGGCTTACATCGTGTTCGGAAATCTTACATTATGGGAAGACACAACGCATTAAATGTATGAACACCACAGGGCTGTTTGATACGTTTTCCGCAGTGGTTATTACAAGTGTAGTACATTTACATCAACTGCCACCAATGGGTCACACTGGTACTGTCACCTACCCATCTAGCGATAACATTTTTCTTAGAATAGCCACCCACAACCCAATTATACAATCGATCACTGATTGGTTTGGCTAAACTGATGATCGATTATGAAAATCAAATCAATTCCCAAAACTAGTACACACACATTGACAGACCACTGTTGGCAATGAAATTGGCTAGGTGTCAAACTATCTGCGTTGATACGATTATAAAAAGAATCAAATCGCATCCAAAATTTAAAACTATGTACCAAAATCCTGGTAATAGAAAATAATCATACAGAAATCGTCTAATGATCAATCAACAAGTGGCTGTACACAACTAAATAACATGCACTTTGAACATGCTTGCTTCTGTTCATTATGATGTTACAGTTACAGAACGCATTAACTGTTACATGTCACACCCTCAAGGAAATGGCTGAATTCTGACATGGCCCCTTACACAATCTAATTTACAATTTCTCATTCTGTGGGCTGCAGGAGGAAGTCACACTCACTCTGGTTGTTATTCCACACAGATTGGGCGGGTTCATTTTTCATCTGTCTGTGTCGCTATCAGACTGAAGTTCACACAGCTTTTTCTTAGGCAACCAGACAGACTGCATCAGCATCAGCCTAGTGTAAAAGTCCATGGGAATTCTGCTTCTAAGAATGTGCAGATGACAGGCTCTAAAAACCCTGCAGGGCAACTTTAGGGTAATAACAGGCTGCCCTGTCTGTCAAGTGATAGCTGGAATTATTTCCAGACAATTAAGGCATTGGCTACGATTCCACAAAACACAGGAACTTCAAATCAATACACATTAAGGTGGTGGGAAATTGATTTCATGATGACATTAACCAGGTGAGCACTGTAGACAGGCAGCAAAAAACAACACAGTGCTTTGTTACTGATAGTATAATCAATGCTTACTGTATTATTTAATTAAAATAAATGAATTAGTAGATTACTGTAAGACCACTAGTTAAAATGCCAGAGGCTCTCTGTGGGATCCACGTACACCAATATTAATGGAAACACTGTCAAACCATTTTATATAACAATACTTTTAATTATTCCAATAACAGATTAAACCCACCCGTCTGTACAAACTACAAAATTCAGTGTTTCCCCTGGGTAAAATTATGGGCCAGGTGGTAGGGGTGGGCTACGAAAGCGCTGCAGGCGTGAAGCGTTGCTAGGGTGGTACTGGGGGGGGGGCATGTTCACCAGATTTTTTTTTTATTTTAAACTAGCTTAAAATGGTGCATTCTGAGGTATGTTTTAACCTTTACTCTTGAACACACAGGGAAAGATATAAAACAACAAGACATTACTTGTAAATGTAGTAATCATGATCGATAAAAGTCAGTAATCATGATTGTTTCATCATGTTGAGGTGTGGTTTCCACTTTACCACTGGTACTTGGTTTTGTGGTGATCTTTTTCTTGCCCTAACACTAGGCCTTGTTACCACGCTGACAGAGTCAGTAAAAAAGTAAAAGGTAAGTTCTTATATAGTGCAGTATCCAGTCCTAAGGACTGCTCAAAGCGCTGTACACTTTATTCCCTGGCAGACCTGTTCAGTCGAACACCATCTCGACTTCTCTGTGAAGCATCCAGTGGTATCATCTGAAGACTCTTTCATCATCACCTTGAAATGATTATAATATCATAACATTATGGTAAATTTAGTAGTTTATGTTTCCAGGATTATATTTTATTTGTTGCTAGCATGCTATGCAATTAATTAAGCAGTCATTTCTGGATTGCCACAAAAGTATGTTTCTATTAATCACAAGAACATTTCTCAAATTGTGTTCTTCTTTATAAAACAGTATAAGTTGTTTAGTATATCCAATTTCTGCGCAAACATCATTGTCTAGCCCAAGTTATTAATAACCCGTTAGTATACACAGTTTTGGGCAATAGGCGTCTTTTATGAGATGTGAACTTCGGTGATTTATATTCGTAAGTACTTCACTCAAATCAACTTTCCCAAAAGTTATGTTTGCACAACTTTGTCGGAATACATATTATTTATTTAGCACAAAGATATCTTACGAATCACATTCCTAATTTTGCTAAAAAAACAAACGGCATAGAACATTAGTTGAATAGAGATGTGGGCACTTGTGTCGAATCCAGACCCACCTCGATATCGCCGTTATAACTTAGTTTTGCTTAACTTTGAGACCTCAGTGAGATAGTTCCATCGTTCAACATTATCCTAGGCATATTTACCTTTAAGAATATTGTGTCTTACGCTCATTTGAGGTGTAAATAGCACCCCAGTTTGTATCAACATACGCTGCTATATCGCTTATTTTATGTGCGGTGTGCAGTAATGCACGGCCGCAGCGATGCAGACTAGCGCAAACCAGGTTGCTATTTAATAATAATAATATATTTTATTTAATATAGCGCCAGATCCAATTATACATTTTTCGTGGCGCTTTACAACATGTAGAACCTAGATAGAGGTAATAATGATGGCTAAATAAACATGCATTTTCTAAAAGAAATTCTTATAAAATTAATATTAGTAAAATACAAATAAATACAGTAATTAAATAAATATACCAAAATAATTATCTTACCTACAGTTCTATGTAGAAATAAGACATTGCCAATTCATTTAACTGAACTAATTGAAGTGTAGGTATATAATAAATATATAAATAGGTTAACTAATACATAAGAGATATAAAACTAATCAATGCAGAGACTAAACTATGCCACATTGGACAAGAACGAGTCGAAAAAAACGAGTCTTTACGCGTGCCTTGAAAGTAGAGAGACAATCAGACGTTTTAATATCATTAGGCAAAGTGTTCCACAAAGTACTGCAAACGAACTGTCCCCAGCTTTGACATGAGTCCGCAGGACCGTTGACATGTTATTGTTGGTAGAGTGCAGGGCTCTTGTTGGTTTGTATGGGCATACAAGGTCACATAAATATTCCGGGGCATTGCCATGCACAGCTTGATACGTAAACACTAATAGCTTAAAGTGGATTCTGTGTGCTACAGGCAACCAGTGAAGAATGCACAACAAAGGCATGGTGCTGTCACTCCGTGGGTGGCGTAGGATCAACCTAGCAGCAGAGTTGTGCATTCTCTGCAGTTGAGGGATGTTGTTGACAGAATTGCCGTATAGAAGTGAATTGCATTAATCAAGCTGTGATGTAATTATAATTCCTAATACTATTTGGGCTTCAAAAGGGTCTGGATTCGATACAAGTGCCAACTAGTGAATAGGATGCACGGTTTTTATTTGGGCTTCAAAAGGGTCTGGATTCGACACAAGTGCCGACTAGTGACGTAGTGCCATCAACCATCATAAACCAGAAATTCAGCATCAGCTACACCAGCATTCTGATTTAATGTGGGCACATATTATAACAGTAAAATTTAGCGCAAAAGACATCTTAGAGCAGCTACCGTTTTCTATGTTTTTCTCTCCAAGTTCCACATGTCTCCCAAACGAGTTACTGTTTGGGTGCCATGTTACATGTCTAGATTTCTAGTATGTCGAAACTCTGCAAGGTGTCACCATTGGAGACTGAACAAGACAAGTGTTGTCATTCACGTTGTCCAATGGAGTTAATTCCAATAGATAAATCCTAACCTGCTCTGAGCGACATTAAATAGACTCAACGATGTTGCTACAAATCTGCGATTTTGCAGGAATGTAAGTGACTTTGTGGTGTCATTTCACGCCTCGCTTGTCATATACCAGGGGAAACACTGCTACATTATCAAGAAACTCCAATACAAACTGAAAGACCAGACTTACAATCTACCAGAGCGATGTGCTCTCTGTGCTCATCCATGGCTCAGAGTGATGGCGTTTCACAAAGTATAAGACACCCATTCTAACACTAGACTCTATCAAACAATTAAACAACAACATATGTCTCATCCCATAAAGAGAATGTGGACATGGTTTATGTGGACAGTGACCTGCCGACAAAAACAAAGCTAACCTGGATGCCAGATGGAAACAGAAAAAAGTACGCCAAAAATCCATACGGCAAAGAACAATGAATGAAGAGCTAGAGACTGCCAGATTGGGTGGGGCATTCCGTTGGGCAGACATGGGGCACAACAGCAATAAGTGCCCAAGACAGGGGAACCGGTGAGATCTCGTGTATAAGAATAAGAGCACGAGACAAAAAAGTCAGCACCTGTTACTAAATTTTTTAATTTGACTCTAGAAAATTTCTATAAATTAGTCATTACCATGTCAAACTGAAATAAGACACCAATATTAAACACTGAAAACAATGAGTTTTTATAATTATTTTTTAGGTACGGGCATATCAAGAATAAGTTTATTATATTAGTTTTTATCCATGCATCAAAGAAGGCTGGTAATGCGGACAATTAAGTAAAACTGGCATTGTTTTCAAGTCAAAACCTCTGATGATCTTAAGGTAATCTTTATACATTTTCATTTATTTGGTACAACCAAATGTTTTTTTAATGCAGCAAGATTGCATTTTACATTACAATGTGTTCATAGACACGGTTAGGATATATATGAGAAAGGAACGCTTTTTTATATAAATTTGCCTAAATCCAACACTTGGTTAAAGATCACCAAATTTGGCTACTGTGAGTACCAATCTCACATACTTTGTGTTTGGCCTAATGATGACCTTTGCTCACCAGATGTTGGTCATTGGGCAGGCAAGGCCTACACCATCTATCTGTCATAATAAAACATTTAATTCACCCCCCATGGAGACTTCTGCACATATCTGACAATGCTGGGGTAGTCATAAAATATTTAGGGTCAATGAGAAGACACCCTGGCCCTGCCTCCCTTTAGGCCCTAACATGGGTCATTAGTTGCAACTGATTTGAGTAATTACCCTTGAAGGGAGGGTGGGAATTTTGGAAAACATTCCAAGCAGAGTCAAGAAAATGCCCATTGCCCACCCATGAAACAACCCCTCCACCCTGATTGTCTTTGTTACACAGATATATGGTGAATTATTTGTATATTGGCACACCACCATTTATACAGGGCAATAGGTAAGGACCTCTTGTATTGTTTATTTAGTCTGGAAGTGTGAACAATCATAACAGTTTAATGACATCACTCCACTGAAGCACATTTAAACAGACAAGTATGACCCTTATAAATAGACAAGTAACACTAGTAGTATAGCCATTAGCCCCAGGAGTACTGTGGAACAAACAACTTATTATGGTCATTCAACTGATTAATCAGTGTCGTGTTACCCCCACTAAATAAAACATCAACAAATAAATGTGTTCACTACAAAAGTGAACAAATTTGAACAGTGAACAAAGAGTAACGTAATACGTTACTAAATCCACACAGTACCAAGCAGACAACATTACTGTATATTTACAACAGAATGTGTAGTACTGTTATGGTGTAGGCCCCTATGCTCTACACCATGTGTTTTTTCCGCTTCGCAAATAATATTCAAGCAGATGTGCTTGATCTTTCCCCTGTGCTTACTATCACATATGGAGTAAGAAGCACATAAAAAACAGCAAGGGCTGCACTTATCATAAACTACCTGCTATTAATCTGTTGTAGCCTGGTGCTAAACCTACTTACTGGGGTTCAGGTTTCCTCTCTGCCCTGAGGAATCTGTAATTTGATCAGTGCAGTGTGCCAGTGTGACAAGCAGCTAAGTAGGCAGATTGATGACTTCTTCCTGGGACAAGGCAGACACACTGGGAGACCACAGATCAACCACTGATATCAACACACCCCAGTAAGCATCATCCTCTCTTTGTCACCCTCTGTCTCCACACACACAGGCAAATTGTCCATGTCAATGCACTGGACACCTGACCACACTTACACAGACAAGTAACTAACTCACAATAGCAGTGGGTGTTGCACTAATTATATGTACTTAAGTTGTGGTTGACCCATCTCGGGTGTATCACCCTAACAATGGACATGTTATTTCTGAATGTTTAAAAAATGAAATGACAGCTGTCCGACATGGGTGGGTGGACAGAGATGACAAATGTTTGTATTCACACTAAGTCATGGCTGGTCTTTGTCCAGAAACTGGAGCTTGCTGCTTAGAATGGCAATCTTGTTTTATAACCTCTAAAGTTCTATCACACAGGGTAAGCTCAACAGATCCAAAACACCTTTACCAAGCTAGTAGTTTTAATTAAAAATGAAAATAAAATTTTGCATTCACATTTCTTCTACACAAAACACCTGTGTGACTGTCATTAAAACATAACAGACCTGCAATAACTTCTCCGAATATTCATTCCAATTTACAACCTGTCATTCATTACATGTTAGAATAAACACATTCTTGCAAGGACAGAAGCTGCATTCACACCTACAGAATTAAAACGGTTTAGCTAAACCGTTTTAGTTAAACCGGTTCATGTTTGAAAATTGTGAGCGTTCACTCATGCAATAGCGAAACCGTTTTAAGGAGGAAGTTGGTATGCGCACATGCGCAAGCTAGCATATAACAAAATTGTTAACGATGTCCCCCTGACCCCGCCTCGGCGCGCTCGCTCAGGTTGCGGTTCAGACGATTGGCAATGCACCGATATATAATTATATTTCCTTCTAAATCGGACTACCCCCGATCGTCTCACCACAACTCCAGTAACAGCCGAACTTACCCATCGTCCCGTCCCAATTGTCGCGTCGCACTTGCGTTTCTTTAGATTTTGCGTCGATCGAAGTCGAATACATGATTGCGCCAAAATGTTGTTTATGTTTACATTATAGACAGGAAGCGACGAGGCGCGAGATCGAATGCGCATGACTGTGACGTGCTTAAAACGTTTTAGCTAATCCGCTTGCGTTCACACTTGCAACTTGAACCGTTTTAGCTAAAACGGTTTAACTAAACCACCTACTGAAGTGGATTAGCTAAACCGTTTTAGTTAAAACGTTTTAGCGCTAAATCGCGTTCACACGTCTGTTTTCTGACTGGATTAGTTCAAACGTTTTAACTAAACCGTTTTAAAGTGTAAGTGTGAACGCAGCTATAGTCCACATAGTTGAATACAATAAAAACTTCCACATTACATTATCACAAAGTCCACACATGTAATTAGCATTACCACATGAAAAATAAAAACTGCATTACCTAAACATGTTTTGTTATGCATGTAACGAGCTTCTTCTTCTGAAGTAAATGGTTTTGATTTCATTAAAATCGGACAACTACTGACAAAGTTATTAAGTTGGAAAGGTTACTACCCCAGGAGTTTTCGTTGGAACGGTGAACATGAAAAATAATACAGAAAGAATAGGATCACAGTATTTCGAGGGTGTATTTTACAATTGTTGTCATTGTTTTCACAAAGAAGAAGTCATTAATTAAGCTAATTACTTCAAATTTTGCATATACAGGTATTTTCACACGAGGAATTCATTTTTTGCATTTTCATTGACCTAATTTGCATATTTCATGACCTAATTAGCATAATATGGCCGACATATTGAATCATAGACTGTAACAAGATGCAATTCATGTCATGTCATTAATTGTTTAGAGTATATTTACAGGGTATTAGAAAGTGTAACATATCTTGTTTCATTATAGTTCATTTCAATCCCAAATTTTTGGCAAAATTGGTGCATCATTAGCATAATTATTACAAAATGGCGGCCATATCGAATGAGGATTCCCAATGTTTTTGTGAAGAAATTGTTATTTTGAGCATGTAATTAACTCAGTAATGGCACTTACAATAGTATAGCATAAACTGTTTCATTGCTATCAATTAGTTACCACAATTTGAATAATTTGTGGAGTAATTTGCATAAAATAAAATGGCGGACATATTAAATGTAGAATCCCAATTTTGGAATACATATTTTTCCAAAAGCACATCATTAATATTTGAGGCATGTTATAAAATAGTACAACACAAACATTTTCATTAGAACTCACTCAGTTGCCATTTGCATAATTCATTATGTAATTATCATAAAACAAAATGGCGGACATAGTAAATGTGTAATCCTCATTCGTGTTATAAAAGTTTTCAAAAGCATTATCAATTAATCATTTAATGTTTAGCGCTTCTTATTATAGTACTACATAGAGTTTAATTACTATAATTAGATGTCACTTATTTCCCACTTTGCATAATTAATGTCTATACTACTTATACTTAGCTATGTGAATTGCAGAAAGTGTCCTGGACCTGAGAGATACCTGCATTTAAATACACAGAGTAATGAATAATTGCACCAACAACTCAAATTTTATTGTTAGTCTCTGTTGTTACAATAGCTACTTAAACATAGGAATATATAATTAAATTAAATATAGTTACACACACCAATAATATAATTGTGGCAATAAATGAATATTATAATGGTGGAAATACCAATCTTAAACTGGCTAGTTATTACTACTAGTAAGCAAACAATAAATGTAATAAGTTCTTATTTTATATTTAAGAATAAGGTTGGAATACAAGTTTCTGAATTTCAAGTTTAAAATCAATTATTAAGTGTAGCCAGCGTAATGTGAATAGGGATTGTCCTGGCGGATATCCAGCGGCATGCTGACGTTACCAGGCGGATGTTACTATTTTAGCACAGCGTCACCGTCTGCGGTGGCGTTCTCAAAAACCGTGCAACTAGGTTACACAAAATGCGATTTCCGCACTTGTAAACCTTTTTAAAATATCACATAACATATATCATCTGAACGGTCTGAAACTGACACGTAGGTGTATATACACGAACTTGAATTTTAGGCTATAACATTACCAAAAATTCATGTTTATAAGATAATTCGACATAACTTTCGTTTGGTTTAACGCGGAAACTTCGTGCAACGACTGCAATGAAGACGAATATGTCTTCTAACTGGTCGAGCAGATCTTAGGACGATCCAAATAGGTTTACAAGTGCGGGTTTTCAATTTGCCGCGACCTGTTTTTGTGAAAACCGTACCGTCGTGGAGCGCCGTCGGCATGACACTTTTGGCGCGCATCATCGCTCAATCACGAATGATAAGTTCGTCAAATAAAGGAATACTTTTAAAAACTTTATGCCATTGTAAAGAACATTATCTTGTCGTTCCAGTGATATTAAATATGTATTATTTAATGCGGACTTAATGATGTAAGGGCTGCATGACCAGTGACCTGTCGTAGTTTAGTGTCAAAACTGGCCAGATCCAACAGCCGCGGCAGCCGCTGTAGTAATGCTAATGTAATGAAATAGGGTCTTCCAATCTATTTTCTCACAGCATCCATTCAGCAAAATACATAAGTGTTCCAAACACCACTCAAGTTTCAACAACATCTAACACTAACGACTGTTTACACTGGATACCAGATTACACTATTTCCATCCACAGATACACAGGAGGTACTTTTTTAAATGCCAAACCTTCAGTTTTTTTTATTTTCATTAAATGCTGGTTTTTGCAAAACATAATAAACCATGTTTTTAAACCCCCTTTGTATCTGGCCATAAATCAAACACTTGAAGTAAGCTGTTGACACCACATACCATTCAGCTGTTTCCACATCGTCACCACACAGCACCACAAACCAGCAATTTAAAAAGGACAGCAAAATATTCCCGTGAGCGCACAATGATGTAACCTATGCAGTTCACACAGCATTTGAATTAGCGAAGCACGAACAATAAATACCATGCCACTTGTATGAAACACAATCTGGCCTCAAAGCAGCCTCTGGGCACTCGCGATACAATCACTACTAACTGCAACGCACTTTTTCTACCAACTAGAGCTGCATGTAACTTGGTCGCTGCTATGCAGGAATGGCGTGTGTAGGTGAACCTAATTTGAACTATCCAATAGCCGCCTGTTTGCGTGCCAGGTACATGCCAGCCAGTCGGGAAGTCACCAGTAAATAGTCATATCATATCGTCCTAATTTTTAAAGGCAGTGAGTGTGAAGACAGCTTTGCACAGGGACAAGTCCTGCAGGCGGTACAACCATGATACAGACATAAGGGAGGCCTTTGTTATTCAATTCACAATTCAATCTGTCTTCTTTCAGTACAAGTAATAGTTCCGACAGATGACACTGCTAACACATGGTTATGAATCAATGGCAACATATACAACTGTGACTTCATACTCAATAATCACTCGAGCAATCACTAGAACGCAGACAAATGTATCTTGGGGGTGGGACAGGGTGCATGATGACTTTAGCTGACAGGTAGTCCATCAGACTGGCTGACTCAGAAACTAGTCCTGATATTCTTTTACTAGTCCTTCAAAAAATAAATGTGCCGGGGTGTACTGCTGTATCATATATATGTGACAGTTATCGCACATAGTGAAACTAAAAGTGGCTTTATTTAATCAAGAAAACAAGCCGTTTCTCATTTCAATTACATGTTCAATAAAATGTTAGATGTTATGTCTGCAGTGATGTTGCTCTGTAGACCCAGCAAACACACATACCCTGCCAAACGCAAGTTATAGGTGAAGACTGTCCAGTTTATCAGAGAAATGGAACATAATATATCACAGTAGAGGTCACACATACTGACATACTTTCTCCACATCACATCTCTCATCCAGTGTCATAACAAAGTGTTACACACCTGGTTCGCTGCGAGGCGCAAAGCTTCATCCTCGCCACCTGGTGTGAACTGACCGACTTCATCGCTGTGGAAGTCAACGCTGAACTGATTGCCTCCAGAATTGGTGCACTCGTCGGAGTCACTGCCATTATCGGCATCACCGACGTTCGGTGCCGCTGTATGACACGGCAGTGTCGACAGTGGCTCTGCCATGTCTAGCTGCTACTACACATCTCTGTGTCAACCCTCTCACTGTCACAGTGAAGTCACTGGGTCCTGCAACGACAAAACATGATAGAAAATATGGTTGTGAACTGATGTGTTTCTCTTGATTTGGGACATGGGCTAATTTAGTGATGTTTTTTTTATCTACATGATGGTGCCACAATATAATTATGTCCAAATACCTGTACAATGACCACTGACCATAAACATGTGCAAACATGCGGTTACCAAACTTACTAGTTACCTGACTTCCACCTTTAAAAGTACCTACACTCTATGTTCATTCCAGCAAAGAAACCCAACCAACCAACCAATTTGTTTTCATAGTTATGACGAATGCTGGAACTTGACCCTTTTCGGTTGCCTCAGCAACTTTGTGGAACTTTTTCCCTAATTCCTATTGGTGTGTTAAGTCAGCAAGAAATATACTGTATTTGACCTCGTTATCACCCATGGGCGATTAGATCGAGATACTACAAGTGGGGATGGGCGGTTATGCAGACATGGGCGTTAACGTAGATCCGCATTATTGCCCCCCATATAAAAATAATCCAAGCAACATAAACTTAAAGCGGGTGTAGGTCATAGCAACTGGACATCAATCAGCGCCAGGTTTCACAAATCGTTCATACTAATGAAGCAATAATTGAAATAGGAAACACTGTAATTGACGGGCGTCTGATGAAAATGATGTATCTCTAAACAATCTTACACAGGGTGCACAGTGGATTTAGTTGACAGGTAGTCCGTCGGACTAGCTGACTCAGAAACAACTAGTCCTCATATTGTTTTACTAGTCCTTAAAAATCAATCGTACTGTTGTATCATATATGTGTGACAGTTATGGCACAAAGTAAGTGGCTTTATTTCATAAAGAAAACAAGCCGTTTCCCATTTCAATTAAATGTTCGAATAAATGTGTCATTGATAGAAACAAATACATGTGATTTTGTAGATCCAATTGCAAAGTTATCAGAAGAAATGACTAGTTTAATCAGGGGCAGCAAACAGGAGTCGTGGACAAGGCGATGCCAGCAGAATTTGAAGCCTGACGGCAACAAAGGACCGACATTGTCGGACTAAGTTGCATCATTTGCCCTATACTTTTCATTAGCGTTTCCTTTCCCGAAGCCGACTAAACAATCAGTAACATTGCTGGCGTTTGGTAACTTGCTAAAATAATCACCCAATGCAGGAATAACGCAACTACCATCACGACGGGATAGCACGTAACGATGTCTGTAACCCGCGCATGTATGTTTGTCCATGTCGCTCACCACTCATGGTCGCTAGGTGGCACTACCTATCCTACGCTAACCGGATGTAAACAGCCGCCATTTACATTCACTGCGTTCAGCAAGTTTCCCATCTGACGGTCGTACGGAATATTTAGCTTCCTGTGATAAAATGCTATCTTACTGTCTGATTTTGTTTTATTCCATCACAACACCCAACTAGCATATACATAGCGTAAATTAATTTACCTAATAACAGCTAGTCCGATGGGACTGCTCCACTAAACATGGACTAGTCCGATCACTGAAACTACTCGTCCGGGACGATCGGACTGGCCTTATTTCGCAGCCTGCTTACAACATATGAATAGCTTTGCGGATATTTATATTCAATGCACACCCGATAACGCAAATTCGCATAAGCCGATTTTCACTTACTTCAGTCGATCTTTTTCCTTGGTCCCGGGTCTATCTATAAGGCGCTAAAACGTATAGGCCCTGATAAGTGGAACTTCTGATAACTAGAAGCATTACCATGGGAAACTGGAGGTTTGGATTATCCAGTCCACTTTAGCTTAGAGATCGTGTCGTAAATATACAAGTTTCATGAATCGATTTAAGTTTGGATTGTCGTATGAAGGATTGGTTCCCACTTTGTGAAACTGTATCCATCATCGTGATCCTGGGCCAGTTTCACGAAACGTTTATATTGTATGAAACGTCACACAAAGGTTCTCAATTGATTTGAAGTTTGTACGTAAAAAATTTGTAATGCTCACTGTGTGTTGTAAAATTATTCTGAGTTAATGTCATCTTCGTTAAACATCCACATTTCAAGTTCCTTTCGGCGGGTTTGACCTTTGTTCGCAAGCTTCGCGAAACCATGTCAGGCTCAGGCTGCGCCCCCAACTGAATAAATACGGCAGGCGTCGCCACTACTTTTGCAATGTTCTTGAAGTCGGACATCCGGGTGCTGGTCATTTTATTTTCATCCTTCCTCGTGGCTACGGACTGTCACACGATCATTCATCTATGTTGCTACAGAGGTTTACGTTATTAAGAAATAACGCAGACATCGAGAAACATTTCTTATATTTCTCATCTCAATCAACCCGTCTATGAGTCACCATTTGAGCACTAAATCAACCAGGCGTTGTAGACATAGTTTATGCAAAGTATGGATTGATGGATAACGCCTTTGCTTCGGCACTGTGCTGGTTACCGGCGTGTATGTGCAGTGCTACCATCGATTAATTTTTCCAATGTAATTATGTTTTTTTTATATTTACAATCGGAGGAATGGTTGTTATTACATGAATACAGTTACTTCGTATAAAAAGAGACGCTATACAGTGGCGAGTTTGAGAGCTATCAAAACCAATGCCTGGTGGTTGAAGCGCCAACTAGCAACAGATGACGTGAAGTCTGAAGAATATTCAACAACTTTTTGGCCAATTAAAAAACTTTCATTTTGCATATCTAAAACGTATTTTACCTGGTAAAAGCTTTCGTCGAACGTATCATGTTGACTTCATTAGTAGCGACGACGTTGAATTACGTCATCGTACGTATCAATAACAACAATGGCAAAAATGAACACTGCGGCAATGTGTGTACTTTAATGCATCATTTCAGATAAAAATTGACAAGGCAGTGTTTCCCCTGGTATATGACAAGCGAGACGGGCCACTTCGCCGTTCTTTTATACCACCTTGCCCAAAATATGCCGAAATGGCAGCCTCGTAGCTGTTTCGTGCGCCTAAATTTTGTCCTTTTGCTATATATACAGCGTCGGCGAGCGGTGTGAAATGACACCACAAAGTCACTTATATTCCTGCAAAATAGCAGATTTGTAGCAACATCGTTTAGTCGTCTTGGATTTACCTCTTGGAATACACTTCATGTTACATGGCGCCCAAACGGTAACTGCATTTGGGAGACATGTGGAACTCGGAGAAAAAAAGAAAAGAAAACGGTAGCTGAACGAACATGTCTTTTGCGCTAAATTTTATTATTATCACATTAACCATTTCAGTACAACAGCCCTGATCAGCTATGACCATTGAATACTGCATTCCCATTGAATATGCAAGACAATGGACTACCTCATTTCAAGTCAAGATTTGAGCAACAAAAATGTATTTTATGAACAGAAATGTTATACATTTTCGGAAAGTATGAATAAATGAATAAAATAAGCCAAATAATTTTATATTACGTCACCATGGTAACCAGCAAACCAAGATGGCCACCAAGATTTAAACGTTTTTTTTTGTCACCGTCATGTTCGTCTCCGACTCTGTCGCTAAGTTCGCCGACATCGTCATTGTGTCGATCGTCAACATCTGACAAAGATTCTTCGCTAAAACTATCAAGTAATCTGTCCAAAACCTACGGTGGTAAATCGCAAGTTCAATTAATGCCGTCCACCATTGTGGCCTCTGCAGATTTTTATAATCATTAAAAACCATGAAAATCTCTGTAAACTATTAAGTGATAATCCACGATGACCTTTGCTGAATAGGTAATTTATTCGCCATGACAACATTACACAACAAGTGGCTCAAAGTAGTGGAAAATTATGAGTAAAAACAATTTGAATAGCGGACATTGTCAATGCCGCCACACCGGCCTGTTGTACTGAAGCGTCACACTCCGCACGGCCGGTGTAGCGGCCTGTCGTACTGAAATGGTTAAAACAGAACACTGGTGTAGCTGATGTTGGATTTATGGTTGATGACAGTGGCAAAAACATGCAGGCTGATGGCACTACGTCACCACTTATGTTGTGTCGAATCCCAACCTTTTTGAAGTCCTATTCACTAGTCGACACTTGTATCGAATCCGGACCCTTTTGAAGCCCAAATAGCGACCTGGTTTGCACTAGTCTGCGCTGCGGAGGCCGTGTGTTACCATATAGCGTGCGTAAAATGAGCGATATAGCAGCGTATCACGCTACATGTTGATACAAACCGGGGCACTATTTATACCTCAAATGGGCTTAAGACGCAATATTCTTAAAGGTAAATATGCCTAGAATAATGTTGAATGACGGAACTATCTCACTGCGGTATCGAAGTTATGCAAAACTCAAGTTATAAAGGCAAAATTGGGGTGGGTCCGTTTTTTTAGCAAAATAAGGAATGTGATTCGTCAAATATCTTTGTGCTAAATATATAATACATATTCCGACAAAGTTGTGCAAATAAACTTTTGGGAAATTTGATTTGAGTGAAGTACTTACGAATATAAACCACCGAAGTTCACCTCTCATGAAAGATGCCTATTGTCCAAAACCATGTATACTAACATGTTATCAATAACTCGGGCTAGACAATGATATGTTTACACATAAATTGGATATACTAAACAACGTATACTTTTTTTTATAAAAAAGGACACAATTTGAGAAACGTTCTTACGATTAGTAGAAACATACTTTTGTGCCATTCCAGAAATGACTATTAAAGTAAATGCATAGCATGCTAGCAACAAATAAAATATAATCTTTGGAACATAAACCACCAATTTACCATAATATTATTATATTATAATCATTTAAAGGTGATAATGAAAGAGTCTTCGCATGATACCACTGGATGCTTCCCAGAGAAGTCGAGATGGTGTTCGACTGAACAGGTCTGCCAGGGAGTAAAGTGTAAAGCGCTTTGAGCAGGGCTGTCTACCTAACAAAAACAATTTCTATGACTCCCATCACACCCTCCCTCATATCCCGCCCCGCTCCCTGGTCCACAAGGTTGCCAATCAAACCTTTCTCTGAAGTAGATACAGTGACAAGCCCAGCCTGTTCAAGGTGCCTGGGAATCCAGGTAGTTACTAATTTAATGATCAAAAGTAACTAAACTTCTTTTGTTTCAACATATTGTGTTGCTACAGTGTAACTGTTGTCGGCAGGTAAGGTCATCTGTTAGCACTTAAAAGGGATGCTTGTTTCACAATATCCAATAAGTTATGTTCTGTTAATTACAGCTATCAAAGTGCATGCATGGCCAGACATACCCAAGAGTTTACGTCTGTAGAGCATCACCTTGGGAGACAGCGCCAGTAAATGGCCAATAATCATGCAACGAGCTTCTAAATTTACAACACACAGCAAATTACTAATATTAATTATTACTAACAGTCAATGACAAAGTTAAATTGTTGTATTCAAATAGAAAACTTTGAAAAAAATATGATAGTTTTATATTGAAATTACCAACAATTATAATACTTATTTTATATTCTTCTGAGACATTTTATAATTATATTCATAGCTTTCAGAAAACCATAACTATTTAATGTAATTTAATGGTTCATCCTAACGTCATCTTAATTTATTTATTTCATTATATAATTCTGTACCTGTAAATTTAATAATGTCTAGACACGCATTAATGACACTGATATTTTTAGCCGATGTAATTGCTGTTGACTGACAGATGCAGACAATAACATGTCCATATGCCATGGCAGTCATCAGCAGGCTGGTGGCAGTCAAAGTTGTAACATTGTACACAGGCACAGCATTGGATGACATCACTGTACTGACTTTGTAGAACTTGTAGTGAACTAAATATTTTTTGATAAATTGTAACAAGTGAATGATGACAGTTTCTTCAGGGCATCTGGAGCAGCGTTATTTATAGATTTAGCAATTCTTTAATGTGTATAATTCTCCGTAGTTGGATATTTTTATTTCCGTAATACAGCGGCAGTTTCTGTAATGCCGTAATCTGAGGTGAATTTCCATAATGATTACGGAAAATCCGTAACGGTAGGCAGCCCTGTTTGAGCAGTCCTTAGGATTGGATACTGCGCTATATAAGAACTTACCTTTTACTTTTTTTATTGTCTCTGTCAGCATGGTAACAAGGCCTAGGGTTAAAAAAACATCACAACTAAATACCAATGGTCAAGTGGAAACCACACCTCTGCTGAGTACCAGTTGTAAAGTGGAAACCACACCTCAACACGTTGAAACAATCATGATTACTGGCTTTTATGAATCAAGATTACTACATTTATAAGTAGTGTCTTGTTGTTTTATATCTTCCCTTCTGTATTCAAGAGTAAAGGTTAAAACATACCTCAGAATGCACCAGTTTAAAAAAAATTTCCGGGGGAGCATGCCTCCAGATCCCCCAGTAACACTGCACCTTCGGTGCTTGCATAGCCCATCCCTACCACCTGCCCATCATTTTACCCAGGGGAACACTGCAAGAATTCGGTGGATTTATGCTAATAAGCATAAACTAATGTAACTAAAACTGAGACTTTCGTAACTTCAAGCAATTCGCACAGAGATTGAAGACATCAAAGAAAAACATATCTGCTTTCATGTCCCACCGGCAGCAAAATGGCACCAATCTACTTCGATTACGTGATATGTTTATTCAAAATAATTTTTTTTATATAATTATTTAGATGATGTGCTCAAACGTGGACTCGAATCACGAGTGCAATACTAGTGTATTTGATACACAGATTCTGCTTGTCGGAACGCTGTCAATGTACGAGTACAGAAAACACAAAATAATGCGACGACGTCTACTGACAGAGCGACAAATCGTCGTGTCTGTTTTTTGTGAAATGTTTAGCTTTTGCCGATTTTCATAACATATGATGACAATGGTGCCTAAGTAACAGTTGCAAACTAGTCACATTGATGCAGAAAGATATTCTAACATGTGTACATAGTAAGTCTACATCTCCACTAAGAAATTAATGTATATTTAAGAAACAAAAATGTTAATAGAACATTAATTTTTCACATTTCCATATGTTTTTGTTGTTGTTTTCTTTGGAAATTGCCATGCACCTGTCTGTGTTTTTATTAATAAATTGTGGCTTGTTGGATAGCTTATTTATTAAGATTTCACAAAATGTATACTTTTAAGTATTGATATGCCTGATGAAAGATTGAATCCCAGTGAGAAATGATTCCATGAAGCAAATTTTGATTGCAGAAATTAACCCATTTTATCTGGGATACGATTCTAGTTATAGTATGCACTTGGCACGGAAATTAACAATTAAGTGTCTTGTTATTGGGAAACACGTCGGAATCACCAAACCAGCGTCGTTCACTGGTTATTCGACGTAGAAGTCGGTTACCCCCACGTAAATCGAAACAAAACATGGTGTACAAATATTGTTTAATTTGTAATGTTTTTAAGGATAACTGCTAATTTACTTCATACTGGTGATAACAAAGAGGCAGACAAGCAGATAGATGATATAATATGCATGGGCATGCTAACTGATGCGATATTTGTCTGTGAATATGTACTTATTTTTGCTCACTTTGCACCACAACTTTCAACGACAGTAACTGCTTTACAAATAAATATACATCAAAATGTTGACTCAACTTGTTAATTTAGTTTGTTGGTTTATTTATTATAAGAAACGAAACACAAAAATATAGTTGACAGAACATATATCAAAAATTTGCATAATTTCCCTCAGTGACACCACACGTTGCCATTCTGGTCTTTCGCATTGCCATAGGGATGTTACTACAGAATTGTACATAAAAAGATAATTATCCAAGATATATGAACAAGTTTTATACCTTTGTTTTCAGGGAGAATGGTGTATATATTGCTCATTGAGATGTTGCCTCCTTCATGGAGAAAATGTCTGGTGAAAAGTAAAGTGACAAAATGCAACACACATTTGAATTTGTTGGGAAATGTTTCGCATATGCCACATATAGTAAATGTTATCAAACAACTAATTTGTAAATATACTAATTTGTAACTATAACTTCATAGCATATTTAATATGCTTTCTAATGTTACATCACATTTAAAAATTGATTGATAAATAATAAAGTAATGTCCTTTTTAAACGAAGGCCTCCCATTTTCTGATGCTGATAGTGTTTTTTTTTATATGGTCAGGAACTGGCTGCTGTTTTCTGTACTAGCTTCAGTATAGAACGGATTAAAGTCTGAAAGGGTTAATAAATATTCAATATATTATGTTGCTACACTGTAACTTTCAAAACAAGTATCAAAGAGATGCTTGTTTTGCAACATCCGATAAGTTACATTGTATTAATTATTGCTGTCAGAGTCCATCAGTCAGTCATTGTCCTTATTTGGTGTCCAGTTGTCAAAGTGATCTTTTACCATGGAACCGAAATGATGCAGTATTTTGTTGGATAGCGACATATCTAACACCTGACAGTAATATTCTTAAGGTGACCGACCAAAGATGTGCAGCTTAAAATAAAAACTAATGGACAGTTTCCCTCATTTGATTGCAATAGATGCTGACGTGTATTCTGGCAGTTGTTCTGTATAGCCCGCCAAAGGCCATTGCTAGGATACGCAGCCGGATGTCACCGGATGTCACGTAATCACTAATTGTAACAAGTGAATGATTTTTTTTCAAGGCACCAGGAACAACAATATTTATACATTTAGCAGTTCTTTAATGCGTATCATTTTCTGTAGTCATATATTTTTATTTCTATAACAGTGGCAGTTTCCGTGATGCTGTAATGAGGTCAATTTTGGTACTGCATAAAGAAAATCTGTGATGGTAGACAGCCCTGGAAGATGCACTTACAATGTTAGCAAATTTATATATCTAGGTGCATTTTTTTTATTAATTACCATACTGTGAGTCTTTTTGAACATGACCCATGAGTAATAATTTTGTTTGATGTCCTATTTCATTGTAGGTACTAGCCGAGTTACCATGGAAAAAAGCAGTACCTGCATTAAAACTATCTTGAAATTGTGACCCCAGAGATCCCCACCACTCCCAAGTTTGTTTTAAATCTAAATCTATGAACCACTCCAATGGAACCACTAGATTGCACACAAGATGTTAGCCCCATAGGCCTACATGTAAAACTGATGGAGATTAATGCCAATTTAAAATGTCCATCACCAAGATCCCTATCGGATAAATAATTAAAAAAAAATCTAAATAGATCTACGAATCTCCCCAATTACAATGGACATTAGATCACAAACAAATTGTCAGTCCCATAGATGTAAAACTAACAGAGATGTGGGTCCACAAACAAACAGAACCATTTTGTTTTATAATACAGATGTACAGTAGATGCTAGCTACATTCGGCAACCATCTCATCTGCACAACCAGAGGTCTCTCTTAAATACATTGCGAAACCGTCTTCAGGGTCTGTTTGTGTATGTCTGGTACATAACATTGACATAAGCCTAAGGACATGGTTGCTTGGAATTCTAGTATAGTAATATACGTCCTAGTCCTAGACATAGTTAGTAGTTACTATTAAATCTAAAGTGTTTAGACATGTACATGGCACCAGAACATATTTATGCATCATTTATTGCAATTCAAGTTTTAGAAAGTGACAATGGCCCCAAACTATTATTTCACAACTAACAGTGTGGTGCAACCAGTGTTGATATATAATTTTGAAACTTAGTTACAAACAACTGTAATGCCCAGTGCCACTTCCAGAAGCCAGTGCAGTTTTAGTCACTTCTTGGAGTTTATTCTACTGAAACACTCGACTAAAACTTAGTAAAAGCCATCACGTTACCGTTAAGCACCATTAACACAAACTGACTGTTGATGGTTTACTACTGATCCCAGTTTTCTATTAGAAAGACAACTGTGATTACGATTTGGTGCCTGTTGATGTTCTGTCCGCGTCTGCTATTTGGAAATCTCACACCGTCGTAACGCGACGGGCACCGACTGCTAATTCAACCCGATTTAAGCCATGCACTGTGTGCGGATAATGCATTCTCCGCTCATATCGAGTACTACTTACCGAGATAAGTCGATGTTGCAGTGAAAATGCGCTCCGTTACTTAGGCCAAATGGCACGCAAAATTAACCACATCAAGACATTCAAGTAAATTCAGTCAAGAAGCAAAATGGCGGTGTAATATGGTGTGCGGATGGGTGTACAGAACGCTTGTTTATTTTTTCTTTATTTTTTTGTCTGTTAATGTTATCATATATTTTATAATAAACATTAGTCAATGATTTGAAATCATCTAAAAACTTCTTACATTATTGTCAAATGAACTGATCATTTATAGAACTATCAACAAAAATATGATCTAATTTCCCAATCTCCTTACGATTTTAAGAGTTGTTTTTATGTCGCTTCGCATGCAAATTGATTTATTTTTGTGAAGTCAGTTGTTTTGATTTATTAAAACAAGCCGACATAAATATTAGTATGGCATAAACACGTCAAAGATAAACATTGTTATCAAATATAATGTTGTTTTCATTACTCGCGTGTATATTCTCGGCTGATTTCTCGCGTTGCTGATAATCCAACATGGCGGCGCCCTTGTGGAAGATTTTTAACCGAGGGATCAAATCGGTTGATTTAGGTGAGTTTGTATCCTATATTCAGTGTGAGCATCGACATATTTACAATGATGAAAGTATCTAAAACAAGTATACAGTTGCCAACGTGAATTGTGCAAATCATGAAATGCAGTTAACATAAACAGAGAACGTGGTCGTGGTTTCGACGTCTCTCGCAGCCTCTGGCCTGGGCGCTCTGCCCCGGTCGTAGCCGGTAAACCCGAATTGCTGACTAGGCTCTAGTATAGTATAGGAGTGTAGTGTGGAATCACTCTGTGTCTGACACAGTGTCAGTCACTGAGACTGAGTCCCTGTCTGTGACAGTGGCATGTGTTACACTGGTGGAGGCACAAATCATGGCGGCCAGTCGTTTTCTGCCAAACAAGTTCGGAAAAAACGTTTTAGCACATTCCTGATTAAATGCTTCCATATGAGATCTATATGCTAAATCTCTACAACCTATTCCATCAAATGTCTGCAAACGAACTGTTAGAAAAGTTGTTTTGACTGAAGTACTTCAGGAAATAGACCGGCAAAATCCAAATCTCGTAAAAGAGGCCTGCATATAAGAACGTGTATAACCTGGGCCAGTAGATACAAAACCTTAAGGTCAAGGCATGAGCTGCACAATCTATGGATCTGCAATTTTTTTGTAAATATGATGTAAAATGTAACTTTTATGTTTGGTTGTCACTGTGACATCTAAGCAGATGCACCAGAAATTGATTTGCAGATCCACAGATTGCACAATGCAATCTGCAGATTCATAGACAGGACAATGTAATCTGTGGAATGCACTAATCTAGCAAATACACCAATTGAATAGTCTACAAATCTTGCCAGCATCACAGCCTCAATCAACATATGTATTGGTGTGTTGTTTTTATAGCACTGCATTCAGTATACTAACCTGTACGTTCATTACGTTCGTCGTTCATTCTCTTACATGGGGCCGACTCTGTGGAATGCGCTACCTGAGGACCTGCGTCTGACTGAGTACATGAACACATTTAAAGTGCATCTTAATGCTCATTATTTCAAGCTTGCTTTTACTTTTTAGTTCTCTATACCATTCACTCTCCACATTGTAGTATTTATTATTACTATTATTTTGTACTATTATACTAGCTTATTTTTACAATTATTTATTAATTAGTACTTTATTGTATATTTATTTATTATTATTATTTGTTATGCACGTCTTGATATTTTTACCTTAGGTTTGTTTAGTAAATTTTGTATTTAATGCAGCAATGTGACCACCATGCAACACAACTTTTTTTTAAATGGTTGTTTTGTGTATGTATACTGTCATGTTGTTGTTGCAAAATAAATTGATTTGATTCTAGCCTTTTTATACATTTAATTAGCATAATGAGCTTAATATTTTAGTTATTTATTCATTAATACTTTATTGTCTATTTATTTATTATTTGTTATGTACATCTTGATATTTTTAGCTTAGGTTTGTTTAGTACATTTTTTTATTTAATGCAGTTCTAGTCTTTTTAAACATTTAATTATATTATCTACAATTTAGTATCTATTAGTTGTTAACACCCTTGAACAGAGTCATACCCTGGAGATGAATGTATAAATAAAGTATATTATCATTATTGTTACGTTTCTTATTGTTTCTGTGTTGGTGTAGCCCGAGGCCATGCACTGAGGCATGTCTGCCGCTGCGTGTGCAGTGCCACAACAGAGGACCGAGCCACACCAAGCACCCGTGAGTCCCTTGCACAGCAGTTCAGTAGAGCCATCGACAGTCACCACCAGCGGCGACAGATCTTCCGCACTACAGAAAATGACCCAGTGAGTGTAGCTTATAAACTAGGATTGCATGTGTACGGAAACATCATGCAGAATGGAAGTATCTATACATAGTAACATCACTTCTGGGAGTTTCTGTCCGATTCCTGTGTGGATATGATTCAAATTGCTACATGAAGTGATTTGGTTTTCCACATCTGTAGGAAAAATCGCATAGATCTGCATCTGCATGGAATCACTCCTACTAATTTCCACTAGGCACTATATCCATGTTTTCTGCATACCACACCTGCATGTCATATATATATATATAACATGGAATCCTAGCTTTACTGCTCTACTTATTTATTACAATAAGTTTAAAACAGGTTGTATGGGCCCAGCCCAGCCTTACATTACCTGCAGCAAAGTGTTTCAGCACTACATAATCTTAAAAAAAGTTTTTTTTAAATTTAAAAAAAACATCAAGTGTAATGAACCATCCATTAATTTGTTGAAAATTCAGCGAACTATTAAAGCGTAACATGCACAAACACTGATTGTGAATTAAAATTATGTTTCAGGCAAATCACACAGAACACCACGAAGGAATGTTTTACACCATCCCTCCGGAACACTTCCAACAGTGGCTGAGGAAAGGTCTTACTGTCAACATGTACAGGATGGTGGGTGTAGGAGACTGTGGTCCTATCTTCCTCTCAACATCACTAGTTTCAATGTTATTATAATACCTTATTACTAGAAATTACTTTAGAAGTTGTTTCAGACTTTCAGTCCAATGTTTCATCCTTTCCTGAGTTAGTACTTGGGCGACCAGTCGTCTTGGGTGACCACCTGTCTTGGGCGACCATCCATCTTGGGTGACCATCCATCTTTGGCGACCATCCATCTTGGGTGACCATCCATCTTTGGCGACCACCCATTTTGAGCGACCATCCATCTTCGGCGACCATATGTCTTGTTGTCTCTAACAGTAGCAAAGTATTGAGGGCTGAAGCCTTCGCTCGGTGTGTTGCACCAATCCAGTAGTGCCAACAAATGACTCTGAGTAGGCCAAGTTCCATCATTATCACCACTCGTAACTTATTTCCAACCAGTCCAATGGAGAATACTTCTTTGCTTAAGACATTTGCTGTATGTGGGGTGCGTGTGGTATTGCATACTCTGCATTTTGCTTGGAAATGATTCTTTCTGCCACATTTTCTACAGGTTTGCCCATACGCGGGGCATTCACGTTTTGCATGCTGACGTCCGCAGTACTTGCACTCAGGATAGCCAGCTTCTTCTGAAGCTGACGAGACGTAGCCAGGTTGTGAATATTTTGTTCTGTGGTTTTGCATATGGCAATTACTTTGTTATAACGTAATCCAAGCACCAGTCGGTTGCGTAAGATTTTGCCAGATGTTGTATCGTCATGATTACTACATGGTCTTTCCTATTGTGCGTAGTTCAGTGACATCTGCTGCAATGTTTTCACCTGCTTTTTGCATGTGGTGGTTAAAACAATGTCTTGTATATCACCTGAGTGCGTGGCTCACAGTAATTGTCAAATTTTGACAAAACGTCATCAATTGTCTCATCTGTACTTTTATCCCAAGTGTCATACTTTGTTCCTGTTTGCTGCCAAATTCGTTTCCACTGTCTCCATCTGGTGGCTAAATTTGTAGTTTCGATCGACAACTGTAGGGCAGCGGTAGATTTGCGATTTTGTCGGCATTACTGGTGGCATAGCCATCGCTGCTAGTGGTATTTCAACCCTGTCAGCATCTGTGGTAGCCTAGTAGATGGTTACTACATGCACATATACAGCATTATGCTACTGCAAGTCATATGGCATTGTTCAAACTGTTGTTGAAGTTTCGTAACTTTCGATAACTCAACTGGACACTGTGTTGCGTGCTGTTGTTTTTCAGTAATCTTTCAGTTGTCTGACACCATGTCGGGTGTGTGTTATTTGCTGCACTTAATATACACTGTGAAACTAACATAAAAACAAGGTTTTAATCAACACAATAAATTACATGCATGGCTCTATCTTGAATAGAATGAATAGCGCAACAAAGTTCTTTTAAAATTATGTTCTAATAGTACCCTGTTATCCTCCAGATGGCGTAACCTCTCATATATCAGCAACCTGCTATGGAATACACTCTATAGCCTGTCTTGAAAGACTCCTTTGGTTGTACAGAAATGGTATTCACATAGGACAAGTTCTGTGACAAACCACATCCAGCCTTCTGAAATTACTGTCGAGAAGGGTATTTTTCCTAACTGACAGCGAATGATCTACCATAGAAAAACATTAAAGTTAAAGAGAATGTAATATGTTGGCAACAGATAGAATAGATGTAAATTAGTTAATCCATAAAAATAAACTACTCTGAAGACATGATGTTTTTGTGTACTGCTAGTCTGCTATATATTGACTACTGAATTAGGAATCATATGGCATGTTATCACAAAAGTAGAATTATTGAATATCTTGCATGTTTGACAACCACCATCGTTGGATGTTGTTAACAGACGAAGGCCTTCAATGAGTCGTCCTTGATGGTTCGCCGGCCTGCCACAGAGCTGATTGGCTACTTACAGATGGCCGAGTACACTATGCCAGTCATCCGATATCTGCTCTGTATCCTTGATGTCATCATGGTTATTGAGATGTAATAACTAGTTTTGAAAGTTTGACATTGTAAACTGCATGGAGTTTACCAATATGTCTTTACTTAATTGGAAGACACAGTGTATGACTGCACAGTTATAAGTGAACAATATTGTATAAGTAAGATGAGGTTTATTGAGAATTAGTGCAAAGTATCTATAAAAGCCAGTGTTCTCGATCCTTCTGATATGCATCACCTTATCAACATAATTAGTGGCATTGGTTTTGCTGTATTTATATGTACAGTTCTATGGTTGTATTATTTACACTTTCTAGTGCCAGCTCATTATCATGATTTCATAAACAAAAATATATTGAATTTTCTCATTGAAGAATTGTTTGCTATTCTAAAAAAATTCTCTTTTGTGTTAATTTATCCTTCAGTAACTATGCAGTTGGCAAATGTAGATTTTTAAAAAGAATGTGTTCCTAAGCTAAATCTGTGATGATTTCTTCCAGCAAAAGTTTGTAATATGATAATTTTGTCCAAATAAAATATAGTGCTTATGACACTATTTATTATGCAATTTGGTGTTTTAGGGGCTTTGTTCTCATGTTCCAATTAAGTATGATAACCTTATAAAGGATTGTATGCCTAAGATATTCAGCAGACGTGCTGCTGGCTTATTGTACCTTACTTTTTGGATCGGCGATTGAGGGCAGATGTTCGTGGTTGCATGCCAACCACCCAAACCATGGTTATCTCACATGAACAGATTTCTCTCGCTTGTTAGGTGGAAAGATTTGCAACATGTGAACATTAAAATATACGATAGCATTGGTGGAAAGGGCGTGAACAGAAGTGCAATACTTATCAATGGTTCACCCCCAACAAGTATAGGTTTTTCACCTCTCTTTCTCACCTTTCCCCGCCTTCTCCCTGTGCGGGGTGGTGGGTATTGCAGAGTGTCTTCCACTTCTTCCTGTCCTAAGCCACTCTTCCTTAATCTGCCATGCCTATAAATCTTTCCTTACTGTGTCCTGCCATCTCAACATGGGCCTCCCTCTCGCTCGTTTCCCCTCTATCTTCATCTCCAAGGTGGCTCTTATGTCTTCCCTTTCTTCCCTTCTTTTCACATGGCCAAACCACTCCAGCCTTCTTCTCCCCATGATGACAACAATGCTCTCCACATCGGCTTCTTTCAAGATCATTGCCCATCTAATCATTCTCATCTTTGTTGATGCCAGTCGTCTTTCATCTCTTGTCGATAGTGGCCACGTTTCACAGCCGTAGAGAAGTGTCGGCCTAATTACTGTTTTGTAGAGCAGGATTTATATGTTGTGGCCATCTTCTTATCACATAGCTCCAGATAGTTCCCATCATATAGACCACTCCTTTGACACTCGGCTCTCAGTTTCTTTACTGATACCTCCCTCCTTGCTTATGACAGAGCCAAGGTACTTAAAGGTCTGTACAGCTGGGAGGTTTACCTTTTCCTGAGAACTATACTTTTTAGTCCGCCGTCTGCCGTTAGCTGCCGTATCTCAGAAACCGTTCAGCAACTTTATCTCTAATTTTGCATAGACATATCTTAGGGCATTGCCACTATGCACGAGAAATCTGTATTTGATTGAATCATTTTAAGGGCTCCCTAGGGCCTCCAAGGACCCCAAAACTGGTAAAAATGTAACATTTTGCCTATTTGTTTAAAAACTGTTCAGCAACTTTTCTTCTAATTTTGCATAGATGTATCTTAGGGTGCTGCCACTATATACAAGAAATCTGTATTTGATTGAATCATTCTAAGGGCACCTAAGGGGCCCCCAAAGTGCAAAAGTTTTACATTATCTAGTGATGTGGTTTTGAGAAGGGCCCTTGAGACCACTCCCAACAGTAGATGTTGTGTATTGTGCCACAAAGTCAACAGCTGTGACTAATCTCTACAGCCTAGTCCATTGAGACCTTGACTAATCTTTCATTGGTCACAGCACCCAGGCAGAGTAGACACACTTGATCCCTGTTAGACTGAACAGTTGCCTAACACTTTTAAACTGTATCTTCAAAACTATTGATTTTCTATAATTGCAAGTTGTGTTTATTTTGATGTTCATTTAATTATTATAAAATGGTGTGACTGTGGTGTCTATTGGTTAAAGATGTATTGTCTGTAGAAACCTGTAGGTGACAAACATAGAAAATTAATATTCTGTCACCTGTAGGTGACAAACATAGAAAATTAATATTCTGGACAACTATAGAGTGAAATATCCTACACTTTATTTATATCAAATGCATTCTACTGTTCTGTTTATGCTTGCCATGCCTTGTGTAGACATGGTACTGTGTAAATCAATTGTATCAATATAGACTAATAATTACAGATTCACAATATAGTTGACACCTGAAACAACCAAATGTCAACCATTAGAAGAGTTGACATAGTTAAGGCACAATAAAGCCTTTTGTGTCAAGACAAATACAATTCAACCAATACCCCTATCTGAACACTGCCTGTTCTTCACCTATTACATTCGCTTTGTTTAGGTATGTGGTTCTTTTTATAGAAAATTTTAGTTTCTTTCTGTACCTGTCTACATATGATAACCATTTGTCTGCCCTGCTCACAATAAACATCACATGAATGATAAAAGGAAGATCACTGCCACTTAACTTGTGGATTATTATAAAACTGCTCTGCTACTGCTTGTTTGATAGTTAATTAGTGGATCAAGTTCAAATACATCAGCATGTTTTTCACACCTGCATGGTAGTTTAGGCTCAGTAGTGTGCTGGCAGCTACTAAACCTATAGGCTTGTGTGAAAAGGATAGTTGGCAGAAGAACTAGCTTCAAAGCACCATTGCATCCATTTAGCCAGGCAGCAGTCACACTGTCCCAGTGTCTGATGCTATGTTTATATAATAATTATATAGGCTTAATGATACCAATACACCAATCTGTTGGCACAATGTCAGATAATGGAACTAGGTTAAACATCTTAACAATAACTATAATTAGGTCTGTGGAGCTGTTTTTTTCAGTGAACAGTAAACATGTAAACATTTTACTTCCATCATAACCCTTAATGATCTGTAACTATGATTCACCAAAAAACATTTGATTAATAATTACCTACAGGGTTGTTTGATTTATGCCGGGCAGAAACTGTGTCTGCCCGGCAGAAACAGCAACAATAGGAAATACATGCCATTGATAGGCAAACGTGTTCTTTTTATAGAAAATTTCAGTTTCTTTCTGTACCTGTCTACGTATAATAACCATTAGTCCGACCTGCTCACAATAAACATCACATGAATGATAAAAGGAAGATCACTGTCACTTAACTTGTGGATTATTATTATTATAAAACTGCTCTGCTACTGCTTGGTGGACACTAAGCTGCAACTGTCTGAGTTTGTTTACATTTTGACAAACTACTATTATATAGCACTCATTTTTGAATGAATCACATTTTGAGAATGCATGTCATTGTTTGTGGTGTAACTTTTGTATGCTTCATTTTCTGTTGCTACAAGTTGCATTCATCTAAAAGATTATTCAATTACCTATCCAATGATAATACGTATGTTGTGGTGTTAGAAATATATAGCTTTGGTATATTGTACACGAGGGTTGTGATAGGAAACTATTGGACATTGCGACAGTGCAGAGAGACAGTACGAGATGTGTCACTCAGTATATGAAGTCTGACTTTCAGATACTTCATTTTGTAGTGCTATGGATTATGATGGGCCTCTCCATTAGCTCCCTATATATTTGTAAGTTAGGTGAGTAACACCTTCGAAGTTCTGACAGCAGGACACCGCCTTCGGTGAAGTCGAGACAAAAGTTTTACAAAGGCTTCAATTTCAAACGGTCTATCACCGTCCAGCTGACCCATTTTTACTTTTTGACCCCTACCATGTTCAATGCTCCATAACTTTGCCAATTTTTGTAGCAGTCATAATTTTTGAAACCGTGTAAAGCACCCTACCCAACCTTTACAAGAATATAAAGGCCCATTTACACAAACAACTAGTTGGTGGACTAGTTGGCCAACTCGGTGTTGTCCAACTAGTCCGACAACTTTTACGTGTGCATTTACACATGTGACATGTCTCGACACAGCGAACAAATGCGACCTTGACCTCGACTGCGACTGCTTATGATTTTTTGCTGAAACAACGATTACAGTTCCCAGATGTTATTTATTTCGCTTAAAACCATTGCCTGCAGTACCTGGTAGTCTAGCCTAGACTAGGGTCGCCAAGCTAGGCGTTAATTAACTTCAACAGATAGTGCATCGAGTGATCGACCCGCATGGACCTGGGACTCGGGTTGGGACAGCAGTAAATATCGCAACAAATTTACGTAAAATCTAGAATACACATTAATTTGTTATGCTAAGGACGTTGCAGTCTTCTACTATTCGTCGTTGTTTTGTCATGCAAGTGTAGATCCTAGAGTGTATATTTCTCAAACTGTTATTATGTTCGTTATTTCGATCAACTTCTAATTCGAAGTGGAAGAAAAAATGGCGGACGAAATGTTTACAAGTATATGAACCCGCCGTTGACCTATCAACGTCATCATCGTATTGTGCGCTGATTGGATAATTAGGCAACTCCGAACAACTAATTGGTCAGATTGGGGCTAGCCCCAATTTGGACGACTCCGTCGACGCTGTGACAAATCATGCCTAAACCAATGCGTACACGAGCAACTAGTTGCTGTAATAGTTGGGCAACACCGAGTTGGCCAACTAGGTCCGCCAACTAGTTGTTCGTGTAAATGGGCCTTAAGAAAACAATGTTACAATTTTTCCGACTTATCACTCATTTGGTCAGGGGTCACATATAGACGTATTAGTCCAAAGGACTTCAGGGCCACTTGGCCCATTTTTCATCTTCACTGGCTCTGTGTGCCCCGTTGGCGGCAGGTGTTCCGTCTTTGTTCTGCTGATCTTTAGCCCACATCTCTCCATTCTTTCTCTCCATTTGTCTATTCTCTCTTCTATCCTACCTCCGTCTGAATCACACAACACCAGGTCATCTGCGAACAACATACATTGTAGCTGTTCTAAATGCTTGTAAGCTTCGGAACAGAACTGACTGTTTGCAGGCCCTTAGCCAGAAATCATTTTTTGCCAGTCTTGAATTACATAAAAGTGTACCTTTTAGCGCTCGAACGGCTTCCGAGGAATCCATTCACGTCAATCACGGCCATTATTGGCCAGTTTAGTTTTTTCAATGAAAGTCTAGTGTAGTTTGAGCCATTTACTTAATTAATATTGATCCATTTGATTTGTTTCACTACCAGATGCACCAATGGCAGTCATTAATGTGGGCCTCCAGACTTGGAACTATTAGTTAGTCTAGTGGACAACTTGCCCAGTATAAATTCCACCAGTCTTATCAGTTGTAATTACCTGTCTTGGCCAGTCATCTGCCAGTCTTGAAGACAGACAGACAGGTCTCTGGCTAAGCCCCTGATTGTATGGAATGGTCCCTTAACTTGTACCCAGATGGTGAGTATGGCAGTGGTAAGAGCACATCGTTGGCCCATGTAATGCACTACTGTGGAAGTCAAGACTGGCTCATCCTCCATGTTCCCTGGGGTGAGTATTGTCAGTTTTCCTGAAGACTTTTGAAAAAAGTTATTTGTGTAAAGGCCACATTTTCAGAGTACAATATATTTGTGCACACGTGCTTGTAGTTGCTAGTTAGCCACACATGAACCTGTCTGAAAACTGGATGCTGTCTCTGTACCTTTGTACAGAGACAGCGTCCAGTTTGGTCAGGCAAGAAATATTGAATTTCGTGAAAACAACTAAGATTTCACTACTGCAGATTGGTGACAAAATAACCATAAAGTGTACATTTTGATTAATTTAAACTGATTTGTATTGTTACTTTGCACACATTGTGGCATTGTCTGACTGACTTTTTACATTGGTTTCAATGGGGAAAACAAATAGCAGTGGCTTTACTATTGTAGCACCAAACAGTGTGTGACAGATAAAGTAGGGGATTCTTGGAGTTGTTTCTCAAATCCATGAAATAGTTCAGGTCCGAATTGAGCATGTCTAGAATAAGTTGGAACAGAAACAGGCACCTTGAAAAGAATACAATTTGATTTGTGAAATACATATGTATATATATATATTTATAGTATACAACTGGGCTACATTTGCTTAGAAAAAATCACGATTGATTATGTGGCACTTTGCAGCAGAGAATGCTGAATAATTTAACAATTGTGTTTGTCTCATAGGTGCATTCTTCAACCGTTATTCACGGGAGGTACAACCATCTGTCTACTGCCCTGGTCGACTCGATCAGCCGCTTGAGGCTGCCGAGTGGATCGCATACTTCAGACAAATGAATGAACCACTGCTGAAAAAACTTGATGTATGCATGATGCTTAAAATGGCTGTTTTATGTAGATCTCTGACAAGGCTGTTGTCTGTTGGCCAGATACAGCTGAATGACTTAAACAATATTGTTAAGGGAATGTGTCTGTGTTCTCTCATTGCATGCATGAATTAATATTAAGCATTTTGTTAAGGATTTATTATCATAACTGCATTGATATATTACACCATGTAGAAATGGTTTTATGGCAGGTTAGCAACTGTTTTGTTTAGCAATGTACATTAAGGAGAAACATTGCAGCTAAAATTAATTTTTTTGACAAAAATACTCAAAATGTGGTTCTTCTGTATTCTGATAGCATTTTATGTTTACTATTAATAAAGATCTCTTTTATAACATTTACATACCTCTAAGTAACTTGTGTTCATGGATAAAGTATGCTTATGTCATGTGATAAATCCCATTACTGAATCTTTGACAGCCGTTTAAACCTGTTTGCAAAAAAACTGTTTTTCCAATTTGGAAACATTTTTAGCAACAAAATTTCAACATTTAAAAAATATTAAATAATGACAATACATAAAATATATCTTCGTCATTGCATAGAGTGATGTGTTGTAAATAAGAACTAGAAAGAATTACATTGTTTACTGCATTATTGGAGGAGCTGCAATGTTTCCAAATTATGCTATATTTTCCCTCTCCGGTGGCCATCTTTGATTGTTGCCACGGAAACGGGGGGTCTGGCAGAACAAATTTCAATATATTTTATTCAATAATACATACTCTACATCTTGGGAACAAAACATTGCATTAATTGTTCATTTAAAAACATGTCCTATCTAACTGGCATATCTCTCCTTAATGTAGTTTAAAAGAACTGTTTATTTTCATGTCTTAGTCTGTAAGGTTGATGACTTGAGTGCATGCAGACAGGCAGTTTTGACTGTTATGACTGGAGCTCCACCCAGCAGATAGAAGTTGCATACAGATTTATATAATTTAACGTTTTATGTATCTGGGTGAGGATCATCGGTTTTGCATATTGTCTATAACAGCGTTTTTGCATTATCATAAATGGCTGACATTTATTGTGGTTGATTTTCTAGTAATTAATTGATTGTTAAAAAACGCAGATAACATTAACAGAAACTGCTGCACACATCCACGGCAACAAATCCAGTTTCTATTACCTAACTTGAACCAGATTTCATGTTTAACAGTTCACACATTTTCAGCCTTATTTGTGCTCAGCAGGACAATACTTTGAATGAGTATCGGTGTGATTTATTCATTTATGGTTCCTCATATTGCAGATAAAGGTGCAACACAAGTATGTGTGGAACAAGAGAGAGACGTCAGACATTGGCACTTCACTGGCGGAAGTTATGGAGTTTGTGAGTATCAAACTGCTAAATGCCATGATGTTGTCCATTATACTGTAAACAGTCCCCTCCTTAGTGATTGTACCGTAGTCATTCCATTAAGCATACAGAACGCTTAACAAATATTTGAGACGTGAAAATATGTCAAATTTTGCATTCCAATAAGCATATAAGGGTGTTCACCCATTTTCTGGGGTTCCTGAGTAAAACCATTTCAGCAGACGTGGCTGGCAGGTGATTTATGCATCCTCACATAAGAACAAAAAGATAGCAGTAAACTGTAAAGTCGGATCATTTAGGTGGATCTTTGAATCTAGTGTAACATTGATAACAATTTAACTACAATGATGGATTCTATTGTCAAAGTTGGCATTTGAGGTCGGTGTCTTCGTGTCAGATGTTGCTAAAAAGCCTGGTGCCTGCTAATTACGACGTGTATTCTTTTTAGATATAATACAGTATTTCTAATTATGTTGTGTTCCTTTAATGGTGGGTGACACATTCAATTGTCAACAAGAACATGGTTACGTTGCAATTTTTTAATAAAATACCAACAGACTCTGTAAATATCAAAGCATGATATCTAAAACAGGGTGGGCATCATATCATAGAGACCTGTATGAACATTTGTGAACTGTTAATACACCAAAGTATTCTTGTGAGCAACAAGTTATATCTTGCATTAACAGAAACATGCCTTTTCTCTGTTGAGTGATCTAGTTTGTCTTAATTCTACATTAAGTGTATCATTTTTAAATATGGTTTCTTTCATGACGATGAAAGCAAGTTGTTCTTTTTAATTTTCAATATACATCCTGCAGGGTTTCCTTGAGTTCACATGAGTTGTCCTGCAATATAACAAGAATTACTAATGAAATTAGAAACAGCACTGAATAAACTACTTATTATTATTGAGGCGGTAAAGGTGCCTATGACATGCTTGTTTTGATTTAAATAAAATTAATAAACGTTTTGAAGATAAACAAAAATAAATTCTCAGACTGCCTAACACAATAAATACTCCAGACCAAAAAGAATTGATTTTATGTTGTTTAGTGATATTTAAATGCATTTAAAGACAATTAAAAAATGTCAAAAATCACCGTAAAATGGCATTTTATTTCATTTTAAGAAATTCCCTGAAAGAAAAATGTATGTATTTGTAAGTACAGATATGTTATTGATATTCGTACAGGTTTTTTTGCAAACAAATGCATATCAAGTTTGCTACAGCTTCATAAAGATTTTGCTACAGTGTTGAAAGACAGCCAAAATCCATACAGCATTTTTGGCATGACCCCTTCACCAACTATAAAACCATCCCATACTATTTTGTGAAAATACAATTCGAGTTCATATGCCAAGTATTAGCTTTGTAAATATTGTAGTTTTTATAAAAAGTTACATTAAGTAATACTTTTTGTTGTTACCGATAATACAGATGTCACTAGATGCACATTTTTGTGCTTAGAAATGTGACTTTTTCATTGGCAGATGGCTTATTTCAACACGATTTGAAAGACTCTTCCATTATTGAGATTTCCCCCCAAAGGTTTTCCTACCAAGTTGGCCCTACAATCTCTAGTTGTAGTGACAAATGTCTAATGATATCATGATATTGAACTTGTTGTGGTAGACAAGATTGATTGGCACCCTCTGGGGTCAATCACGTGTCATTGCAACTGGCAGCTGGAGGTGGGGCATTGTCTCAGAACAAACAAAACTACTGCCAATATTTGGTGATTTAATAGTGCGATGCATTTATGTAATTGTAATACAACATCACTGTGGCATGAGAATAACCAGACTATATGATCTGTGTTCCCGGTGAACAAATTTATCTTTGCGTAATGTTTAAACTGGCCTGATGCACACGTGATCATCACTATGGAAACATTGTCAGTTTCCAAGAATCTGAAAAGGGACATTCCACAGACACACTAAAAATACATGTTTTTAAAGGACGGATTGGTGACATATTATATATGTACACATGTTCATACTGACACCTACTAATGTTCTATGAAGAAAAAAGTAAAGAAATCAACTGACAATACCAGCCCCTTCTACCTTAATGGTATGCAGCTATTATGTTCACTGTCTGAGAAATGTGGTTAGTTGCAGGATTACGTTGACATCTGTTGTAGGGTTTGGGTCGAGTCAAGTATGCAGCTGATGTTGTAGGGGCCATGCTTAAGGAAATCCGCCTTCAGGCTGCTCCACAAGGGTAGGTGGTAATCTGCTCTACAAGGGTAGTTGGTAACCTGCTCCATAAGGGTAGGTGGTAATTTGCTCCACAAGGGTAGATGGTAATCTGCTACATGAGAGTAGGTGGTAATCTGCTCCAAAAGGGTAGGTGGTAATCTGTTCCACAAGGGTAGGTGGTAATCTGCTACATGAGGGTAGGTGGTAATCCGCTCCACAATGTTAGGTGGTAATCCGTTCCACAAGGGTAGGTGGTAATCTGCTACATGAGAGTAGGTGGTAATCTGCTCCAAAAGGGTAGGTGGTAATCTGTTCCACAAGGGTAGGTGGTAATCTTGCATGTTGAAATGGGCATAGAGCTTGTCACCGCAGTGTCAGGGCCAAAGAAGCTCTAGGCTCTTGTTTGTCAAGCATCAGGGGCATGTCTCAACATGTCAGCCATTGGGAACTGTAAGATCATGTCTCAACATGTCAGCCATTGGGAACTGTAAGATCATGTCTCAACATGTCAGCCATTGGGAACTGTAAGATCATGTCTCAACATGTCAGCCATTGGGAACTGTAAGATTACACTAGCATTTCCCATTTTGAAAATAAATATGGAGTAAACAACAAGTTATATTATAAAACTGACTTGTTTGTCTTCCAGGTTCAAAGTGTTGATGGCAGTCGATGGTGTGAATGCATTCTGGAGTACCACAAACATTAAAGTAGAAGACGATCGTTCGAAAAGAGTGAGTTTTAGATATTTAGTGTTTTTAAATTTTCAACTTTGTTCATTATGGATTGTGAAAAATGTTGATGGCCCAGGTGGGATAGAGGTAAAGAAATAGTACAATCGTAATTCATCGTGTGTGACTATGTAATTAAAATTGCACACTGTATTGGACAGAGCATATTGCGTTGTACGGTATCCACCAATGTATAATGCAAGTATAAATAATCCATAGGTGATTTGAGGATGCGACTACTCAAACATTTTTATTTTAAATTTTTTTTTGTCCTGAGATCCTAGTTCACAATGAACACACACAATCTCAACATTGTCTTATCAACACCTGTTAATGTAGTTTGTTGATGGAGGAATTCTGATACATTGCTTAATTGCCAGTTTCAAATGGGCCCTTAGTGCAATGCATAACACAGTAATTATGTGCTGCCTGCCACGTCAGAACTAACCATGTCTTCCACAACAACGCAAGAGATGATGGACTCTTTATGACATTGCATCTTGGGTGAACTCACAACAGTCAAAACGTTGGATGTTGTTTTCTTTCAGCACAACGCATGCAATCTAAGTTTGGTGCATAACTTTAAGAAGATGATCCGCAATGATTGGGTGAGTGATTACTGAATTATGTACACAAAAGAACTGGATTTGGGGGCAGTCTGATAGCATCTCCTCCCAGGTAGCGCGTTTCACCTGCTGATTTCTGTGTTCATTTGTTTCCTACATCCATTGGCCTCTGATATACCAGTGGGTGGTGTATTAAAATACAGAAATGCATTTTTTTAACGTGTTTGTTTCTTACATTGGATGTACTCAAGATGGTGCCACTTTGGCGTTATGTTTGCTTTATCGGGAAATGTTGTCATTGGCAACGTGAAATGACATGGTCAGCAGAAAAGAGTTTAGAAACAAAAATATGTATTGGCAATAATGGCTGCGTCTGGTTTGTTGCTCAATGTTCACGGGTGAGCAAATAAGTACTAAAATACATTATCTTTTGATTTATATGTAGATTAAAACGATATGTTATTATTATGAATGGTTTAAGTGATATATCCAGAGCAGAATGGTAGTTGGACAGTAACATAATGTGTAACAGGCTGTAACAGGCTATAACTGCATGTGTAGATAGATATTGATATAATTAATCTAGAAAAAACAACTGTTGTGCTGTGTTAATATTTCTACTCGTGCAATAAGAACCTCAGAGATGTTGCCACCAAACACTAACCGTTCCAGTTCTGCCCAATATGGAGACCCAGTAACCAACTCTAGATGACTACCTTTATGTTTTTAATGCATGTCTAATTGTTAGAGATCAGGTCTAAGGATGCAGTGAACATGGAAGTAGTGGACTGGCTGTCAGCACCTGGGAGGAGAAGCACTTACAGTTTCCCCATAATTAGCATATCAATTTATAGGTAATATCGATTAAATATAATTTTTTAATTACCACCATTTAATATGTAACAACAAGAATATTACCATAATACATTTGTTGACATTTTGTATTATTTAATACCTGTAATTAACAGGTAATTTATAATATAAATATTTACTACATATTTGACATGTGAAATAGTATAATAATTGTGTTGTTACGTGTGTATGCTGTAGAGTAACGGTGCAGTGATTGGAACCATAGACGCCATTGCCAATGATGAAGACCAGCGAGCATCATACCTACCTAGATACGTCCTTGGGAAAGAGGTAGTCTTTGTGTGAACGTACTTATGTATGTGAAGCTTTTCCTCCAAGATTTTTTGCATCTCTAGATTTGTCTAAGACCCCTCTGAAGAAAAAGTGAGGTTAAGAGTTCTTATCAGTTGTGGGTTCGATATGGATGTTAGACAGATGTTAGATGATTTTTTGCCACGTTATGCATGTTTTGTGGGATTTTTCCAAGCTGTGTAAGCCATCTACCAATCAGTTGGGAATATTTTAAATAACTTAAACAATTGTGGAAAACATGTGGTGTTGTAAAAAATGGTGCAAATTTATGTAGTTTGTTAAACATCAGGTACTAATACATTTTGAAATAGTTGTATGTGTATGTAGCACCATCCAGACAATAGGAAGTTTTGCTTGTATATATATATATATATATATTAATATATAGAAGATCTATGACACGTACCCGTAGTCACGGAAATATGCCAACCAGTGCAGGGTTTTCACATCTGCAGGCATTGAAAATCATGGGAAGATTTTTTGCATATAAATGGAACGGTTTATTTGATGGTGTCTTTGTGCCCTAGACACATTTTCTATATGTTAGCTATCCAGTATATCATAAACAACAGAGGTAGACATTGCTACATAGAATGCCATATTTTTTACTGTACGGAAGTCTGCACAATATGTTTTATAACATCCAGTGCCCTGTTCATCCAGGTACTATGTTACACATTTGTGTAGACTGCCTTACCATAGTGTTTGGAACATCCAGTCAGAAGGTCCAATATTTGAATCCTTTTTCTGTCATTTTGAAATTTGGGCGGTGTCTCAGTATAAATAAAGACATGACTTTAGTGGGGAGCAGTATGAGCACTGGTAGAGCCCCGGTAGAGCCCCGGACTGTCAGTCGAGGGGACAATGGTTCGATTCCACCTGCTGCCATTTCAAAACTTAGGCAATTTTGTTCACCTCAAGTTGCATGTGTCTTTCGGAAGAGACACTAAAAGCCGTTGGTCCCTTCTGTCTGGTGTCTGTGCTAGGGGAAGTAAAAGGTCCCACATAGGGGTAAACATGCAACTTGTTGAGTTGCTTCCCAAGCAGGCAGTGCAGGCAGTGTATACACTGCATCATTGGACCCACTGGGTTGTATACGGATGTCACTGGGTGTCATCGTCAGTGGTTGTTTTATATCTCCATTTAAAGGGAGTTTGTTAGTTTCACATTGTGCGTTGTTGTTTTCAGGGTTTTGAGTGGCTGGACCCCCACATCCCAATCTACGTCCCAAACTACAGTGAGAAGGAGGCGCTGAGTTGTCTACAATACTACATTGACAGGAAGTGGCTGCAGAACCCTAAATGTACACTTTTTATTCTTTAAAAAAACTTATTTAAAAGGAGCCTGTCCATTTTTTATTGTAAAATCAGGTTATGCAATATACATGACATTATTGCATTTTAATATAGTTACCACACAAACATGTTTTACCAAAGCTGAAGCAACTGTTGAATTCAACAGTTCCATCTTTACACAAATCGCTGAGCTGTCATTCAAATCCTCAAATAGCAAGCTCAAATAATTTAGAGAAAGGTCATGATGCTACGTTTGAGTGATGATATTGTGATACACGTCCATCTCATTAGTAATTGGACCAGAGGCGCCGCCTTCGACAGCGACATGCTGACGTGTAAAGAAACTGTTTCCTCCTAAAAACACTTTCAGCAACAACAAAATGGTTCATTAAAACACATTTGTCCAGTCAGTGTAGATGTAGTTTATCCTGTGTCATGTTTTTATGATAAAAATGAACAGAACGCATCCATCCATCCCCCTTCCAGTAACGTCTTATATCTGAGACCGCAGTGAATGTGTGTGGTAAGATAGAATCAAAATAATTACGCAGCTTATCAGTGTAATATTGTCTCGATATTTAAAATACATTTTAAATCTTCTGCTTCGTTATTGATCACTCTAGACGAGTGATATGTCACCGTCACAAATGATGCTGTCTTCCTTAGTGCCGCGAGACTTCAACACATCTTATAATATATTATATTAAGTGATTGGAATCAGGTGCTACAGTGGTGCCACCTAGTGAGTTAGACATGTGTTAATGCAAATTTACGTTAATAGCGGTTTTGGATCGTAACAAACTCCCACACGACATATTGGTGGTGGTGGTGGGCGGGGGGGTTTGAGCCAATGATAAACACACATTTTGTGAACTTGTGAGACCATTACTTAGTGAGGATGACAAACAGCGTCAACACATTTGTGAACTTGTGAGACCATTACTTAGTGAGGATGACAAACAGCGTCAACACGTTTGTGAACTTGTGAGACCATTACTTAGTGAGGATGACAAACAGCGTCAACACGTTTGTGAACTTGTGAGACCATTACTTAGTGAGGATGACAAACAGCGTCAACATGTTTGTGAACTTGTGAGACCATTACTTAGTGAGGATGACAAACAGCGTCAACACGTTTGTAATCATGTATCATTTGTTGTTGCAGCTTTGACAGAGGAGGGAAAGCAAGAACTTCTTCTATTGAGCAGCCTCAATCCTTTTGAGTTATACCACGTGACTGCAGCCCGATAGTCAATGACCCAGTGTATGCCATGATTGCTGGAGAGAATTATAGGATCGATAAGTCAGAACGCATGAATGCCATAACGGACTATCAACAGTGTCTTGAAGAAACGTCCCTGCCTGTTGTTGATCAATAGTATAACTCGACATGATCTGTCATGTGCAGCAAGGGTTTTCCTTTCACCATCAGCATCTCAATTTCTCGACTTAGTTTATTGGGTTGCAACTGTTCAGCAAACTGGATTCGTCAATAAAATCTGCACAATCTGCACTGCACAAGGTACTTGACACTGCGAGAAACTAACTGACATGTTTAATCAGCTTCAACATGTATTGTTACTATACATTTTGTATAAATCTGTGATGAAATTTGCCAGTGCAATTGACTTAGTTTCTTGGTGAGGGCGCAGACATTTTGGAAATGAGAATGCCAATTTGGCTGTCACATTAGCTGGACGCAACACATTGCTTGTACTGAAAATATTTTACTGTGTGCATGACAAGTTTTGTATTCAGTATTGATTGAAATTACCTCTCAATACATGCTATTGATTGTTGAATATTTTGACTGCATAGTTTCCCTTATGAAGACAGCGATGCTGCCAAAATGCTCAAAAATTAAAAACATGTTTCTTGAGAAACAATGTAAATTTACAGTCAAAAATAAAGCAAGAAACCAGAACATTGTTACACTCAAGAAAGTTTTGTATTGTCGTGATGTATATAAACATGTGTGTATCTTGTTTTCCATATTTTTCTAATCATGAAAACATGTAATACATGTCTTCCAAAACCCGTTGTTTGTGTGTGACAGCTGTATGATATAGCTTGTTTGTGTGTGATAGCTGTATGACGTAGCTTGTTTGTGTGTGATAGCTGCATGACGTAGCTTGTTTGTGTGTGATAGCTGTATGACGTAGCTTGTTTGTGTGTGATAGCTGTATGACGTAGCTTGTTTGTGTGTGATAGCTGTATGACGTAGCTTGTTTGTGTGTGATAGTTGTATGAAGTAGCTTGTTTGTGTGTGATAGCTGTATGACGTAGCTTGTTTGTGTGTGATAGCTGTATGACGTAGCTTGTTTGTGTGTGATAGCTGTATGACGTAGCTTGTTTGTGTGTGATAGTTTTATGAAGTAGCTTGTTTGTGTGTGATAGCTGTATGACGTAGCTTGTTTGTGTGTGATAAGTTGTATGAAGTAGCTTGTTTGTGTGTGATAGCTGTATGATGTAGCTTGTTTATGTGTGATAGCTGTAAGACGTATCTTGTTTATGTGTGATAGCTGTATGACGTAGCTTGTTTGTGTGTGATAGTTGTATGACGTAGCTTGTTTGTGTGTGATAGTTGTATGACGTAGCTTGTTTGTGTGTGATAGCTGTATGACGTAGCTTGTTTGTGTGTGATAGCTGTATGACGTAGCTTGATAGAATAAACATTTGAATACATTCAAACTGTTAAATGACATGTAATGATACTTTGTAAGTTTCACCCATTTCAGGGAGATTGTATTTTGTAATTTTATGAAAAAACTATTTAAACCAAAGAAAATGAACAGCTCTATACATCAGTATCAGGAAAGGAAATAATTTGATGTAATATGTGGCTTAGTTTTATTTGTATCCTCCCCCCACTTAACAAAAGTGAACAACTGAGAGGAAATGTTTTATAAATGAATTCTATGAAAAAAAATCGGCATAAAATATGTACAATTGTTTGTAGGGTGGTTTTCTTAAATTAGTTGCAGCAAATGCTCAATAAACAAAATGTTACTAGTGACACTTCAGTAGGGGAAACCAGGGCTCCATGACTACAAGCGCAACATGGCCATTGTAATGTCACTTGTACTTAGTATTGTGATGTGTTGTTTCCTTGGGCACAGACACCAGATAGCTCTACAACTTAATTCAATAAGTGTTTCAGACACACAAGTAATTTGTGTAAGTGTGACATACTATCGGTGATAAAAAGAGATCTGTGGGAAAGCTGAGGTGACATGTTTTTGAATGATGAAGGTCTGGGGCACCATGGATACTGATGAGCAAAGGGGCACCATGGATACTGATAAGCAAAAGACCAATTGCTATTTGTCTTCGTTAAGCATCTTAATAAATCAGTTGTGTTCTACGTTGTTGGTATATAATCACATGTGTAAACACACACTCGTCCACTCAATTGCTAGGTATGTCAATTATGATTATATTTCCATACGTATGCCTGCCAAGTTAGACATAAGTAGTTATGCCTATGCTACCTCGGGACAATGGCCATGGTGCCCTGGAGTATTTTTGTTTGATTTTAACAAAATCTTCATTTAGCACATGACCAATTTGTCAATCCATTGTAGGACTTGGGCAAACCATTACATTCCGCATAATGGGAAAGCCATGCTGGCAGAAACTTATAGTTATCAGCTTCTGAAAGTAAGATGGCCACGGAGCCCTGGTCTCCACTATTCGTCAAGAAAAGGTAGTTTCTAGAAGCTAATGAATTTTTTTAGTAAACTTGTTAAAAGCTGAGGACACGACGTTTTGGGACAGAAAGCATAGACCCCAATCTGGTTGAATATCTTTTGTATTTAAATTTACAATAAATATCACAACCCTTGCTAGCAGTTGCTTTGATTTGAATTCTTAAGATATTTAGTTTCTATTTACACTGAGGACGAAACACTAGCAAGTTTTTCTAAAAAAAACAAGAATTTAAATTTTGTCCTGAAGCCCTGTATATATATATATATACTTTACCCAACTTGCTCATAAAGCAAAACTTAGCCATGATATATAAAATAAATATCCAACATGAATACTGATTACAGTGCATTTATTTCCATCAGTACAACTTATTGCCTCTTGAGATACCAAGTCCTTGTTTTGTTGCATTTAATATAAAAGATGTCTGAAAAGTCATGCTGCATTATTAATGACATGGTCCAGCCAGTCACGAGAGTTACATACGCACATGATACATACATACAGCCAAATTCTTCTTTTGAAGTATAGATATCAAACAGAAATGATTAGTAGCCACTTGACTTCTGGAACGATGATGTACACAACATGTATAAGTGAGGTCATCCCCAAATATCTACAACCTGTTAAAACCACATGTTGCTCCTGACTGACATGTCTTTAACACCTTTTGTTATAATAAACAAGCTCTAACTTCTCTAAATTAAACCAAGGTTGTCTGTTGCTCATGTTAATATATAATATTCTTAAGATATTTAGTTTCTATTTACACTTTGAGAATAAAAAATAGTAGTGAGTTTTCTCAAAAAACAGTGTAGTAGAAAATGTCTGGAATAAATATGTTGAATAATGCTCGCCAAATTGTCTTTAGTAAACCTGAAACTGCTTTACACTTTACATCCCTGGCAGACCTGTTTAATTGAACACCATCTCAACTTCTCTGGGAAACATTTAGCAATGCTGCAATTAATGCGCAAAGACTATTCGTACACAAATTTCCATCACTGTCTACAGCCAGGTACTCATACAACTGAACTGGAACAATGTAGAGTGAATGCAGTTGCTCAAGATTCGACATGGTAGCACAGGATTCGAACACAGGTTCTCTCAAGTGAAAGCTCAATGCTCTATCCACTGTGCCACTGTGCTCCACACTAACAATCTGAACAAAAAGAAACATAAATCCGATCAAAATAAAATTATATTAATCAAAGCAAAATGAATACACCAATTTACAATATTAACATGTATGGATAGTCTTAGTTAATAATCCTTAACTCTAAATGTTAACTATGGGCAGATTATTTTTTGCATCTTAACAAAATTGTTTTAATCACATCCAATTTGTAGATAAACAAATTGGATGTGATTAAAAGAATTTTGTCTAATGACATCTGCTCTTCTCTAGATAGGTACTCATGTTTCGGTGTGATAACACAAATCAAAGGTAAAAAATTAACTCCTTAATATTTATTGTATTATTTCAGTAGATTTGCCCGAATCCATACAATAAATAGCATTTCTTAATGGGAGTTTGTCCATTTGTTTTTATAATAATATTATGTTACACAGTATAATCTATATTGACTATAAAATTCTGACAGCTCAATGTGTTTTAATCAACCACTTGTTATTGATGAAACTTAATGTTTACATAGCAGCGTGCCACTTTCGATGCCACGGCCTCAAGTCCGATTACAAATATGATGACTGTGACATAGTGTAATCCCGCCTCCAGAATTATCTGAGCTCGCTATTTGGAGATTTGAATGGGAGCTCAGCAATGTTTGTAAACAATAAACTGTTGAATTATAATGTTGTTCCTGCTTTGTTAAAATATGTTTGGGCTGTATGTTAGCATACTTTATAGCCTACCTAGGTAGACTGGATAACATGTGGATAACATGATTTTATAATAAAATAAATGGACAACCTCCTTTTAACCCTTTAGACCGACACTCCAAATCAGCCAAACCCAGCCCAAAATAACTGTGTAATGCTGTATTGTGTGGTGGTACCATCTAGTGGATAATTGTGAAAACACATTAGAAACAATGTTTACATGTACAGATCTCACATTTTGTTTTCGTCAAATAAGTGGGGAAACAGGGACTTTAAAAAAACGGCCAAGGTCTAAAGGGTTAATCAAATGCAAACTTATTACTGGAGCACTATTACATTTTGTGTTCAATCTCGTTAAGTTCGTATTCACTGAGAGGTATTTTAAAGCAACCAAGTTCGATAGTCTCGACAATGATTCTGGCAAGTTGAGCCTCGACACTGGCGCAGCCGCTGAACGCAATCGTTGAGATGTCAAGGTCGTACAGCTTCAGACACAGACTTGCCTCCTTCTTGAACTCTGGCACACCAAAGCAAAGTGGAGGTGGATTCCGGGCTGCAGCATAAACATACAAACAAGCTTAGCTACATTCTCGAATTTTATTGATAATATGTATTATACTTTTTTAAGTTTTATATCGATAAGTCTGCACTTATTATCATTATATATATATATACATATAACTACAGGTGGACAACTTGCTAGAACTTATTTTAACAGAAATACTGCAATGAAAATGTAAATGTGAAATGTCTGTTCAATAGCCTACCTTTGCAAATTATGTACAACACTGAGAGTTTATCAATTATGAAAGGTTGTCTTTATTTTGAAATGTATCAGTCTCTCCTAGTTTGCCTTTGATGTGGAACAAATGGTGCAACAACTGAAGACAACAGATACACAGAAGGTTTGTACGGTGGGACTGGAAGGGGATAATGAGAGATAAGATATTACATAATTCTTTTTATGGTACACAAATACTTTGATAACAAATAAATAATGAAACAAACATAATTAATAAAACAATTCATCATACAAACGTGTAAGTTGTAAAAAAAAATGGGCCAAGAGGTCCTGAAGTCCTTTGAACTATATTGTGAGTTTGTAATTATTGTGATATATATGCAGATAAAATAAGCTCAAAAGTTATATTCACAAATTAGTTGTTTGATAACATTTACTGTATGTGGCATATGACAACAAATTCAAATTTGTGTTGCATTTTGTCACTTTACTTTTCACCAGACATTTTCTCCATGAAAGAGGCAACATCTCAATGAGCAAGTTGAGTTTATTTTATACACCATTCTACCCTGAAAACAATAGTATAAAACTTGTTAACGTATCTTGGATAATTATCTCATTATGTACAATTCTGTAGTAACACTATGGGAGCGCGGCTAGTGTAGTGGTAGCACATCTGCCTGGTATGCAGTCGCTCTGAGTTCGAAACCCGGACCGGGCAGGCATGATATTTGGTGTAAAAACCTGGCTCTCAACATTGGGGACCTTGTGTCCCTAGTGACTCAAAGATCACTCAGTTCCGTCTCAATTTGGGACATAAAAGAACCACTGAGGACGACAAGCACCCTGGCAGTGACCACCCTCAGTACCAGCATATACAGGTCGGTTTGGTAGTAATGTTCTGAAAAAGGCTGACTAGTTGAATGAGACCTCATAAGACCATTACACTGTAACCACAATAATAGAGACTAGTCAGTTAATAGAACATTGCCGAGCATTGGAAACAATTAGAACTAGAACACCCCTACGCGAAAGAACAGAATGGCAGCGTGTGGCGTTACCGAGTGGATTTATGCACATTTTTTAAATATATTTTTTAAATGATATATATTTTTCTGTTTCGTTTCTTATAACAAATAAACCAACTAATTAAAGTAACGAATTTGGTAAACATTTCAATGTAAATTTATCTGTGAAGCAGTTACTGTCGTTGAAAGTAACATTACATTTGTTGCTGCCAAAAATGTGTCATGGCGCGAAGTGGGAGAAAATAGGTGCCATTGTCGGTTCACTCCAATTCGAAGCCTTCAATGTACATTTTCACGGATAAATATTGTACCAATTAGCATGCCCGTGCATATTATATCGTCTATCCGCTTGCCTGCCTCCTTGTTATCACCAGTATGAAGTAAATTAGCAGAGTTATCTTTAAAAAATGTTTGAAATTTGACGGTGTTTCATTATTTTTGACTTGTCCTCCATCTTTGATTTGGTGATTCCTACGTGTTTCCCAATGACGGCAAGATACTGATGACATTCAATGTAAAATGTTAAAATTTGGCATTTTGGGGGGCCCTGCAGGACCCTTAGATTGATTGAAGCAAATACAGATTTCTTGTGTATAGTGGCACTACCACATGAAATATCTGTGCAAAATCAGAGAAAAAGTTACTGAACAGTTTTTAAAAAATAGGCAAAATGTGAAAATTTACCAGTTTGGGGGGCCGTGGAGGGGTTAGAATGATTCAATCAAATATAGGTTTCTCATGCATAGTGGCAGTACCCTAAGATATGTCTTTGCAAAATTACAGAACAAGTTGCTGAACGGTTTCTGAGATATGGCAGCTAACGGCACACGTCAGACGCAGAGTGATGGCATAAGTCCCTTGGACCTTCCCAAAGGACTAAAAACTATGTAGTACTATAAAATATATACTGTCATCACGCTGTAGTGCAAGTTTTATGTTTGCTACAAACTGTGTTAAATCTTTTAATTAATGTATGCTTTCATCCATATTTAGCTTATTTTATCATCTTTAACAGTCTGAAAATCATTTTCGGTGAATTATTTTAATACTGATATATATTTTAAAAGCCTTTGATTAAATATTGGACTGCCAATTTGTATACTTGAACACACATTTATATATATTTTTTACAAACCAACAACTCTTTATTTCATGTTGTGTGCCTTATATCTTTGTATTTTATGTACATACATATGGATTTTTGTGTGAAATAACATTATTATTATTATATACCCAAACCAGTCCAGTGATGCTCTACGAAAGCTGAACAGATTGACAACACATTTAGATGGGCTGTGTATATAAGATCCAAGAACAATTTAGGAAGTAGCATAAACGCTGAACAAATACTGACTGTCATTATGAAGTGAAGTGGCAATTCACAGAATACATCCACTGGAGTATATTCAGGTTACATACCAGACACCTCTTCACTGAAGACAATGACTCCATTCAAGGTGAAGTCTAACGCCACAGCAACGTCCTTTGGAATGTATCTCACGTCAAGGCAAGCTGGAACACACACAGAATCTAAGCACCAGTGATAGCACTATCTACCTTACACACTTTCATGGAGTAACAAACCAAATAGTTTTATCCAGTAACATACTTTTGATAATAATATAACTCCCTGTCACCAATTCTCTAAAATGTGGTATTAATTTTGTACAAAATGATGTCACAGCTAACACTATTGAAAGACACTGCATTTCAGGTGTTTATATTTGCTTCATCGATTCATTTTAAATTTTTAGCTTGATGAACATCTTTTAATTGAAAATTTAAATAATGTATACATCGTATGTGGGTAATAAATAATACTTTAAAGTAGGACATTGTAGTCTGACAAGAGCACTGAATTTCAGTTGACAGGACTGGAAATTTAGTCCATTTATTGCCATTTTGAAAATTGGAGCAGTTCCATTCATCTCACTTTGCCTGTGATCTGGGTAAAGTTTCAGTGTTCAGTGCAATAATACCAACACAACATTAGTGTCTAAAATGGGAGTCAGATATTAGCTCAAATGACTGGAAGGTGTAGCATATTTCAGGAGTCCTCCCTAAGTTTGAATATGTAGATTTATGTTCATCTGGAAAATGTTTTTTCCCTGTACAAAGCTAGGTAACTCAGCCAGTCAGTGATGTTATTACCTGTTGTATTCAGCCCAATCTGTGGAACGTCCATCAAGATACAACAGCTGCAGGTGTACGAAGCTTCGTCACATGAACAACCGTTAATCTCAACATCATGTTTTGCAGCTAGAAAATAGTAATAAATAAAGCATTACCAAAAATAATGCAAAACAAAACTAGATTTATTGCTGCTGTGGGTTCTACATCTATAGAACAGTATCAACACTTACATAATGGGAACTTTTCTTACTTACATAAGCTATTTGTAATAATACATATGGATGTATATATAAATATATGTATACATATGTTATTGTAGTAATACTATAACAACAAGCTTACTAGGTTTTTTTCAAAAGTTCTCTTAAATTCTGGCTTTTACTTTTAGGCTGTATTGCCTCTTAAAACTTAGTTCTCTTAGTTATTATTAGTTCAGTTCATTTGACAGATAATCAAGTTTACTTCAGATAAAAGTCCATAAAATATTATGAATATGAAGTATCCAATCTAGATAGCATGTTCAGTATCAGAAATAGTCACATACATTAAATGTCAAAGACAAATACTAGTTGCGAAACTCGTTGCACTATTTTCTATCATTCACCGTAACTACGTTACTTCGTAAGTGTAACCTACTGTCACTGTAGTGCTGAGTAAGCACTATCACTACGCCAATGCCAGTGCCCAGAACACTAACAGAATACTAGTTTTACAACTCACTACTAAGACTAAGTAACTAACAGTCACAGTTAACACTAGATCGTCGACTGTCTACACTACATACCTGTCAACCTGTACTATGGCACTATGCTGTAGCCGTGTAACCTGTACTAGGTTGTAGGCGTAGCATTAGCTATGATTAGGCGTAGACCGTAGACGTAGTGTAGAGTGACTTAATTACCACATACCAGAAAGTCCAAACTATAATTAACGTATTAGTAATTAGACAAACCAGTGACCAGACGTCGACTCTGCTGCATGTGATACACAACGTTTCCTGTGATTTCGAGAACAAAACAGCAAACCAAAACGCCAAGGAACACCGACTCCTCACTTCTTGCCATGTTCCTGGTTTGTTTTCATATAAGGTTCTACGCCACCTGCCGGGACATGACATACAATAGAGGTTCATTTGCAAACTATAATAGTGGCGCCACCTGGTGTGGACATGAACTTAACACATGAACTTGACATATGTATCAACGTTTGTATATGCCTGTCGAGTTAACCCTCACAGATTTCCGCGACGCTCCCAGATTTGTTGTGGAAAGAAAATCTCTCCCGGATTGTATGTAGCAGTGTGTGTGCATTTGAAGAGTTTTAATGAGCATAACGTGGGGCACCCAGATAGCATTTCCGTCTTGGGCCAAGGTTGGCAAAGAATGGCAGCCTATATAGGGCCTACTATAATATATAGCCAGTATATAGGCTATAGCTTGGGCCAATGTTGGTTGTAAGCGGGCATTGGCATTGTTAAACCAATATATTCGCCTGAGGGACATCCCGATCTTGGTCCATGCAGTGTTGGCAGTCAACATTGTAGTCAGTGATCCAGAGCGTCAAACGGGTATTATTTTACGATGGACCGGACACCGCTTCCTACACTTTGCATGCCACATTTTTGTTTTAACATGATGTGTCAGGATGAAGAATTAAGAGGCCTGCTCGGCCATCTCAATTGCGATCACACCAAACTATTGGTTTGAACATACGTAGGCCTACACGCATAATATATTTGTGAAATCTCCGGTATCGCTTATTTTTCAAAAAAAAATTCATAACTGCATCAAAAATGAATCAAACAAACCGATGATATGTATGTAAAGGGATTCGTATGTGATCTATATTATGGTGATGTCATAATTGAGCAAATATGACAGAGCTAGAGGTCACAACATTTTAATTTAGGTACAAAATAACCAACAACACAACATCTGGCTACGAGGATTAAACTTCGTGATTCGTGCCGTGCTGACAGGTAATTGGACGTGCCTATCGACACGTACCGCTCCCGTGACAATCTATCTACGGCAAGGGATTACGTCTCCATGCTACAGTGCGCGAACCGCTGTATCACCCGATCACCTACGACCACCTACGATCACCTACGATCAACAACGTTCACCAACGTTCAACTATGATCACCACCGATCGACAACAATCCAACACGATTAACAACAGTGCACGAACGGTAGGCCCTTCTCATGGCTCAATATCTGCCTTCATATCCCCTTTTCGATTGCCAGTCGGAAGGCAAAGGCGTCCATTGAACGAAATGAATCGCGGGCTTAACTAACAGCGTCTTCGTGGGTTACAACATCACGGATAAAACACGGAAGAAAGCTCTCATGTTGACGTACGGAGGCGATCGAAGACCTAAATGACATATTTGACACGCTTTCTGACGACAGAATTACGCCTCAACCCAACACGAACCAGACAGCTCTCTCAGACTATTTCAACCCAAAGCAAAATGTCGAATTTCAGCGGTACATCTTCCGTCACACCAACCAAGAGCCGTACGAGTCGATCGAGAAATATTACACTCGACTGATGCAACTCGCAGCAACATGCTATTTCACGGACACAAACACAAAAATCAATTCACAACTGATCGCTGGTAGTTCCGATGACAAAATAACGCGTAAAGGATTGAGTGAGCCGGATGTATCTCTAGACAACCTGTTGCAGTTTGCGAAAACAATGGAGTTAACAGAAAAACAAAACAAGACACTCCGACAAACAGCAATCGACTACGCGTACTCCATCAGCGCAAGACTGGTGCGAGCGTCAACGTGATCGACGAAGCAACGTTCGCACAGTTTAGCCCGAAACCAAAGCTGACTCGGAGCAAAACAAAGATCGTGGCCTATGGGTCAAACACGACCATTCCACACCTAGGGCAATTTGAAACGACTCAGGAATCCCACTTCGCTATACAACAGCGTTGCAGTTAGGACTGGTTGAAATAATCAATCACACCGACAGTGAGAGGATCTTCCAGAAGTATCCCACACTGTTTGATGGCTCAATCGGAGCTCTGAAAGATTACAGTGTCAAATTACATATCGATACTGTTGTGATACCCCATAACTAGGCTAAGAACTCTGTTGTATCATACGCGTGATAAACCGCCAGTTGGCGAATCGCCTACAACTGCGTATTGACTTGTGCGTGGAATCGGAGTGTCTGGAAGAGTGAATTAGCGTAGCATACAAACGAACAATCACTTCATGCTAACGCGCAGTAACAGTGTTATAGCCGGCGAACTCGTAAAAGCAGTTGCCGGGCTAGTAACAAATACGCCCAAACGCATCACAAAACCGCAACACATAACAAAAACACCGTTGTTGCACCCACAATGGCAAAATACCCCACTATGGACTGGGTTGGCGAGAACGTTGCAGAAATGTTCAAAATGTTCAAACAACGAATGACTTTCATACTAACCGACGAGAATGTTGTTGACCCGGCCAAACAGGCGGTAAAGATACAGATCGCTGTGGGAAACGAGGGGCTGAAGCGAATCAACTCGTCAACACTGACGGAGGACGAAAAGAAAGATCCTGCGAAGTTATACAAACTGTTTGAAGACCAACTCGACATCAAACTAAACTTCCGAATCCATAGAATGGAGTTGATGACATTTCGTCAAAATGAACGTGAATCAACTGACGAATTCGTCAACAGAGCGCGCCACAAGGACGGCCTATGCGACTTCGATGAACGCGAGTTGGTCGAGAAGATCATTGAGTTGATCATCGCAAGCACTCCGCATGAACTACTGCAAAAGCACCTCCTCGACCAAGAGAAAGACTACAGCATGGATCACGTGTTGAAGGAAGCACGCAAATATGAGGCCATAGCTGCTGGTAAAGAGTCCCTGCAAAGCCTGAGAAGCCCACATTACACGGCCATCAACGAAGTGAAGCATAGAAATACATGCAGAAACTGTGCACTCTCACATCCTCCGAGGCAGTGACCTGCTTACAAGAACCACTGTAAATACTGCGATGTCGTCGGGCACTGGGCCAAGTGTTGCCGGAAAAAGAAAACAGATGACCGGCAGAAACCAGACGACCGACCCCGGAAAGCCGTGTACATGTCGAAACGACCAGCTAGACCAAAGAGCCGAAGCCGACGTGACAGTAGACACCAACGAAGCCAATTCACGAACTCTCTGGGTACAACACAGAACACGATCGAGACGACTACGACAATGACGGCGAGACTTACACAAAGTCGTTTTACGTCATCACAGCGTCAGAAAGCCACACAGACACCACACGTGATGAGGTGTATGCCAACCTGAACATTGTCTGCGCTGATATACAGGGCGTGCACGATCTGAAGCTGAAGGTCGACACAGGCGCGTCAGGCAACACTCTGCCAGTACGTGTCGCCAAGCAGATGTATGGAGACCTGTGGCGATCGAAAGTAGAACCTGTACACAACACAAAGCTGACTGCATATAACGGCGACGAGATAGAATGCTGCGGCGCACTGAAGATACTATGTCAATACAAGGACTGCCAGTGGCGCAAGTACAAGTTTTACGTCGTTGACGTCGAGGGATCAGCCATCCTAGACCTGCGGGCATGCGAACAGATGCGGATAGTGACAATCAACTCCATCAAATCAGGTATCAACTGATCGATTCCAGAGAGCGACGCACAGAGGGCGACCGTGAACTCCATCGAGGACCTCAAGAAGCAGTTTCCCGAGCAGTTCGACCGCATTGGCAGCTTCGAAGGCAAAGCCAATCTAACACTGAAACAAGATGCGGAACCATCGATTGACGCACCACGCAAGTGCAGCATCCATCTGAAGGCAAAACTGCAACATGAACTCGACACAATGGAGAAAGACGGGATAATACGGAAGATCGAGCATCACACAGACTGGTGTTCATCCATCACAACGAGCGTGAAGAGAGATGGTTCACTAAGAGTCTGCCTCGACCCCAAGCTTCTCAACGACAGTCTCAAGCGATGTCCACATAAAATACCAACTCTAGAGGAGCTCAACCCCGAGTTCGCAGAGGCACGGGTATTTTCGAAGATGGATGCCAAGGCTGGCTACTGGTCTATCCACCTCGACGAAGCCAGTCAGGAGTTGACTACCTTCCGAACACCGTTCGGGAGGTACTACTACAAGAGGCTCCCGTTTGGCCTGTGCGTATCCCAAGACCTCTTTCAGCAAGCGATGGACCGCATCTTAGCCAGGACACCGGGATGTGTTGGCATCGCAGACGATGTGGTAGTCTACGGACGAGACAGCGCCGAACACGACAAGAACCTCTTCCGGCTGATGCACATTGCCAGAGAGGAAGGTCTTGTTTTCAACTCCACAAAGTGCATCATCAAGACGAACGAGATCGTCTTCTTCGGGTCGGTGTACGGGCAAGATGGCATCAAACCTGATCCGAGTAAGATCGAGGATCTACGCAAGATGCCTACCCCACAGGATAAGGAGGATCTTCAGCGGTTCATCGGTCTGATGAATTATCTTGCGGCGTACATCCCTCACTACTCGGCGTACATCCTCCCATCCGTGTGGCAAGAGGACCATCAGCATACTTACGACGACCTGAAGAGCTGTATCTGCAGCGAATCGTGCCTGTCCTACTACCATCCACAGAAGGAAACAGTCCTAGAAGTCGATGCGTCGCAGAAAGGGTTAGGTGCCTGCCTTATACAGGACAACAGACCCGCAGCGTTCGCATCCAAGACGCTCACACCGACACAGTCGGCGTATTCCAACATCGAACGTGAGACACTGGCGATCGTCAATGGAATCCTAAAGTTCCACACGTACCTCTTCGGAAAGCCGTTCGTCGTCATAACAGATCACAAACCTCTGCTGATGATACACAAGAAGCCGCTAAAGATTGCACCTCCACGTCTACAGCGACTCCTGATCAAGATACAGGGATACGACTTCCAGCTTGTGTACCGATCTGGCAGCCAGATGATCAACGCAGATGTCCTCCCGAGACTTCCCAACCCGGAGAAGAATGCCGAGATCCCACTAGACGTGACAGTGGATGACATCTCGCTAGACGACGACGATGAGAACGCTCAAAGGAGACAACTACCTGCTCATCACTGACTATAACTCCAAGTTCTATGTCGTCCAGAAGATGCACACGACAACCAGCACTACCATCGCCAACATGTCAGCAGAGTGGTTTAGCATGTTTGGACCACCACTGGATATAATCACCGACAATGGCCCACAGTACGCAGGGAAGCCATACGACGACCTGTGCAGGAGATGGAACATCAAGCACACCACAACATCACCCAGATATCCTCAATCGAACGGATTGGTTGAGAGATAGGTCAGGACGGTCAAGGGGATCATCCAGAAATGCGCCAAGACCGGCAATGACGTGTTGATCGCGCTACAACAACATCGATGCACGCCGATAGACAGCAACTTGCCCAGTCCGAGCGAAATCCTCTTCAACCGACCTGTCCGCACGACATTACCTAGTCACCATCCGGTGCTGATGCAGCAGAAACAGCAACTGAACAACGAGCAGCTACAGCAGCGCAGAGAGCGCATGATAACCGACCACGACCGACACGCGGGTCCAGAGCTCGCTCCGTTGCATGCCGGACAGCGCGTGAGGATCCTTAACAAAGAGACTCACCAGTGGTGCCCAGGCGAGATCTTGACGCAGTGCGCAGAGCCACGGTCATACGTTGTGCAGACGCCGAACGGCACGAGGCTGCGCAGAACGAGGGCGCACCTAAGGGAGCTACATGCCACGTATCGACCTTGGAGCATTCTGAAAGACCCTGCAGAGCACGCACGGCGACGAGTGACCTTCCGAGATGACGACACGGACGATCAACAGGTGACGCCGCCTGTCCCGACGACTGGCGACACGACCACTGTTGATGCGCTAATACCTGAGCCGACGATCAGACGATCCGGGCGGACGATTCGGAAGCCATCGAGGTTCCAATATGACTAGCAGCAGACTGTGTCATATTAAATCATTATAGTTCATAATTACTAGTATACAACGAACTTTATCGTGTTATATTGCCATATTAGTATAGTCATTTAGTCATACTGTTATACATGACATCTCATTTTGTATTTCATCAATCTGATTGATACACTCTTTTTCTTTATTATTTTCCGCAGAGGGAGATATTGTGATACCTCATAACTAGGCTAAGAACTATGTTGTATCATACGCATTGAATATATGTAGCCTGATCATAAATCATGTGCGGATATCGTATCCTGCGTCACTCTTCGAGCCAAATCAAGACATGCCACTTGACTATGCGATGAGGAAAGGAAACAAAGCAGATTACGTGGCTGTCAAGAAGGACCAGCTCAAAGATTGTTGGGTTGAGGAAGACCATCTGCCTGCCATGGACGAAGATGTGCTGTTAATTGTAGATGCTACGGCATTCATACCCCGTAACCAAGATATTGGATGCAAAATATTTGCACACATGCAAGCAAGGTATCTTAAGACGTTAATCTCATGCACACTGTACCTGTATCAGTAGGGTCGGAGACAGCCGGTACGACATTGAACCATCAAAGAGCTTGAAGATTGATGAACGAATCCGCCGACAACAAACTCTGCAATCAAGCCGCACTTATGAAGTCAAAGACAACTTGCCTATCCACCATGGAAGGCATTTATTGCGAATACCAAAAACAAAGCAGCCCTGCATAATTAACTCGCCGAATCCTGGACAACACATCACGAAGCAATGCCTGAAGGCGTGAAACAGATTCTTGGTGGCCTCTTCAAAGAAGCAGACAAAGCTGTAGTCATCACAACTGATGGACCAGTACTGCTACTTGAACTGGCATGTGGAGTTCACGAAAAGGCAGACACTCGCATATATCGCCCACATATTTTACTGTGTGACCCATTATGGGTACACGCGAGTAATCATTCAGGCTACAGACACAGACGTACTTATATTGGCCATCTACTACAGTGTCCGCATACAAGGACTGCAAGAGTTGTGGGTGCAGAAAGGCTCGACTCATATTCCATGCCACACAATCGCAGGAATGGTACCCGACAAGTTCAGTTTGCCAAATCTACTTGCCACATCAGGTCTTCTCTGTGGCCACACAATGAGTGAATGTGACACAGTTAGTTACGCATTTGGAAAAGGAAAGAAAAAATGTGTCAAGGTTGTCATGATGACTGCATTCGACTTCACAGACATGATGCAGTTCGGAGAGGATTCACATGTTGTGTCAGCAGCAGTTATCGAATCATGCAGAGCTTTCTTTCTGAGGCTGTACTCAGACTTCAGTGGGAGCCTCGATCACTTATTTGCACATATATTCGGACACATGAAGGGAGATATAAGGCAACTGCCTCCAACTGAGAGTGCTTTCAATTACAATTTGCTTAGAGCTCTGTATCAAATCGCTATTTGCAAGAGATCTCAACAGTGCACCCTAAGCTTACCAGACACCACATAATTTAGCAGACAGCTTTTGAATGGTCACTTAGTTCCGATCGTGATGATAAACCAGCTAAGCCTCAAGCAATCAAACAAAAGCGCCACTGTTAGAGCCGCAAGTGCAAAAGAAATTGCCCCTGCGTTACAGCTGGTGTCAGCTGCGTCGTTGCATGGAAATGTTCAGGGAATCCAAACAAATGTGCTCGTATATTGGAGGAGAGTAACGATGATGAGTAAATTTGCTATGCCACGTGGTATCAACTGCACACCCTGAACGTACTCGAACGTTGTTATATACGATAACTAACTTTGCAACTAAGCACTTTAATGTTTTTTCCCATTTGACTGATTGTGTTTCCATGCAGTGTAAATGTAGACACACAACCAACATTTGTAAGCTGTCTGATAACTGATGCATTACAAATAAAATGTAAACTATTAATATTATGATATATATTATAATGTAAAGACCATAAATGTGTGATTTTTGACTTCTTGTATCAAAATTACCATTTTTGAACCGCTCAGTGTCATATTTGCTGTACGAATCCCGTTACATACATCTCATCAGTTTGTTTGATTCACTTTAGATGCAGTTGATACAATTTTTTTTAAATAAGCGATACCGAAAATTTCACAACTATTTTGTGGGTATGTTCAAACCAATAGTTTGGTGTGTTCGCAATCGAGATGGCCGAGCAAGCCTCTTAATTATTCATCCTGAGGCATCACATTAAAACAAACATGAGGCAAGAAAAGATCTTGGGTCTGGATCCCTGACTATTGGGCCAATATAGCAACATATACATTGGACCATTGTTGATCCAAATTAGAAAGGCTATATAAGCAGGTCCTTAGTCAAAGACTCGTTCTGTTAAATTGGAACTTTTAAAAATGCAACGGTTTTTTTTCTGTTTCAAATAACGTTCGGGTGTTTTGGCCGGTCTTTGGGTAACGGATTTTAATTTTTCAGATACTGTTATCTTGTGTTGGACCATAACATGGTTCTATTTCCCCCCAAACAAGGTCAAAAAAGTGTTTGCGTTGCCATATGAAAGCTAGTGCACGAGTATTGTTTGAAGTTTGAGTATTTTGTGAACCTCGAGAGGGTGCATGCAGTTGGAGGTTTTCAAAGAGCCTCAGCCCCCTGAATACTCACCACGTTCAGCCCCTTGAATACTCACCACGTTCAGCCCCCTGAATACTCACCACGTTCAGCCCCCTGAATACTCACCACGTTCCGACACCAATGACCAATGCATGTGTAACGGTTTTTAGTCCTTTGGGCCGAAGGTCCAATGGACTAATGCCAACACTCTGCGCGCCGTCCGCCAACCGCCGTCCGCTGCCATATCTCAGAAACCGTTCAGTAACTTTTATCTCTAATTTTGCATAGACGTATCTTAGGGTATTGCCACTATGCATGAAAAATCTGTATTTGATTTAATCATTCTAAGGGCCCCACAGGGCCCAAAAAACTGGTAATTGTTTACATTTTGCCTTTTTTTTTAAAACTCTTCAGTAACTTTTCTCTAATTTTGCATATACATTTCATGTGGTAGTGTCACTACACACAAGAAATATGTATTTGATTGAATCATTCTAAGGGCACCTAATGGCTCCCCAAAAGGACCCCAAAACTGGTCAATTTTCACATTTTGCCTATTTTTTGTCAAAACTCTTCAGTAACTTTTTCTCTAATTTTGCTTTGACATTTCATGTGGTAGTGCCACTATACACAAGAAATCTGATTTTGATTTTTGCACCAAAGGTCCCCTAAAATGCAAAATTTGCTAACTAAATTGTCTACTGCAGCAGAAGTGCCCTGCAGCTCTATTTATAACTGGCTGGCTAGACACTGTCACACAGCTAATCTCTTTTCCTACAACATTTGTCACATGCGGAGTCTGTGCCTTGCATGGATCAGAGGTTGTCTTTTCTGTTATTTCAAAAACCGCTCAGTAACTTTTTTCTAATTTTGCATAGACGTCTCTTAGGGTAGTGTCACTGTACACAATAAATTTGTATTTGATTGAATCATTCTAAGGGCACCTCAGGGCCTCCCAAAAAGCTAAATGTTCACATTTTGTCTGTTTCTGCCTGGACTAGGTTGGCAGAGTACCAATTGATTGTGTATTACAACCACCCCACCCCCACCCCACTGTGGAGTCTAGGTTCTCTGCCTGCTATTGTTTGATGGAAACTGTGACTAATCTGTAATTGGTCACTGGCAGAGGCTTGTGTCAACAGACAGCATCCACTAGACCCGTGTTAAACTAGACAGTTGCATGTTGGTTTTAAGCTGTATCTTCCCAGTGTCAAACAGTGGGCTGTAACTAATGTGTAATGGGAATCCCTACTGCACTGGTAGAACCTGGGGAACTTTAAAACAGCAGTAGACGTAATTAGCAATGCAATATATAAAGATATGACCTAGGATTAAAATAAAATAACTTAGGTATAAAAAGTATATAAAGAAAAAAAGCTCGAAAAGGTTAAAGCACATTTAACCAAACATTATAAGGAATATTATTCAGATGTTTTATTACACATGTTGCAGCTATTCCGTCACTCCAGTTATATTAGTATTATGTCGTTACTACTGTTTTTAACTGTCATTACTACTGTTTTTAAGTCAAAATGAATGCTATGCATATGTACCTTGTTAACAAATAAAGTCTTATCATAGTTCATCTCTTTCTTCTTCCCATTCTGGGGGAGGGTGCAAAATGAGAACAGATGATGCGTGTGCATTTTCTTAAACAATGTTTTACTGTGCTACATGCGAGAATTGCAGCTCACCAACTCTCCTGAAAGGTTTCTACAACCACTGGAAATCGGCCTAAATAGCAGAGTATCGGAGTAAAATCCGACAGTATTGTTTAATAACACATTAACTAATATATACAATATACACGAAATGGTCTACTCGAATACTTTATTTACAGGTGTATTTTTTACTGGCATGCATATAGTCTAGGGAGCTACTAAACATGTCAACACTTTCCTTCCATCATAACTCTTAATGATCTGTAACTATGATTCACCAAAAAACATTTCGTTAATAATTACAAACTCACAATATAGTCCAAAGGACTTCAAGGCCTCTTGGCCCATTTTGTATTAGTATAACTGGTAAATATAAAATGAGAACGGGTAAATTGTATCATTTCACAATCCTTAGTTTGATTAGTGCAGTGAAGTCCGGTGGGATGCAGTTAATTGGCGGTCTCAATGGAGGATTTGATGAGGCTGAAATTCTCCTGGTTTTTGATACTCAGAAGATGGCAAGTATAGTTACAGCCTACACTTACTTACTTGGTATACTTGACAGTATAGTCTCCTTTAGCCGGTGGCCGGAGACCTCAATTTCTTGTTAAAAATACTAAATGAAGCAGCTGATATTATGTCTTGTGTGTTCCAAAATACTGATCGGAGTTATACAACTTCCAGACCAACGGAGATCCAAATGTTCTAGTCAGCGAAGAATCATCAAACGATGATGACTTTCCAATTTTACGTGAAGAAGTATAGATAGCTGTATCATTGAAGAAGGGAAAAGCTGCTGGATTTGATAACATCCCAGCAGAACTGATAATGAACGGAGGAGAAACGGTGGTAGACATCCTCACCAACATCTGTAACACAATTTGGCAGACTAGAGAGTGGCCAACAACATGGACTCAATCACTGATAATTACTCTCCCAAGAAAGGCAACCTACAACAACGTCAAAACTGCCGAACCATCAGCCTCATTAGCTATGCGAGCAATAAAGTGATGCTGAGTTACCTGCTGACCACAGTAAAAAAGAGGAAACTGAGATGGTATGGTCATGTAACACGATAAAGCAGGCTCACAAAACCAGTACTACAAGGAACAGTGCCGGGGAAAAGAAGACAGGGAAGTCAGAGGAAGAGATGGTCAGACAATATCGCAGAATGGACTGGGAAGACCTTCGCAGAAACTCAGACATTAGCACACAATCGCGTCGACTGGTGAAACATTCAGCAATGCAGCGCCCCTATGACCCAGGCGTGTTACGGGAGCAGTAAATAAGTAAGTTCCAAGAGTCGTGTCGTAGTATTACGCGCTTTAGTATGATCTCATTATACTAGAAGTTAGAGTTCAGTTGTTCACGTGTTAGGCTTTGATTAAACATCCATTCCTTCTAACGTGTCTTGTAGTAAACTGTCATATAATGGCTATTATCAGTACATCCAAACAACACAACAACATGGTGGCAGCGATGAGAACAAAGTAAGGGCGGCGGTAACGTATTGACACTGAAATCGTGAACTTTGAATCAACTGATGAGTGAAAAAAAATTCTTTATTCGCCGTGCCTGAAATTTTTTCAAAATAATCACGCGCAACATGAATGACGTCACTCGACAGCCGCGTCGGGATCAAAGGTCACGTCACATGCAAATGGACAGCTATGTGTAAACAACAGAGACATTCAGCCTTCTGTAATTTTTGCCGGGACTCATAAAAGCGGTCTGGCTGGCTAGCAATTGAACACTGTAGGCACTTCAACGAATTCTGCTCGCGCTGTGTTTTCGCGTGCGTCATTTCTGTTGCAAAAACGCTGTGCCGTTTACTCGGCATCTTGGTAGCGTTTTGTTTTAACCCGTCGTTGCGCGCGCTTTTAACGGTGGTATACGTCATTCGTTGCGGGATTCTTGTAGACGGTAAGTAGAAGTTTATTTTCGTCGCTTTGTTTTTACAATTTGACCAAAATTAAGTGAACTGTTGTTGATTTGACGACATAGCTATGCTTCATTTGCAGTTTTGGCATCAATTGGCAGGAATAATTTTGTGTTTATTTGCATCTAGAGGTTTTATTTATACAGTGTTGAAAAATTTGTTGTTCCGACTGATTCCGACATGTCGATTTTACGCCGTTCAAAATGTGACTGTTTTGGCCGATCTGGCACTGTCAGACCGAGAGCGCATCACCGGTGTCAGTATCAGATCATATTCATATATTGGTTATCTTAATTAAAATCCCTACAAAAGCAACAGTGAACACTACTCGTTTTACCTTTTAGATATCATTTATTTGATTAATCACTTATTAATATTATACGTGGGCCTTGGCCTGGGCGCCGTTGGCCCGGTTGGGCTTGGCATGTGCCATTATCATAATTTGACGGTTATGCTTTTTTATACTTATAAATAATATAAATTTTGTTATGCAATAATTTTAATTAATTGTTCTTAGTTACCTATTAAATCAATAATTTGTTATACAAAAAATTGGAGGTAAAATACGTACATTATTTCACTTAATTTTTGTTTTATTTAAAAGGTTTCATGACAAACAGTCACTGCACAACATTTTAAAAGTACACCTGTATGTTGTAATATAAATATTAAACGCCTTGAGGCTTGATCAGTTGTAGAATCATTTGTTTAATTGTGTGACAACATGCAATACATTAAACACCACAGTTATATCTCTCAAGTATCACAATTATTATGAATTTATGTGACGTATTATAGAATTTCACACTGCTGTCTTGAGTAACAGAGGCAGTGATATGAAAATTATTTCATGATATATTTCACATTATATGATACACGATGGCCTTTTTATTTCAGATGCTGTTCACAATTACATGCAGTGACACTGATCTTACGCTGATCTGTGTCTGACAGTTAACTCTGAAGGTACCGAGCCACAGAGTCGTCTGAATATGACACCCGTCACATGCCTGCATATGTACACATTTAATCTGGCTGATTATATATCTGATTCTACATTGAACAGTGTCCATTCAACATGACACGAACATTACTTATATACATCATTTTGAAGAACACAACATTATTTTACAGGATACTAAAATATGAACCTTGCTCCACAGATCTTGCAGCCTACTGGCAATTATGAGACAATCAACTTCCAATATTACAAAACAATTGTATTATGAGCAGAGCAGACTTCTTCTTAATGGCTCGACTCCCGTTGGCCATGGGGAGTAACGCAGAAAGCATTTGGATTCAGTGACGGAATACTGTGAACAATTTATAACATTATTTCATGAAGTTCATGTTAAAATCTAGAACATTACATTATAAAGCACTGACCATTGATTACTGGTCTCTACAGAGCATGCAGAATTCATCCATCCTGTCATGACACAGTCACACATAGACACAGTGAACTATGAGTATGAATATTGTATTTCATTGTCGTGGATAGTGGAGATAATCACCGACAATGGCCCACAGTACGCAGGGAAGCCATACGACGACCTGTGCAGGAGTTGGAACATCAAGCACACCACAACATCACCCAGATATCCTCAATCGAACGGATTGGTTGAGAGACAGGTCAGGACGGTCAAGGGGATCATCCAGAAATGCGCCAAGACCGGCAATGACGTGTTGATCGCGCTACAACAACATCGATGCACGCCGATAACCGACCTGTCCGCACGACACTACCTAGTCACCATCCGGTGCTGATGCAGCAGAAACAGCAACTGAACAACGAGCAGCTACAGCAGCGCAGAGAGCGCATGATAACCGACCACGACCGAAACGCGGGTCCAGAGCTCGCTCCGTTGCATGCCGGACAGCGCGTGAGGATCCTTAACAAAGAGACTCGCCAGTGGTGCCCAGGCGAGATCTTGACGAAGTGCGCAGAGCCACGGTCATACGTTGTGCAGACGCCGAACGGCACGAGGCTGCGCAGAACGAGGGCGCACCTGAGGGAGCTACATGCCACGTATCGACCTTGGAGCATTCTGAAAGACCCTGCAGAGCACGCACGGCGACGAGTGACCTTCCGAGATGACGACACGGACGATCATCAGGTGACGCCGCCAGTCCCGACGACTGGCGACACGACCACTGTTGATGCGCTAATACCTGAGCCGACGATCAGACGATCCGGGCGGACGATTCGGAAGCCATCGAGGTTCCAAGATGACTAGCAGCAGACTGTGTCATATTAAATAATTATAGTTCATAATTACTAGTATACAACGAACTTTATCGTGTTATATTGCCATATTAGTATAGTCATTTAGTCATACTGTTATACATGACATCTCATTTTGTATCTCATCAATCTGATTGATACACTCTTTTTCTTTATTATTTTCCGCAGAGGGAGATATTGTGATACCTCATAACTAGGCTAAGAACTATGTTGTATCATACGCGTAATAAACCGCCAGTTGGTGAATCGCCTACTACTGTGTATTGACTTGTGCGTGGAATCGGAGTGTCTGGAAGAGTGAATTAGCGTAGCATACAAACGAACAATCACTTCAGACACCAGCGTATATAGCCAGTCGCCTAACCCCACCGCCGGATCCCGTTTCATGTTCGACAGAAAGTCGAAGACAAACTCGGCGAACATGAAAAAGCGGACATCATTGAGAAGGTCAACGGCCCAACACCTTGGATTTCGTTGATAGTTACACAACCGAAGCCAGGCAGACCCGATGAAATTAGGCTTTGCGTCGATATGCGAGGACCGAACACTGCAATTAAGCGTGTGCGACACCTCACCCCTACGATAGTGGATGTCATCAGCGAGCTTAAACGGTGCGCGCGTGTTCTCCAAACTTGACCTCAATCAAGGTTATCACCAGGTCATGTTGGATGAGTCTCACGCTACATCACAACGTTCAGCACACACGTTAGACTACGACGCTACAAAAGGCTGAACTTTGAATATGTTGCGCGTCAGAGATATTCCAAAATGCAGTGCGGGAAGCTCTAGACGGACTACACGGTGTCATGAATGTCAGTGACGACATTCTCATCTACGGATGCAACCGCACAGAACATGACAGACGACTCCATGCAGTACTAGAACGACTACAGGAGAAAGGGCTGACAGTCAATAAACAAAAATGCATCTTCGGTCAACCGACATTGAATTATCTGGGCTACATCTTTTCCAGCAGTGCAATATCGCCCGATCCATGCAAAGTGACAGCCATTCATGAAGCCAACACATCTTCACCGCGTCCGGAACCCCTGCAGATGTCAGGAACACCTGACTATGCATGGCAGGAAGTAATACCTGTTGGTGATGATTGACGGATAGTCATGAATATCCTGTCATCGAAGTAGCCCAGTCTACTAGCGACAACAGCGTCATATAGGCGTTCGACAAAGTGTTCTCTATGCTGGGAATTCCGATGTCTCTGAAAACCGACAACGGACCACCGTTCAGCAGTCACCAGTTCGCAAAACACATGGGTTTCAAACACCAACGGGTTACTCCACTACGGCCACAAGCGAACGCCGAAGCAGAACGATCGTGGAAACAGAACTATAGAGCGACTCCACATTCATTAACTGGTATTGCGCCAGCCACGGCTCTCTTCAACCGCGAGATGAGGATTAAACTGCCAAACACAATCACACAATCACCTCCACCCCGAATGCAAGCTAAGCTGCAGACCAATGACAAACAAACGAAACCTAAAATGAAGGCGTATTTAGATGAGAAGCAACACGCCAACACACACCTCATCACACCAGGGGACACTGTACTGGTGCGACAGCCAAGAAGAAACAACATGATTTCACCCTTCGACCATCGCCCTTACACAGAGACACACACAAAAGGAACCACGGAGACAGCCACACGAAGAAATAACACGAAATGCGTCACACTTCAAATCAATCAAACTCGAACCTGGAACTGTGGTCATCGACTGCGACAATGACGAAGAAATGTACATCCCGACAACCCGCACATATATACTGCCCAACACAGTCAATGCGCGAGATGACAGTGATCACGCTGATACGACCTCTAGAATTGCTCCTCGCGCTGAGGTGACACCAGATACGAACGCATCTCATGGCGTGACGACATCTGACAGCAACGCTGAGACGACCTATGCACTCAGGCGATTATCTTGCCCGAGGAAGATGCCTGTTCATCTCGACGGATGCGAATTAGCGAAGTCGTAAACGACCAATTGGTGAGACAAACCAATTAATGCTATCAGACCAGTTAGTGGTATGAGTTTGTGAACTGTGTCTAAGGACAATAACATACCGTCATGTGTGACAATTCTATTATTAAGCAGTCATGTGTGACTATCTTGGACTTGACATATCTTGTCTGCACTAGTATAATATAATCTTGGACTTACAGAAATCGTCTGTACGATGGACATTATTGTAATCAACATATTCCACTTGGGGAGGAATGTAGTGTTCTTACACACCGCGTAGTGTACTAGCGTATAGCCCTAATCTATAATGAGACTAACCCAAATACTATTAGGGTGTATACAGCGCAGGAATTATCACTCATATATAACGCGGGGACAACACAACAATGTGGATAACTTATTACATGGGATCATAAGGTGTGCTTAAGACAATTGTTGGGAACACTGGGGAAACCACGAGTAAAACATTGGTAGAAATGGTGTGGTTAACCAAAGCGGATCATATCAAAATTATACCAATGCAAAATATGGAACATAACAGTTTTCCCACTATCGGTCACCTCTCCTGGTATGTTGCAATCCGAAAAACAACACCTGTTTTTTATTTTATTTATTGAATCTTCGGGTGAATATTGCATCACTACTATCAAGAAACATTGCCAGCAGTACTGTATCATAACTTATGATCAGGCTACATATGAAATTGTCCTCGGACTTCAAAAGAAGAAATCAAACAAATATGAGCATCTGATATTGCGCAAGCGTGGCTTTCACATAGCTAACAACTTCCTGGGAGCTTTGGTTGCCTGTTCAAGTCCTCTGGTATTGAAACAGTCGTCGTCGAAGCTAATGTGTTTCGAGCCTGAACCATGAACAGCCTGATGTCTGGTAAGGACTATTACAACATGGTGAGATGCCACAGTCTGATGCTACCCACAATCTGGAGTTGTACTGTGAAGCATTTGAATCATGGACTCTGAAAGAACCAGATGTCAATCTAGAGGTGATTACAGCGCTATCTGGAGCTACTTAAAAAAAAGCTAGCAGATGCAGTAGCAGATCCAGACACATCAGCTGCATTCCAGGCCCACGTAGAGATGCTATCGCTTGGGGACGATGGGGAATTGTTGTCAGAATTCGACAAAACGTTTGCACCTCTCCAACAGCTAAGCTGTGGCTTTGTACATCGACATGGTCCTCATTCTGAAAAGGTATGTGGCAGCAGAACGACCGGGATGCTGGGAGGACCACCTCATACAGGTACAAAAAAATGCTGTCATACTTGATATCAGCAGGCCATATTAAGTATGTGGCATGTATCCCACACTACCTGGCCGCTATGAGGAATCAGCCAACCAGACATAGATGAAGAATTCCAACGTGGACATTTTAATGCGCGTGTGACAAGCGGTAAGTTCAATGCAATTTGAACCGACATGGTCTTGGAACAAACCTGCAATCGTGAAGCGAAGACACAGCTGTTCAAAGGTGTCACTCAACAAGCATCTACCAGAAAGAAATACCTTAGAGCACTTCCAGCGCTCACTGCAGTATCTGAGCAGACAAAGGCAATGGTCCACGTTTAGGAGGGCACCAAACAGTCAACTAACACTAAAGCCAACAAAACCAGATCCGATGTGAACACGATGAAAAGTCTACTGACGCAAGAGATGATTAATCCAGTCAGCTGCTCCTCACCAGATCTACTCGACATCGCAACTGGCGAGGAATGTCAGTCCCTGGATCTGCTTGAAGCTAAATAAAAAGTATTAGCAGCACTGTGAAGAGCTGAGAAAAACCGAAGTCCTCAAGTTGAACCAATTCACCCCCAGACCTTTGAGCAGAAAGGCAAAAAGAAAGTAAAATCTCAACAGACAAGAATATATCAGGAAGAAAGTAACAACTTGAGGAGCTTATGCTTCGTCCAAGAGAAGGACACGGACGCATTCGCGTATGTGTGGACATCGTATCCTGCGTCACTCTTCGAGCCAAATCAAGACATGCCACTTGACTATGCGATGAGGAAAGGAAACAAAGCAGATTACGTGGCTGTCATAAAGGACCAGCTCAAAGATTGTTGGGTTGAAGAAGACCATCTGCCTGCCATGGACGAAGATGTGCTGTTAATTGTAGATGCTATGGCATTCATACCCCGTAACCAAGACATTGGATGCAAAATATTTGCAGACATGCAAGCAAGGTATCTTAAGACGTTAATCTCATGCACACTGTACCTGTATCAGTAGGGTCGGAGACAGCCGGTACGACATTGAACCATCAAAGAGCTTGAAGATTGATGAACGAATCCGCCGACAACAAACTTAGCAATCAAGCCGCACTTATGAAGTCAAAGACAACTTGCCTATCCACCATGGAAGGCATTTATTGCGAATACCAAAAACAAAGCAGCCCTGCATAATTAACTCGCCGAATCCTGGACAACACATCACGAAGCAATGCCTGAAGGCGTGAAACAGATTCTTGGTTGCCTCTTCAAAGAAGCAGACAAAGCTGTAGTCATCACAACTGATGGACCAGTACTGCTACTTGAACTGGCATGTGGAGTTCACGAAAAGGCAGACACTCGCATATATCGCCCACATATTTTACTGAGTGACCCATTATAGGTACACGCGAGTAATCATTCAGGCTACAGACACAAACGTACTTATATTGGACATCTACTACAGTGTCCGCATACAAGGACTGCAAGAGTTGTGGGTGCAGAAAGGCTCGACTCATATTCCATGCCACACAATCGCAGGAATGGTACTCGACAAGTTCAGTTTGTCAAATCTACTTGCCACATCTGGTCTTCTCTGTGGCCACACAATGAGTGGATGTGACACAGTTAGTTACGCATTTGGAAAAGGAAAGAAAAAATGTGTCAAGGTTGTCATGATGACTGCATTCGACCTCACAGACATGATGCAGTTCGGAGAGGATTCACATGTTGTGTCAGCAGCAGTTATTGAATCATGCAGAGCTTTCTTTCTGAGGCTGTACTCAGACTTCAGTGGGAGCCTCGATCACTTATTTGCACATATATTCGGACACATGAAGGGAGATATAAGGCAACTGCCTCCAACTGAGAGTGCTTTCAATTACAATTTGCTTAGAGCTCTGTATCAAATCGCTATTTGCAAGAGATCTCAACAGTGCACCCTAAGCTTACCAGACACCACATCATTTAGCAGACAGCTTCTGAATGGGCACTTAGTTCCGATCATGATGGATAAACCAGCTAAGCCTCCAGCAATCAAACAAAAGCACCACTGTTAGAGCAGCAAGTGCAAAAGAATTTGCCCCTGCGTTACAGCTGGTGTCAGCTGCGTCGTTGCATGGAAATGTTCAGGGAATCCAAACAAATGTGCTCGTATATTGGAGGAGAGTACCGATGATGAGTAAATTTGTTTTGCCACGTGGTATCAACTGCACACCCTGAACGTACTCGAACGTTGTTATATACGATAACTAACTTTGCAACTAAGCACTTTAATGTTTTTCCCATTTGACTGATTGTGTTTCCATGCAGTGTAAATGTAGACACACAACCAACAATTGTAAGCTGTCTGATAACTGATGCATTACAAATAAAATGTAAACTATTAATATTATGCTATATATTATAATGTAAAGACCATAAATGTGTGATTTTTGATTTCTTGTATCAAAATTACCATTTTTGAACCGCTCATTGTCATATTTTCTGTACGAATCCCGTTACATACATCTCATCAGTTTGTTTGATTCACTTTAGATGCAGTTATGATACAATTTTTGAAAAATAAGCGATACCGAAAATTTCACAACTATTTTGTGGGTATGTTCAAACCAATAGTTTGGTGTGTTCGCAATCGAGATGGCCGAGCAAGCCTCTTAATTATTCATCCTGAGGCATCACATTAAAACAAACATGAGGCAAGAAAAGATCTTGGGTCTGGATCCCTGACTATTGGGCCGATATAGCAACATATACATTGGACCAATGTTGACCCAAATTAGAAAGGCTATCTAAGCAGGTCCTTAGTCAGACTCGTTCTGTTAAATTGGAACTTTAAAAAATGCAACGGTTTTTTTTCTGTTTCAAATAACGTTCGGGTGTTTTGGCCGGTCTTTGGGTAACGGATTTTAATTTTTCAGATACTGTTATCTTGTGTTGGACCATAACATGGTTCTATTTCCCCCCAAACAAGGTCAAAAAAGTGTTTGCGTTGCCATATGAAAGCTAGTGCACGAGTATTGTTTGAAGTTTGAGTATTTTGTGAACCTCGAGAGGGTGCATGCAGTTGGAGGTTTTCAAAGAGCCTCAGCCCCCTGAATACTCACCACGTTCAGCCCCTTGAATACTCACCACGTTCAGCCCCCTGAATACTCACCACGTTCAGCCCCCTGAATACTCACCATGTTCCGACGCCAATGACCAATGCATGTGTGACGGTTTTTAGTCCTTTGGGCCGAAGGTCCAATGGACTAATGCTAACACTCTGCGTGCGCCGTCCGCCAACCGCCGTCCGCTGCCATATCTCAGAAACCGTTCAGTAACTTTATCTCTAATTTTGCATAGACGTATCTTAGGGTATTGCCACTATGCATGAAAAATCTGTATTTGATTTAATCATTCTAAGGGCCCCACAGGGCCCAAAAAACTGGTAATTGTTTACATTTTGCCTTTTTTTCAAAAACTCTTCAGTAACTTTTCTCTAATTTTGCATATACATTTCATGTGGTAGTGTCACTACACACAAGAAATATGTATTTGATTGAATCATTCTAAAGGCACCTAATGGCTCCCCAAAAGGACCCCAAAACTGGTCAATTTTCACATTTTGCCTATTTTTTGTCAAAACTCTTCAGTAACTTTTTCTCTAATTTTGCTTTGACATTTCATGTGGTAGTGCCACTATACACAAGAAATCTGATTTTGATTTTTGCACCAAAGGTCCCCTAAAATGCAAAATTTGCTAACTAAATTGTCTACTGCAGCAGAAGTGCCCTGCAGCTCTATTTATAACTGGCTGGCTAGACACTGTCACACAGCTAATCTCTTTTCCTACAACATTTGTCACATGCGGAGTCTGTGCCTTGCATGGATCAGAGGTTGTCTTTTCTGTTATTTCAAAAATTGCTCAGTAACTTTTTTTTTATTTTGCACAGACGTATCTTAAGGTAGTGTCACTGTACACAATAAATTTGTATTTGATTGAATCATTCTAAGGGCACCTCAGGGCCTCCCAAAAAGCTAAATGTTCACATTTTGTCTGTTTCTGCCTGGACTAGGTTGGCAGAGTACCAATTGATTGTGTATTACAACCACCCCACCCCCACCCCACTGTGGAGTCTAGGTTCTCTGCCTGCTATTGTTTGATGGAAACTGTGACTAATCTGTAATTGGTCACTGGCAGAGGCTTGTGTCAACAGACAGCATCCACTAGACCCGTGTTAAACTAGACAGTTGCATGTTGGTTTTAAGCTGTAATCTTCCCAGTGTCAAACAGTGGGCTGTAACTAATGTGTAATGGGAATCCCTACTGCACTGGTAGAACCTGGGGAACTTTAAAACAGCAGTAGACGTAATTACCAATGCAATATATAAAGATATGACCTAGGATTAAAATAAAATAACTTAGGTATAAAAAATATATAAAGTAAAATAGCATAGGTATACTCGAAAAGGTTAAAGCATATTTAGCCAAACATTATAAGGAATATTATTCAGATGTTTTACTACACATGTTGCAGCTATTCCGTCACTCCAGTTATATTAGTATTATGTCGTTACTATTGTTTTTACCTGTCATTACTACTGTTTTTAAGTCAAAATGAATGCTATATATGTACCTTGTTAACAAATAAAGTCTTATCATAGTTCATCTCTTTCTTCTTCCCATTCTGGGGGAGGGTGCAAAATGAGAACAGATGATGCGTGTGCATTTTTTTAAACAATGTTTTACTGTGCTACATGCGAGAATTGCAGCTCACCAACTCTCCTGAAAGGTTTCTACAACCACTGGAAATCGGCCTAAATAGCAGAGTATCGGAGTAAAATCCGACATTATTGTTTAATAACACATTAACTAATATATACAATATACACGAAATGGTCTACTCGAATACTTTATTTCCAGGTGTATTTTTTACTGGCATGCATATAGTCTAGGGAGCTACTAAACATGTCAACACTTTCCTTCCATCATAACTCTTAATGATCTGTAACTATGATTCACCAAAAAACAGTTCGTTAATAATTACAAACTCACAATATAGTCCAAAGGACTTCAGGGCCTCTTGGCCCATTTTTTATTAGCATAACTGGTAAATATAAAATGAGAACGAGTAAATTGTATTATTTCACAATCCTTAGTTTGATTAGTGCAGTGAAGTCCGGTGGGATGCAGTTAATTGGCGGTCTCAATGGAGGATTTGATGAGGCTGAAATTCTCCTGGTTTTTGATACTCAGAAGATGGCAAGTATAGTTACAGCCTACACTTACTTACTTGGTATACTTGACAGTATAGTCTCCTTTAGCCGGTGGCCGGAGACCTCAATTTCTTGTTAAAAATACTAAATGAAGCAGCTGATATTATGTCTTGTGTGTTCCAAGATACTGATCGGAGTTATACAACTTCCAGACCAACGGAGATCCAAATGTTCTAGTCAGCGAAGAATCATCAAACGATGATGACTTTCCAATTTTACGTGAAGAAGTATAGATAGCTGTATCATTGAAGAAGGGAAAAGCTGCTGGATTTGATAACATCCCAGCAGAACTGATAATGAACGGAGGAGAAACGGTGATAGACATCCTCACCAACATCTGTAACACAATTTGGCAGACTAGAGAGTGGCCAACAACATGGACGCAATCACTGATAATTACTCTCCCAAGAAAGGCAACCTACAACAACGTCAAAACTACCGAACCATCAGCCTCATTAGCTATGCGAGCAACAAAGTGATGCTGAGTTACCTGCTGACCACAGTAAAAAAGAGGAAACTGAGATGGTATGGTCATGTAACACGATAAAGCAGGCTCACAAAACCAGTACTACAAGGAACAGTGCCGGGGAAAAGAAGACAGGGAAGTCAGAGGAAGAGATGGTCAGACAATATCGCAGAATGGACTGGGAAGACCTTCGCAGAAACTCAGACATTAGCACACAATCGCGTCGACTGGTGAAACATTCAGCAATGCAGCGCCCCTATGACCCAGGCGTGTTACGGGAGCAGTAAATAAGTAAGTTCCAAGAGTAGTGTTGTAGTATTACGCGCTTTAGTATGACCTCATTATACTAGAGGTTAGAGTTCAGTTGTTCACGTGTTAGGCTTTGATTAAACATCCATTCCTTCTAACGTGTCTTGTAGTAAACTGTCATATAATGGCTATTATCAGTACATCCAAACAACACAACAACATGGTGGCAGCGACGAGAACAAACTAAGGGCGGCGGTAACGTATTGACACTGAAATCGTGAACTTTGAATGAGTGAAAAATATGTCTATTCGCCGTGCCTGAAAATTGTTCAAAAGAATCACGCGCAACATGAATGACGTCACTCGACAGCCGCGTCGGGATCAAAGGTCACGTCACATGCAAATGGACAGCTACGTGTAAACAACAGAGACATTCAGCCTTCTGTAATTTTTGCCGGGACTCATAAAAGCGGTCTGGCTGGCTAGCAATTGAACACTGTTGCAGTATGTTGTTATAGCTAGGCATATAACCCATATTGCCATAATTATAACTGACTGGGGCTCATTAAAGCAGCCTGGCTGGTAGTTTTAAGCTACACAATTTATAAGACACACAGCTAACACGCTACTAGTAGGCGCGAATTGGCTAACAACAACAGCGAACATGGATCACGTACCAAGAATGGATTGGTCAGTGGAAAATCAAGCAGAAACATTCAAGTTATTTAAACAACGACTTGAATTATACTTCAAAGCAAAGCGAATTGAGGAAGGAGAACAAGTAGTACACATTCTACTACAAGTCGGCAATGAAGGACTACACCGATACAACTCTTGGAGCCTCACAGAAGAGGAAAGGAAAGATCCTACCAAGATATTCGCCAAATTCGTTGAACAACTTGAGCCGTGTGAGAACTATCGCATCAGCCGGTTACGACTTATGCACTACCGTCAAAGGCCAGAAGAAAACTTAGATTGTTTCATAAACAGGTGCAAGTTGCTAGCTCTGAAATGCGAGTTTCAAGATAACGAATTGAATGAGCGACTCATTGAACTGATCATAGCTGGTACGCCAATTCCTGATTACCAGAAGGAATTGCTTGGAAAAAACTAGAACTACACACTGGACGAAGCAATTCAGTTGGGACGAGCGTATGAAGCGAGTGCCTCCCACGTCCAGCAGATTCGTGACATGGGAACAGTGGCGACAACTGCGGTGCATAGCTTCAGACGTGGTGCAAACTCATCCGCCAGATGTCGCAACTGTGGTCAACAACACCCATTCAAACCGCGTGAAAGTTGTCCAGCGTTTGGAGTCAAGTGCAGAGCGTGCGGCAGAATGAACAACTGGGCGAAATGTTGTCTGACTAAGAAAAAACAGCATGCCAACAACATCACGCCACATCAGCGCGGACGTTCGAAATCCAGGAACAGGAACGAGCATCGGCAACGACAACATTCGTATGCAAACGAGAAGTCAATTCATCAAATGTGTTCCAATGCACAGAACACTGACACACTTGAATAGTCATTTGATGCACTCAGTTTTCATGATGTGAAGGTGTCAGCAATGTGTCTCTGGCAATATAATCGCGACGAAGCCTATGCGCAGGTGCAAATTAAACTGAGCAATCGTCCTGGCATCCACAATTTGAGCCTGAAAGTGGACACAGGCGCACAAGGCAATACACTTCCACTGCGAACATTTCGACGCATGTATCCGGACAAGTTAAATGCTGAGGGGTTCCCCGTTGATAACATCGTCGCAGCAGCAAGAGGCGCACGATTGACGGCGTACAATGGCACGTCCATCACATGCCATGGCGTGGTTAACATTTCATGCAGCTACAACAAGTCGGCATGGGGTGACATTCGGTTCTACATCGTTGATGTAACCGGCCCTGCAGTGATTGGTCTTCAGTCGTGTGAAAAGTTGAAGCTGGTGACTCTACATTGCACCATCAAGACGCACTCCTCAACAGAAGATAGACCTGCTACGGGACAATCTGCTGTCACGAGCACAGCCTCTATAAACAGCGTTGATGACCTCACTAGAATGTATCCAGAACAGTTTGACAGAATCGGCTGTTTTCATGGTGAAGTGAAGTTGGTGGTGGATCCCGCAGTTCGTCCTCGCGTGAATCCTCCAAGAAAGACTCCAATTGCGCTAAAAGATGCTATCAAAAGCAGTCTTGACTCCATGGTGGAAAATTTCAATCTCCTTACGGTCGATATGCCTTCAAACGACTTCCATTCGGCTTGTCTGCATCACAAGACATCTTTCAATCCAGGATGGACATGATTCTCGAGCAGTGTGATGGAGCAGAGGGAATCGCTGACGACGTGGTGGTTTACGGTGCCACAGAAGATGAACATGACAGAAATCTTCATCAACTCATGAACATTGCGTCGAGGAACGGGCTTGTCTTCAATTCCAGCAAGTGCCTGATCAAGGAGAGCAGTGTCAGTTTTTTTGGCCTCATCTACGGCATCGATGGCATCAAACCTGATCCGGACAGGATCCGCGATCTGCAAGACATACCACCATCTCGAGACAAGAAAGAGCTTCAGCAGTTTCTCGGACTCATGACCTTCTTGAGCCCATTCACACCGAACTTGGCTGACAAGGCTTCAATGCTTCGAGATCTACTGAAAGAAGACAGCATGTTCATGTGGGAACCGCACCATCAAAGTTGCTTCAATGGTCTGAAACATGTTGTCACCTCAAGGTCAAGTCTTCAATACTTCAACGTGTCCAAAACGCCCATACTTCAGACAGACGCTAGTCTCCTTGGACTTGACGCGGCGTTACTTCAAGAGAACGAGTCTGGTGTAATCCAACCGGTGGCATACGCATCGAAGAGTCTATCAAGCGCAGAGAAACGATATGCCTGCATTGAGCGAGAGTTGCTAGCCATTGTTTTTGGCACACAACGGTTCCACACATACCTATACGGACGCAAGTTCAAGGTCGTCACGGATCACAAGCCTCTCGTTGCGATCATCCAGAAAGGTCTTGTCAACTCTCCACCGCGACTACAAAGAATGCTCCTCAAACTGCAAGGGTATGACATGGAAGTTGAATACCAACCAGGAAAGGACATTGTCCTTGCGGACACATTCTCGCGTCTTTCAAGTACGCACAACACAGAAACGATCGACCTTGATGTTCGTGTTGACTTCGTCCGATTCTCTGATGAACGCCTCCAAGAGCTGAGGAACAAGACGAAGGCTGATCCAGTTCTCCAAGCATTCTCCGAAACGATCGTGACTGGATGGCCCGAAACAATAAAGGAGTTGCCAACTAGCATCCGTTCGTACTGGTCGTTCCGCGATGAACTCGCCGTGGAAGATGGTATCCTATTGAAAGGAACACGAGTCGTCATTCCTGAGAGCATGCAGACATTCATACTGGAGAAACTACACTACGGTCACCTCGGCATAGAGAAGACGAGACTCAGAGCAAAAGACTGTGTATTGGATCAACATCAATCGTGACATTGAGACTACAGTCAAGTCGTGTGACATCTGTCAAGAACACCAACCAGCGCAGCAGCACGAGACGCTACAGCCGCACGAAGTACCGAGTAGACCTTGGGAAGTGGTTGGTACAGACATGTTCTTCTTCAACGACGCAGACTGGCTCATCATTGCGGACTACTATTCAAAATTTCCCATCGTGCGCAAAATGCCGAAGCCATGTCTAAGCTCAACCGTCGTTTCTGTCACAAAGCAGATCTTCAGCGAGACAGGCGTTCCTGTGCGTGTCGTGTCGGACAATGGCCCGCATTTCGCCAGTACATGCTACACAGACCTGTCAAAGAAGATGGCATTCCAACACGTAACGTCTTCGCCGAGGTATCCACGCTCAAACGGCTTCATCGAACGCCAAATCCAAACCGTGAAGCATGTCATGAAGAAGGCGAGGCAAAGTGTGCAGGATCTCGACTTGGCGCTACTGTGTCTGCGAACAACGCCAATTGACAGCAAACTTCCAAGTCCAGCAGAGCTCCTCAATGGTCGCAAAGTAAAGTCAACTCTTCTGACGAAAATCGTTGACACACGCCAAGATCATGACGATATGAGAACGAGGCTACAAGAGCGACAGGACAAGATGACGTTTCAGCACGTTCAACACGCAAGAGATCTCCCGCCTCTGCACAACGGTCAAGCAGTTCGCTTCCGTGATCAAGACGGCCGGTGGAGACCTGCGACGGTCCTTGACAAAACACCGAATCCAAGATCGTACATTCTCACGACACCGAGCACAAGTACTATCCGAAGAAACAGAAATCAAATCCGAGACAACTCGACTCACCCGATCGTCAGGAGAGTATCGTTTGCCATGCAGTCCGACTACAGTCCAGCCCGCTCCAGCTGTTGTGGATTCAACTACTCCCACGAAGACTACAGGCGGCTCGGCTGAGAACATTGTTCAAAATAATACAACTGGACTATATGTGACTAGCTCTGGTCGTCATATTAAGCAGCCTCAGCGCTATGCATGAATAGATACAAAGACTGTAAGCAAGGCATACTGTATAGCTTATAGCAGAGTTAAATCTATTGCATGTTGTTATTTTACAAGTTTACAGTTATTTCAGAGACTTTATAACAAGTTACTTTGAGTAAGTCATAATCTCTTCTTTTGTAAAAAGGGAGATGTCGTAGTATTACGCGCTTTAGTATGATCTCATTATACTAGAGGTTAGAGTTCAGTTGTTCACGTGTTAGGCTTTGATTAAACATCCATTCCTTCTAACGTGTCTTGTAGTAAACTGTCATATAATGGCTATTATCAGTACATCCAAACAACATAACAACAAGTAGGTGGTGCGATTAGTGAAGAAGTGTTTCCGTACAACGGTGCGCGAGTAGTTCTTTTGTAATTTAAACCACATGGCCTCTCAGATTCCCTGCTGATGGATGAAAAAAAATTGTCTGGAATATATCTGTTGAGGCTACTAAGATACTTACAAACTTCACATAGGTCTGACTCGCTTCCTCTGTTCTAAAGAAACAGATTCAGCTGGTGGGCTGCTGAGTTTCAGTTTCGTTTTGATAATAATAGGGACGCATATTCCAGAAGTGGTTAAATCATAGAGTTGTATAATGTTTTAATTATTTTGTCAAATCTGCTTTCAAAACATTTTAATTAACCCTATCCGTTGGTTTGCCTTTGTTGTAATATGTTTTATGTGTGTGTTTGGTTTCAAGTTACTACACATGGTAATTTCTCTTTTTGATTATCTACTCCTTATAATATATGTCCATTTAATGTATAAACATAGTTAATATTTTGTCTTATTTTAAGCACAACACATTTGGTTGCGTTAAAGTTTAATAACCAAGTTTTGGACAAAATGCAAGTTTGCTTAAATCATCTTAACATCATAGTCAGCTGACGTATAAATATTTTGATAATTATAGTTTGTTTCGTCAGCAAACATTTTAGAAGTTGCCTTTACTGAGTTGAGTAATTCCTGCAAGTCTTTTATATATTTACCCCCCCCCCCCTAAAAGAGACTGCCGATGTATATATAAATATACGACTGCGACAGTGAATGGAACAGAGGCGTAGACCCAACACTTCACCGGGTGTACTTAGGAACACTGGCGTAACGACGGGAGGACGATGCGGCACTTTGGGGAGATTGCTTTTTTGAGACAACATTCATACACATTTATACGTTGTGGTCCACACGAATTCTGAACACATCGTTTTTATATTACATAAATATTTAAATAATCATGCTTGAATACATCAAATGTAACTCAATTTACATTAACCGTAGATGCGGTGGCATTGCCGTAGATGCGGTGGCGTCCAGTCTGGAGTCTATCACCGCTGCATTGGATCGACTCCTCGACGTTGATCACGAGAGGCTGACACGCGCTCTGATGCCGCAATCCCCCGTCATGTGTGGTGTCTTACACATTCATTGCCTACCTGACCTTCTGGCGTCTTGAGAGAGCTCAATTATGTTCAGATATTCCTACAAATGTTTGCGTTCTGGCTGGACAGTTGCGCAACCAAACTCGGAGCTCTTGTTCTCTTCTGCGAACAGGAACGCGAAAACGTCGTTGAAGAGGCAAAGGGAAAGGCCACGGCGTTCTGCGAGGAAATGGGGGTAGCAACAGAAAGAAGAGTGTGACGGATGAATGGCGGGAGAAAACGCTGAGGGAACCGGCTTGTTATTACAGAAGCGGAGGCGAGGCGGGAGCAGCTGCAGATCATCGATCGACTCCATGTGGAGGTCAGAAACAGAACAAATCACATGATGGATGTGAACGCAACTTCGGATTTCTTACCAATAAAGATCGCCTGATTGACTCAACCAATGATGAAGATATCGACTCTGCTATCGATCGACTCACACCTTCGTCGACAACGCTGCTGATCGAACCAGCTCTTGTCTCCTAGGACGTTGCTCGTGATGCACTATGTATGTGAGCGTGGCCTCGTGTGAGAAAAGTTTTGCAAAGCTTAAACTTATTAAGACGTACCGTCGCTCAAGCATGGGTCAAGAGCGACTGGGCGGTCTTGAACTATACTGTCGATCGAGCGAGAGTTGACTATTGTCGTGGACTTCGATCGATGACGTAATTGCCGAATTCGCGTCACTCAGAGCAAGAAAGCTTAGGCTGCAGGAGAATTTGATGGAGCTTCTGCGCTCGGACCAACAAATCACTCCTGGTCTCATTGGCTTATCGTTGCGGTGGCAGTGGCAGGACGATCGAGCTCACGGTGAACATATTATGTTGTGTTGACAGTTGTTAACTTTGACCACTGTATATTCAGTAGTTTGTTAGCTGACCACTTTTGAGGGTTTTGTTGGGGGGTTTGTTATTAATACGGCCATTCAGATTCAGACTGTTTATTACCAAGTAACATTTAAAATGTAGGAGGAGAATTATTGGCGTTGTGGCCTCAATATACATACACGCGTGTTTCCCCTGCCCCCCCCCCCATCATGCACACGCAAAATATACAATCAGAAACATTATAAAACTAGTTTTAATTTAAACCAAGGCCAACTACCAACATATTTTATGACAGTCGTATATAAATTGCCATAAAGTGAAATAGGCAATATAATATTAATACCGTCTGACCATTACCTAAAAAGAATACATATAGTTAAATAAATAATAAATAAATGAATAAATAAATTAGCTAGCGATATAAAAAAAACTTACAGTTTAAAAATGTGTACATACGTGTAGTTAAGTTAGTAAATAAAAATAAAATAATAAATAAATACTTTAGCATGGCAACATACAATCTAAACAGACTGAAAACAGTATCATGGCATCTCGCGGTTCAAGTGACTCACAGCCTGCGGATAAAAACAGTTTTTAAGTCTAGTGGTCCTTGTCTTAATACTTCTATAGCGTTTGCCAGAGGGAAGAAGTTCAAAGAGGTATAGTTGGCTGGGTGGGTAGTATTCCGTACAATGCTCTTGGATTTTCGCGCACACGAGCAAGATAAATAGATTCAATGGATTGCAACTCGCGCCTAATGATTCTAGATGCGCCCTTCACGATAACTTCTAGTCGTTGTTTCTCCTCCTGACTGGCGCGGCCAAACCACACTACAATCGAGAAAGTGAGGATACGTTCAATGATTGCGCGGTAGAACCGTATCATAATCTCCTGAGCAATGACAAATCTCCTGAGCTGCCTCAGACAGAACAGGCGTTGTTGTGCCTTTTTATAATGCACAGCGTGTGTTGTTCCAATGAATCTAAAAGATTCGACCTCCACGCTATTTGTCGAAAGAGGGAGGATGGGAGTCTTCTTTTTGCGAAAATCGTGTGTGCGTGACTGGCGCGCCGAACTCACATAGGCGAGCGGCAAATCCAATCCAATGTCAAACAAGGTCACCATCAAACGATCAATTTTAGAAATTGGGCGCTTCCGAAAACGTCTTAATATTATAATCGCTATCTAGCTACTTTATTTAATTAGAAAATGGCCATGTCATATATCCTTGGAAAGCGTATTGTCGCACCTTCAAGACAGAATACACCATGATGCTGTATCCAGGAATGATAAGAGTAACGACAAGGTCAAACAAGGTCACCCATCAAATGACGAATATTCGAAAGTTTACAATGCCGCGAACATAACAAAGTTACATTGACTGGGTTTCTACTTCACGACTATGGACAAATGATACACTGCATGAAAGGACAATTTCTCTCCGTTAAAATGCGATATGACGTGTCGCTGTGAAGTGAAGCATTTTGTGTGGAGCGGGGTTCAAACAGGTCACCGTCAATTGATGAATGTTAGAAATTGCGCTATCCCGCAAACGTTACACAATTTCATTGGTTGCGTATATCTACGTCACCTACATTCTCGTGGCCATGCCATATACCATTGGAAAGCATCATTTCTCGCCGTGAAAAGGAGGTATAAATTAATATTCAAAATTGCGCCATTCCACAAACATTATACAATTGCAATGTTTGTTTATCTAATTGCCAATGTACACAAGGCAACATCATATACCATTGGAAAACTTATTGTATCCCCGTTAAAATGAGGTATTACATGGGACTGTTTAATAGAGCTACAATTATGTGAAGCGGACGTGGAACAAGGTCACCATCGATGTAGTTACCATTTTATGTTTTACAACACCTTGAAAATAAATTTTCAATTTTCTTTTCTTTTTGTATCTGCAAAATATCCAATCATCACAGAGGATTGCAAAGGATTGGTAAGTCAATTTGCTGAGGCTACTAGAAACATTCTACCCATCTTTTATTGCTATTCACTGTCATCCTCGTCATCGTCACGTAGAAAGTTTTGGTCGCCAGTCGAATGTGGGTTTCCACAGTTTTTATTCCCATGACATGTGCACAGTTCTGTGCAACACAAACTGTTCTGACTGCATGAACAATTTGTGCAGCGTCTCCTATTTGAGCAGGAACAGATGAGTCCTTCCAGGAGCTCTGACGCCATTGGACCTTTGAAGAAGAGAAGTACACGTTTGCCATTCTTTCTCTCCCATCCATGCTGCAGTGGGGACCCGATACCTGACTTGGCGACATGTGAAGACATCCAAATCTTCGTTTGCCACTCTGCCCGCCTTGCATGTCTCTCGAAACTTACTTCACATGGGGGAAGCTTCGGCAACAACCTGTCCTTCCTGGTGATCAGCCTTAGCCGCAAACGATTGATGTTGATGTGTGCACACGTCTCTGTGTCCCTTGTGTCGTACTGCTGTAAATGATCGCGCTGCTGATAGTGCAGCCTCTTTATCGCTGTTTCCTACGTCGGCAAGATTCAAGTGGCCTGCCCCCTTCTGCATAACAACGTTGAAAAATGTTTGTCCCAATTCCAAACAGGGGGAAACTGAGTCACACCCTGTCGATGAATACATGGCAGGAACTATGTTGCACAACTGCGGACGGAGTGCAGCACTAATCGAAATCACAGGTGTTGACTGTATTCGTCATTTTGGGAAAGTAGTATGCAGCAAGCACTAATACATCTGTGTCTGGTGACTTAATAATTACGGTTCCTAGAACACAACGTGCTCCGAAGTCTGCATCAGCAAAACCAGCGTGCAGAAGCATCCTGGTGTCAGCTTCTTCTTGTGTACTGGCAAAGTGTCTGTCTTCTTCTACACCTCGACTACTGGTAGATTTCACTACCTCACCATTGGCAAAGCCTCCAACAACCAGGAGTGTACACGCTGTGTGTGCTTCCAGCCACTGGGATGCATGTCTGACCACATATTCACAAAGAAAGATCACTAGTGATTGCTTGTTGGATGGAACATTGAAGAACCTGGTACTGCTTGCAAGCAGGTGTTGATCTTGCGCGGCGGTCCCGTTCAGCAGTTTTCACAGAGTTATCGTCTCTATAACTATCAAACACTTCCACAACTGTGTCAGCTCTCCGAATTCCTGTCAGAAGTTACCTGACGTATGCTACCACTAATGCATCAAATGAATTGAATTGGTCCCCCGCCATCATTTGAATGACAGCCATGGCATCCCTAATATACACTGTGGTTGCAGTGGTGTTTTGAGGTAGTTCAGATACTCTCTCGCCTTGAGCTTCTAATTGATGGCCCAGTTCCGCTTTGTTAGTTTTTCTCATTGTACCATCAGCATGAAAAATAGCCATCGGCACTGGCCCTGTCTGGTAGCCGAGAACGGTGGCCATAGAAACATAATCTCTGCACCTCGTCGTCGACAGGGCTCTGCGGAACACAATCACTGGACTAATAGCTACTGCTACAACACTTCCCTTGCCACACTTGAACTTGGTCTTTTTCGCCATGTCAGCAAATGTTTTCAGGCCTGACTTGCTGATGGGGCTGTAGAAGCTGCATGTTTCACCTGATTCAAGTGAGCCATGCACAAATCTCTCCAGCTTCTCCTCCCCAGCACCTACGATGTTGAAGAGCGAATGTTGCATATTGTTGTGTTGCTCGTAGCCCCGTAGATAAGTTGATGTGTACATCTGGGTGAGATTCAGGCTCGAACGGATTGGTCATGTTGTTAACAACATGCTTGGTCAGAGCTCTCACATGATCTTCATCCCTCTTCAGTGTGGATGCCAGTACTTCTTTGTGATCTTTGTCTTCAGTACAATGCTTTAGCATATTCACTCATGATGTGCCTCGTCAATGTCCACCTGATCAGTGCTGGCTTCTTTCTAGTCAGTCCGACTATACAACTGCTTCCCTTTGCATCTCTGATGACTGTTTTCCCTATGCCCATGTCGCTCCAGATCGCATTGAAACTATCTCTTGAATCAAACTGTAGAATGCAGTGTCATAAGGACACTATATTGTAACAGTTGACGACGGTGTCTTTGCTTTAAGATTTGTTTTACTCAGGTAGGATGAAAGACATGTTGAGTGGTACACGGTATCCTTATAGGTATCCAGTCCTCCTCCGATAGTGTGCGTATCATTTCCTCGTCTCCTCTTTGACATGCAGCCTTCTTCAGGTTGGTTGCCCGTTCAAATGTTTCAATTTTATGCAACGTTTTGTCTTTCCTGTGTGATTTCTTCGAACACACAATACAGACAGACCAATCTGTCGAACCAGTGCCTTTCTTGTTGTCACACTAGGTATACGTGATACTAATTGTTCGTGTACGTTTTGAAGCAACTCCTGTGGTATAGTATCTGTGGCATATCTTCAAGGCTATGAAATGCATCTATTAGACGGTGATATAGGCCATCTTTCCTTGTTTCCGCTGCATCCAACAATGAGTTCTGCCCAGTACTCGTTGTTTTTGACAGGTTTAGATTGTTCAACAATTCCTGACAAATGACGCATTTTGATAAGTTAATTGAGAGACGCCTTCTCTTTCTCGTTAGCGTTATGGGGCTTGATTCCATTACAAATGTTCAGCCCTTTTGAAATAAAACTGGTAATGTCAGGGACTCTGCCTCCTTTTATTGAATGACGACGAACGTGACGTACAATGGGTTGAAAAGGAATTCGTACTACAATAAACATAAATTAGATGATAATTTACCATTATTAAATGTGTCTGTGCATTTATGATAGATTTATAGCCAGGATGCCAAGTATTCAACAAAGATGCATTTGTCCCAATTCTTCACACTTAGCGGCCTTGCTGTTATCGCTCACGGCTGTCAACGATAAAGGTTGATTTATTCAATAATTACGTTGTTACATGACATTCATTGTTTCATGCTATTATTTTATGCAGGCATTTATTGTTGAAATAATCGTTTCTTTATAAGACTTATTAATTAGATTAAGATTAGTCAAAATAAAACTTACCAACCCAAGACTAACCCGAGCACAAATAGGAGAAAACTAGCCCCCGATTGCGAGAATTGTTATCGCATGTGGGCGAGATTTGTTATCGCATGTGGATCAGCTCGTATTTATTATGCTTCGTAGAATGTGCAATTTTAAAAAAAGATCAAAAAGATATCGCGAACATATATATGTATTGATATTCTAAAACTTAAATAATTATTCTTTTCATCGTTTGACTTCAGGGCAAGTGGTAGAACAACTGGTGTTAACATTTGCAGAATAGCACAATTTCGAAAATTCATCATTTGACGGTGACCTTAGTAGTGATTCAGGCGCCGCGATCAACGGAAGTGACCTAAGATCAAAGGCTTTTGAGTTTTTTATAAGTAGAATTCCGACGTTTTTTAGCACTAATGTTTTAGTAACTGTCAAAGTGATTGATGGGGGTCATGACAAAGAGGGTGTCGCCATCTACTAACTAATGAGGCACTAATAAGGAAATAGATAGGGTGATTGTCGACCTCTAGTGACTAATCAGGTACTAATTAGGTAAAAAATTAGGGTAAATAATTAAGTACTAATTAGTAACAAATGAATAGCGCCTTCACTAGAGGGTAGCACTAACAATAACTAAAAGGTTATGTAATGGTTATGAGAAGCGCATTCACTAGAGGGTAGCACTAGCAATAGCTAAAAGGTTATGTAATGGTTATGCGGTGTCGCGTGCGCTTTATAACGATGTGCTGACATCTAGTGACTAAAAAAGAAAAGCATGTTCCCTAGTGACTGAAAAGCGTCGATGGTGGTGCATATAGGCGATCGTGACGTTGTCGGCGCACCAGATGTTGCTATGGACGGAAAGTGGAAGCACCCTTTTACGTGTATAATGTCCGGCCCTACGGGGTGCGGGAAGACTACTTTCGTTGTACGCCTGTTAAAGTTTGCTTCGTGTATGATTTCGCCGCCACCGGAGAAAATTCTGTGGTGTTACGGCCAGTGACAGACCGCTTACGACTCTATGGCCGGCGTAGAATTTGTAGACGGTTTGCCGGATCCGTCGCTTCTGGACACCAAAACGAGGACGCTTCTAGTGCTCGATGACCTGATGTCGGAGACCAATAGTAGCGTCACGACTTTGTTTACTAAAAAAAGTCACCACTGCAACGCGTCCGTCGTACAGCTTTTGCAGAATCTCTTTCCGAAAGGGAAAGAAAATCGCACAATCAGTTTAAACGCGCAGTATATGGTCCTCTTCAAGAGTCCCCGGGACGCTGGACAAGTAGGTCACCTGGCGAAGCAGATGTACCCGGGCGGTATCAACTACATGGTGGAGGCGTACAAAGATGCCACGTCGGCCGCCTACGGTTACCTCCTGGTGGATCTGAAACAGGAAACGCCGGAAACCATGCGCCTGCGTACGGAAATTTTCCCCGACGACCCCGTTCAGTACGTCTATGTGCCGACGAGACTATAAAAAAGGCGGGGCGCGCCGCGGCCGCCGTCATTCGACAGGATGACAGAGCGCGTGAAGAGGCACATCCTTGCCCTGCAGCTGTTGCGCCGCTACAAGGGGAATACGAATCTGAGAAAGGCGGTAATCACTCACGCGGACGCCGACCTCATCTGCAGTCTGGCCGACTGCGCGTATAACATTCTGCGAGGGAACGTGAAATTGACGCCTAACAACCGAAAAGTGCTGATAAAGTACAGGAACAATTTGCGCAAGTTAGCGTCGAAAAAAGTAGCCATCAAACGGAAGAGGGCCGTCCTGCAGACGGGTTCGGGCGCGTTTCTGACGGCGCTGCTGGCGCCGTTGGCGAGCACCTTTCTGCCCCTCCTCAGGCAGGCTTTCGGTTGATGCAGCACGCGAAGAAGATGGCGCTGGTAGACCCCCGGTTGGTGGAGCGTCTACTTCCGTTACTATCGCAACCGACCACGACCACGTCGCGTGTGATGAGTAGCCTGGACAGCGATATGAAAGCCGTTCTCGAGCGTGCAGATTTATCCGAAGGCGAAAAGGTGGCGGCGTACAATCAACTGCTGAGTCGTTACAACGCCATGGAGGCGTCTCGTGCGCAGCAGCCGATGCGCGTGTCCGTAGTGAAGAACGAGTCGTCGTCGTCCGATCAGTCGCCGCCGCCGCCGCCTACGTCCGATCAATTGCCGGGGGAGATGGAGAGCGAGGTCGTGAAGAGCGTACCGAAAGTGCTGAAAGAAAAGGCCCGCCTCCTGTTGACGCGACTGAAGGCCGACCCGCTGATTCGCTGGAACGATCGAGCGGAGCTCGTGTACGACGGTACGCCTATCGCCGGAAGCAATATGGTAGATCTCGTGAACGATCTCATGCGAACGCGTAAGAGGTCCCCCGCGCCGGTTGGCTGGGAAGCGTTCGGCGACCATATAAGGCGGCTGAACGTCCCTATGGAATTCGTCGGCAACCCCCAGCGTCGGGCGTATATACAGCGCGAGCAGAAGCGAAAGGGGCGAACTCGGTCCGTCGAGCGCGAGCAGAAGCGAAAGGGCGCACTCGGTCCGACGAGCGTATGCCGTGGTCCAGCTTTTAGCGCGCGCGCGCCCCCCGTAGAGGATGCCCCCGCCCGAAGATCAGTACTCGTCGTCGTCGTAGCCGTCGTAATTGCGGCGGTCATCGTCGCCGCCCTCTTGTTCGCCATATCGTCGTCGTCGTCGGCGCCGTGCGCTCCATGGCGGTGGTGCCCCGGCGGACTCGTGGTGCGCAACGAGAGCGCCAACAACGCGACGGCCTACTGAAGCGCGCCTACTTCGACCCGAAACGGGCAGGCAGTTATGGCGGCGTCGACGCGTTGCACCGGTCGTCCGCGTTGCCCAAGCCGGTCGTCGGGCGGTGGTTGGCGGCGCAGGACGCCTATACGCTTCACAAGCCGGTTAGGCGCCGATTTAAGCGACGTCGCGTTATCGTGGGCGGTCGAAACCAGCAGTGGCAAACCGATCTCGTCGACGTGGCTAAACTGAAAAAGCACAACGACGGCATAGCGTTCCTATTGACGGTCATCGACGTCTTCTCGAAGCGGGCGTGGTGCGTTCCGTTGAAGCGCAAATCCGGTCCGGCGCTCGTCGCGGCCTTCGAGGGGCTGCTGTCGTCGCCGCCGCACGTCCTGCAGACCGACAAGGGGACGGAGTTTCTCAACAGGCCCCTTCAGGCGCTTTTGAAGGCGCGCGGCGTCCACCATTTCGTGACGCACAACGAGGAGACGAAGGCGAGCGTCGTGGAGCGATTCAATCGTACGCTGAAGACGCGCATGTGGCGGTACTTCACGAAGCATCAGACGCTGAGGTTCGTGGAGCCGTTGCAGGACTTCGTGCGGTCGTACAACAACGCCTACCATCGAAGCATCAGTAGGACGCCGGCGAGCGTCGACGCGTCGAATCAGGAGATCGTGTGGCAGCGTCTGTACGGCGGCGGAGGGTGTCAAAAAAACAAAAGCAAACCGAAACTGCGAGCGGGGGATCGCGTACGCATCAGCAAGGCGAAGGGCGTCTTCAAGAAGGGGTTCATGGCTAACTGGAGCGAAGAGCTCTTCACCGTCGTAGATTCGCACCCGACCGACCCTCCTGCTGATGGACGACGCCGGCACGATACTGGACGGCACCTTCTACGGGCCGGAGCTACAAAAAGTGATCGTTGCGAAGGACAAACTATATAGGGTGGAAGCCGTTCTACAGAGACGTCGTCGACGATGCGGTAAGGGCGAAGAGGTGCTCGTCAAATGGTTCGGCTATCCGGCCTCGTTCAATAGCTGGATCGACGCCAAGGTGCTCGTGGACTATAAGGGCTGATGGCGACGCGTTGTTGGACGGAATACGCAGAGCGCTGGAGACTTTCTTCCGACGGCCGGCGCCGCTACCGTTGTCGCTGCGACCGATGCTATCGACGTCGCCCGCAACGTCGGCGAACTCGCTCTATGATTTATCTGCGTGACCTATAAGGGATGACGACGACGACGCGTTGGATGCGCCACGCGGGGTGCTGGCGACTGCACGAGGCGGGACTGTGCAACGGCTTTTCGTTTTTTTTATAAGGGGACCGTGCTGTATTAGTAGACTGCAGAGGAGAAGAGGGCCGCGCCACCAACACCACCGTCGCCCCCACGCCCGTCGACGAACTCGCTCTATGGTGTGCCTGCGCGGATAAAGGAACGACGCCGTAGCGTCGGACGGCAGTAGCGCGATGTGTACGGACGAGACGACAGCAGCAGCAGCAGTAGCAGCCAATGCAGAAGCCGCCCACCGCCGTCGACTCAGGCGCATTTGTCGCTACACCCGCCGACGACTCATGCGTCTCTGTGGGTGCGCCCGATGCCGTCGACGCCTCCTCCGTCACGAGGGTTCCTTGGCGTCTCTGCGGCAACGAATGCCCTAAGGCCGAGATCGTCTTTCTGTGCCAGATCGTCGTCCTGTACACGGTGATCGTCGTCAGTATATACAATCTAACGCGCGGCACGGGCGACTCCAACCTGTGGAAGGCGCTGCTGAGTAGTTGCCTCGGCTACCTACTGCCGAGTCCGTCTATGAGTAGGCGCGATGGCGTCGTCGTCTGACTTTTACGTCACGTTGCCGAGCAACGCGTCTATGAAGGCGCACCCCGAAAACACGTTGACGCACTACACGACGAATCTGCCGCAGCGCGTCGACCTGTCGGGGGAGTGGGAATGCGGGCTGGTGTCGCTACAGTACACGCATAGCTGGTACAATGTGAGGCCGGTGGACTCCTACTTCTTCGTGGCGTGCGAGAGGGGGGAGGTGGGCTTTTTCACCACCGAGGACGGGGGAAAAATTGCCCGTCAGGCCAACATTCCGCACGGCTTTTACAGCAACGCCAAAAAGCTGATGCGCAAAATCAACGAGGCGTTGACGAAACTGAGCACCGACACGGTCAAGGTGCGAATAGTGTACAGCGCCATCACTAATCGGATGACGTTGCTTCTATCGCCGGGCGTCGAAATTAACATGGCGGGACGGGCGCCTGAAACAGATACTAGGCTTCGAGTCGAATTATATCGCGAGTTACGGGTCGCCCGCGGACGGCGGCTCCCTGCCCCCGGGGTACCTGTTCGAGTGCGAGGCGACCCACCCGGTGGACCTGAGCGGCGGTGTCGACACCCTGTTCGTGTACACGGACATAGTGGAGACGCGCATCGTCGGCGATGTATTTGCCCCCCTCATCCGAGCCGTCCCCGTCCACGGTTTGAACGGCAGCATCGTATCGAACATCTTCGACCGCGTCCAATACGCGCCGCTCCTGCGGCGCCAATTCGAATCGATCGAGATAGATATAAGAGACGACCTCGGTCAGTCGATACCATTCGAGAACGGAAAAGTCGTGACGACGCTTCACGTCCGACGCCGCAAGTCGAAACTGTTCTGACGATGACGCGAAACGTGTACGAGGACTACTACACGCGGCAGGTCGGCGGTGGCCTGCCGGTGTTCGTAGGCGCCCGATCGCAGCGGGGTCACGGACTGGGTAATCTCTTCGGCAGCCTGTTTCGAAGCGCCATGCCGCTTATCAAGAGAGGGGCCATGGCGCTGGGCATGCGCGCGCTCAAGACGGGCGTGCGCGTGGCGCAGGACGTCGTCGCCGGCGGCAATCTGAAACAGGCGGTAAAGAGGCGTGCGAGGGAGGCGGGCGCCGACCTTCTCGACGGGTTGCTGAATAGGCCCCCGCCGCCGAAAAAGCGACGACGACGCATAAAGCCGCCCGGCAAGCCAGCGACGGCCAGCAAGAAGAGGCGCCGTCGAAAGAGGCCGAGCGACGACGTATTTCCCGCGTAGTAGTAGTAGTAGTGCATCGGTGGTAGTCGTAAAGAGCTTTACCTCGGCGCCCTTCTGGTCGGGGGCGCCTACGAAAAAAAGCGACGATACATAAGGCCGACCGGCAAGGCGGCGCCGGACAGTAACGGGAGGCGCCGTCGAACGAAGCAGACGTAGTAGGATGGCGTTCGTGCATCGGCAGTCGTGCGAGGGCGTAAAGTCCGAACTGGACCTGTTCAGCGTGCCGACGACGCAGACGAGCATCGAGAGCGGCCAGTGGATCGACCACCAGCCGCTGACGGCCCTCGACGCTGGCGGCCCTATCGAGTTTCTCATTCCGGGCTCCGGAGACGACTATCTGGACCTGTCGTCCGTTAGACTGTATGTGCGCGCCAAGGTGGTGAAGGGGGACGTTACCGCGCTCGCGAACGACAGCGTCGTGGCGCCCGTCAACAATTTCCTGCATTCGATGTTCAGTCAGGTCGACGTGACGCTGAACGGCACGCTCGTGACGCCGTCGTCGAATACGTACCCGTTTCGGGCCTACCTCGAGACCCTGCTCAGTTACGGGCCCGACGCCAAAAAGTCGCAGCTCGAGGCCGACCTGTGGTGCAAGGACACCGCCGGGCGCATGGAGGCGACCAACAACAACAACGGCGGGTTCGCGCATCGGCACGATTTCGTACACGCTAGCCGCGAGTTCGACATGATAGGACGCCTGCACGTCGACGTGCTCATGCAAAACCGGTGCCTGGTGAACGGCGTCGACCTGAAGATGCGACTGGTGCGAAGCAAGGACGCCTTCGCGCTCATGGGCGACGTCGTCGATCCGGGGTTCAAGATCGTTCTGCTGGAGGCCTACCTGCAGGCGCGCAAGGTCAAGTTGAACCCGGCCGTCCAGCTCGGTCACATCAAGGCGCTGACGCACGGGACGGCCAAGTATCCGATGCGCCGCGTCGACTGCAAGGTGTTCTCGATACCGCAGGGTACGATGTCGCACACGCACGAGAACGTCTATCTGGGGACGCTCCCGAGACGCGTGTTCATGTGCCTGATCGACAACGACGCCTACAACGGGGCCTACGATAAAAACCCGTTCAACGCGAAGCACAACGACATAAACTTCTTCGCCCCTACGTCGACGGACGCCAGGTGCCGAGCAAGCCGCTGCAGCCGGACTTCGCGCATCGGCGCTACATCCGAAGCTATATGAACCTGTTCGCCGCGACGGGGAAGGCGTACGAGGACGAGGGGTTCGATGTGACGCGCGGCGAGTTCGGCAGCGGCTACACCATATTCGGCTTCGACCTGTCGCCCGACTGCTGCGACGGCGAACACTTCAACGTCGTGCGTACGGGGAACCTGCGCGCCGAGATCCACTTCGCGCTCGCGCTCGCCCGGACGGTGAACGTCGTCGTGTAGGGGAGTTCGAGACGGTGCTCGAAGTCGACAAGAACCGGAACGTCGTGTACGACTTCTGAGATGGACACGTTTCAGCTGATGCGTCGCCTGGCGATCGACGCGTACACTAAAAACATCGTCGTCGGCGTCGTGCCCAAAGACGAGCTGCCGGGGCGGCGGCTCACCGCCTACCCGACGGCGTTCGTGTGCAACACCGACGACGGCGACGAACCGGGAGAGCACTGGGTGGCCGTCTACGTGGGCGCCGACCGGCGAGGCGAGTACTTCGATTCGTACGGCCGTCCGCCGCTGCACGCCGACTTATGCGACTTCCTGAACCGCAACTGCGACTCGTGGACGCACAACGACAAGCGACTGCAGAGCGGCGTATCTAACGTGTGCGGACAATATTGCGTCACCTACCTGCTCTTAATGTGCCGCGGAATGCCGCTAAGCGGCTTCCAGTCCCTGTTCGGCCCCGATAGGGTGGCCAACGACTGTCTCGTATTCGACTGGCTAAAGCCTCATTGAACGCTGCCTATTATCGCTTATTGTTATTATTAGAAGACCGAGAATCCGAACCGACTTTGTCGGACCCGCCGGTCGCGGGCTCCTCGCCGCGCTAGGCAGGCAAGACCGAAGTAGTGAGGTTGTATTATTGCGCTATCGCTTGCTATTACCGAAGTTAAATAAACGATGAAAACTGTACCGAGTGTTCGCATTTTTATTCGCACACATACATACATACATACATACATAGTCCCCTAGGTAGGGGTCCCTACCCCTAGGTAGGTCCTTACCCCTAGGGGGTAGGGAGGGAGGTCCCTCGTTATACGAGTATCGGCGCCGTGTTGACGCCGTCGTCGAGCACGCGCCGTTTGGCGTAGAAGTAGCTCAACGCCGCGCGCTCCTGAACGTACGTCAGCACGGACGACTCCTTCACTTGGAAGCCGCGGTTCCGGCCGCCGCCGCTCCGTTGGCGGCGCAGCACGTCGAGGAAGGCGTCCTTGTCGACGTCGTTCTGACGCTTGCTCAGCCCCTTCGTACTGTACTTGTCGCCGTCGTCGCCGCCGAAACAGTAGTACGTCTTGCTGCAGAGTGCGACAATTCCGCGGCCGGACCATTCCTCTCTGAAGAGACCCGGCGTTCGCTTGTCGTACCGGCGCCGACGCGCGCAACACTCGTCGGGCGCGTCCCACGCTCGGCCGGCGAGCCGGCACCGCAAGTACGCCTCCGCGTGTGCGTCGCAGTGTTCCGACGGGAACCACTCTCCGCGGTGTCGAAAGTAGTGTTCGCGCTTGGCCGCCGCCACGAGCTCGTCGAGTCGGCGCCCCGCGAGGCTCAAATACGCCGAGTCCGTGTCCATCGCGCAGTACTGGAACCTGTACGGATAGTAGCGCAGGCGTTCGTCCTCGTAGACGCCCTCATCCTCCAGCTGCTGAAACACGGACGGCGTCGGATGGTAGACGCTTCCGGGAAAGACGTGGCGAACGCCGCCCTCGCACGTCGCCTCGTGACGCCGCAGCAGATGGGCGGTGCGCCACAGCGCATCGCCGCACTTGCCGCATCGATACGAACGACAGAACAGCGACACGTCGGCTATGAAGGAATAGTGCGTTTCGAACAGATTGACGCTGATGGTGGTCGGGTAGCGATTGAGGGAGCGGCGGACCACTTCGGCGGTGGCGTCCTCCGCCGACAGCCGATACACGGTCACATTCGTTTCGAAGGCCGCCTCCACCCGGCCGAGTTCGTTCAGCGGGACGCCGGCGAACGCGCAGTAGGGTTGGTCGCCGTAGTCGGCGTAGAGCCTTAAGGCGGCGGCCGTCAAATCGTCAGCGCGAAAGTCGGCGCCCCGATGCAGCGCCAGACAGCGGAAGAGGCACAGGTTGTCGTCGTACGCATGCCCGTACCGATCGTTCACTAGGCTGACGAGCCCCGCGTTGCGGCGCAGATAGGCGGGGAGGGGCTGCTGACGGGCGCACCCGATAGGATGGTGGATGATGGCGTTGAGGAAGTACGTAACGTTCGTTACCAACTCGGCGATCCACCCCGAGTCGGGGCGCTGCGCGATCACGTACTGCAGAACGTCGGGCTGTCGGGTGGCGTCGAGGAAGCGTTCGAATGACGCGGCGTCGGAAACGAGGACGGGCGACTCGAGATAGCGGCCGCAACAGTTACACGAAGAATGGTAGTAACGTAGTCGGCCCGTCTCCCTGTGCCGCAGAATAAACCCGTACGATAAGTTTATTTTAAAGGCCCGAGTCTGCGCCTCGAACATCAGTCGTAGTTGGGCTTCGTGCGCGGCCGTATCCCCGTGGCCGGACAAATGGAAATTATACCTAGATTGAACGGGTCCGCGCGCCACAGACGTACGGATGCTCGCCCAGTAGTCGCGCACGACGCTCTGTAGGTCGTCGTCGACGATGACGTCGTCATCGCGACATAAATGGCTATCGGCGTGACCGTCGAACGGTCGATTGCATTTTGGACACACCTCATCGGCGACGCCGCCGCAATTTCGCAGATGCCGCAACATATTGGCGCGCAGCGCGAACGATCGATCGCATTTCGGGCATACTACGTATTCATCGCTGCCGCATGTTTTTAGATGCTTCGACAAATGCCAAAGATGGACGAACGATCGATCGCATTTCGGACACACGTGCATCGTCGGTCTAGGCGGCTCGCTATTAACTACGACGAGGCGCGTCGACGCCACTTATATGGCCGCCCTAACGCCCGCTAGGGGCTTTCTAAACGACGGCGGCGGCGGTTTTCTCCTGGTACAGTAATGTGACAATTTTTCTCCGGCAGGTGGCGGCACTGCTGCCCCCGTCGTCCATGGACCGCCGAGGTGGCGACAGGGGAGCAACGTTTTTGTGGTGGCCGACAAGTAGCAGCGCTGCCCCCGTCGAGGGATAGTTTTACGTTTTGCAGTTCGCCTGTCAGCGGTGCCCGGCGGCAAAGTTTTTGTTTACGTTTTGTAGTAGAAATTTCGGCTGTCAGCGGCTCCCTGTTCGCCTGTCAGCGGCGCCCTGATACGGCGGCAAATTTTTTTATTTACGTTTTGTAGTAGAAATTTCGGCTGTCAGCTGCTCCCGGAGTGTTTTTTGTTGTTGTGCGCAGCAGTTGGACAGGCATTGAATGTCAGCGACGTGCGTGTTTTTTTTTTTTGGATGGCATCAACAGGAGGCGGGAATTGATTTTGTTTTCATACGTTTTATTAAGCAGTCTCGTACTACTACATCATCACCACAGTAAGGCTTGATGCCACGGTAAACAGTAAAGAGGCTTTATGCCACAGCAGAGTAAATAATAAGGCTTTGCGCCTCCAACAACGGCCTATAGCAAAATGAAAATGTTCATCGCTACTAAGTGTTCGGCGGGGCCTTATGCCACAGCGGAGTAAATAATAACGCTTTAGGGGCGCAACAGCGGACTATAGGCCGCCCGATTAAGTTCATCGGCTTTACTATTCAATTTCCTGCTAATGTTCATCGGCGTACCTACTAATAATAATAAGGCTTTATGCCATAGCGAAATGCAATGTTCATTTACTAAATGTCCATAGGCAAAAATTAAGCGTTCGGCGGAGAATACGTCAGACGTCGAGGCATGCCCTTTTCAACAGGTAATACTGCACGGCGACCTCCAACAGAGCACGGTCGAACGGCGCCGTCCAATCCGTCCCCATGAGCCAGTCGGCCACCTGGCGCATGAGGGCGCCCTCCGAAGCGCGATCGCCGCGCACGCAACGCTCCTCCAGTACCGAGAGTATACGAATAGCGGGGAGCAACAAAGTCTGCTGTAGAAAGCTGTCGAGTGATGTTGAAAAAAAGCACACATTCAGGGCCGCCACGTTTTCGTACAGAATGTTGTACCGCCGGCTCGGCTTCCTTCCCCTGTAGCCGCACATGTGAACGAAGGGGCACACCTCCTCAGGGGGGCACTCACCACATTCTTGGCGCGCGGTGTCCATCACGCGCTCGCCGATTAGCTCGGCAAACGTGGCCATCATACAGCGCTGACGGCCGGCGTACGAGTGCAGAACGCTCCACTCCGAATCGCCCTGAAGTGTGCCCACGATCACAGGGCGTTTGTTGCGGGCCCATGGTATGAAGTCCTCCGACGAAACTGACAGCACGGCCAGAGGCAGTGGCGACGATGGCACGGCTGCTGCGGCGTCCGCTGTCGCCGCCGGGGTTAATGGCACAGCTGCTGTCTTAATACACGCGCACAGGCCATTCTGACAGCTCCGGCCTCCAGCTGCTATAACGATATTGCACCGCCGATGCACGCGTATCAGCTGTTACCAACTGTGTTTCCTTCCGTATTCCACCAGCATTCCAACTCACACACGAATAATCCAGCGATCGCCCAAGCCACAAGCTTAATACACGCGCACATGCCAATCTGACAGCTCCGACCTCCAGCTGCTATAACGATATTGCACCGCCGATTCACGCGTATCAGCTGTTACCAACTGACACACGAATAATACCTATATTTCCACCTATTCGTCGTTGCAACACCAAACACCAGCGATCGCCAAAGCCACAAGCTTAATACAAGCGCACTGACTGCGCCGGCCTCCAGCCGCTATAACGATATTGCGCCGCCGATGCACGCGCATCAGCTGTTACCAAAAATCAGCTGTACCGCAGCCAGCACTGACAGCCACAACCATAATACAAGCGCGTCTATGTGACACGAAAAACATTTATCCGGCCTTCCGTCAAACAATGCACATAAACTCCTATAGCCTGACATACGAAACCCCCATTCGCCAGTGAGTCGTGAAAACCAGGCCACTCAATTGCCCTCCTGATCTCCAGCGCGCCGGGCGTAATCTAAACCGGTCGACTAACCTCGATGATCCCCACCCCCACCACCGCACCGGGCTAGAAGCTTCTAGAAGGTTCTAGAACCGTCTAGAACCTTCCCGCGCGTCATGATATTAACCTCGCTGATCCCCAGGGATGTCACTTCACTCTAAAATATTTCCCACCTCCCCCGTGCACCTATTTAAAACTAATTGGTCGCTATTTACTATAACGTTCTCCTCCACTAATTGCGCTACTCATTTGTTACTAATTATTACTTAATTAATTACCCTAATTGTACTTAATTAATTACCCTAATTTTTTACCTAATTAGTACCTGATTAGTCACTAGAGGTCGACAATCACCCTATCTATTTCCCTTATTAGTGCCTGATTAGTTAGTAGATGGCGACACCCTCTTTCTCATGACCTCCATCAATCACTTTGACGTTTACTCTCATCTCTATTGCTAAAAAACGTCGGAATTCTACTAATAAAAAACTCAAAAGCCTTTGATCTTAGGTCACTTCCGTTGATCGCGACGACTGTATCACTACTCACCGACTCAGCGGAGAAAAGGGTCAAATTATGCAGACAATGGCAATATTCGCGCCAGACGGTTTATTTGAGGAAAACCAGTATGGATTTGTGGAACGACACAAAAGAAAGAGCTGGAGTAAAAACAGACGCTGCGTTCACAAAAGTTCTCCTAGACAGTTTAGTAATTGCAAAGTAGTCAGCCTCAGCCACGCATATTTATTCGTATGGATATAATGTTATGTTGCGTATTATGTTCAGAAAAACACCACCCATAAATACTGTGAAAATTTCCATAACAATAACATGTATCAATAGCTTGCGACTGATTTATGTGAGAGAGCAGAGAATTACTATATAAAGAATTGCATCCCATGTTTTGTTAAGTTACAAATCGTTTTGTACATGTAAATTATAGAAGTCCTGTTGTTAGTTTTTTATTTTGGTCTTTCACGAAAAAAACATCCAAAACATTAAAATTTATCAATAACATACATTTTGTAATGTCAAAATTTTTGGTAAATTTATTTCCCGTTTCATTTTTGTTTGTTAAATCAAGCCAGGAAATCAGTAATAAAATGCCTCTGTTGCTGTCATAAAAATCATGACTAACTGCTAAGAACTGCTACAATACTCTTCTAAAGACTTATAGTGACTCAGCCAGCCTTAAGTTTACACAAGTATAGCCAGCTTGCAGTGGCACCTTGCAGTCCAGCTAAAGAACAAATGTGATATTGACCCTTGGACAGTGACAGGTGCTAATCTACCCTCTGGCACTGAGCAAAAAGTAGTTGTGGACATTGCCATGGGTTCACCCACTGCCAGCCAAGTGTCCTCCTCAATAATTAGCTGTGTTGAATGACACATTGGGATCACAACTAAAGCATTGGGTATTTTGGGTTGTTTACTATTGAATTCCTCAAACTTTGTTTTGTTGAACTATCAATAAAAAATTGCAAAACTGTTTAGTTACTTTATATTCTTAAATAACATTTCTTTGTGACTTTATTTCCTGTGACCTTCTTTCTAGCCCACCGATGTTCTACCTGTACTTAGTTAGTTATGTTGGCAATTGGATGGTGAATATTACTGCCATACGCAATCCAAATTGTTTCACATTGTTACCTATGACAATTGTAAATTGTGTATTTGTTTGTTATATACTACTGTTTCACTATATATACAATAATAACTTTGCCACTCTCATATCATTTATTGTAATTATTTAACAACTGGGCAAATGACCGTTTCACATGTTTTTAGCTGTTATTACTTTTGAAAATGATTTCAGCAGCCTGTATTTCACTGGTGTTCTACACTACTGTATGCTGTCAGTGTCAATGTTGATGGGTAGTAATGCTGTCAAACCATGTTCACTTTCACAAATAATCGGACTCATTCCATAATCAAATTCATGACTTTGTTTGACAGTTTCAACACAAAGGCGCAAACTACCTCAACACCACTGCAGCCATCACATATGACACGATCTGTGGTCGCTCTATCGAGCATCAGTGGTCGTAGCAGAAGCAGCAGCAAAAACATGTTATTGCATGGTTTTAAAAATTATTTTTTATTCTTACATGGGTACAGTTACACCATCTTTGGTTGATAGGGCTTTTGTCAAACTTTCAATTACATTCTACATTTAATTTGCAGTTCACTTTTTGACGTTAATGTTCTGTTTATTTAATTTGGAATATTTCTGTTGCAAACATAAATTCACGTATATGCAATGCAAGAAAATACATGTGACACAACATAGCCAAGCCTCAGTGATTGTCCTTGTCATAATAATTATACCTATGCTGGGGCACAGATCTACTAAAGCCTGCAACTGCTTCAATATTAATGTTACTTCACATGGCGTTTGATCTCAGTCATCACCCGCTGGGTCACACAGCACAAGATACTCATGTTCAGTTACTGATTTGTATCTTTGAATGTATATGTGTGTGTGTGTGTGTGTGTGTGTGTGTGTGTGTGTGTGTGTGTGTGTGTGTGTGTGTGTGTTTGTGAGCTCATAAATCAAAATAACTTCATTTGACCTCTTTAAACATACAATGTGTGGAATGATTTTAATAATATGCAAGGTTGGAGAGACTCTTAGTAAGACATATGATATAATTTCGTTAGCATGGGAGGTGCCTCACAAGTGTTGCTAACAATAGTTAATCAATACACTTTGTTGCAGTATGCCTTATGAAGACGACCCGATGGGACTGGAAGCTGTGGATCCTGGTGATATATCATATCAGTTTGGAGATGGCACGCCACGAGAGATACATCGGTAAATATTTGTAGTATATATAATGTTATATATGTATATACATTGTTGCATGTACGGTAACAAATGGTTACTTTTCTGTTTTCATAGTACTTTAATAAATATTCTTCACTAAAATGTGTTACAAAAGGTGTTTCTTTCTATCATTACACATGGGACAGTAAATATTTGGTTAAACCATTAATATACAACATTTAACTAGTTTGTAGATCTTCAGTTCACCAGCTTTTTAGTCGATATCTTTGTCTGCACACGTATGTACGCAATAAATAAATTCTACATTATTGCAGAGGAAGTATTACATGATGTAAAGTTTGATGTGTTGATAGCAACACTCATTGCTTTGCTTTTAAATGTAGATGTCGCATCGACACTGCCGACTAAGAGAGCGTCACCACATGTGATTTGGTGCATGATTTGGAAGAGACGGTCAGTGCTACCTCCAGTCCAGACGAAGAAGAAACATCGATGGTGACAAGAGCAGAAGACATCACTGGGAAACCCTGCTTGATTGTTTATGAAGAATGTATACTGGAACTTGCAACAATGAAGGTATACACTTCTATTTGATAATCATGAAAGATACTGGTGGCATAAGTATAACTAACAATAATAACTTAATGCCAATCCGTAGAAAAAACAAATGTGCATAATTTACGTAGTAGTTTAAAATGATGGAGACTTGTTTTTCGATTTTTTATGAATATACATAATAGAAAAATCAGTGCCTTTTTTAACTTTCATGTAATTAAATTTTATCATATTTTTTCACAAGAGGAGAAGTCATAGGCACATCCAGGAGGGCCTGGAGGACATGTTCCTCCATAAACCTTTGGAATGTGCCCGCATTTTGTTGATCTTAATGGGGGATGTACTTTGACGTTCTTAGAGGACCTTAAATGTTTTTTGGTGAACCATGCGGGGTGCAATTGGAGGTTTCTTGGAGCCTCCAGGTTGTTTTTTTGCCCAGCCTGCAGGGGGATGCAATTGGAGGTTTTTGATGAGCCTCAACCCCTCCTCAAATATTAACAAAATTATGCTGCCCGTGTATAGACTATCCTTTCTAAATTACTTCTCACAGTTACAGATTTGTTTATTGGTGTAGGTGGATAACATTTGCAAAGTGAAAGGATGCAGACGATCATATGACTTGATCCTGAAGCGCGTTGGAAGTGCTGCTGTACTTGTGTGGGTAAGTACCATTAATTGTTTATATTAATCTGCTCTGTTCATTTGTTTATAGTTGTGGAATTTGGAATCACATTTACTCATAGCAATCTTTTTGCAAAGCAGTTACCTTACGGATCATCACAAATTGTTTATGTCTCATATAAGACAAAATAACTTTCGTTTGGGGGAGGGAGGGAGTCAGAGGCAGTTTCGTGTGGCATCATACATTGACATTTAACATATCGGGCCATTAATGTATTTATATCATCATATCAATGTTTACAAACTTTCGTTTGGGGGATTGAGGCCAGATGAAAGTAATTTTATCTGATATTATATAACAATGTTATGAAATGATCCCTTACTGCTGCCATTTAAACAGCTTTATTACTAAAAGCTTGCATATATATATATATACTGATATCTTCATTTAGTGATATATCATTAAAAGTACACATGACGCAAATTATATTCATATTCACATCGGCTGTACATATGGTAAACATTAATCAACATGTGCCTCACATAATTAACATAACTTATGCACCACAATGCATCATCATCTTATACAGAATTATGCTTTCAGACCTGCCCAAAAGGGACACAAGGGTCGTAGGTGGGCCTCACAGCCTCGGCTTCGCAAGCGAGGAGTATACGCTGGTGATTTTCTCCTGGCAACAAACATTTTGTTGTCAGGAAACAATTACACCAAAGTGGCGCTACTGTTCCGCTTCATGTGTCCCGGGATAGTGAGCCCGGCACAGTTTGACAGGATACAGTCACTCTTCATAGTGCTTGCTGTGATGGAGAACTGGGAGAAGCTCAGGACCACAACCATTCAGCAACTGCAAGGCAAAGCACTCATCCTCGCAGGTAACTGGTCACATTAATGTGTACATATGTTGATAAATTGTACCCAGACTTATTTTTCATACATGTTTATGTTATGGCATATTCATCTAAAGCACATTTGTATTATGTAATTTATAAACATACATATGATATGTTAAACAATTTATATCACATAAATTCTAATCACTAATTCCACATAATGTAATTACGTGAAATAATAATTGTTGGTATTACTATTAAAGAATATACAGCAGTTATTTTTAACAATAGAAAACTAGTACCCCTTGACTGTTCGTAAGATGGTAAACAACTCATATGATATGTTTAGTTTACAGTGTATAGCTAACAACTAGGTGATACATCTTTTTTAGGAGATGGACGAAATGACAGCCCAGGTCACAACGCACAATACTGCTCGTATACACTGATGGACTGCGAGTCAGGCAGTATTGTGTCAACAGTAGTGGTCGACAAGAGGGAAGTCAACCTTAGATCCCCCAACATGGAGAAGGGGCACTTGAGAGGAGCCTCACCCTGCTGTCAGGCACTCTGCAGATTGCACAGCTTGTCACCGATGCACACACACAGATTGCTGCCTTCCTTTGTGAGTTATGTTAGTTGTACAGAAAATGGACTCTCACAAAAAAACAGTAAAAAGTCATCAATTGTAACGTTAGGCTTAACCATTTATGTACGTTTTAACTGATGTTCATGTGGTGAATATGCTTTATCTAACTATTTGACAATTGTATATTTGATATTCGGCTTTGTAAATGACGAGCAGACTTATGACTAGTGTACACAACAACATGATGTGTATAAATGAAAATAAAGATTAGATGCGTATTTTAAGTCGTACACACTCAGCAAAGCTTCAAAAAAAAATTATGCCAGTGTGCTGCTTGTGTGTAAAGACTTGTACAAATGATTTATGGTAGAACAAATATTTGAACTTTGTGTCTAGTACACATTTCAGTTTCTATGGCTGCAAAGCGTACACAAGTAATATTTTATTATTATATTTCAGGAGATCAGTACCCACAGATCCTTCATTAGTGAGACATTTGGCATGCAGCAAAGAACCTGGGAAAAAACTGTCAGAGGAACATGTTTCATTTTGAACGATTGTATGATTTTGGTGTATTACAATAGCAAATAAAGTTATATGTTTTTATGTCTATTATGTTGTAGTTACATAAACATACGTAACAAAAATAAGATACGAATAATGTCACTTTACAATTTATTGAAATGTGATGAAAGAAACATTCCAAAAGAATTATGAATCTTAAGTGGAGTGCAGTAGCACAGTGGTAAGAGCTTCGGACTCTCGACTGAGAGAAACCAGGTTTGAATCCTGTGCGGCAGTGTCGTACCATGGGCAGTTTCGTTTATTCTACATTGCTTCAGTTCACTGTATCAATAAGTACCTGGCTATAGAGAGTGGTGCATATTTCTGTATGAATAGTCTTCGTGCATTAATTGCAGCATGGCTGAATACTTCCACGAAAAGTCAAGATTGTGTTTAATTGAACAGGTCTGCCAGGGAGTAAATTGTAAAGCGCTTTGAGCTGTCCTGAGGACTGGATACTGCACTGTATAAGAACTTTCCTTTACTTTACAATTTTGACTACTGTGAAGCATCGATAACCCAAACACTTTGGTCCCTAATGTACGTGTCATGTCTGATGAGGTTCTACTCTATTGATGGGCATGCCATACCGTAGCCTGAGCTGGCAGAAAATAATCATAAACATAATAACAGTGCACTTTGTCACAAAATCGAGTGTAAGTATTAATAAATTAATAAATTGGCGGTACCCGATTTGACATAGCAAGTTATAGGTTCAGGTGCACTAGGATTCGGAGTGAACGAGAGACATAACGTGACATCAGATATGTATGTACGAGAAGCCAACTGGCGTTCCCATTTAATACAACATAAACATATGCGGTTCAGTGATAGTTGGCCAACCGTTACTCTGCTATGACATTATATTTATAACACCATACATTGTATTCGACGAGTATGCTTCCAAATACAAAATTACATGGGAGACAATTTAAACAGCTGGTCACTTACATGAAGACGGGTATACACCGTTGTAAAGTCTACGAACTGTAACCAATGAATGTCTCGTGATGTGCGGATGTCAACGTTCGCATCGGTCGCGTTCGGCGAGATCTCAGGACGAAGTCGAAAGTCGCTCGGCGTTTGGCGAACGAATTCACGTAGATGAAATCAGGCGACTCGGGCGATCAAGTAGACGGTAGATTTGCCTTGTCGATCCTACGCGAATCACCAGGCGACAACACGGAAAGGATGTCACGACATCGGCGATGTCTAGAAGGTCTGTCACGGAGTCTGTGTTACGACAGCTAGCAGACGACACGGTGGTGGCCTCGCATTCGATTTATTTCGAAGATCACGTCAAAACGGAACTGCAGTCGGTTATCGCTCAATCTTCTTTAACGCTTGAAAAGTGCAGCGTCTCACAACTAATCGGTACTGTTGAAATCGTAGAAGTATTTACTACAGGCGTTGGGCGGACATACGTTTCAGCCCAATTCCTGGAGACGAGAGTACAACACTTTCTTCTGCTCAAATGTTCGTCTGGCCACGAATGGCCGTCCGGCCCTTATATAGCCGGAAGTTAGTCTGACCAATTACAACACTTAATACAAATTAAAGTCGCTTCAAAAACTGGCTCCCGAAACCATTCACACTTCGAAGCAATCCATTCAACTCGCTGAATTTAAAATAGACTTTGCGAGCTAAACGTATGGCTATATAAGTGCTCATTCAATCTTTAACTTACGTGAACTACTTACATAATTAATATCACTGGATTCCTTGAATCGAGCCGGATACCACAATATTAATCGTACATTACAACTCTCATGAATTAATCCATAATTTTAATAAAACACGCACTCTTTTCATAAGCTACGTGTGGCCCTAGTGTTTTTCACACCTACATTTCTGTAAAAAAAACTTTTATAAGTTCATAATATAATCTTCTTATAATCACAACATAAGTAGTTTGCAAGGTCACCATATTACTAGTCATGTTAAATAATTTCTACAGGTACCAAATTTTGTACACCTAACCGTAGAATTAGTGGTGTACGCTACAAATGAAATTAATTAAATCTGACTCGTCGGCAGTTAAAACGTTACACGCCTTAATCGCCAGAGGGCACCAGCGTATACCTCCGCGACAATACATACCAGAGATGGCAGCACCATCCCATCAACCATACTTTGTATACAGAACCACTGTTCTAAAGCCTGATTAAATTATATACAAACCACTTTGTGACACACTTAGATGTAATGTGTGTATCAAATGCTATCAATATATATATATATATATGCTCCCATATATACGTGTGTGTATTTTAACATGTTTATATACCATACCATAAATATAAAACATTATTTGACCCTAGCATCTGCCATTTGCCAGGTGTCTAGTAACCGTGCAAACAAGGCTTTGGGACCTTGGTGCAAGGACATCGTGACGCATTTCTGGCACTGTGCAGAAGTTGCAGAAGGTTCTGAGGAGCGATTCAAGGTACTTGTTTCCAAAAAACCTGTTTTCTTTACGTTTTCACAATGACCCATGTTAATAACACAAATATAATAATCTTTCTAAACATGTTTCATTAACATATAATTTGTTCTGTCGCCACAAAATAAATTTGGCTGCTAAAAAATGTAATAACGTACCAGTTGGTCAATTTTTTTTAATGAATGGACACATTGATTACAGTATTTATTTAATTTAGTGTATTGACATGTATGTAATTTAACATGAACGTTTGTTGTGCTATATAGTGACAACGCTATATTGTAGGAGGAATGGCAAGGGATCATCCACCACACAGTCAACAAACACGAGTGGCAAATTGGTGGTGGGGTGTCTGCTGGCAAATCTTCTCATGGTCCACTGGAGGAAGACCATGAAAAGGTCTGGCTGGAGGAAGGCTCACCAGCACACAAAGCCTTGGTGGAAGTTGTACTGAATGTTCGCTTCCTAAACAATGTCCATCATTATGTGAAATTCAGGTGTGTATTTCAATAGTTAAAATGTTGCACTATTTTAACTATTACACTATTGTATTGTATTGTATTTAATCAGTTTCCAACAGGTCCAGTGGACCCTTTAACAGGACTGATAAATATATATTTATAAAACTAATTATGTACTCATCTTTTTAAATAACAGCTGTTATTTTATCATTCCATCAAATGTTGGTTGTCAAGACACTGTGGTTGTGTTTAAAGCACAGAAAATGGTCAGGTGATCATTGGTCATGGTTGGCAGGTGGTTGCCGACAGAAGTGAAGTGCAAATCTGCAAGAAAAAATCTGTGCTGACTACTGATATATGTATCATATCTTCAGACATACCGGAGAACTCGAAATGTTTCATCACCACTTGTTGATGTATGCAACTCTTCACATTCAGGTAAACGAATAATGTGGTACACATTATCTTAGGTCTGTCACCAAACATTTCATGAAAGTCACAAATAACAGCAATGAAGAACGACAACATATAATTTTATCTGCATGAGAATTTTGTATTAACACCTGTCCTCGTGAAATTGCATATTCGTATTTTAAAATGTGAAGTAAACACTATTTTCAATCATATTAAATAAGATTTTATTAAGACTGTGATTCTACTAACTAAACAATAATGACAAGCAAGAAATTAACAGGTACAATCATTGCACTGTAAAATATAACATTTATAATATTACATGAATAAGTTATGTTTACATAGAACCCAATTATAATGTACATGAAAATAACAAACAATTATGTATATTATGATCCTGTGTTAAAAACAACAACACTTTTACATCAAACTGTAATTGTTTATAGCATGCTGTGTCTAATGAAAAATCACAAAAACTAATGACTAGGCAATTACGAAAGGCAAACAAGAATTACAGGTATACTTATTACACTTGGATGTAAAAAATGTAATATAAAGTATTAAAAAAATATAAATTGGTGATAATGTAGAAAAATAAAAACAAAATTAAACAATAAATACGTAATAAATACACATTGTAAACATTAAAAAATACAATGTCGATGCCGTCAGAGTATAACAAAATTGTTGTGACAAATTTCACAAACATGTTTTATATCTCACATCTACCCAGTGTATGTTGCAAGAACTCAGCTGGCTGCCATCGACTACCAACAACACAAAGACAGATCCTACCGCCTTAACTCTGCAGGAGAAATGATGTGAGTATTTCCGTTGACATAGATAGAAATTGTCGATGTAGCAGCATTACTTATTAATTTGGAAAAAAATACACATTTTAACAAAATTAGAAAACTTTAAAATGTGGCTTTGCGTTAAGAAATCTGAGAGTACCATGAAATAAAGATACATTTTTAGAAGAGTCTATTCAAAATGAAATATTACAGGCACAATTAGAACAAGAGCATTATTTGTAGGCTGCTTAATGAGAAAAATTTGTGTAAAAATTTAGATAACGTTATAGAGTACAAATAATAGATAGTCTGTAAACATGGTTTAGAAAGAGCGCCACAGAACTGCTACTAAATACAAACTGAAGAAATTGGAGCGCCATGTTTGTTAATGCCTGCCTAACTTGTAGCAGCAAGAAAAAGAGCAGCTAGAAGAAGACCATGTATGAGTTACTTTTGAAGAATATGGTGTCACATCTACGTAAAAATAATTCATGCCACAGTCATGGAAATAGTTATTTTGTCTGATTTAAAGGTACAAGAGGATGTATAGCAACAAATCGGGAAACTGGTATGCTGTTCCGACGAAGACACCAAAATCCTACAGCTACATAATCGACATGCAAATGGAGTAGTTCGTCGCAGAATGGCTGACACAGAATTGGTGTCAAGACGTCGCGAATTGATGGCAGAAGATCCCCGCCAAATCAGTCGGACCATAGCACCCACCGCTCCAACTGCCGAGCTAGTGAGGCGTCACCGTTCCCGGATGTCCAGAAACCTCCGGTCTACAATGACGTCTGGTATGTCAAGCTAATCGACTGACCTGGAAGCCAGTGTAAATCCCATTTGCATTGGGGAATCGATCCCTAATGCGGCTGACCACACAAATGGGGATGACGCGACGGATGTTTGTCCCAAGTCGGCCATGTCGCCACAGGACAAACTGCCTGTAAGCAGCATGTCGCAGGGCTGCCGAGTCGTGTCCGGGGTCCTGCGCAAAAATGTCTGCCCAGTAGGCCATGTTGATTTGTAGAACTAACGGCTCCAGACACACTAGTTCAATCTCCTGTAAATATGAAATTGTTATAACAAAAAAGTTGGGCATCATTGCAGTGTTGGGAGTAAATTTAGAGTATTCATGTGGTAATCCGTATATTTTTATGAATGACCTGATATAACTTATACATACTGGCATATATCTTGCGAGCATTGAGTATTCCACAAGGGATGGTTTCAGTGGAGTGTAGGAGGTGATACAGCAAGAATAACTTAATGTGACGAAAAAAAGTGATGATGTATTTTAATTGTATAAGGTAGTTGTCATTAAATTAATTGTTATTTTTTATTATTATTAATAATTTCATTAAAATGACCATCCTGGCCATCTCAGTTTCTGTCATATGTAACTATTTCAGCTACTCTTGTTTGACATTTCAAGATGCTACCTGAACCTCAAAGTTAAATCGTTATGGGAAATGTTGTAATGCCAACATGTTTAGATCGGTGTTATGCCAACAGTATGTCTTTCTTATCATGTATTCGAAGGGTTTGTCACCTGTGGCATATTATGAAAGAATCAATAAGTTCACTCCAGGATTCATTCCTGCATTACCTCAGGGCATTATCGTTCATTTAAAAGAAACAGTTGCATTCTTATTACACAATTGTAGTATGCTTAAGTAGTGCTTCTATGTTGCATTTCAATGACAAATACTCACTGGTCTTTGAGATATGCAGTTGTGTAGGCCACAGCATAACCTCTACATGTCTGTCGGCATATCTCTACATCTGCCGCTTTTTATAGGTGTTATATGGATGAATCACTTTGGGTTTAATGTACAAATGCATGATGCACACACAAGGGACTTCGTTGAATAATGACAACATCTTTTTTCCATGGGTTTAGTGTAAAAATGTGATGTCTATATGGAGGTTTTTTCATAAAGTAAGTAAACATAGTTTCTATATGTATATCTATGCAAACGAAGATATATTTAAATGTGAAATTTAAAACTTTGTTGATAACCTATGTGTGGTTAATTGTTGTATATTATATTACCTCTCCCTCCTCTCCCTCCTCTCCCTCCTCTCGTCCTTACACCCTGGTTGCGGGGTGGCATCTATCAACATCAAAACTCATGTATGAACTTAATCACATGTACAAAAAACATCCTTTTAGTACCGCACATTCCATAAATACTTCCTCAATTGTGAAGATAATGCACAAAATTGCATTATTGCACACTAACACCTTAACTTTGTCATTTGAAAGTTATCCCAGGAAACCAATTAATACATTACATAGGCATATTCTTGGTTATCGCATAACATATTTATTACATTACATAATTAAAATACGATGCTATTTACTCAGCTCCCTGGTTTCAACCGGCGAGATTTATGTCCCCCGTGTTTGACGTATTTGATGGACATAAATCATAATATAATTACTGCACCCTTAAAATGACACAGTCGCTACTGTCAAAACAATGTTATTTCCCATTATGCGCCGTCACGTAATTTATTATCGTAATGATATGTATTTTTGTAATAAATAGTTTATTAAAGGGTATAAAAACATCTATTGCTCGAACTCATGTTATATTACATCCTGCTATCTATTTCCACGTCCACCAAGCCAAAACAATTAAAAAAATTCAATTAATTAGAAATTCCACATTTTATGGTGTGCATCCGGGCATTTTCGAATATGCATATTTTTGGCGCGCTTTTCGGGATGCCGAGATGTGACGTCGCTTATGACTCAAACTCGCATCAGGCCGACCCTTTCCATGCATTCAGAGCATGTTTACAAGTATAGCTTTTGGGTCGAAACGAGCGTCAGAAAGAGTTATTGTGCAATATTCCGACATAATACAAACACTAGTCATCATAGAGGAACAAGCAGTTATCTTACGGTTCCACATGAATCAAATTTTATTCAAAACAACGAATGCGAATGGGCCTACAAGTCGACTAGGTTTCGCCGAGCTTGGGCTCGTTTTCAGAATAATTATATCGAATGCAACCAACGGGAGATAATCTACACCAATAAACATACATAGCAAACATATATTGTATCCAGCTACATAAAGTAACGTGTATAATCTCATAATATCACTAGCATATCGATATGTGACGGAGTTGTACAATTTATCATAACAACTTAAATCAGTCAGCGAGTTTCGTTGGTCCCGCTAGCTCAGTGGGTAGGCGCGTTGGTTACTTGTCATTTATTTTACAATCGGGCGACACCGGTCTAATCCTGACAGCATGCAAACCTTTGATTTTCTATACACTTCTTTTGTTTATGTTTTCACGAAGTAATATAAACAAAATCATTTTATACTATAATGCACTGTTTGTAAATAATTTTTATTTTTGTAGTAATTATTTATTCGCTAAAAAAAAAAAAATATGGTCATTATATATATCGATGTTTCTAAATTGTATTTATCCAAACAAATATAATGTAATGGATATATAATTTAGTAATTGTAAATATATTGTACGGTAATATATTGTAATAATGATTTATGAGATTATACACGTTACTTTATGTAGCTGGATACAATATATGTTTGCTATGTATGTTTATTGGTGTAGACTATCTCCTATTGGTTGCATTCGATATAATTATTCTGAAAACGAGCCCAAGCTCGGCGAAACCTAGTCGACTTCTTGACAGCAAGGTTTATTTTAAACCAACAGATACACATAAACTACTGTACAAAGACTCATTCCACCCGAAGCATACCTTTTTGGTATCCTCAAGTCGCAACTATTACGATTTTATAGGATTTGCAACACTAAATCAGACTTTAAGGAAGCCGTACAAACACTTTTTCACAGCCTGAGGCAAAGGAATTATACATCGCGTTTTAAGGCACATTAAAAGCACTACCCTAGCGGACAGTAAAAATCAAAACAGGAATGAACAAGCCGTGAAATGTCAGGTGAAAAGTTGTCTAGCCTGTACGGTATTTGTAGACATCACACCTATTAACAACACAAGGAGGCCACAACAGGGCAAAATCAACAATTGCGGTACATCCAGTGTGGTTTACCTAATTACCTGCAACGCCTGCCCCGCAGGATACGTGGGTGAGACTGGCAATCAACTCCGAACACGTCTAAATAATCACAGATCGGACATACGACATCACAACGACACACAAGTGGCCAAGCATTTTAACGGAGTCGGTCACTCAATATCCGATTTGCGTATTACAATCTTGGAATCCGGGCCATTTCTGTCGTCGCCTCACTGGAAACCATTTACATACGAAATTGCGAATCAAAATAGATTACAAGACTTAAAACTACGCAGAGACTTAATGTTAGCGAGGACTCTTTTGATAGTATACCTCTTGTGATTCGTTTCTCCCACCAGGGACGAACAACCAAACTAGCTAAAGGCACATATAAACTGCTACAAACCGCGTATCCAGAAATATACACACCGAGATTTATAATAGCGTTCTCAAAGAACAAGAATCTGACAGATATGCTGGTGGCCACCAAATTACAATGAACAATATACTTCTACAGAACAATGACTTTAACGGTTAGGACACTGTGAGACGTCGTAGTGTTAGTGCAATTGTGTAGTTGTTAGGAGAATTAGGCTGCATGTGGGGTAGTCAGGTTGCAGCAGTGCTGGCTCGTATGGCTTCACATGTTTCCGTCTCCTGCACAACTATGATAGGATAGATATATTTCATGCACCATTTAATGGCTTATTTTGTTTTTACAGGTTTACCGTCCGAAATAATTACTGAATACCCATATATTAATTATTAATAACAGGACACGTGTTTGTGGAGGTGTGGGGTGGTCAGCAGTAGCGGCTCTGCGGACAGCACCACGACTTCACAATCCCGTGTTTACTTTAATTTAAGCGCATACCTTCGTACGGCCACCGTATGTTTTAAAAATACAGCATCGCCCCCCTCTGATTCAGATGAGCACCATCGTGTCGCAAATACATTTTTCTTGTAGCGAAACCTCCGTGATTATATATGTATATGTATGTTTAAAAAAAAAGTATTCACCTACAGGGTGTATGTTACTTAACAGGACAGAGGAGGATAACCCCCGGTTACTACCCTCAGCCATGACTGTATAATCACGCATTCTCGTCTCCATAGTCGTTATTTAATGTACCATTAATCATACAAGTTTTTCATTTTTAGGTTTAATTTACAAACATTGTTTTGCAGAGAAACCTATGTACGGACGTATATTATTTCTAGTTTGCTATTTACATTACTCTTGTTTGTGTTCCTCGGCAACCCCCCATGTTTCGATTAACCATTTGGTTGCATTTCTAAATTATGTTTACTGCGCTGATTTTGTCACTTTCATTGAAGTAAGCAGCTTTTATGTATATTGCGAGTTATATCAACAGTTAGTACGCCTGCAGAAGACCAAGCTGTGAAACATTATTTTCATCGCCGAATTTGCTTTATCGCTGTAACTAGCTAAATCTTACGTCTGCATGGTGCACGACATGGTATTATAACATTTGTGTGCAACTCTGCTACTGGTTTGAAGGGAATACGAGAATCCAATATATAAGCAGGTGTATTCACAACAACACAAGTCAAGGAAAACGAGCATTCGACGCTTCATACCAAGGTCACGATCAAACAAGCACTGGGCTTGTATTACTAACCAGAGCGTGTCTCAGTATGTCACACGTCGGAAAATGTCATACAGTAAATAAACCATTGGCGTGATATTCTTCACCGTAGTTGCAAATAGTTACATTGTTTAATTTGTTTTAGACATATTGGCCCAAACAATTGGCTTTAATTTCCCTTTGATTGTTGTTCCACAGTCAATGTTAACTGTTTCTTTAGTGACGTTCCAGCGGATTTTAGTTGTCTTCATCAGAGGGACTCCGCCAGATGGCGACGATGTATGGCTGACTCGGTGCTGCCACTGGTGTGGACATCTGCCATGTGATCTGTGATGGCCGATCTATGCATCTAATTGTCTGATGTATTCCTACTGTTTCCGGTGGAAAATCTAGTTGTCGTTGACTTGTTGCGTCTTAATTGTGTTCTTTTATCCTTGTTCCCAAAGTATGATTTGTTTTTTCCATCTTACTTTTTCATGTACCCAGATCCTAACAAAATTGATTGCTAAGAAGTTAGTTACATGGAACGATGAATGGCGTTCTAAATTATTAAAATAAAATATATGAAGTTATTGATAATTTATGAACATGAAACATATTGCCACATTTTCCTTGAGGTCTTAGTATAATGTTGAATTATTCTGACGGAAAATATAAATTATTGTTCTTAAAATGACATTAAATATACACAATTTAAAACATCAATGTGATAATGGTATATCACCATTAATCAGATGCCGAGTGGTGAGTATGTAGACATTAGACGTAGGTGCAGAAGTGTGGATGCTGTGTAATTAGTATACCAGCCAACTCTCCCCTGAAATCCGGAAGTCTCCTGGATTTTTGGTGTATCTCCCGGTCTCCCGGAATACAAGCAAATTTCCCGGGTTCTCTGTGAAGATCTCCAAAAGCACCCTCACGTCCCCGAGACAGCGAAACACCACGGGAGACATGCGGAGATGTGCTGACTCTCTGAATTTCCAGCAAAAGATCTTGAAACAGCACTCGCGTCTTCCGATGTTAAGATCCGAGACAGCGCGTCGAGACAGCGCGACAGGGAAAGCATGATGAACCGCTAATGAATCTCCCGGATTTCAACAACAAACGTTAGCAGGTATAGAATAGTCACTCACAATTTAAAATGCTGCGTGTGTCTGGTCGTGAACCGGCAACATGGAATTGACACTGTCAAGATCCGCCAAGTGAAGCGAACTTGTGTACATATTTGGATTCAGGGATAGTGTAAAACTTTACAGACACATCAAGGCAAGGTACAGATTTCCATAATTGATTCACCCCCGCCGAACACAAAAAAATATTCATAAATCACCTTGGGGAGAATATTATCTTCTCATACCACCTTTAAAATACTCCTTAATGAGACTCGTCACTCAACCATAGTCAACACAACCAATCATGACAAACAAATACAATCTTATGCGATCACAATAGTGAAATGTATGGGTACAGTTACCCTCGAGGCCATAGTAATGTAAATACAATTCGATGAATGCTCGCATCCAACAATACCCTATTTCGATACGGACGTCAACGTGATTCGGTTCTAGCCGTCCGTAACCTTCCGAAGTCGACTCAGCTCAATTTGAGGGAACTTCCCTCTTCTCGCGGGAATTCGATCATGATGCTGTTACCGCCTATTCGCGTGTAGCCTCGCTATAGGTTTCACGGCCTCACGAACAAAGATATTGACCCTCATATAATAGGTATAACCGAATCGTGGGCCACCACTGATATATCAGATGCCGAATTGGGACTAACAGGATATGTAATGTTTAGGAAAGATAGAATAGGAAGAAAGGGAGGTGGAGTTATTTTATATATTAAAGAATCTATCCAGGCTTATGAAATAAAATTAGAAAGAGAAGCAGATTGCGAAGAAACTGTTGGGTGTAACATAGTTACAGGAAACTCAACGTTAACAGTTGGGTTAGTTTATCGAAGTCCAAACATAAGCATAGAAGAGAATGAAAAAATTTAAACCGCTATAAGGGAAGTAAGCAAACGGGACTGTATTATTATGGGGGATTTTAACCACAGGCATATACAATGGAAATCTCTTCAGAGTAAGGGGAGTGAGGACCACAAGTTTTTAGTGTTAGTTCAAGATACTTTCCTTTCTCAACATGTGCTAGAACCAACCAGGGGTGAGAATGTGTTAGACATAGTTTTGTCCTCACATAATGAATCAGTTGACAATGTCAAGATACGTGAGCCACTGGGGAGTAGCGATCACAACCAGATACATATTAGTTCACTGCCAGTACCAGAGGCTAAGTTCAAGGGGGCAGATTCAGACTATTTAGGACAATTAATTGTAACCCCAGAAATGGTAGCTAAGAAAATAAGGGCTATGAAGGATAATAAATCACCTGGAGTGGATGGGATTCTGCCCAAACTACTATTGGAAATTGTAGAACAAATTAGCGTACCGCTTGCAACAGTTTTCAATTTGTCATTAGAAGAGGGAGTGGTTCCTTTAGAATAGAAAGAGGCAAACATTATACCGTTATTTAAAAAAAGGGTCGAGAAACAAGTCAGAGAACTATAGACCAGTGAGTTTAACATCAGTGATTTGCAAATTATTAGAAAGATTAATTAAAGATCACATGGTGGATTTTCTTGTTAAACATAACTTGATAAACCCATCTCAACATCCAAAAAAAGTGTTTAGAAGGATTAAAAGTGTGGAGGCATTTACATTTCCCAAAATTGAACAGCATTTGCCACTTTTCAGACCATTTGATCAACCTGTCAAGATCTTCTTGTAAATGCTGTCTATCTCCATCACTTTTAATCCTTCTAAACACTTTTTTTTCCACACAGGACATAGGAACGAAGAGGTAGAATATACAATGGGGGTACTATACTAAGTACTACTGTAAAAGAAAAGGACTTAGGGTTAACCATTAGTGCTGATATGAATGTTTCAGAGCAGTGCGGAATTGCAGCTTCAAAGGGAAATCAAATCCTTGGATTAATTAGGCGAAATATAACGTATAAGGTAAAAGAGCTAATAATACCGCTGTACAAAACAATAGTTAGGCCTCATTTAAAATATTTTATTCAAGCGTGGAGGCCATATCGCAGGAAGGACATAGATATGCTAGAAGTAGTACAGAGGAGAGCAACTAAAATGATACCAAAACTGAGGCATCTTAGTTACGAAATACGCCTAAAAAATGCGGTTTAACAACACTAGAGACCAGGAGATTGAGAGGAGATCTGATAGAAGTGTTTAAAATATTGAATGGTTATGAAAATATTAATAGAAATATATTTTTTTCAATTAAGAAAGATAGAAGGACTAGAGGACATGAAATTACATTAGCAAAGGAGCAGAGTAGATTAGATATAAGAAAGTTTTCATTTTCACAAAGGACTGTAAATGAATGGAACATATTATCTGCTGATTGTGTGGGTGCTAGTAGCGTGAATATGTTTAAAAATAAAATCGACACATACCTCAGACGGGCGGGATACACATGGATAAAAGGGTCGGACTCTCGATAAGCCAAAGGGCTTCCTTGTCCACCTGCCACCTAGAGTTAATTCTTTGGGTGGCAATCTTGTTCAATCTTGTTAAATCTTGTATACGTTGCTGGCCGTCACTCTGACCCGACACTACAATATATTTTAACTACAATAATAAAATATTCCTACTCAATGGTGGGAACGATACAACCCCTCAGAATATATGTAATTTTCAACAACACAAAACATAATCATAATACCTATACATATCTTCGACGTATACATATCAGAGTAAAATATTAAATTTGTCGTCACTTAACAGTCCCACCACCAAAAGTATTCTATGTTTTATGAATCTATGCACCCGTGAGTATCATTCGTGACAACATTAATCCAATTCACATTCGATTAGCGTTACTACAAAACAATCGCAATGCTGCGCGATGATCGGCTATCAGTATCGTCGCACTAAACAAGGTTCATTTATCCTCGGCCACATCCTTTTTTAACCTTACCAATGTAAACCAAATAACCAATGCAATACCTATAAGCTAACATTCACTCACGTGTACACAGAACTTATATTTTACATACCTCCGGTATTCTCGTCTAGAAGGGCATGAATGTAAGACTTCGTTTTCTATTTATCCAAACGCATGGTATGACTTCTCTGTCTTGGTGTGACAACCGCAGAGTAGCAATATCTGGTTACAATGGAGAAAGGCTACATCCTCCTTTCTGCGCGTAACTCTGGACTGGTGTGTTCCATCTGTCTCAACCACTAGTCAGTGCACAATATCCTTCGCATCTGTCATGTGACCCCTGCTTACATCATTGTAAGAATTATACCGCCCCATAGATACGACAATAATTCAACATGTATGTAAATCTCCCTTAGCGACATTCCAATACGCTGTGAAATTATACTACATAAGTTTCCATCCGTATGACAGTTCCTACTCATATAAAGCTGTTTACCATTCTATAAGTATTACATATTAGATTAAACTATCCTACCTGTCTACCCTAACCACAATGTAATGTTCCCCGGTTCTTTAAAAATCTGACCCTATGCCACCTCCCCAGTGCATTCACACTATTGCGTAAGCACTAGCCAGTAGTTTATACCCGTACAGGGTAACCCCTGTTTTAGGCTTTCACCATCGATAGCAACCTATGTTAAGTTTCTCAATACCAAATCATTTCGGACACATGCGTGTACTGGCACGACGTTGCCTGGAAGGTGTGCACTGCGCAGCTATGGACTGACATACCGGTCTAGGCCACTGATCTATACACATGGATAGGAAGTGAAGGAGATTACATGAAGCCATTTCCCGCCATCTTGATTTCCCCAAACTGTCGATAATAGAAGTGAGAGAACGTCAATCTCCAAGCAAAGGCTCTCTTCCGGTCGCGAGCTCCCTCCAAGAGTGTCCCTGCCCCGGGTGGCTTGATCACGTAGCTATTTTGTACAAGATCCTTAAACCTATGCCAACAATATTATTTCCATAAAAGAAATATCACTTCTTCCATCCATCGTTCATCAATTATGTCACTACAATGTTTTGACCCCAAAACATATTTATTGTGTTCATTATAGGTAGAAATTAGGCGATGTTTTCAGTTTCGCATAAATATATTTGGTGTGTAATGATGTCAGCTTCCAGTGTTTTGATGTCTTCTGAAAACTGTGCACGAAATCTACTGCAATATCTTCATAATTACAGTAACGCATTGAGACTGGAGGATGAACAGGTGCACTGTAGACTAATCAAATGAAAGACGACTAAGTGGAGGGTTTATTTTTTTTTATAAAGGAAGGGACATTATAGACAATTTGCCAACACCGCGCCACTGGTACAGTCTCTGCAGCGCAGGATACGGACTATGTTACTGTTAGTGTTACCCCACAGTTTGCACATGTAGATACGTGTTTGTTGTCTAGACATGTTGTTTCAAGTAATAACTTAGATTGATTATACTAACTAGGCCTGTGATAGAGCTGCCAAGTGGTGCAGTAAGCATGTATCCAAGGTCAAACAAGATCACCATCAAATGATGAATTTTCGAAATTGTGCGCTTCGGCAATCGTCTTAACACTACAATGGTCGCATATATACTTTACGTAATTATAAGATGGCGAAATAATATACAGTTGGAAAGGTTATCGTCTCTCCGTCAATATGACGTACGGCATGGAGGTGTTATCTAATATGGTAAGAGTGGAGCTAAGGTCAAACAAGGTCACCGTGAAATGATGAAGATTCGATTTTTTGCAATACCACGAAAGACATAAAGTTACAATGACCCTGTAACTACGTCGTATGTATGTACGAGTCATACACTGTGTGACAGAACCATTTCTCCCGTCAAAATGGGGTATGAAATGGAGCTGTCAGTTGATAGAGTAGGTGTGGAGCGACGTTCAAACAGAATCACTGAAAAGTGATACATGTTCGAAATTGTGTCATCCAGTAAACGTCATACAATATAAATGGTTATGAATATTTACTTTATTCAAGGTAGTGTAGGATAGGGATAGCTTTGGAAATCCAACTGCCAAAGAAAATAAATTTATATGTTATACTTATATATTAAAGAACTTGCCCAAAATGTAATTAGGATGTTGAAGAACAGTGGTGGCAATCGCAGATTAGAACACTAGAACTGTCAGATTTGTTGAGGAAAGAGACAATGTAATATATCATGGAGGAATCAAAATTTCAGGATCTGGTTGACATACGTGGACACTGTGGATATTACGCTGGACATCATCAGGATTGAGGCGTTTGGCAGCTATATAGAATACTTCGCTGCAATTATATATTGGCTAACAATCTACGATCATACAAAACTATGCCCTCCCGATGGAAAACAGTCTCTCTGGCAGATGTGAAACACCACGAGAAGACAGCACCAGAGGTTCATGCAGTATTTATTAAAGGAAACTTTGTTTTGAAGAAAACCAAAAGGCCCTTCAAATAAATTCCAGCTGATCAGACAACTCTACTTATGTAGACATTATACAAGATGCATAGTGGCATCATCGGCCTTACAACGGTTGATCAAGATAGCGATACGTTTGCGTCACATGATCAGATCGATTACGAATGTCACAGTAGTCAAGATCCTCCTTCTTCAATATGGAAGACGACGAGAAAGAGACCACGTTCAACTGCTCTGATGGTATCCCTGTCGACGGAGTTGCTTTCCTGTCAAGCGTATGTATGTCAGCAATATCGTCGCTGATCCAATCAGTAGCCTACGGCAGAAACCGGATTGACTCACAGAGTAACAACATGCCTTTAGTACCTATAGCAACGAAATACTCTGCTTCAAGTGACGTGGTCAATAGTCAACTCATCTAACACCTAAATAACAAGAAACATAGTAGGTTGTCATCACCATGAAACAACGACTGGTTGAAGAAAATACATCGTTTCATGACGCACCGAGCAACGTTCATAAATCTTTGCAACTACACAATATACAAAATACTGTCAAAGTTGACAGAACGCTGTTAAAGTAATAGGTCAACGGTGTCACTACTGGATGAGTAGTGGAAATGGTGAATACTATGAAGCTTTAGCTATCTCCAGTTCCGCTGTATATTGCTACATTTGGAGGTAATTTGTAACATCGAAGGTATAGCCACCCTGTGTCTTTGTACGGCTGGACTTCGTACACCCTTGGAACTTCCAGAAACAATCTGAGATACTTACACAACCTGCAAATGATAACCTGCTCAGCTTCCAGGCACTAGCAGGAATTCAACATCAGCCTTTGGTGGTCATGTGAAGACATCGAGCTTGCAAAATTTCCAGAACTAACCAGCTCCTTGTCAAGGGAATTTGTCACGATGGGGAACTTGCACGGGCTGGATATGTTGTGCGTCACCTATTTTAAGGCATTCGCTCGTAAGTAGCAAACCGTCGATCCTGTCAGGATCCAACTCTGGGTCTGACGATGCTACCCCACCCTCCACCCTGCACCCTACAACGTCATGTTGAACACGCTAATCACTACGCATAGATTTGGTTACAGGCAGATTGTGATATAGCTATACCATATCACATCGACACATATACGAGATAGAAGGTACAAGAATGCCTGTGTGAACGCGGCTGTCCCCTATTGTAGATGTATGTGGATGCCACTCCAAAAACAGGGCGGCTCGGCGCACTGGCTCGATCGTGTTTTGTAATGCCGATGATACCATTGTGCATCCTGCATGTGCTAGTAACTGACTCAGTTGCCCGATCAGCAGGTACTTGGTTGAAGCGCCTTTTGGTTTTCTTCACAAAAAAGTATAATTTAATTAATACTGCACGAGCCTCTGGTATTGTCTTCTCGGGAGGGCATAGCTTGTATGGTCATAGATGGTTAGCCAATCTATAATTGCAGCAATCGCTTTTATATAGTTGCCAATCTTCTCAGTCCTGATGTTGTCCAGCATAATCTCCATAGTTTCCACGCATGTCAGTCAGATCCTGAAATTTGGATTCCTCCACGACATATTGAATTGTATCGTTACTCAAGATATCTGACAGTTGGTTAGCTGTGTTGCGAGTAGTGTTTTAATATGCAATTGCCATCTCTCATCTTCAACTTCCTAACTACACTTTGGGCAAGATCTTTGACTTTCACGTCATGGTAATGACCAAATATGCACGTGTAGTATTAAATAATATGTACGGTATATCAACAGGAATATGTACAAAAAGTCTTACAAAGAATAATTGGGTGTGTAAATAACTTTGGTGTATGCGATAAACACATTTGAGAAAATCACGTTTTTATATTAGATTATCTCATATATTTATGAGAAAATTCAAAGTTCAACACCTGATAACACAGACAATACATTTGCAAATCATAACATATTTGGTTTTATGCACCGGAGTATACAAGGTGTCAATTAATTAATAAAACTATTTTGACAAAAGTTTGAGTTTGGGACCCTCAAATAACCTTCAAAATTTAGGGTGGCATCCACACACATGGCATCCACATACACCTATTTTCCTATACCTTGTTTGTTGGATCTAGCATGTATAACTATATTAAAAGTATAACATCACATGTTGGCAAACTTATTATATGCCGAAAGGCATAATTTCGAAAATTCATCTTTTGACGTTGACCTTGTTTAACTTTCACTCCACAGTCAGAGCACCATTTTACAACTCGCATACCTAGCTTTGACGGGGATACAATATGCTTTCAAACGGAGTGTAACATGGCCTAGTTTATGTAGACAAAGTAGCTATGCAACCTTTGTACTTGTTTACCCACTGTATTGGAAAGTCAATCCGTTTTTAAATTACACAACAATATTAACTAACTGATCAGATAAAAAATAATGTTAAGATAATGCAACATTACTTGTGGAGCGCAGTAGCGCAGCGTTTAGAGCTTCGGACTCTCGACTGAGAGAACCTGGGTTCGAATCCTGTGCGGCGGTGATTATAACATTACTCAATATGACCAGGAGTAATATATCAAAATGTGCTACAATAGAAACAGCTATTTAATTTGGCTAAATGTTTGCACTGGCGTCTTAATATGTGTTTTAAGGACAACAATGGCGATGTGTGACCTTATTGTGTGGTGACATGTTTTCCCCCGGAAATCAATATGTGCACCCATAAAGTTTCATAATATCATAAACCAATTTAACCAGTGGGTTACAATCAATGTAACTGAGGAAGCTATTGTGTACCAATTCAACCAAACAGGTTCTCGTAATCTTAGATGGTGGGGGCCATGTTTTGACCAGAAAATCAACCCATGAACCCATATATAAATATGCTGGATATTTTTCTTGCCCCATAAATCTCGGCGGAGATAACCAAAGTCTGATGGATGGTACCGAATATTCATATGCATACCTTATATGGACCTGAATGCTGGCGCGAACTGGAGTTATTATAGCGACATAATTTGTGATTAATTAAACATAATTCTAATAACGTAAATGTATAGAATACCATGAATTAGTCATATTAACATGTTTAGCGAATTATTTTCTACGCCATAGACATTAAAATTATCAAATAATTCCGTCCAGCAGCTTATTTATTATTATTATTACTAGCATTTCTATAGCGCCATATCTCCGGGACCAGCCCGTTCATAGGCGCGTACACACATTATAAAACGTACATGGAAACCAATGTAAAAATATATATGTATAAGGATGCCGGTAAATATAACAATTAGTAAGATTTACAAGATATATATATATATATATATAATATTAAAAATTGTATTAAAAGATACATAATAATAAATAAATTAAAATATATTATTTAATATAAATTAATTAATTGATTAACTACATGTTCATAAAAAGTGTCCTGAAGCACAGTTTCTCAGTCGAAGCACGCCTGCTTAAATAGATAAGTTTTAAAGCAAGTTTTGAATTAATTCAAAGTGCCTATTTGACGAACGTTTATTGGCAGAGCGTTCCAGAGCGTAGGTCCAGACACGGAGAAAGCTCGTCTGCCGTAGCCCTCTAAGTTGTAGCGCGGGACTACTAGCAGATGTAGATCAGCAGATCGGAGGTTACAGGTGGCCGTGTAAGGTATTATAAGATCTTGGATATACGCTGGAGCAAGACCATGTAAAGCCGTGAAAACAAGGACCAGCAGTTTGTACTGGATACGCCAGCGAACTGGAAGCCAATGCAGTTCGACCAGCACAGGTGTTATGATAAGTCTTGCCGCCGAGTTCTGTACCATCTGCAACTTGTTCATAAGTGCCTCGGTGATGCCGTACAGGACCGCATTACTGTAGTCCAGCCGCGATGTCACCAGGGACTAGTGTCTTACATGCATCAGTAGTAAGACAATGTCTTATTTTTGAAATTGCGTAGAGGTTGTAGTACCCTGACTTGCACATCCGTGACACGTGTGACGACATTGTTAATCCAGAGTCGATTGTAATCCCGATATTGCGGATGGTCTGTGACGGAACAATGTTGCATCCGCATATACTAACACACGAAACGTCATGCATGTGTTTACGATTTGGAGCCGTGATAATAATAGCCTCGGTCTTGTTTTCGATCAGCATTTCTTCGATGCATTGCTCGATGCGGTCAACTGCATCAGCGGCTTCTCCATCCCGCGTTCCACTCAGGCCAACATACAGTTGGGCGTCATCTGCATAAAGATGGTATTGCAGCTTGTGCCTTCTGAAGATAGCACCCAATGGCAGAGTGTAGATGGAGAAGAGGATTGGGCCTAGCACAGACCCCTGTGGGATGCCAGACTCGATCAATGTTAGAGTTGTATTCTGAATAAATATACCATTTGAAACTGTTCATAAAAAGGTATAGTTTGCAACAGGATCAGTATTCCTTCTATAAAGAGTCAAAACTGCGTAAGTACATATTTGGCTAATAAATATTATAATTGAAAAATAATCCTCTAAGATATACCGATCCAGGAACAAAACATCCTAACTCCTTAAGGTATACGTGCTGCGACCTAGCGAATAGATGCAAATTGACGCGACGGTTTTGATAATCAAAATCACACAATTCCATTATTCACGCGCTTCGCCTTGCATGTGTTGGGCCATCAGAGAAAGACCGTTGTTCAAAAGTATCTCACTGAAGGAAATACGCAGATGGAGGTGGGCTCTGTGCACAGCTAAATAGAACGCAGATTAAAGAAGAAACAGGTGTACAGCCCTGCTGGTTATATTATCGTGTCATGCAATAAACAATACCAAGTAACACCTACTGTGTCAAATATTTGAATCATATCTTCTTCAAGGACTAGTCCTCTGTTACATGCCGCACAAGTATCCGACCAGGTAACAAAGAGGGGATCCTCAGGCCCATGACCTTGTTGCATTTAAGTACATTCCCATTGGCAGTGTACAGTACAAGGCGGCATTTGATGTAGAGTGGGCCGAGCTCCATCAGAGGGAGAGGGCTGTTACAGTGTCTGCAATTCCACACCTGTATAACCTCATAATATGAACACCTCCAGCAGCTCAAGAGAGTGGTACCACCAGACTTCCATAGCTTTTAGGACAACTTGCCTCACATGTAGAGAATCAGCATGCTGACCATGCCGCATATCTGTGAACTGGGTAGCCGCGATGCAACCACAATTCCGCATGCTGAATGCTTTGTCGATGAACTTGTCTTAACAGTTACATGGACATTAAATTTATCACACGTGTTAGTAGCAGTTAGTCTATGACAACAAATAGTGATGAGACATGTGATGATAAATTTGATACTTAACTCTTGACTCTGTTCAAAAGATGTGATGTGTTTCATAGTTTTAAGGCACTAACTGTTCAATTATATTACAATGCAAAGCTTGTTAATTATGGACATAATCTACAGTATTATACAGTTTTTTATGTGAAATTATCAAAATTAATTAAGTCCAATTGCATCATCGTGCAAAAATAAATAAGTCCATTGTGTGGCCAAATGGGAAAAAGTAACACATACACCAGATTTAACATTGCTGTATCATTTTTTCCTCATAATCAGGTGTATTAAGACTGTGTTTTGCTTAATACAGGTCATGTAATAAAGTTTTGTTGATTTATGGGAAACATCTGTTTTGGACTTTTTGACTCTAGACAGACGATTTATTTGGGCATATTTGCTACCGCACATGCCATTTTGGCATTTTATATGTTATTCGATAAATATATGTTTTTCTTTAAAATAACCGCTTCCCAGGTCCGGCTCTCTGAATAATAAATGTCCGTGATGAATGGTGATGTTCATTCTGGCGGACATCTTGAATTTGCCACCCTAATTATAATTTGTTTTTAAATTGACGGATACTATGGGGATATCAAGAATCACTGGTAAGAGAAAAGTGTACATTGAACATATTAATACAGTGAACGGTAAGCAAATCTGTTTTATAACCGCCATTTTGAAATTCAATATGGCGGCCCTCCGGTACCTTTCACATGTATCTAAATATACAAACATTAACATAAAAGGACATTGTCATTGCTATGGGTTCCAGATACCATTAAAACAAATTAAGGAATTATTAAAAATAATAGTTTAATTAAAATAAGCTCAATTTGATTGATCGGAGGCTATCTTGAATTTAGTAAGCCTATCCTCCTTCGAAAAATTGCCACCCTAATTAATTTGTTTAAACCTTTATAACAGAAAGATTCATAATCAAGTGAACGTCTACTTTTAAACATTTTGCACGAAATTACACATAGGCCTACACCAATATGCCAATAGTTTCTTTGTCCACTTGCTATTAGAATAGTTTTGGCGGCATTCTCGCAGAATGTTATTAATCAACCAATTCTGAGGAGTTTGACTGTTGACGGATATTGACTATGACGTTTTGAAAATGGCAATCATGTTGATGCATAGTTTGAATTCGGGAAGTCGTTGACATGGACCAACGCAGTTTAATATCACTCTAATAAAATTCCACATGGGCATTATATGCCGTACGACCATTAGAAGTAATGGAAAGAGTTAGATCACAATACACAACCAACATGTCGTCCTGCCTTGATGAGCGAGTCACAGTTTGTCCAAAAGAAGGAACGAATTACATTCGTCGATACACTTCTTTCTTTCTTTCTGGCAGTGTTCCGAAAGGGGCAGAGGAAAGGGACGTCCGCCGCACTCTCTTCGTAAGCACATCGAGAAGTTGATGGTGCATAAACCAAGGCACAGATGAACAAAACCTTCCTTAGCAGGATCGCCAGCGACCTGGGCACCGATCACGAGAAGTAGATAGGCTCGGAGCTGAAACCGTCGCATTATGTTATGGTTGATACAACGTAATAATGATGCGTTCATGCATGGATCCATACAAACGTACATACATGTGTGCTTACATACATACATATATATATATATATATACATACATACATCCATGTTTATATACATATATACGCATACACACATGCATACGTACATACATATCTGCATACGTACGTACGTGCGTGCGGTCGTGCGTGCGTGTGTGAATGCATGCATGCATATGTACGTACGTACACATATGCATGCATGCATGCATACAAACAGTACATACATACATACGTACATACATACATACTTACATACATATCTGCATACATGCATAAATGCATACGTGCATACATAAATACATGCAGACATGGACAAGTACATACGTGCACACGAGCATACATGCACACGTTCACATATGTACCTATGCGCAAATCCTCACGTATATGCAAACACGCACACGTACACGCTCACGCACACGTGCACGCACACACATTGAGAAGGCTGTGAAGTATTGCAATTATGACGTGGCTGATCCAACCAACATAAACGTACAAGAACAAATGGAATACTATTTAGTTCAACTCACAATGACGATCTTCTGTTTTTGTTCCATGCTCCGACTATCGATTGAGCTGTACTTTCTTCGCCGTCTTACAACCGCCTTATTACATAACACAATGCACGTAAAGAAGTCAAAAACCCTCATTCGTAATATAATAATAGCAACTCAAGTGTCACATGCTACGCAAAAACATTAATCTTAATAAGTAAACCGGACATGCTGCTTCGTAGGTGTCGTCTTGACATTCACTTAACAGTGAAGCCCACTCAAATTGAATGCACTTTTCAAAAGTACACACATATCAAGTGACGCTAAAAGGCAGACTTCAGGAACGTATAGCTAAGTTTCGATCGATGTTATTGTGTACGTTTCCATACCAACCTCCGCTGATGCATGAACATTTATCATATGACCCAAGAAACAATCTAACCTTATTTGTGCGATATACAATGGAAACCGAGCTGGGATAGCATGTTTATTACTTGAAAATGGATGTCGAGAAACATGTGAATTACAATCACAAACGTTATACAAATACAATTCAAATCACAGTGTAGTGTCAGTAATATGTATTAACCTGAATTAATAACATCCAACAATAACTATAACATTCTAAATCACCAGCTGCAACTATCATTTCCGATTATACACTCATAGAATGAATTATAAACTAAACAAAGTGAAATTAACACTAATACAGTTAAACATGTAATATAGTTCTTGCGTCTTACTTTCTCTAGGACTACCCATAACAATAGTATCATGACTGTACAATAGTGAATGTCAATCCTATATGGGATGTCACTGTAAGCGCCAAAGTATTATCTTATCAACTTAAGCTAATACTGAAATCCCTCATAACTGAACAATACACAATGTTCTGACCAAGAAGTAGAGCAGGCAATGGTTTGTTTGTAGCAATTGATGTACTAGAGACAGTAGGCGCTGACGCTTTTAGTTGTATGTGGTGTGTATTAGAGCCAGCAGGCGCTGACGCTCTGTAGTTGTATGCAGTGGGTGTAGTTTTATAGCCAGCAGGCGCTGACGCTCTGTAGTTGTATGCAGTGGGTGTAGTTTTAGAGCCAGCAGGCGCTGACGCTCTGTAGTTGTATGCAGTGGGTGTAGTTTTAGAGCCAGCAGGCGCTGACGCTTTTAGTTGTATGTGGGTGTGTATTAGAGCCAGCAGGCGCTGACGCTCTGTAGTTGTATGCAGTGGGTGTAGTTTTAGAGCCAGCAGGCGCTGACGCTCTGTAGTTGTATGCAGTGGGTGTAGTTTTAGAGCCAGCAGGCGCTGACGCTCTGTAGTGCGTTTTTCATAACTAAGATCCTTCAGTTTTGGTATCATTTTAGTCGCTCTCCTCTGTTCTCTTTCTAACATATCTATGTCCTTCTTGCGGTATGGCCTCCACGCTTGTATACAATATTCTAAATGAGGCCTAACTATTGTTTTGTACAGCGGTATTATTAGTTCTTTTTCTTTATATGCTATATTTCGCCTAATCAATCCAATGGTTTGATTTCCTTTTGAAGCTGCAATTCCACACTGCTCTGAAACCTTCATGTCAGCACTAACTGTCAGCCCTAAGTCTTTTTCTTTTACAGTAGTACTTAGTACAGTTCCCCCCATTGTATATTCTACATATTCGTTCCCATGTCCTGTGTGAAGGCATTTACATTTCCCAAAATTGAACAACATTTGCCTCTTTTCAGACCATTTGATCAACCTGTCAAGATCATCTTGTAAATGCTGTCTATCTCCATCACTTTTAATCCTTCTAAACACTTTTGTATCGTCTGCAAATTTCAACACCTTGCCAGCTATATCATCGTCCAAATCGTTTATATATATATATATATATATTAAGAATAATATAGGTCCCAGTACTGATCCCTGTGGAACCCCACTCAAAACTGATTTCCAGTTTGAAGCCTCCCCATCAACAACTAACGGTTGTCTTCTGTCAATGAGCCATTTTTCTATCCAGTTAATTATAACATTTCCTATGCCATGGGCCTTTAGTTTAAGCAATAATATTTGATGTGGCACTTTGTCGAAAGCGTTTTGAAAATCTAAGTAGATGGTATCTACTGGTGATCCATCATCTACCCACTCAGTGATATCTTCCAAAAAAACATAACATATTTCTCAAGCATGATCTCGCTTTTAGAAATCCATGTTGAGATGGGTTTATCAAGTTATGTTTAACAAGAAAATCCACCATGTGATCTTTAATTAGTTTTTCTAATAATTTACAATTCACCGATGTTAAACTAACTGGTCTATAATTATTTGACTTGTTTCTCGAACCTTTTTTAAATAACGGTATAATGTTTGCTTCTTTCCATTCTAAAGGAACCACTCCCTCTTCTAATGACAAGTTGAAAACTGTTGCAAGCGGTATGCTAATTTGTTCTACAATTTCCAATAGTAGTTTGGGTGGAATACCATCCACTCCAGGTGATTTATTTTCCTTCATAGCCCTACTTTTCTTAGCTACCATTTCTGGGGTTACAATTAACTGTCTTAAATAGTCTGATTCTGCTCCCTTGAACTTAGCCTCTGGTACTGGCAGTGAACTAGTGTCTTCTCTGGTAAACTAAAATACTCATTCAGGTCTTCTGCCATTAAAAATCCTTCTGATATTATATTTCCAGCACTATCTTCTAGAGGACCGACCTTATCCTGAACTTTCTGTTTGCATCGAACATACGCATACAAACTCTTGCTGTCATGTTTCATATTACAAGCTAATTTATGTTCATAGCTTCTCTTCGATTTTCTAATTTCAGCTGTAGCTTGGCTTAGTGCTTCTTTATAAATGTTAAATATTTTAAATATATTAAAATAATTAAATTTAACAAATATAAACATAAGAAAACTCCTTGGATTACCAATGGCATTATTGTGTCGATAAAATTTAGAAACAAATTGTATTCGAGAATGAAAACGACTCAACTAAATACAGAGCATTATCATGAACTTAAAACTGACTTACATACTTATAATAACATTCTTAAGAGTAATATTAGATTAGCTAAGCAAATGCATTACCAATCCAGTTTTGAAAAGCATAAGCATAGTGTTAAAAAGATGTGGTGTTTAATTAAAGAAATTATTCAGAAAAGTCTAAAGAAAGACCATTTTCCAGATTTGTTCAAGGTCGATGGGGAAATGATTAGTGACAAATGCATTATTGCAAACAAATTTAACACGTTTTTTACTAATGCTGGTCCTACTCTAGCCTCTAAATCAACTACTAGTGGAGGTAAATCATACAAAGATTACCTGAAAATCCCGATATCTCACACCTTCAGATTTAATCCGAATGACATGGAAACTACTGTTAATATAATTAATCGTTTACCTCCAAAATCAACTTGTGGAAAAGACGGTATTTCAACACAATTACTAAAATTAATAAAAAATGATATCAGCGAAGCAGTGACTCTAATTATTAATCAATCAATAATAACTGGTATATTTCCAGACAAATTAAAAATTGCAAAAGTCATACCCCTTTTCAAAAAAGGTGATGTTTCTGACTTTAACAATTATCGTCCTATTTCTATCCTGCCAGTGATTTCACAAATTTTTGAAAGGGTTGTGTTTGATCAAATCCACGATTACTTCCAATCTAAAGCGTTATACTACAATAGCCAATATGGGTTCAGAAAGAAACATTCTACTGAACTTGCTATACTCGAAATCATAGACAGAATTATACAAGAACTTGATAAATCGGTTACTCCAATAAATATATACCTTGATTTATCAAAAGCATTTGACACAATTGATCACAATATATTGGTATAAAAGTTAAATTACTATGGAATAAATGACAAGGCTCTGGACCTTTGTAAGAGTTATTTACATAATCGTAAGCAGTATGTAGAAATTGAAAATGTTAAGTCTAAGGAAATAGTCATCAACACTGGTGTCCCTCAAGGTTCAATTTTAGGGCCGCTCTTATTTATTATATATATAAATGATATAGCACTTTCTAGTGACCTTTTTAAATTCATAACATATGCTGACGACACCACCCTCACTAGTACACTAAAAACATTTAATGATTCAGAAGGCCAAATGCGAAGTGAAAATATTAACAAAGAACTAACAAAGATTAGTAATTGGTTAAAAGCTAATAAATTGTCACTAAATGCCAACAACACTAAATTCATGAATTTCCATATGCCTCAAAAGAAAATAGAATACCCTGTGTTACAAATAGATGGGGCACACATCGAATGTGTAAACGATTTCAATTTTTTAGGCATCACAATAAATAACCATTTAAACTGGCAGAGTCATACAAACAAAATAGCAAATAAAATCTCTAAAACAATAGGCATACTAAATAAACTTAAACATGTTTTACCACCTAATACATTATATATTATGTACAATGCTCTTATTCTCCCTCATATTAATTATGGCTTACTTTTATGGGGTCACCAGGCACATCGAATTTTCAAATTACAGAAAAAAGCAATACGAATAATATCGTTAAGTAAATATAATGCTCACACAAGTCCTATTTTTAAAAGACTTCAGTTGCTAAAGTTGGATGACATTTATAAAATCCAACAATTAAAATGTTACTATAAATTAATTAATAATCTTTTACCCTACTACTTCAATGTTTTTCCAAACACACACATCTATAATATTCATCAGCACTGCACACGTGAAAGAAATAATCTGTATATGCTCCAGATTCAAACATGAATTTGCCAAAAAATGCATTAGACATAACATAGTTGAGACAGTTAACAATACACCAAGTATTGTCATTAATAAAATTTACACCCACAGTCTGTATGGTTTTTCAACATACACAAAAAACTTTTTTATATTAAATTATGAATCCTGTTGTCGTATTCATAATAGCTTTATATGTAATTCGTAATACGTATTGAAATGTATTCCTAAGTATCCATGTGTACGTCAATTTGTACAAGAGTACATTTAATCAGTCCTTGTATTAAGTATGTATGTTGATACACTGAGAATTATCAACTGTAAAACAAGGCATATGCTATTCTGATTTGTGACATGTAAATTTTGATGTTGATTATATTTATGGGGTGGCTCCTGTGCTAGCGATATTGTATATCGTAATGGGAGTCTCCCGACCTTATCTAGTACTCATGTTATTCATTGTGTATATATCGTATTTATAGGTCAAATAAACTGATTCTGAGTTCTGAGTTCTGAGTTCTTATGTCCTTATATTTTCCTTTGTGGAAATTTCTCCTGTACTGCTTTTTACTATTCCTTTCTGATTTTACTTTGATGGTAAAATGTATCTGGTTGTGATCACTATTCCCCAGTGGCTCACATATCCTGACAGTGTCAACTAATTCATTCTGTGAGGACAAAACTATGTCTAACACATTCTCTCCCCTGGTTGGTTCTAGCACATGTTGAGAAAGGAAAGGAGATTTCCATTTTATATGCCCATGGTTAAAATCCCCCATAATAACATTCCCCATCCCCGACAATAAGTCCCGTTTGCTCACTTCCCTTACAGCGTTTTGTATTTTTTCATTCTCTTCTATGCTTATGTTTGGACTTCGATAAACTAATCCAACCGTTAACGTTTAGTTTCCTGTAACTATGTTACACCAAACAGCTTCTTCGGAATCTGCTTCTCTGTCTAATTTAATTTCATCAGCCTGGATAGATTCTTTAATATATAAAATAACTCCACCTCCCCTTCTTCCTATTCTATCTTTCCTAAACATTACATATCCTGTCAGTCCCAATTCGGCATCTGATATATCGGTGGTTGCCCATGATTCGGTTATACCTATTATGTGAGAGTCAATATCTTCTACCATAATGTTTAGTTCATTTCTTTTGTTTACTATACTCCTTGCATTTAAACAAACACATTTATAACCAGCTTCAGAACAGTTTTCCAGACTGTTTTTTGCTGAATTATTTTTGCTGTCTTTATCTATGTCTCCAATGTCAGGCTTCTCTGCAAGTCCCCCCTGCGAATTTAGCTTAAATAGATGCAACCTGTCCCTCTGTCAACAGATTGCAGCAGATTCTCTGAGGATGACGCTAGGGGAACTTCCGGTGATGAATTGATTTGAATTTGGAGCAACAAACTTGCGAAAATATAAGGATATTTGATCAAGATAAGTGATATTATTGAGTGTATAGCATACATAACGTAATTATAGATATATATTAAGCAATATTTTGTGTTAAAAGTTAGCTAGAGGGAGTAATCTAGGGTAGATTAAAAGTAGGCGATTTACGAGCGATAATTACAGGTTCTTACAGGTCCTCTTCTGGCTTTTAGGCTGTGATGCCTCTTACGCCAGCTCTGATGTTTGTCGTCAAACTATATGGTGCGCATGCGTCTGACGAGTTGTTCCATAATAGGGGTGGGGCTGTGTAATCGAGCTTAATTGGGTGGTTTTTCCATAATTTGTGTAATTTTCCCTCGAAGGACTGAACTGATGGAGCCTCTACCACAGACTGTGGGAGGCTGTTCCATACGTCCGTGCATCGGTGTATAAATGAATTTTTTTAAATGTTTAACCGACAACGTCCTTTGAATATTTTAGGTGATATCCTCGCGTACATGATTCAGTATCCCTCAAAGTTATAAAGTTCGATGTCACAGCTGTATCATATTTGTCTGTTAAAATCCTATACATTTCAATCATGTCTCCTCTGAGGCGACGATATGACAGAGTTGGTAATTTTAGTCTTTGCAGACGTTCATTGTATTCAAGATCTTTAAAGCCTGGAATTAATTTGGTTGCTCTACGCTGAACATTTTCAAGAGCTGTAATGTGTTTCATTAAGAATGGAGCCCATACTTGATTTGCATATTCAATATGTGGGCGGACGAGAGATTTAAAAACAGTAGAAAAACATTGTTCATCCATGTAATCAAAATTGCGACGAATTATCCCCATCATTGAATTGGCTTTAATAAATTTTTTCCGACATATGTGCCTCAAAGTTTAGTGATGAGTCAAAAGTGACGCCAATATCCTTCACCTTATCCGTACTTGCCAGCGTTATATGATTAGGTCCCAGTGTGTAGCTGTCGTTTCTTATTGTTGATGATCCTACTCTCATATGGCTGCATTTGTCTGGGTGGAACTTTAAAAGAGATTCGTATGTCCAATGTTCTGCATGGGTAAGATCTTGTTGAAGCTTTGTGCAATCTTCAGTGGTGTAAATTGGATGGAAGAGTTTCATATCATCCGCAAACAGGAATATTTCGGAGCTCTTTAGAACATCCGATAAATCATTAATAAGTATAACAAAAAGTAAGGGACCAATCACCGATCCTTGTGGTATTCCGCTGATGACATCATGCCAATTTGAAAACGAATTATTGACCCTTACACGTTGTGTTCTGTGGGCCAATAGAGCTGCAACCCAGCTTAGAATATTTCCTTGAATTGCATAGCTCTGGAGTTTCTCTATAAGTCGTAGATGTGGGACTTTGTCAAATGCTTTCATAAAATCACAATATACTACATCAATACATCCACCGTTATCTAGTGTCTCAGTCCATGAATCGAGTACTTTAAGTAATTGGAGAACTGTAGACCGCCCTTTGATGAATCCAAATTGTTTGTCGCTCAACAGGTCATTATCTTTCAAATGTTTAGTGATGGTATCTCTAACTATGCCTTCCATTATTTTCCCTACTATGCTCGTTAGGCTGACTGGCCGGTAGTTATGTGCTAGATTTTTGTTTCCTTTCTTGTGAATTGCAGATATGTTTGCTATTTTCCAGTCTTTGGGTAAAATGCCTGTTTTCAGCGACGTGTTAAAAATTTTGGATAGTGGAGTGCTAATACTCTCTGCCAATTCGTTTAGTACACGAGGATGGAGGCCGTCAGGTCCTGGTGATTTGAATATTTTTAGTTTCTTTAGCTTTAAAGCCACTATCGATGATAGTGCAAGATTCAACTTTGTTATGACATCTTATTGGCTCCTCCAGAATGTCTCCTTCTGGTTCTCTCGTAAATACGGAAGAGAAATGATTTGCCAATACCTGTGCTTTTTCCAAATCTGTCTTTGTCAGATCATCCTTGTCTTTGCTTTTTATTAAGTTCGGTATTCCCATTCTTGTGTTCATTTTTGCCTGCGCATATTGCCAGAACTTCTTGGGATTCTGTTTTATTTGATTTATGATAATTGGGGACGTTAATGTAATCGGAACGTTGTTTACAAAGTAGGTCACTGGCGAAGTTAACTTAGCGTGAACGACAATAGAATAGCGTTATTTGAGATAATCAATGTAGTTAGATGAGTAATATTAAAACCTGAAATAACAACCGTTTAAAATGTATATTGGTACAGAGGAAACAGTCTTTGTAAAGACTACCTTGTATCCAAGCCTAACTTGAATACTTTGTCATCGACATCGTATCTAGGTAAGGCACGGTGTGTCATTGTGTGTTAACAAATATAACTAACTATAACCTAAACAATCTGGTGTAAATTGTACACAGAAAAGTCTTTTCAAAGACTATATAAAACTATTTTGAACACAAATAAATTCTGATATGGCACCTTGCAAGCTGCAGCTCAGGGCAAAACGACACTTAGTTTGCAACGACTGCCAGAGCTGGGTGGATTTTGCGTTGTCTGGCTGTCCAAAATCATGGGCAGAGACCAAAGATGATGGATTCACCTTTCGGTGTATGGGGTGTTTGAGGGTGGAATGTCTGATGAAGGAGGTGTGTAAGTTGACGGATATAGTGAAGGAGATGGAGGTGAGACTCAACATAGAAATAGACGGAGCAGAGAGGGATGACGCAGAGACAGTTGAGAATTCTACAACACAGAAGGAGCCGAGTTGTGACACAGAGACTGAAGAAAGGAGACTGAGAGGAGGGAAGGTGACCGGTGTGAAGGAACAAGAAATTGAGAAGACAGAGGGACGGAGGAAAAGTGTTCGGCAGAGGAAAAGAAAACGGGTCAGTGGGGATAGATCAACAGGTAGTCAGACTGTAGCGAACGAGGGGAGACGCGACAGGTGGTGAAGAGGTAGATACCACAGAGGCAGTTAGTAAGATTGTGAGACAGAAGACTGATGGAAGAAGAAAGAGTGTTCAGCAAAAAACAGAAAACGTGACAGGCGTGAAGGTGACAGGGGAAAAAGTGACCGTAGTGAAGGAGGTAGCCGGGGAAAAGGGACGGGAGAGGAGAGAAGAAAATGTGATGGGAGGAAAGATGAAGGGACGAAAGGAAGTGAGAGTAAATGTGCTAGAAGAGAAGATGACAGGAGGAAAGGGGACAAGAGAAAACGCGACAGGAAAGAAGGGAATGGAAAAGAATGTGACAGGAGAGAAGATGGCAAGAGGAAAAGACAACAACCAGAAATATGCAAACAGGAGGAGCTACTCCGAGGCAATGATTGATGGGGCTAGGAGAAAAGAGAGAGTGTTTATGGGCGATTCAATTCTGAGAAAAACAGACAAGACTATATGCGAGGGGAAGGACGTTGTTGTATGTCTACCTGGGGCTAGAATAGAGCATGTGACTGAAAGGGTAGAGAAGGTATTGGGACATGGCAAGGGAGGTTCTATACTAGTACACGTTGGGACAAACAATGCAGACAAAGAGGGATAGTTCAGAAGTACAGACATCTAGTAAGGAAGCTAAAGAAGACAAGAGTGGAACAGGTTGTTCTCTCAGGAATTTTGCCACTAATGGGAGGAAGGGGGGGCATCGTACAGAAACTGTAAGAGGATGGCGATCAACGCACTAGTTGAGCAGATGTGTGAAGAAGAGGGCGTGGGATTCATAGATTTATGGGGTACTTTGTTGGGAGAGAAGATATGTACATGAGAGATGGCCTCCATCTAAGTGGAAAAGGGGCAGCAGTATTCTCAGAGAATCGGCTGAGATCTGTTGACAGTGGGACAGGTTGCATCTATTTAAACTAAATTCGCAGGGGGGACTAGCAGAGAAGCCTGAAACTGGAGGCATAGATAAAGACAGCAAAAATAATTCAGCAAAGAATAGTCTGGAAAACTGTTCTGAAGCTGGATATAAATGTGTTTGTTTAAATGCAAGGAGTATAGTAAACAAAAGAAATGAACTAAACATTATGGTAGAAGATATTGACCCTCACATAATAGGTATAACCGAATCATGGGCAACCACCGATGTATCAGATGCCGAATTGGGACTGACAGGATATGTAATGTTTACGAAAGTTAGAATAGGAAGAAGGGGAGGTGGAGTTATTTTATATATTAAAGAATCTATCCAGGCTTATGAAATAAAATTAGACAGAGAAGCAGATTGCGAAGAAGCTGTTTGGTGTAACATAGTTACAGGAAAGTCAACGTTAACGGTTGGATTAGTTTATCGAAGTCCAAACATAAGCATAGAAGAGAATGAAAAAATACAAAACGCTATAAGGGAAGTGAGCAAACGGGACTGTGTTATTATGGGGGATTTCAACCATGGGTATATAAAATGGAAATCTCTACAGAGTATGGGTAGTGAGGACCACAAGTTTTTAGTTTTAGTACAAGATAGTTTCCTTTCTCAACATGTGCTAGAACCAACCAGGGGAGAGAACGTGTTAGACATAGTTTTGTCCTCACAGAATAAATTAGTTGACAATGTCATGGTATGTGAGCCACTGGGGAATAGTGATCACAACCAGATACATTTTACCATCAAAGTAAAATCAGAAAGGAATAGTAAAAAGCAGTACAGGAGAAATTTCCACAAAGGAAAATATAAGGACATAAGGAAATATTTAGCAAAGATAGACTGGAATAACACACTGAAGAATAAGACAGCAACAGAATGCTGGAATATCTTAAAGAGTGAAATTGAATGCATCATCGTCAAATTTGTTCCCTTAAAAAAACACGGGAAACGGTCCAAAAAGAAACACTTATCGAAAGAAGCAATTATAAAAATTAAGTATAAACAATTGATGTGGAAGTCATATAGACGTACTGGAAATGACGAAGACTACAACATTCATAAAGAAGCACTAAACCAAGCTACAGCTGAAATTAGAAATTCAAAGAATAGCTATGAACATAAATTAGCTTGTAATATATAACATGACAGCAAGAGTTTTTATGCATATATTCGAAGCAAACAGAAAGTTCAGGATAAGGTCGGTCCTCTAGAAGATAGTGCTGGAAATGTAATATCAGAAGGATTCTTAATGGCAGAAGACCTGAATGAGTATTTTAGTTCAGTGTTTACCAGAGAAGCAACTAGTTCACTGCCAGTACCAGAGGCTAAGTTCAAGAGGGCAGAATCAGACTATTTAAGACAGTTAATTGTAACCCCAGAAATGGTAGCTAAGAAAATCAGGGCTATGAAGGATAATAAATCACCTGGAGTGGATGGTATTCCACCCAAACAACTATTGGAAATTGTAGAACAAATTAGCATACCGCTTGCAACAGTTTTCAACTTGTCATTAGAAGAGGGAGTGGTTCCTTTAGAATGGAAAGAAGCAAACATTATACCGTTATTTAAAAAAGGTTCGAGAAACAAGTCAAATAAGTATAGACCAGTTAGTTTAACATCGGTGAATTGTAAATTATTAGAAAAACTAATTAAAGATCACATGGTGGATTTTCTTGTTAAACATAACTTCATAAACCCATCTCAACATGGGTTTCTAAAAGCGAGGTCATGCTAAACAAATATGTTATGTTTTTTGGATGATATCACTAAGTGGGTAGATGATGGATCACCAGTAGATATCATCTACTTAGATTTTCAAAAAGCTTTCGACAAAGTGCCACATCAGAGATTACTGCTTAAACTAGAGGCCCATGGCATAGGAAATGGTATAATTAACTGGATATAAAAATGGCTGATTGACAGAAGACAGCGGTTAATTGTTGATGGGGAGGCTTCAAACTGGAAATCAGTTTTGAGTGGGGTTCCACAGGGATCAGTACTGGGACCTATATTATTCTTAATATATATTTATATATATATATAAACGATTTGGACGATCATATAGCTGGCAAGGTGTTGAAATTTGCAGACGATACAAAAGTGTTTAGAAGGATTAAAAGTGATGGAGATAGACAGCATTTAAAAGATGATCTTGACAGGTTGATCAAATGGTCTGAAAAGAGGCAAATGTTGTTCAATTTTGGGAAATGTAAATGCCTTCACACAGGACATGGGATCGAATATGTTGAATATACAATGGGGGGAACTGTACTAAGTACTACTGTAAAAGAAAAAGACTTAGGGCTGACAGTTAGTGCTGACATGAAGGTTTCAGAGCAGTGTGGAATTGCAGCTTCAAAAGGAAATCAAACCATTGGATTGATTAGGCGAAATATAGCATATAAAGAAAAAGAACTAATAATACCGCTGTACAAAACAATAGTTAGGCCTCATTTAGAATATTGTATACAAGCGTGGAGGCCATACCGCAAGAAGGATATAGATATGTTAGAAAGAGTACAGAGGAGAGCGACTAAAATTATACAAAAACTGAAGGATCTTAGTTATGAAAAACGCCTAAAAGAATGTGGTTTATCAACACTAGAGACTAGGAGATTGAGAGGAGATCAAATAGAAGTGTTTAAAATATTGAATGGTTATGAAAATATTGATAGAAATATGTTTTTTTTAGTTAAGAAACATAGAAAGACTAGAGGACATGAAGTTACATTAGTAAAGGAGCAGTGTAGATTAGACGTAAGAAAGTTCTAATTTTCACAAAGGACTGTGAATGAATGGAACATATTATGTGCTGATTGTGTGGGTGCTAGTCGTGTGAATATGTTTAAAAATAAATTCGACACATACCTCAGAAGGGCTGGATATATGTAGATAAAAGGGTTGGACTCTTGATAAGCCAAAGGGCTTCCGTGTCCACCTGCCATCTTGAGTTAATTCTCTGGATGGCAATCTTGTTAAATCTTGTTAAATCTTTACGTTATTAAATATATTGGAATCGGTTTCATAGCGTAAATATGAAATAACGCTTATCTTTCTTTCTAACATAATCAAAGGGTAAAGGAGTGTGACATTATACAATGTTATTGACCTAACGTTCTCTTTATGTTATTAAGTATATTGGAATCGTTGTCATAGCGTAAATATGAAATAATGCTTATCTCTGCCAATCACGCATTTACTTTATTGTTTTACTATCGCATCAAGATTTCATAGCATTGCACGTTTCTTTAACAGCAATGTTTGACGGAAGCAATTACTTCAATACGAATTGACGGAGCTATTGTTAAGTTAGGCTTCGATTTCTCTTACAGTTCTTGCGTGCTCTCTGTTGGACTTGTCACTGCAATACGAAGTAGCAGCCTTCAACAGCTATAAGGCGTTCGACGTTTGAACAAACGGTTGTTTCTATGAATAACTGACGTGTATCCGAGAGGAAGGCCCTGGTCGGACGACATTTCCGAAGTCAACTCCGAAGAAATGCGCTACCGAAAATATTAACTGTCTCTACTACAGCGTACAATTCAAACGACAGTAGACGTCACATAATCATTCAGTTCAAACTGGTGTACATACATGTCACAGCCTTGGCTCTTGGCTCGTGCATATTTATACTGCACACATGTTGTCGTTACTTGGGTAACTGTTTCAGGAGTAATGCTTTGTAAAACAGAATACGTTGTGCTTAGGAAGTCGTGAATAACAGTGTTTATATATATATATATATATATATATATATATATATATATATATCACTCCAACAGTTATTGTTTCTGACAGGAACGTAGAACATATACAATTCAAGAGCTAACCGCGCAGATACCGGTAATAAATATTCGATGGGTTAAATTCACGGGGAAGTTGTGATAAAATGGACAGGAGGTAAACAAACAGTAAGATAAACGACCATGGATAAATTGCATAACACAACGCCCTCATTCAAAGTTACGATCTCTCCCTCCGTCTTTCGATCTCATCTGTGATGTGTCAAGTGGAACGACAGTGGTCTGTCATTGCAAAGTATACACTCCAGTTGTGAACAGGTTGGGACTCTAGCCAAAGCTCTCTAGTATTACTTATAAGTGATCCGACTCCAGCGCTTGGTGTGCGTGTGAGAGTGGGTATTAATGGCATAAAACTCGTGTGAATGCGGTCAACGCATGTTACACATATCACTCAGCGTCCTAGTCGAAAACTCTTCAGCTATTACACGTTTAGACGAGCTACGCATTACTGATTGGCTCTTCCTATCACCTCAGGAGGTGTGTGTGTGTGTTTGTGTGCGAATGTGTGTGCGTGTGTGTGTCTACGTGCGTGTGCCTGCGTAGGCGTGCGTGCGTGTGTGCATATGTGTAACTAATACCAACGTGTTTTCAAATCTATTTTCTTGTATCAGAGTAATATTGTTATTGTCGTGTAAGTATCAACTGACGATTGTCTTATTTGAGTAATGATATGTGTTGAGAACGACCAGAACGATGTGTTTTCCACATTAGTAAAACATTTGAGCACAGTCCTCGTTAGTTTGAATATGTTGTCGCGAACGTGACGCCAGTCATTTTATTCAGGTTGCCCACAAAGTAAACACGAGAGTTGCAATGACAATACGTCGCATAATTCCGTCGTTAAATCGTGCTGAAACGGTCAAGATTTCCAAGATATAAACTGTCACAATACACACTGTATACATTTAGATCAACATAAAGAGACAGGCAGACATGTATACTTTACTTACATTGATATAAACAATATAGAGATAATAATTTTGTATACAATATACGCTCATTAAATAAACATACACATATCTTGGACATTACAACAAGCAGTACTTTTACAGTAAAACGTACGATCACAGAACGATTAAAAGTTCATTAATACATTTAGTATTCCTACTATAATTATTCGGTTCTCCAAACGTGGATGAAATTTGCTTGGCAAGGAGGGTCTTCATAAATGAGTCACGATCGAATTCGTAGTTTGGGGGAATATGTTATAGATATTGGGCTTCGGAAACTGAATTTGCTATAGCTTTCCTTGAAATATTTGTAAAGCAAGGACTGCACAATGCTATGATGTTGCCATACGTATGGAACTAAATTTCTCTCAGTAGTATCCACTAACTAGACATGTCTCATAGCAATGCACCAGTTTTCATCGTTATAGTTTACTGGCACATAGACACGGTTAGAAAACACAGTATTATATTATTTAATCGATTTTGTTAGTTGTTTGTGAGTGACTGAATGCGTCAATTGCTTTATAGAAGATTCACATATTTCACGCCTGACATTTCCTCTAAGTTGTACGAACAAATCGTTAAATATATCTACTTTATCTGTCACCCGCACAAACGTATGCCCATTTGGAATCCTCTTTAAAAAATGCATGACTTTGAATGTTCAAAACACCATTTAATAGTAAAACATGTGGTACGTAGGCAATGTTTATTTAAAACATAATACAACATAAATGTCCAACAGTTGTCAAATAAAAAGCAAGAGTTGTTATTGATTTATCATACATTTTGGTTGTAATCTAGTGAAATCAAGTTTACCTTAAACATTACTGTATTTTTCAAATTAATATATATTATCAGGAAATTAACATTAAGCAAATAATTTGGTAATTACCTTGATCGATCATATCATGTGTTTAGGCAAAACCATTATAAACTGAACAAATCACAGTAATAAAATGGAATTAATTTGTACTTTTTAAACAACATTACAATGACATGTATATGTATAGTCTGACATTCAAAACACGACCCTGGAACACATTCGACAACCGATGGTATGTCAACAAGAGTGTATTGTCCTGGTGCAAACTTAACAACTGCTGGCTCTTAAGTAGGAAACGACTATTATTGAGCAATGTCAACTGCTGTTGGCTCGTCGACAATACTGGATAATCCTAGATAACCTTCAGCAATCATTATTTTATGAACATTCCCTGCAACCACGATCTTCGTTTAAATGTTAATTAACTTACTGTAGGAAATAAATAATCTGAAATATTGTTTATACTATATATATATATAGACACTGTATTTATACATTATTCTCCGTCGTAAATACTTTGCTCCTCCCGTGTGTCGACCGTTTTCTTACGTGTTACCAAACACCGTCACATATGGGCCATTCGCATGCTCACATTCAACGTATTGCCTGTTTGCAGCAATGTCATATAACTCGACATATTACTGAGTGTTTAAATAGGTAAATATATTACACGAAGATCAAGATAACTTGCTCGCGTTCGTGTAAAAATGTTACAGACATCCGATTTGATTTGATTGTTGTAGAACATTCATATTGAGTGATGTTGTGCTTAAGTCCGTGAAGTATGTAACGCAACTTACTGACACGTAGGTAGGCAGCATCTGTTATATAAGTATATATTTTTATACATGTCTTATTTGTACAAGATATATGGAAATTCAGAAAAGAATAAAACTCACATGCGGTAATATTTTCTAAGTGTTTCATTGAATTCCACAGCAAGTATTTTATGCAAAACTTTACGAATTTGGTACGTCGCTAACGGCATTTGTTAGCCAAAATTATTTTAGAAATTATTTGATATCCTAAGGTATTATACATACAACGCATTGTATGATAAAGCACACGGAAAAAGGTGCACTAGTATCATATCTAAGAGTGATTGTTTGTGTTTATGAAGTCGTGAGACAATAAACACTACAACATTACAAAAAATGCATAGTACGCGCATAAAAGTCATTTAATTCATGTCGTCAGTAAATAACCAAAGTGCATCAATGAAAAATCGCATGTGTTCAGCTTGCTGTTGTTGCGAATAGAGTGATACGTGACAGCAAATGCGATAATCATTTCAAATAATGTTAATGTAGTATTTGTTTACATTGCACACTTTTATAACGGCTCCTTCTGCTGATATTGATAACCAATTAGTAATACGCAGGAATTCATATAAGCCTACGGCGGTCATTGGTATCTATCGGACACAGAATTGTCTAGATAATATAATAATGATCGAAGGTCAGATTTAGCTGGGTTGAATATTAGGTGCCACACCGAACTACATATTGCTCACGAGACTAGCAACATACTGTTGATCCAACATGCTTATCTGAGTTACTCAACTTGGCTTATCCCCAATCTACAGACACGTGCGCCATGTCGTCTTGAAGTGTTGTCTCCAAACGTTGTATTATTTTACTGACATAATTATATACGTTTTGCATTATCATGTCAACCACACGCAGTATGATGACCAGTCTTCTTCGAAACAAAACAACAGAGCGGTCGGTCCAACGTAACGGTCACCATGCTTCCTGCCACTGTACATATGGTTTCTCACAATACAACAATCCAAAGAAGAAACATGCAAAATCCACACTGGAGAAGTTTGAATAACATATTCGCCTGTAGCATAAAACACACTGCTTTGTGATCTGACTCAAGTAAGTTAGTATGCATGAATTTCACTTCGTCAATATTAACAAACATAAATTAATTAATTCATGCTATAATGACTTATGTTTACCTTTCTTAATAATAATGCATTATGTCAAAGAATATAACTTTTAAGGGACTGGTGGACTTGTTGTTATTATTATTATTACTATTATTATAATAATTATTAATGTCTTATATTACAAATTGCCGCTTGCTCTCTTATTGGTGTGACCGGCATGACTTCTCACGTGAGCGTCAGGAGGCGGTGGATGATATTGAGTCTCAGCTCACTGAGGATGATACCCCAGAAACAACTCCTGATGACGTCAGTAAGATCTTCAAGCACGTTAATCCTCACAAGGCAGCTGGACCTGACAACGTCAGTGGTCGGGTCCTCAAGGAGTGAAATGCTCAGCTGGGTGCAGTGTTCTTCATCCTTTTAAACTTGTCTCTGAAGCAGCATCGCATCCCCCCGGCCTGGAAATCGTCAGTTATATGTCCTGTCCCCAAGAAACCTGTGCCATCTGTTCTCAACGACTACCGCCTAGTGGCGCTTACCTCAATCGTCATGAAGTGCTTTGAGCGACTCGTACTTCGTCCTCTCCTGCAGCATGTTGGGGATCAACTGGATCTCCTCCAATTTACGTATAAACACAATCGAGGTGTGGATGATGCAGTTCTCACTGTATGTCATAATGTGTATACTCACCTGGAAAAGCCCAAGTCGTTTGCCAGGATAGTCTTTATTGACTTTTCGTCGGCTTTCAACACCATCCAGGCACACATCATGATGAGTAAACTTGTCAATACGCATGTGAACCCACACATCATCTTGTGGGTAAACCAGTTTCTTACTGAGCGTACGCAAGTAGTGCGCTATAATGATGCTGTTTCGAGCTCACTCTTCACTTTCACCGGTGCCCCCCAGGGTTCGGTGATCTCCCCTGTTCTGTTCACACTTTACACAGACGACTGTCGTAGCAGCCAGGAGAGCGTCAATTTCATCAAATACAGCGATGACACAGCTATCGTCGACCTATCCGGCTCTGATCAAGTGTGTGCGAGCGCTGTAGCTGATTTCACAGTGTGGTGTGACAGTCATTTCCTAGACCTGAACGTTCGTAAAACTGAAGAACTCATAATAGATTTTAGGAAAAATCCTACTTCTCCCAAGACACTATTCATTAACCGAGAGTGTGTAAGGAGAGTAGACGAATACAAGTATCTCGGCACTATCATTGATGCATAGCTCACATTTGGTGAAAATACAGCGATAATTAACAGAAAGTGCCAGCAAAAGCTGTATTTCTTACGCAAGCTCAGGTCACTCAGTGTCAGCACACATGTTCTACAAACCTTCCACAGATGCTACATAGAAAGCTCTATTACATTTGGGTTTCTTGAGTGGTACGGCGGCCTGAGTACCGTGCATTGCAACACTTTGGCACGAACAGTCAGGGTTAGTGGCAAGGTGGTGGGAAAAAAGCAGACCAGTCTAAAAGATCTATACAGGCAATGGGCAGAAAGAAAGGGAAGGAACGTCTCCTCAGACCCCGAACACCCACTGTTTCCATGCTATAAACTAATTCCTTCTGGCCGCCGCTTTCAACTGCCTCACTGCAAATTGAACCGCACTCGAAACTCTTTTGTTCCCTCGTCAATAAGACTAATGAATAAGTAACTAACATTCGTTCCCCTCCATCTATGCCAGTCTGACACCGAATGAGCCTGAGATGATTTGTGAGATGATTTAACTTTAACTTAACTTTGTTTAAACTGTTGTAACTTATTTAACATATTTAACTTATCTATTTATTTAACCGATATAACTTTAATTACGTTTACTTTTTATATTTACATTATGTATATTGCATGTACATTTGTTTTATATGTCTTAATATGCTGCTCTACACTCCAAATTAATTTCCCTCCCAAGGGACAATAAAGTATTGTGATTGTGATTGTGATTGATTGATTGACTCTGAAGAACCAAGCAGCGGCCTACGATGCCTACAAAACATTCCGTGCTTCCACACCGAATTGTTTCTATGCATTACTGGCGTGTATCCGAAAGGAATGCCCTGGTCGAACGTGCCTTTTGGGAAGAACACCGAAGAAATGCGCTAGAGAAAATTGCCTCAACTATTGCGTCGAATTAAAGCAGTGTAGATGCCACAATTGTTCAATTCAAACCGTTGTAAATGCCATGTAATTGTCTGCTATGTTTTGTACATATTCATATACATAGCACATGACGTCATTGTGTGGATAACAGTATCATAACCATTTTTTTTATAAAAAAAACTGCTTATATAATTGTGCATACCATACTTGACAGATATATGTCTAATACATAATTGGCAATAGCGTGAGCATGAATTATACTAATTGCTGGGGCCTGATATGGCCAGCAAATACACAAGGGTAAGCACAAGAGTGAGTTCCTTAAAGGTAAACAAAGGGGGATAAGTAAACGTGGCAAGTGTCGTTATGTTGCGCCCTCATTGAAGGTATGTATGTCCTGAAACGCCTATAGATCTCAAGTGGTTCAACTGCAATAACAACTATTTTCACTGCAAATAGTCAGCACAATAGTGAGTGAATGGCCAATTTAGACAATGTGCTCTAGTATTGCGTCACTGTACTCCAGCATCTTTGTTTGATATTAGATTGAGAGTGAACGTAATCATGATTTTACTGATTCGTATACACGAGGTCAACACATGTTCAATGAGTGTGATTTTGTTGCGTGTTGTTTGAGTGCTGCTGTTCAGACACGCTATGCAGAGGACATTGGCTCGTGTTGTCGCCTCGACACAGGAAGACATGTGGTGAAATAAGTTCAAAGGATTCGCAGAAATTACATAAGTTTAACCATGTACGTGGTCTTTGTGTGAGTGTCGGCCCGTCGGGTATGTACAAGGAAGAACGAAGGAGACGTGTAGAGGAACGCGACTTTAATAAACTCGTTATTTCTCTTGTTATAAATGCATTTACTATGCATCGACATGATCAGCAACAACTAATTGAAAACATACGTATGTTTTAATGGTGAAAGAACTCGAAAGCACGCTCGCGCTCACGCGCATATGTGAACTTGACATGCAGTACAGGTGTACGCGGATATTAACAAATATAACGAACACACGCATTTTCATAACACGCACTCGGATCATCACAAACACTGTGCTCGTTTATAAATAACTATATCAACAAATAATTACCTCACTACACGAGTAAAACAATACTCAGAATCAGTAGTGACTTCAGCTGCAAGACAAATTTACACTGATCAGAATAACCTGAGGATGTTTCATCCAACTTGTCCGTCTTTTTGTGCGTGGCTTCAGTTGTAGTCAAGAAATAATGTTTATACATTTTGTGAAGTAAGTCATCTCTAACTTAAAGCCGTGATATCGTATTTCATGAGAGCATTTAACAAGATTGCCACCCAGAGAATTAACTCTAGATGGCAGGTGTACAAGGAAGCCCTTTGGCTTATCGAGAGTGCGACCCTTTTATCTATGTGTATCCCGCCCGTCTGAGGTATGTGTCGATTTTAGGTTTAAACATATTCACGCTAGTAGCACCCACACAATCAGCAGATAATATGTTCCATTCATTTACAGTCCTTTGTGATAATTAAAACTTTCTTACATCTAATCTACACTGCTCCTTTGCTAATGTAACTTCATGTCCTCTAGTCTTTCTATCTTTCTTAACTGAGAAAACAATATTTCTATCAATATTTTCATAACCATTCAATATTGTAAACAATTATATCTCATCTCCACTCAATCTCCTGGTCTGTAGTGTTGTTAAGCCGCATTTTTAGGCGTATCTCGTAACTAAGATCCCTCAGTTTAGGTATCATTTTAGTTGCTCTCCTCTGCACTCTTTCTAGCATATATATGTCCTTCCTGCGATATGGCCTCCACGCTTGAATACAATATTATAAATGAGGCCTAACTATTGTTTTGTACAGCGGTATTATTAGCTCTTTTGTCCTTATACGTTAGGTTACGCCTAATTAATCCAAGGATTTGATTTCCCTTTGAAGCTGCAATTCCGCACTGCTCTGAACCTTCATATCAGCACCAATGGTTAACCCTACGTCCTTTTCTTTTACAGTAATACTTAGTACAGTGCCCCCATTGTATATTGTAGCTCTTCGATCCCATGTCCTGTGTGGAGGCATTTACATTTCCCAAAATTGAACAGCATTACCCACTTTTCTGACCATTTGATCAACCTGTCAAGATCATCTTGTAAATGTTGTCTATCTCCATAACTTTTAATCCTTCTAAACACTTTTGTATCATCCGCAAATTTCAACACCTTGCTTGTTATTTCATCATCCAAATCGTTGATATATATTAAGAATAATATAGGTCCTAATACTGATCTCTGTGGTACCCCACTCAATACCGATTTCCAGTTTGAAGCCTCCCCATCAACTACTACACGTTGTCTTCTGTCAATCAGCCATTGTTCTATCCAGTTTATTGTACCATTTCCTATGCCATGGGCCTTTAGTTTCAGCAGTAATCTTTGATGTGGTACTTTGTCGAAAGCTTTTTGAAAATCTAAGTAGACGATATTTACCGGTGATCCCTCATCTACCCACTTAGTGATGTCTTCCAAAAAACATAACATATTTGTTAAGCATGACCTCGCTTTAAAAAAAAACATGTTGAGATGTGTTTATCAAGTTTTGTTTAACAAGAAAATCCACCATGTGATCTTTAATTAGTCTTTCTAATAATTTACAAATCACTGATGTTAAACTCACTGGTCTGTAGTTCTCTGACTTGTTTCTCGAACCTTTTTTAAATAACGGTATAATGTTTGCCTCTTTCCATTCTAAAGGAACCACTCCCTCTTCTAATGACAAATTGAAAACTGTTGCAAGCGGTACGCTAATTTGTTCTACAATTTCCAGTAGTAGTTTGGGCGGAATCCCATCCACTCCAGGTGATTTATTATCCTTCATAGCCCTTATTTTCTTAGCTACCATTTCCGGGGTTACAATTAATTGTCCTAAAGAGTCTGAATCTGACTCCTTGTACTTAGCCTCTGGTACTGGCAGTGAACTAATATCTTCTCTGGTAAACACTGAACTAAAGTACTCATTCAGGTCTTCTGCCATTAAGAATCCCTCTGATATTATATTTCCAGCACTATCTTCTAGAGGACCGACCTTATCTTGAACTTTCTGTTTGCTTCGAACATACGCATAAAAACTCTTGCTTTCATGTTTTATATTACTAGCTAATTGTTGTTCATAGCTTCTCTTTGAATTTATAATTTCAGCTGCAGCTAGGTTAAGTGCTTCTTTGTAACTGTTGTAGTCTTCATCATTTCCAGTACATCTATATGACTTCCACATCATTTGTTTATACTTAATTTTTCTATTGGCTTCTTTCGATAAGTGTTTTTTTTGGACCGTTTCCCTTGTTTTTTTAAGGAAACAAATTTATCGACTATGCACTTAATTTCACTCTTTAATATATTCCAGCATTCTTTTGCTGTCTTATTTTTGTGTGTGTTATTCCAGTCTATCTTTGCTAAATATTTCCTCATGTCTTTATACCTTCCTTTGTGGAAATTACTCCTATACTGCTTTTTACTATTCCTTTCTGATTTTATTTTGATGGTAAAATGTATCTGGTTGTGATCGCTACTCCCCAGTGGCTCACATATCTTGACATTGTCAACTAATTCATTCTATGAGGACAAAACTATGTCTATCACATTCTCACCCCTGGATGGTTCTAGCACATGTTGAGAAAGGAAAGTATCTTGAACTAAAACTAAAAACTTGTGGTCCTCATTCCCCAAAGATTGAAGAGATTTCCATTGTATATGCCCGTGGTTAAAGTCCCCCATAATAATACAGTCCCGTTTGCTTACTTCCCTTATAGCGTTTTGTATTTTTTCATTCTCTTCTATGCTTATGTTTGGACTTCGATAAACTAACCCAACTGTTATCGTTGAGTTTCCTGTAACTATGTTACACCAAACAGCTTCTTCGCAATCTGCTTCTCTTTCTAATTTTATTTCATAAGCCTGGCTAGATTCTTTAATATACAAAATAACTCCACCTCCCTTTCTTCCTATTCTATCTTTTCTAAACATTACATATCGTGTCAGTCCCTATTCAGCATCTGATATATCGGTGGTGGTCAAGGATTCGGTTATACCTATTATATGAGGGTCAATATCTTCTACCATAATGTTTAGTTCATTTCTTTTGTTTACTATACTCCTTGCATTTAAACAAACACATTTATATCCAGTTTCAGAAGAGTTTTCTACACTGTTATTTTCTGATTTATTTGTGCTCTCTTTATCTATGCCTCCATTTTCAGGCTTTTCTGTGAGTCCCCCCTGCGAATCTAGTTTAAATAGATGCAACCTGCCCCACTCTCAACAGATCGCAGCAGGTTCTCTCAGAAAACTGCTGTCCCCTTTCCACTAAGATGGAGGCCATCTCTCATGTTCATATCTTCCCTCCCAACAAAGTATCCCCATAAATCTGTGAATCCCACGCCCTCTTCTTCACACATCTGCTCAACTAGTGCATTGATCGCCATCCTCTTACAGTTTCTGTATGTTGCCCCCCTTCCTCCCATTACTGGCAAAATTCCTGAGAGAACAACCTGTTCCACTCTTGTCTTCTTTAGCTTCATTTTAGGCGACCACCGAACAGCATTTGTAAGTCTTTTAAATAATGGCAGGACTGTGTTGATTAAATATCTACATCATGTTATTTCCCTAAACAACAGTCAATGAGACGCCACTCTTGCCTTTATTAAACCTTGTTTTTTTTCCGATCACTCGTTCATTCGTCTTTCACACACCTCAGTTACCATTCGTCCAATCATCACTTGTCCACCTACATTATCATTCTCTGAAATGCTTATCTATGAGAGCAGATTGTACAACGAATTCTTCACTAGAAACAACACGTTTGTGTTGCGTTATGCTATCAAACACGATTCCCCGTGGATGAAACACGTAACGTTGTAAATATCATGTTTTAGACTTAATATTTATTATACAACTGTACATTCCTAATACAAATTGTTTGTAATCCCAGCGTGTCTTTCGCGTAAATGTGTAACACGAATAAAAGTAGTAACTTCATGTAAATGTAATTATTTGCGTTTGACTAGACATGTAGAAATACCACTGGGTGTATGTTAACAAAAGCCGTTGGATATCACTACTCTGTTATGTATAGGGGGGGGGTCAATTCACAATCGAACATAGTTATAAGGGACTATAATGCAAATAGCGCCATTACATTCATTCAGTTGCAAACAGTACAACAATACATATGCAACGTTTATAGACGGTACATCGGTTCACACTGTTTTGAAATTCGGATCATTTTTCTTAAAATAATTGCAGATCTCTCTACACTCAGACCGATCGTCGGCGCACTCGGATGAGACAGGAACCGGCCAATTGCGATGCGGGCATTTGACACGTATACACATTTCAAACATGACGTCGCACAGGCGAAGACATGACTCGTAGGTGATCTTTTCGGCAGCTTTCACGAAGCCGCCGGTAGTTATGAGAAACAAAACAACCAAAAGCTGAAAACCAAAAAAAATGTTATTTTTACATGAAGACAATAATGCATTAACTTTGATTAATCACACATTCATGGAAACACGTACACATACACAAAAGTGCATGCCCCAAAGAAAGACGATGGATGCATACCTGGCCTTATTGATTGTTGATGCAAGAACTAATATCACTGCTGTGCAAAACAATAGTTAGGCCTCATCTAGAATATTGTATACTAGCGTGGAGGCCATATCGCAGGAAGGACACATATGTGCTAAAAAGAATACACAGGAGAGCAACTAAAATGATACCAAATGAGTGATCTTAGTTACAAAATATGCCTAAAAGAATGTGGTTTAACAACAGTAGAGACCAGGAGATTGAGAGGAGATCCGATAGAAGTGCTTAAGGTACTGAATTGGTAATAAAAATATTAATTGAAATATTCTGTTCTCACTTAAGAAAGATAGAAGGACTAGAGAACATAAATTTACATGCATAAAGGAGCAGTGTAGATTAAATATAAGAAAGTTCTCATTTTCACAAAGGATTGTAAGTAATTGGAACAGATTATTTGTTGATTGCGTGGATGTTAATAGCGTGAATATGTTTAAAAATAAAATCGACATATACCTCAGACGAGAGGGATACACGTAGATAAAAAGGTTTGGACTGTCGATCAGCCAAAAGGCTTCCTTGTCCACCTACCATCTAGAGTTAATTCTCTGGGTGGCAATCTTGTTAAATCTTGTTAAATGTAGTTAAACTTTTATAAATGTTTGGATAATTATTCAGCAATAAAGACAAACTCAATAAATCCTGCAAGGCTCAACTTCCTCGTCACATCAGTGATTATAAGGGTATAATATTGGTACGATTTGAATAAACCACGCATTGAAATAAAATTAAAAATACATATACGTGTATCAGTTTCAACACACACATGCGCGCGCACGCACACACACACACACACACACACACACTCTCTCTTTTTCACACACACTCCAACACATACAGACACACACACGCACACACACGCACGCAAGCACACAAACATACCATTTTTAGCCAACTTACTGTTGCTACCATTTCTACCAGCTTGATGAAAAGGTGTCGCGGCAGCGATGGCCTGCCCTTCTGAATAGGTGCCCAGACGTGAAGGACCATCGAGGGATATCACTAGTACGAGCGTGCTTTGACTTCATTCAAGTATTCAAATGTGTGTGCGTGTGTGTGTGTGTGCGTGTGCGTGTGCGTTTGCGTGTGCGTGTGCGTGTGTGGTGTTTGTGTGTGTGTGTGTGAGTGTGTGTGTGTGTGTGTGTGTGTGTGTGTGTGTGTGTGTGTGTGTGTGTGTGTGTGTGTGTGTGTGTGTGTGTGTGTGTGTGAGTGTGTGTGTCACATCAGTGATTATAAGGGTATAATATTGGTACGATTTGAATAAACCACGCATTGAAATAAAATGACCAATACATATACGTGTATCAGTTTCAACAAACACATGCGCGCGCGCGCACGCACACACTCACTCTCTTTTTCACACACACTCCAACACATACAGACACACACACGCACACACACGCACGCATATAAACATACCATTTTTAGCCAACTTACTGTTGCTACCATTTCTACCAGCTTGATGAAAAGGTGTCGCGGCAGCGATGGCCTGCCCTTCTGAATAGGTGCCCAGACGTGAAGGACCATCGAGGGATATCATTAGTACGAGCGTGCTTTGACCTCATTCAAGTATTCAAATGTATGTGCGCGCGCGCGCGCGCGTGTGTGTGTGTGTGTGTGTGTGGTGTTTGTGTGTGAGTGTGTGTGTGTGTGTGTGTGTGTGTATGTGTATGTGTATGTGTATATATGTGTGTGTATGTGTGTGCGTGTGCGTGTGTGTGTGCGTGTCATACTGTCTAGGTCACGTTCCATAAATGTTGTCATTTTGGCAGAAATGCATACCTTCTAATTTCATATTTCAATGTTAAATTTACTTCCCTAGATAACCAATCCCAAATTAATTAAGTACACGCATTTACGAATCCACACTTTAGAAGATGGTGCTGTTTAAAAAAACTACTGAAGTTATCATCAAATAATTTTAAAGCTCTTGATCTGTGGAATACAAAACGAATGGTTAACAAAAGTCCATTAAAAAACTTTGCAACTTAATGCCCAATTTGCTGAGGCAGGTCATCTTCGTTCTAAACATTGAATATATGTTATTAAATGTAACCACACACACACACACACACGCGCGCGCGTGCGCGCACACACACAAATAAACAAACACTCATACACACACACTCACACACACACACACGCGCGCGCGCGCGAACACACACACACACACAAATAAACAAACACACATACACACACACTCACACACACACACACACACACACACACACACACACACACACTCACACACGTGCATTGGTGTTTCTCAACGGTATCTAAATATACTGGTACATACTAGATGCGATTATCATAATACACTAATAAAACTAGTTATCGTCGATTCTCACGAAACCTGGACACATTGTTGATTTGGCGACTTTCATATATCGTGTTCACTTTTTTATATGATAAAGTAGACATATTGAAAATTCGATAACAAAACAAGTTTCATTTTAATATGGTTACTCCTGCAAGAGCCATGACGTCACCTTGACCTACTGACCACTGTTCGTAAGTCAGTCCTACAGCTTTCCCTGGAAAATCCTCAGTTCTCTAGATCCTATGTAAAGGTTGTTAATTATGTGTTGGGGTATCCGACGTCGGTTCTACGTCGTTCGCTGGAGGTCAGTAGGTCACGTAACTATTTAAAGCGTTCTGACATTGGATTTTAATTAAACGGTCTGAGGTAAGGGAAGTGTCGTGATGGAACAAAAGAAGCGTATAGATATTAGCGGGTCGGCCTTTCCTGTGTCGAACGTTTACCCGTGTGGAGTCGAAGCGTTCGTTCGGGTATTTAGAACGGTCGAGCATGCCTATCAGTATAGGAAAGCGACGTTTAATGAAGACTTCGGATGCGCAGAGCCCATCGAAGCGGCGATTTCGACGTACGCGGCAAAACGGTTAAGTAGACAGATAAGGAAGACGAAATCCGGTGCCGAGTGGGATGTTGTCCGCGTCGACTGTATGCGACAGTTAATGATCACAAAGATAAAGAGTTCGAAAAAAATTAGAAGTACGTTTTTGGCTATTGGAAACGCTGAACTTGTTGAACTTGTGCCGTCGAAAGAAGGCTTATGCTTATATGGGTATAAAAAGGACGAATTATTCTGGGGAAATTATTGTGTCACGTGCGCGACAAGTGTTTGAAGTAATATATAAGAATGGATGACGTACATGGCGCGTGTTATTCGTCGTGATGCATACGACATTGAAGCGTCCTTTTACGTGTATCGTATCCGGTCCAAAAGTACGCGGTGAGACCACGTTCGTGACCTAGATCTTGCGTTTCGCCTCGTCTATGATCGGCCTACCGCCGAAATAAAATTATGAACGAATTTTCGCAAATCTTATCGTTTTTCAAGAAACCAAATATGGAGGTTGAACTTGCAGGGAATTTCAATATAAATCTCAAAATTAATTAAAAATAACAGTGTTTTTTATACACTAACAGTAAATAGTTTCTATCCGAAAATAACTCTTTCTACAAGATTTTCAAATGTATCTGGAACATTAATTGATAACGTTTTCTGCAAACTGACCAAGTCTACTTTAAACACAACTGCAGACATTTTTACGAACCGATTTCCTATCACCAACCATCCTTTATTCTTACAAACACAGATAGCTCTAAAACTGTTCCACCTAAATACACAAAAAGTGCATTCACCAACCAGTAAAGCAATTTCTAATTTTATTAAGGGGATTAAGTTTTCAAATATTTACAGCAAGTTAAATAAAAATACAGATCCAAATATAACTTATAATCAAATTCATGCCGAAATTAAAAATAATAATAAGTTTCACTTACCTGTAAAAATAGTAAAATTTAAGAAGTACGTTCATAAGAAAACCACTTGGTAACTAAAGTTATACACACCATACATACCATCAATTAAATATCGAGTTAATCTATATAAACAACTCAAACGTAATGATCATTAAGATACACTAACCTTCAAACAAATCTTAAAACATATAACGATATCCTGAAACGGACTATTCGCATTGCTAAACAAATTTACTATGAATCCAGATTTAACAAATATAGTAACGACATAAAAAAAACGGGAGAATAATTAATGATATTTGATATTTTGTCTACAACAAAAAAGCCCAAATATGTGTTTAAAGATGGTGAAAACACCATAAGCGATAAAGAGAAAGTAGTAGAGAATTGTAATATTTTTTTCACAAACATCGGTCTTCAGCTTGCCAACAAAATTGCAAACGATAGTAATCAAACATATAACGTTTATATGAATAAAAACCCTCTATTAACTATACGTTTCTAAATATAAATATATATGAAGATACCATCAATGCAATACTACACCAAATGCCTCTTAAAACAAGCTGTGGTAATGACGGCATCTCATCACAATTATTAAACAAAATACAAAAATACCTTATTATGTCATTGACATTACTCGCTAAACAGACACTAAACACGGGAATTTGTCCAGACAAATTAAAAATTGCCAAAGTAATTCCAATATTCAAAAATGGTGATGATACTCAATTTACAAATTACCGACCAATATCACTTTTTTGCCTGTTATCTCGAAAGTGCTTGAAAAAGTTATATATAATCAATTATATGATTTTTTCAAGGAACATAACTTGTTCTATGAAAGTCAATATGGCTTTCGAGCTGAACACTACACCGAATTAGCTTCAATTGAACTAATCGATAGAATGATAACAACCATGGACAACAATGAAATACCAATAAATATATATATAGATGTATCGAAAACATTCGATACAATTGATCATAACATTTTATTAAATAAACTTAGTTACTATGTTATAAGTGGAGTAGCAAATCGTTATCAGTATGTCGAATTTTACGGCGTTCAATCAAATATGTTACCCATAACAACAGGGGTCCCTCAAGGTTCTATTCTAGGGCCTTTACTCTTTATAATATATATAAACGACTTTCCAAATACTAGTAAACTATTTAACTTCATTATGTATGCTGATGATAATATCCTCTCAAGCACAATTCGACAATCGAATAACCACATTGACAATATTCAAACTGAAAATAATATCAATAAAGAGTTGTCCAACATAAGTGAATGGCTAAAAATTATGTTGTTCAAAACTGTAAATAAACGATTATTGCCACTAACGATAAACATAGACAATATTTTAATTGAAAGAGTGCATGTATTTAATTTTCTTGGTTTAACCATTGACGAACATCGAAATTGGATAAATCATGTAGAAAATATATCAAATAAATGCTCAAAAACAATAGGTGTACCAATAAATTAAAATATTTGTTGCCAATAAAAGTTAGAAAGCTGTTATATAACTCCTTAATAGTGCTATATATTAATTATGGAATAATGACATGGGGACACAAATGTGGAAGAATTTTAAAACTTCAAAAGAAAGCAATCCGTATGATAAGCTTAACAAAGTACAATGCGTACACATAATCTATTTTTAAAAGCCTAAAATTAGTAAAAGTATCAAACATTTTTACAAATTCAGGAACTAAAATTTTACTATAAATTTATACACAATAAACTGCCTGGGTATCTCCAACGCCTAACTTTGCAACATAATTTTAATATTCACAATCATAATACACGTAGACAAAATGAAATACATATAACCAGAATAAATCACGAATTTGCTAAAAAATACATCCGAAATAACACATCTCGCACAGTAAACAATTCCAGATCAATATTGAAAAGCAAGATCTACTCTCACATTCTACAGGTATTCGTGGCTTACGCTAAAATGTATTATGTACAATCATATAAAGATTATTATGATATAACAAACTGTCGCATTTGTCAAAATAATGGCATGTAAGTTTACTTTTAGTAGATGCATATTTGTAATTGCGAATAATAACATAATTTTGATGGACGCTATTATTTTCTTTGTTGTTTTGTTTGTTTAATTTCGAGGAATTTATTCTCAATTAAGGGAGTATTTAAATAAGTGTTGTAGAAAATATTGTACTATATTTTGGGTGGCCCCTGCGTGACCGACCAAAATTGGTCTTAGTAGGGGTCCCGACTGCATCTCGTCCTTGCGCACGAGTATCTACCCCGATGGTGTTGTTCAATACGTGTACGTGATGAGAGTATAAAACGCGAATTGCATCGCGTTAGTTAGCATTAGCGAGATGTCGGAAGAGACACATATTGTATCTGCACATGTTGAATAGGAACAAGAGCACACATTTCAGAAAAGCCATCCTCGCCAACGTCGACGCCGACCTCATTTCTACCCTATGCGAGTGGCGTAGGAAGGAAAAACAGAGTTTGCTAGAGCAAAAGCAGCAGCCGTTTATGACAACTGCGCATGTCACGAATAGGCCGGACGCCGACATGAACAGCGTCCTCGAGCGTACGGATCTGCATGAACGAGAAAAGGAGTTACTGTACAATCTGCTGTTGGATTGTTACAATGCCACGGACGAGAAACGAAAGAAACAGCCGGTACATGTGACTATGGTGAATCCACCCGGAGAGATACCGGCAGTACAACGGTGTCCCTATTCGAGGAAGTAACATGTTGGACCTCGTGAACGACGTCCTGCGAAAAACGAAGGCTAGCTCTCTGATGGGATGGGTACCATTCGCGCGTCATCTGAGACGCCTGAACATGCCCATGGAGTTGATCAGTAACTCGGATCGGCGAGAGTACATGCTGACGCGAGTGGACGCCGACGTCGACACTCCTCGTCGATCGCGAGACCCGAAGCCGATTCGGCGACCTCGCTCCTTCACGCGGAAACATCGGTCAATTGAAGAGAGATAAACTGCCTAGTGATGGCATAAGACGCTATGAAGTCAGTCAGAGTTGTCGAAGGAGCAATTAAAACAGTAGCGACACGTTTGAGATATGTGTTGTCGGGAAGTGAAGTTACTATCAAAGATCACTCCTAGATTCCGCACCGAGATTGCTGGCGTGGTATACTGATTCAAAATACGCTTACGGAAAAACATCAAGTTTAGTACGCTGTATTGGAGTATCAATAATGGTAAATTCAGTTTTATTTGCATTTAATTTCAACTCGCTGTCAGTCATCCAGTGGAAGATATCTTGAAGGCAATCACTAAGTTGGTTAAGGGAGCGATTTGTATCCGGGGCAGACAACGAAATGTAGATCTGAGTATTATCAGCGTAAATATGATGATCCAAGTTATGTCTTTGTATAACAGAGCTTAATGGCGTGGTGTAAAGAGTAAAAAGCAAAGGCCCAAGAACAGAACCCCGGGGAACACCAAATAAAGTCGGCAGTGCAGCTAAAAAGCAGTTCCCAATCTTTATAGTTTGGTATCTATCAGCTAGATTTGAAGAAAGCGAGCTGAGAGCTGTGCAAGATATGTCATACCACTTTAATACGCGTTTCATGAGAATCAATCGTGCCAAAAGCGGCAGAGAGATCCGGTAAGGTAAGTGCAGTCACTTTACCATTATTAATGTTCAAGTTAATGTCATTATGAACCTTTACGTGGGCAGTCTCTGTTGAATAAAACTGTTTACATGCTGATTGTAACACATTAGTTAAGACATGTGTGCTAATGTGAAACATTAGACGACTTGCTACAACCTTTTCTAGTATTTTGGAAAAAAAGCTGTGGTTAGAAATAGGTCTATAACTGTTTAGGTCTTGTTTAGGTAGAGAAGAGTTCTTAAGAAGTGGTGTGAAATGGGCGTATTTGAAATCATCAGGAAAACAGCCAGAGCAAAGTGATGCATTTATAATATGTGTTATAGATTCAATTAGTGTATCGATACATGCTTTTAGCAGTATTGTTGGAAATAGATCAAGTGCATCAGATTTATTTGGGGAAGACAATTATTTTCATAACTTTTGCAGGTTCAAATGATACAAGTAGAGATTCAACGTCACGACTCCGAACTTTACCGGGTCTACTTCAACCCGAAACGTGTAGGGAGTTACGGCAGCGTCAACGCATTGCATCGAGCGACCCGCGGAATACCAAAGCGCACCGCGAAGTGGTGATTGTCCGAACAGGACGCCTACACCCTATAAAACCCATGCGACGTCGTTTCAAACGACGACGCGTCGTAGTAGGCAGTCAACACCAACAGTGGCAGGCCGACCTGGTCCACGAAGCGAATCTGACGTCGTTCCTTCTGACGGTCATCAACAATTTTTCGTAAAAAGGGAACATGTGAAAAAATAGGTAGGTAACAATTAAGCAAGAGAGCAAATAGACAGATAAGGGGGGCAAGAGAGCAAATAGATAGGTAAAAGGGGAGCATTGGAACAAACAGGCAGGTAAACAGGGAGCAATGGAGCAAATAGACAGGTAAAAAGGGAGCAAGAGCAAGAGCCATTTCATACAACTGGAAAAGCCAAATTGCCCACAGTCGCTGTGGACCATCGACAAACAATTGTCTCGTCCATTATCCCATCCGTTGTTTCCTGTTGTCTCGTCTGTTGTCTCGTCCGATATATTGTCCTTTGTCTCGGGCTTTGTCGCGTTCATTTTCTAAACATTATGACACAAACACACTCACACACACACACACACACACACACACACACACACACACACACACACACACACACACACATCGCAACATCCCCAGATGGCAGCACATCGTCGTGATTCTAGAGCGCGGGTCCATTGGTGCCGTTGTCTCGCTAGTCTAAGTTTGTCACGTGATGCACGTTCGGTCTGATTGGTTATGTAAATGACGTGACGCAAGAGACAACCTAAAGTTCCTTGATTCACACGATTATGATAATTCTCTTTTTAGAATCTGGAGAAGTAAACATCTTGTCTGGATACCTCACACGATTCTCATGGCCGCACCATTGGAGTTGAACCCGAACAGGTAGCTGCTTCTCGGAATGAAGGTATGTCACGTGAAGATTGTACTTTGTTTTTATCCTCACTGGGAAATGTTTCGATGGCCACACGCAGGGGTTCCTGCATACGTTTGTTGTAAAATCGTACCGACTGAACACCTGGTTATACAAAACACCCTTTTCTCTCTCGTGTATATCGCTTCATTCTAATATGTCTCGCATTTCGTTGTCGAGTCGTCGGAAGACAATTTCGACAGGATTGGTTGTAGGACGTTGCGGTTGAATCAGAAAATGTAATTTTTCATATCCAAGATGTATTTACTTTACTTGATAGAGGCTTTCGTAAACGTATCACGTCGACTTCATCAGTACCGATGACGCTCAATGACGTCATCGACGTGATCGGTGGTCACCTGAGATGGAGACAGGAATGTCGAGCTTGTCGCTGGGTCCAGAGGCGCAGGTGTTGTAGTGGGCGCCTGGAATAAATGGTTTGATCGACATAGTGCTTGTCGACGTAGTGTTTGTCGATTGTCCACAGCTGTATATTTCAAGTTATTCCGACGAGTGAAATGTCTCTTGCTCCCTTTTTGCCTGTCTATTTGCTCCATTGATCCCTGTTTACCTGCCTATTTGTTCCCATGCTCCATTTTTATCTGTCTGTTTGCTCCAATGTTCCCTTTTAACCTGTCTGTTCCGTCTCTTGCTCCGTTTTTACCTGTCTGTTTGCTCCATTGCTCCCCTTTTGCCTGTATATTTGCTCTATTGCTCCCGTTTACGTGTCTATTTGCTCACTTGCTCACTTTTTACCTTTTATCTGTCTATTTACTCTCTTGGTCCCTTTTTATCTGTTCATGCACTACATTGGCACGGATATACGACACATACGCGTTAAAATAAGAAACTTGAAAAATGTTATCGTGTTGGTAAGCTAATGTTTTTACGAAGTTACCTCGATAGTGTACTAAGCTGGCAAGAATTTAAGACGTTCACGGTTCTGTTTGCTCAATTTTAACTTGTCTACTTGTTCTGTTTGATCGTTTACCTTGTCCACTCATTCAGTTCACGTTTGCCTTGTCTATCTGTTCTAAACACCATTCAAAGAAACAGTGGATACGTTCAATTGACAAAACATGTTACTTATACTATGACATGAATAATGGGTTACCACTCTAGCGGTTGTGATAGTAAAGCGTAATACTATGATAGGAAGGTTGTAGACCTGTACGGTAAATGGAACTAGCTTCCCGTCTGTTGTTTCGTCCGTTGTCTCTTACGTTGGCTCGTCTGTTGTTTGTCCGCAGTCTCATGTGATGAGTTCTCGTCCGGTGTCTCATGCAATATATCCTCCGTTGTCTCATGCGATGTATCGCCCTTAGTCCTGTACGTTGTCCCGTCGGTAGTCCTGTGCTTGTCCCGTCCGGAGTCTCATGCGATGTCTTGTCCGTTGTCTCGTCTGTTGTCACATCCGTTCGCTATGTAGTCCGTTGTCTCAAATATTATATCGTCCGTTGCCTCGCCTGTTGTCTCATCTGTTGTCTCGTCTGTAATCTCATGCGATGTCTCATACGATGCCTCCTCTGTTGTTTCGTACGTTGTCTCGTACGTTGTCTCTTCTGTTGTCATCCATTATTATAAATTCCGACTAGTGAATGTAAAAGTTCCGAATAGTGAACATTTACCCGTTAGATGACGCCATCATGTAATATATTACTCAAGTTATACACTAGGGGCGCTACGCCGGAAGTGCCGTCACACCTGAAGTCATGTGAATGTAACAGTTGCCTCTATATTGTGTCGACGATTAGACATCCGGCGTCAACGGTAGATGGCAGTACACTAAATAGTTACATTGGTGTCCGTTGGGTAGCGCCGGAAATCGCCTATGTTTCATGGCCGCGCCCACTGTTCAATGTACAGACATGTTACTTATACGAACTGCTAACTCCCAGACTGACACGTAAAGTCACTAGATGGCGCTTCTTGATAGGTCAATATACGAACTGTTTACCCCAACATGACATATAAAGTAAACTAGGTGGCGTTTCTTGGTAGGACAATACACGAACTGGTTACTCAAAACTAACATACAGAGCCACTAGGTGGCGCTTCTGGCTAAGTCAATAAGTCAAGCTGTAACAATGATACAAGTCTACCGAGCTGAAACGCTACCGAACTCGACGGTTGGCTTGATGGATCATGTAGCAGAACAGAAGAACGGCGAACTGTATAGATATTGGCATACCATGCCCGGATGGTCATTATCCTCAACAACGAGAATGATAAACATCGATAGTCAGTACATACTAAAAGACACCAAGTTGGACACAAACTTTGATAAAAAGATGGGGTGAAGCCAACTTCGCAAAATAGATATATCGTGATTAATACATGTCGAGTTGAACATGGCTCGACCCGCACCACCAGTTGCTGAAAGACAGTCTTTAGTAGCTTCGTTTCGTTCAATGAAACATTTCACATTGTTATATTGTGCGGCGCGCTTTACAACGAAAAGAAACCAGAGGATACACGTGATAAAGGGTTACTGCGTTAATAAAATAAGAAAACAAGCTATTATCATTGTCCAAGGGTCGGAAACATGCATCGAACGTCGACCTATGTTCAACGGTATATTTCGCGATAAAACATTCACTAGGAAGGACTAGGATAACACATTTAAAAACAGATAGATGTTCCGGAATACAGAAATAAGTTAATGATTTGCCGGCAAGTATTTTTATATAAACCATGTGTTGGCCTTGACTGTATTTTTTTTATAGAAGGCCACTAATCGCAGCATGCTACATATAGTGCTACTCACCATTGAACACATTGTGATGAACACGTACCTATTTACCTCCTCACGATACATTCCTTCGTTTTTGTAGCAGCCTCCTCTGCAAAGCCTAAGAACTACAGTCGACTAGCAGCTACCCCATAAAACAGATAATAACAAGACTGAGCAACAACAAACAGCTGTTGTTAAAGCCCAGCAACCGAACATGTAGGCTTTGAACAAAGACAACAAACAAAGAAATGTGGCAGAGGTACATGTGAGTCTGCATAATGCTACAAAAGTTTGAACACCAAAAATGGACTAAAGCAGCATGTTGCTCTTCACACTGGGCGCTATCCCTGTTCGTGCCAAAAAAGTGGTCATGGGTTTTCGGCAACAAACAGCCCGAAAGGTCACATGGTGAAGCACACTGACATTAAGGAATTTGTCTGCCGCCTTTGTAAGAAAGACTTTAGCTATGGACATACGCTGAAAGTACACGTGAAGAAATGTTATGATAATTATTAGTTGAAACCACTTTGAATTTCATTTGACTGATCTAGCAAAGAAATTCCGATTTTCTAATCATTATAAGCTACATGTAGGTTTTAGAAATATATAGGATCAGTCAGCATGTGTATATTATCACCTATTTTTATAGTTCACCACATCAAAACACGAATTTAAGCACTCTCGTCAGGAAGTAACACGAAGAATCTAATTCTAAGATGGTCGCACTGTTCGAAAAAACAAGGCTTTAGGTTCTGCTGTAACATCGTCATATACGTATTCTACAGTTGGTACACAGTACTTCAGATAAATAGGCATCCGTTGAATTTATAATGCTTTTATTATAAATTACTTCTTATTATAACACATCCTCACGTATATGCAAACACGCACACGTACATGCTCACGCCCACGTGCACGTACACACATTGAGAAGGCTGCGAAGTAATGCAATTATGACGTGGCTGATCCAACCAACATAAACGTACAAGAACAAATGGAATACTATTTAGTTCAACTCACAATGACAATCTTCTGTTTTTGTTCCATGCTCCGACTATCGATTGAGCTGTACTTTCTTCGCCGTCTTACAACCGCCTTATTACATAACACAATGCACGCAAAGAAGTCAAAAACCCTCATTCTTAATATAATAATAGCAACTCAAGTGTCACATGCTACGCAAAATCATTAATCTTAATAAGTAAACCAGACATGCTGCTTCGTAGGTGTCATCTTGATATTCACTTAACAGTGAAGCCCACTCAAATTGAATGCACTTTTCAAAAGTACACACATATCAAGTGACGCTAAAAGGCAGACTTCAGGAACGTATAGCTAAGTTTCGATCGATGTTATTGTGTACGTTTCCATACCAACCTCCGCTGATGCATGAACATTTATGATATGACCCAAGAAACAATCTAACCTTATTTGTGCGAGATACAATGGAAACCGAGCTGGGATAGCACGTTTATTACTTCAAAATGGATGTCGAGAAACATGTGAATTACAATCACAAACGTTATACAAATACAATTCAAATCACAGTGTAGTGTCTGTAATATGTATTAACCTAAGAATAACATCCAACAATAACTATAACATTCTAAATCACCAGCTGCAACTATCATTTCCGATTATACACTCATAGAATGAATTATAAACTAAACAAAGTGAAATTAACACTAATACAGTTAAACATGTAATATACTTCTTGCGTCTTACTTTCTCTAGGACTACCCATAACAATAGTATCATGACTGTACAATTTTCAATAGTGAATGTCATTCCTATATGGGATGTCACTGTAAGCGCCAAAGTATTATCTTATCAACTTAAGCTAATACTAAAATCCCTCATAACTGAACAATACACAATGTTCTGACCAAGAAGTAGAGTAGGCAATGGTTTGTTTGTAGCAATTGATGTACTAGAGACAGTAGGCGCTGACGCTTTTAGTTGTATGTGGTGTGTATTAGAGCCAGCAGGCGCTGACGCTCTGTAGTTGTATGCAGTGGGTGTAGTTTTAGAGCCAGCAGGCGCTGACGCTCTGTAGTTGTATGCAGTGGGTGTAGTTTTAGAGCCAGCAGGCGCTGACGCTCTGTAGTTGTATGCAGTGGGTGTAGTTTTAGAGCCAGCAGGCGCTGACGCTCTGTAGTTGTATGCAGTGGGTGTAGTTTTAGAGCCAGCAGGCGCTGACGCTCTGTAGTTGTATGCAGTGGGTGTAGTTTTAGAGCCAGCAGGCGCTGACGCTCTGTAGTTGTATGCAGTGGGTGTAGTTTTAGAGCCAGCAGGCGCTGACGCTCTGTAGTTGTATGCAGTGGGTGTAGTTTTAGAGCCAGCAGGCGCTGACGCTCTGTAGTTGTATGCAGTGGGTGTAGTTTTAGAGCCAGCAGGCGCTGACGCTCTGTAGTGCGTTTTTCATAACTAAGATCCTTCAGTTTTTGTATCATTTTAGTCGCTCTCCTCTGTTCTCTTTCTAACATATCTATGTCCTTCTTGCGGTATGGCCTCCACGCTTGTATACAATATTCTAAATGAGGCCTAACTATTGTTTTGTACAGCGGTATTATTAGTTCTTTTTCTTTATATGCTATATTTCGCCTAATCAATCCAATGGTTTGATTTCCTTTTGAAGCTGCAATTCCACACTGCTCTGAAACCTTCATGTCAGCACTAACTGTCAGCCCTAAGTCTTTTTCTTTTACAGTAGTACATAGTACAGTTCCCTCCATTGTATATTCTACATATTCGTTCCCATGTCCTGTGTGAAGGCATTTACATTTCCCAAAATTGAACAACATTTGCCTCTTTTCAGACCATTTGATCAAACTGTCAAGATCATCTTGTAAATGCTGTCTATCTCCATCACTTTTAATCCTTCTAAACACTTTTGTATCGTCTGCAAATTTCAACACCTTGCCAGCTATATCATCGTCCAAATCGTTTATATATATATATATATTAAGAATAATATAGGTCCCAGTATTGATCCCTGTGGAACCCCACTCAAAACTGATTTCCAGTTTGAAGCCTCCCCATCAACAACTACCGGTTGTCTTCTGTCAATCAGCCATTTTTCTATCCAGTTAATTATAACATTTCCTATGCCATGGGCCTTTAGTTTAAGCAGTAATATTTGATGTGGCATTTGTCGAAAGCGTTTTGAAAATCTAAGTAGATGGTATCTACTGGCGATCCATCATCTACCCACTCAGTGATATCTTCCAAAAAAACATAACATATTTCTCAAGCATGATCTCGCTTTTAGAAATCCATGTTGAGATGGGTTTATCAAGTTATGTTTAACAAGAAAATCCACCATGTGATCTTTAATTAGTCTTTCTAATAATTTACAAATCACCGATGTTAAACTAACTGGTCTATAATTATTTGACTTGTTTCTCGAACCTTTTTTAAATAACGGTATAATGTTTGCTTCTTTCCATTCTAAAGGAACCACTCCCTCTTCTAATGACAAGTTGAAAACTGTTGCAAGCGGTATGCTAATTTGTTCTACAATTTCCAATAGTAGTTTGGGTGGAATACCATCCACTTCAGGTGATTTACTGTCTTTCATAGCCTTAATTTTCTTAGCTACCATTTCTGGGGTTACAATTAACTGTCTTAAATAGTCTGATTCTGCCCCCTTAAACTTAGCCCCTGGTACTGGCAGTGAACTAGTGTCTTCTCTGGTAGACACTGAACTAAAATACTCATTCAGGTCTTCTGCCATTAAAAATCCTTCTGATATTATATTTCCAGCACTATCTTCTAGAGGACCGACCTTATCCTGAACTTTCTGTTTGCTTCGAACATACGCATAAAAACTATTGCTGTCATGTTTCATATTACAAGCTAATTTATGTTCATAGCTTCTCTTTGATTTTCTAATTTCAGCTGTAGCTTGGCTTAGTGCTTCTTTATCAATGTTGTAGTCTTCGTCATTTCCAGTACGTCTATATGGCTTCCACATCGTTTTTTTATACTTAATTTTTCTAATGGCTTCTTTCGAAAAGTGTTTCTTTTTGGACCGTTTCCCGTGTTTTTTTTAAGGGAACAAATTTGACGACGATGCATTCAATTTCACTCTTTAAGATATTCCAGCATTCTGTTGCTGTCTTATTCTTCAGTGTATTATTCCGGTCTATATCTGCTAAATATTTCCTTATGGTTGAAGGTGATGGTCGCCCACTATTTACATTGCTACATTGCTACATTGCTACAGTGCCTCCTCGAATAAGCAACGAAATGTGTAGTTAAACTTCATGTTCGAACCTGGGAATGAACAGAGGGTTCCGTGGATCGCCCAAGATGAAACGGATGAAAAACATTTGAGGTATCTCCAAGTGAATCTATCTTGACATTGGTACAACTTTTAGTTGTGATCTGAACAATTATTTCCCGCCAATGGACAGTACAGGTGATTACTTTGCCAGCAGCCTGTAACGATCGGCACTGGACCGTGGAGATTGTCTTGTGATTGTGACTGGTGACTGTGTTAGTCATTACACGGTTGCTTGCCTGCTCACTGGACTGTATCGTTGCTACCGGTGATTAATTGCTAACTTAACGGCCAGGTATTCGCCGCGATGCCAAGGAAGAATGAAAAGAGTGCTGTTATAGCAGATCAAACACCCGAAGTCAATGCTGCTAATACGCTTAACACCGACGTAAAACAGCTCGTTCAAGACAGCGTAAGAACTGCCATCACAGAGCTGCTGGATACGGATGGGGATTTCATGAAATCAATTGTTTCTTCAGTCAGTAATGCTCTGTCTCGCTTCATAGCGGACAACGAAGAGTTAATGAACAACCTGATCCAGAAGATAATTAAATCACCGGAGTTGGACAGTGTCAAATAAGACGTATACGCCGCCTGCCAAATGGACATAAAACGAGTGTCGGACAACGCAGCTGCCCTGCAAGAGAGGATCGCAGATCTCGAAACGGCAAAACAATCAATTACCGACGAGATTGACCAAATGGAACAATACAGCAGACGCAACTGCCTCCTCATACACGGAGTGTCGGAGAACGATACTGACACGTTGAAAGCGGCTATAGATGTGTTCAACACAAAACTCGGCCTCGACGTGAACCATGACGTCATAGACCGCAGCCACCGACTCGGGCAGAAAACAGACACCAGCCGTAAACCTAGACCAATCATTGTCAAACTCAAAGACTATAACGTCCGCAATGACATTTTCATGGCAAAAAGGAGACTGAAAGGGTGTCGGATTGTCGTTACCGAAAACCTAACAAAGAGAAGATCGGAGTTGTTAAGGAAGTGCCGGGAAATGAGGGATGTCAAAGCGACATGGACAACTGACGGTCGTGTAGTGTGCCTCCTGGTAAACGGGAGGTAGGTCACCTTAACAACTGAACAACATCTGCGAAAACTTCAGCGTCGTTAGGGAGATCGTGACTATTATGGACAGTATACCGTATGGTCCTTGGCTTTTCATGGCCAGACCCCAGTGTGTCTAACATGCCTAGTCACCTGCTTTGTGTTTTTTCCTTACTTGTTCTTTTCCTTATTATCCTTCTCACCCTTCACTTGTGTTTAATCAAAGTAACGTTTAATTGTAAATTGCTTTTGAATGTCATTATTACAAAACCAAATGTGACCTTTTTTAATGATTTTCTTAACGCTATGTCTAAACTCGTTTTAGCTATGTTAACGTTATTGCATAGGCTCACTTACAAAATGTTATCAAAGGACTTTATAGTACCAATTATGTTTTCTATCAAGCATCTAATGTTTTTTATATATGCTATTTTGCTAACATTTACTCTTGAGCGAACTGCTCCACATGAAATGACGTTTTATTTAAATAGTGCAATTTCATATCATTTACATTTTAGTCTACAGCTATATGGTGTGCATCGATGTGTATTGATATAGGTCAATATTCACGTTTTCATTTTTTTGGGAGGGCAATGTTTATACATTTTCTTTTCACTTCGTTTAGTGTTAGATATTGAACATTTTTATTTTTTTGGGACAGTGCACTATGTATAGTATTTCCTCAAACATTAGTGTCTACTTAATAATCATGTTGTGTTTTGTTCGATATACTTATTTGCTTATTCTCACTCTGCATTCATGTTGTGGCAGTACATATGCTGTAATTTACTTTTACTCTTCTTGCGCTGATGCAATAAGTACATTGTGTTATATATACATGCGGAATATTCGTAATATTCTCTTTTATAAAATGTATTTGTATAATGCTCAGGGTATAGCTTGTGTAGCTCTTTCACTACGTCTAGTCTATGTTTATATGATGTATCCTGTAAACACAGAGCACTATTGTTTATTCAATTTTCCAACATGATTGATAACAATTATTTCTTAGCGCAATTTGGTGGTCTAGAGAAAAATTCTCTCTATCACATATTAAAAACGGATGAAATGAATGAAGATGGGGATGTTGAACCATTTCAACATTCACCATACTTCGACAATGATAATTTAATAAACCATTTAACGAACAAACAAAGCAAATTTATCGTGCTAAGCCTAAACTGTCAGAGTTTAAATGCAAAAATTGACGAAATTAAAATAAAGCTAGAATCATTCAGAAGTAATGGCTGTGAGATCAATGCTCTATGTTTACAGGAAACATGGCTCGATGAAGAGGCTGACACTTCTTTATTTCAAATATATGGATATACATTCATATGCCAAGGCAAAATCTGTAGTGCACATGCCGGCTTGGCAATCTACCTCAGCAACAAATACAATTACAAATCTGTAAATATCCGTGCAAATACAGACACCTGGGAAGGTCAGTTTATTGAAATAACATGTTGTGCCATGAAGAAAAAAATAATTCTTGGAAATATATATAGACCACCAAGAGATATTATCGAAAACTACCGTATATTTACAAAAGAGTTTGCATCAAATTTAGTTGATTTACAAAAATCTAAAAGTGAAATAGTAATTGCAGGAGATTACAATATTGACTTGCTTAAAACTAACGAAAAACCCATAATATGTTACTATTTTGACACAATCGTTTCACATGGTTTCTTCCCTAAAATTACTATGCCAACACGACTTTCAGAATATCATGGAACACTCATTCATAATTTGTTATGCAATTTGTCAAAAAGATTCTTCAAATCCTCAACTGGTATTTTAGTGAGCAATATTTCTGATCACTTTATGTACTTCCTTAGTCTGGATTATGTTGAAACCACTAGTGCCATACCACGGTTTATACGAATAAAACAAAAAAGTCCCGACTCGTTCAATAAATTAAAAATTGAAATAATAAACTCATATATTTATAATAAACTTAACACAGATATTCATGCGGATCCAACTGAAAACTACAATATCCTCGATGAAATTGTTACTGCAGCTATGGATAAATTTATACCTATTAAAATAATTAAATTTAACAAGTATAAACATAAGAAAACTCCTTGGATTACCAATGGCATTATTGTGTCGATAAAATTTAGAAACAAATTGTATTCGAGAATGAAAACGACTCAACTAAATACAGAGCATTATCATGAACTTAAAACTGACTTACATACTTATAATACAATTCTTAAGAGTAATATTAGATTAGCTAAGCAAATGCATTACCAATCCAGTTTTGAAAAGCATAAGCATAGTGTTAAAAAGATGTGGTGTTTAATTAAAGAAATTATTCAGAAAAGTCAAAAGAAAGACCAATTTCCAGATTTGTTCAAGGTCGATGGGGAAATGATTAGTGACAAATGCATTAGTGCAAACAAATTTAACACGTTTTTTACTAATGCTGGTCTTACTCTAGCCTCTAAAACAACTACTAGTGGAGGTAAATCATACAAAGATTACCTGAAAAACCCGATATCTCACACCTTCAGATTTAATCCGAATGACATGGAAACTACTGTTAATATAATTAATCGTTTACCTCCAAAATCAACTTGTGAAAAAGACGGTATTTCAACACAATTACTAAAATTAATAAAAAATGATATCACCAAAGCAGTGACTCTAATTATTAATCAATCAATAATAACTGGTATATTTCCAGACAAATTAAAAATTGCAAAAGTCATACCCCTTTTCAAAAAAGGTGATGTTTCTGACTTTAACAATTATCGTCCTATTTCTATCCTGCCAGTGATTTCACAAATTTTTGAAAGGGTTGTGTTTGATCAAATCCACGATTACTTCCAATCTAAAGCGTTATACTACAATAGCCAATATGGGTTCAGAAAGAAACATTCTACTGAGCTTGCTATACTCGAAATCATAGACAGAATTATACAAGAACTTGATAAATCGGTTACTCCAATAAATATATACCTTGATTTATCAAAAGCATTTCACACAATTGATCTCAATATATTGGTACAAAAGTTAAATTACTATGGAATAAATGACAAGGCTCTGGACCTTAGTAAGAGTTATTTACATAATCGTAAGCAGTATGTAGAAATTGAAAATGTTAAGTCTAAGGAAATAGTCATCAACACTGGTGTCCCTCAAGGTTCAATTTTAGGGCCGCTCTTATTTATTATATATAAATGATATAGCACTTTCTAGTGACCTTTTCAATTTCATAACATATGCTGACGACACCACCCTCACTAGTACAATAAAAACATTTAATGATTCAGAAGGCCAAATGCGAAGTGAAAATATTAACAAAGAACTAACAAAGATTAGTAATTGGTTAAAAGTTAATAAATTGTCACTAAATGCCAACAAGACTAAATTCATGATTTTTCATATGCCTCAAAAGAAAATAGAATACCCTGTGTTACAAATAGATGGGGCACACATCGAATGTGTAAACGAATTCAATTTTTTAGGCATCACAATAAATAACCATTTAAACTGGCAGAGTCATACAAACAAAATAGCAAATAAAATCTCTAAAACAATAGGCATACTAAATAAACTTAAACATTTTTTTACCACCTAATACATTATATATTATGTACAATGCTCTTATTCTCCCTCATATTAATTATGGCTTATTTTATGGGGTCACCAGGCACATAGAATTTTCAAATTACAGAAAAAAGCAATACGAATAATATCCTTAAGTAAATATAATGCTCACACAAGTCCTATTTTTAAAAGCCTTCAGTTGCTAAAGTTGGATGACATTTATAAAATCCAACAATTAAAATATTACTATAAATTAATTAATAATCTTTTACCCTACTACTTCAATGTTTTTTCCAAACACACACATCTATAATATTCATCAGCACTGCACACGCGAAAGAAATAATCTGTATATGTCCAGATTCAAACATGAATTTGCCAAAAAATGCATTAGACATAACATAGTTGAGACAGTTAACAATACACCAAGTATTGTCATTAATAAAATTTACACCCACAGTCTGTATGGGTTTTCAACATACACAAAACACTTTTTTATATTAAATTATGAATCCTGTTGTCGTATTCATAATAGCTTTATATGTAATTCGTAATACGTATTGAAATGTATTCCTAAGTATCCATGTGTACGTCAATTTGTACAAGAGTACATTTAATCAGTCTTTGTATTAAGTATGTATGTTGATACACTGAGAATTATCAACTGTAAAACAAGGCATATGCTATTCTGATTTGTGACATGTAAATTTTAATGTTGATTATATTTATGGGGTGGCTCCTGTGCTAGCGATATTGTATATCTTAATGGGAGTCTCCCGACCTTATCTAGTACTCATGTTATTCATTGTGTATATATCGTATTTATAGGTCAAATAAATTGATTCTGAGTTCTGAGTTCTGAGTTCTTATGTCCTTATATTTTCCTTTGTGGAAATTTCTCCTGTACTGATTTTTACTATTCCTTTCTGATTTTACTTTGATGGTAAAATGTATCTGGTTGTGATCATTATTCCCCAGTGGCTCACATATCCTGACATCGTTAACTAATTCATTCTGTAAGGACAAAACTATGTCTAACACATTCTCTCCCCTGGTTGGTTCTAGCACATGTTGAGAAAGGAAACTATCTTGTACTAAAACTAAAAACTTGTGGTCCTCACTACCCATACTCTGTAGAGATTTCCATTTTATATGCCCATGGTTAAAATCCCCCATAATAACATCTCCCATCCCCGACAATAAGTCCCGTTTGCTCACTTCCCTTACAGCGTTTTGTATTTTTTCATTCTCTTCAATGCTTATGTTTGGACTTCGATAAACTAATCCAACCGTTAACGTTTAGTTTCCTGTAACTATGTTACACCAAAGAGCTTCTTCGCAATCTGCATATCTGTCTAATTTAATTTCATCAGCCTGGATAGATTCTTTAATAGATAAAATAACTCTACCTCCCCTTCTTCCTATTCTATATTTCCTAAACATTACATATCCTGTCAGTCCCAATTCGGCATCTGATATATCGGTGGTTGCCCATGATTCGGTTTTACCTATTATGTGAGAGTCAATATCTTCTACCATAATGTTTAGTTCATTTCTTTTGTTTACTATACTCCTTGCATTTAAACAAACACATTTATAACCAGCTTCAGAACAGTTTTCCAGACTGTTCTTTGCTGAATTATTTTTGCTGTCTTTATCTATGCCTCCAGTTTCAGGCTTCTCTACAAGTCCCCCCTGCGAATTTAGTTTAAATAGATGCAACCTGTACATCTGTCAACAGATTGCAGCAGATTCTATGAGGATGAAGCTACGGGAACTTCCGGTGGTGAATTGATTTGAATTTGGATCAGCAAACTTGCGAAAATATAAGGATATCTGATCAAGATAAGTGATATTATTGAGTGTATAGCTTACATAACGTAATTATAGATATATATTAAGCAATATTTTGTGTTAAAAGTTAGCTAGAGGGAGTAATCTAGGGTAGATTAAAAGTAGGCGATTTGCGAGCGATAATTGGGGACGTTAATGTAATCGGAACGTTGTTTACAAAGTAGGTCACTGGCGAAGTTAAAGTAACGTGAACGACAATAGAATAGCGTTATTTGAGATAATCAATGTAGTTAGATGAGTAATATTAAAACCTGAAATAACAACCGTTTAAAATGTATATTGGTACACAGGAAACAGTCTTTGTAAAGACTACCTTGTATCCAAGCCTAACTTGAATACTTTGTCATCGACATCGTATCTAGGTAAGGCACGGTGTGTCATTATGTGTTAACAAATATAACTAACTATAACCTAAACAATCTGGTGTAAATTGTACACAGAAAAGTCTTTTCAAAGACTATATAAAACTATTTTGAACACAAATAAATTCTGATATGGCACCTTGCAAGCGGCAGCTCTGGGCAAAACGACACTTAGTTTGCAACGACTGCCAGAGCTGGGTGGATTTTGCGTTGTCTGGCTGTCCAAAATCATGGGCAGAGACCAAAGATGATGGATTCACCTTTCGGTGTATGGGGTGTTTGAGGGTGGAATGTCTGATGAAGGAGGTGTGTAAGTTGACGTATGTAGTGAAGGAGATGGAGGTGAGACTCAACATAGAAATAGATGGAGCAGAGAGGGATAACGCAGAGAGAGTTGAGAATTCTACAACACTGAAGGAGCCCAGTTGTGACACAGAGACTGAAGAAAGGAGACTGAGAGGAGGGAAGGTGACCGGTGTGAAGGTACAAGAAATTGAGAAGACAGAGGGACGGAGGAAAAGTGTTCGGCAGAGGAAAAGAAAACGGGTCAGTGGGGATAGATCAACAGGTAGTCAGACTGTAGAGAACGAGGGGAGACGCGACAGCGATACAGGTGGTGAAGAGGTAGATACCACAGAGGCAGTTAGTAAGACTGTGAGACAGAAGACTGATGGAAAAAGACAGAGTGTTCAGCAGAAAACAGAAAAAGTAACAGGCGTGAAGGTGACAGGGGAAAAAGTGACCGTAGTGAAGGAGGTAGCCGGGGAAAAGGGACGGGAGAGGAGATAAGAAAATGTGATGGGAGGAAAGATGAAGGGACGAAAGGAAGTGAGAGTAAATGTGCTAGAAGAGAAGATGACAGGAGGAAAGGGGACAAGAGAAAACGCGACAGGAAAGAAGGGAATGGAAGAGAATGTGACAGGAGAGAAGATGGCAAGAGGAAAAGACAACAACCAGAAATATGCAAACAGGAGGAGCTACTCCGAGGCAATGATTGATGGGGCTAGGAGAATAGAGAGAGTGTTTATGGGCGATTCAATTCTGAGAAAAACAGACAAGACTATATGCGAGGGGAAGGACGTTGTTGTATGTCTACCTGGGGCTAGAATAGAGCATGTGACTGAAAGGGTAGAGAAGGTATTGGGACATGGCAAGGGAGGTTCTATACTAGTACACGTTGGGACAAACAATGCAGACAAAGAGGGAACAACTGGGATAGTTCAGAAGTACAGACATCTAGTAAGGAAGCTAAAGAAGACAAGAGTGGAACAGGTTGTTCTCTCAGGAATTTTGCCACTAATGGGAGGAAGGGGGGCATCATACAGAAACTGTAAGAGGATGGCGATCAACGCACTAGTTGAGCAGATGTGAGAAGAAGAGGGCGTGGGATTCATAGATTTATGGGGGTACTTTGTTGGGAGAGAAGATATGTACATGAGAGATGGCCTCCATCTAAGTGGAAAAGGGGCAGCAGTATTCTCAGAGAATCTGCTGAGATCTGTTGACAGTGGGACAGGTTGCATCTATTTAAACTAAATTCGCAGGGGGACTAGCAGAGAAGCCTGAAACTGGAGGCATAGATAAAGACAGCAAAAATAATTCAGCAAAGAACAGTGTGGAAAACTGTTCTGAAGCTGGATATAAATGTGTTTGTTTAAATGCAAGGAGTATAGTAAACAAAATAAATGAACTAAACATTATGGTAGAAGATATTGACCCTCACATAATAGGTATAACCGAATCATGGGCAACCACCGATGTATCAGATGCCGAATTGGGACTGACAGGATATGTAATGTTTAGGAAAGATAGAATAGGAAGAAGGGGAGGTGGAGTTATTTTATATATTAAAGAATTTATCCAGGCTTATGAAATAAAATTAGACAGAGATGCAGATTGCGAAGAAGCTGTTTGGTGTAACATAGTTACAGGAAAGTCAACGTTAACGGTTGGATTAGTTTATCGAAGTCCAAACATAAGCATAGAAGAGAATGAAAAAATACAAAACGCTATAAGGGAAGTGAGCAAACGGGACTGTGTTATTATGGGGGATTTCAACCATGGGTATATAAAATGGAAATCTCTACAGAGTATGGGTAGTGAGGACCACAAGTTTTTAGTTTTAGTACAAGATCGTTTCCTTTCTCAACTTGTGCTAGAACCAACCAGGGGAGAGAATGTGTTAGACATAGTTTTGTCCTCACAGAATAAATTAGTTGACAATGTCATGGTATGTGAGCCACTGGGGAATAGTGATCACAACCAGATACATTTTACCATCAAAGTAAAATCAGAAAGGAATAGTAAAAAGCAGTAGAGGAGAAATTTCCACAAAGGAAAATATAAGGACATAAGGAAATATTTAGCAAAGATAGACTGGAATAACACACTGAAGAATAAGACAGCAACAGAATGCTGGAATATCTTAAAGAGTGAAATTGAATGCATCATCGTCAAATTTATTCCCTTAAAAAAACAAGGGAAACGGTCCAAAAAGAAACACTTATCGAAAGAAGCCATTATAAAAATTAAGTATAAACAATTGATATGGAAGTCTTATAGACGTACTGGAAATGACGAAGACTACAACATTTATAAAGAAGCACTAAACCAAGCTACAGCTGAAATTAGAAATTCAAAGAATAGCTATCAACATAAATTAGCTTGTAATATAAAACATGACAGCAAGAGTTTTTATGCATATATTCGAAGCAAACAGAAAGTTCAGGATAAGGTCGGTCCTCTAGAAGATAGTGCTGGAAATGTAATATCAGAAGGATTCTTAATTGCAGAAGACCTGAATGAGTATTTTAGTTCAGTGTTTACCAGAGAAGACACTAGTTCACTGCCAGTACCAGAGGCTAAGTTCAAGGGGGCAGAATCAGACTATTTAGTTGTAACCCCAGAAATGGTAGCTAAGAAAATCAGGGCTGTGAAGGACAATAAATCACCTGGAGTGGATAGTATTCCACCCAAACTACTATTGGAAATTGTAGAACAAATTAGCATACCGCTTGCAACAGTTTTCAACTTGTCATTAGAAGTGGGAGTGGTTCCTTTAGAATGGAAAGAAGCAAACATTATACCGTTATTCAAAAAAGGTTCGAGAAACAAGTCAAATAATTATAGACCAGTTAGTTTAACATCGGTGATTTGTAAATTATTAGAAAGACTAATTAAAGATCACATGGTGGATTTTCTTGTTAAACATAACTTGATAAACCCATCTCAACATGGGTTTCTAAAAGCGAGGTCATGCTAAACAAATATGTTATGTTTTTTGAAAGATATCACTAAGTGGGTAGATGATGGATCACCAGTAGATATCATCTACTTAGATTTTCAAAAAGCTTTCGACAAAGTGCCACATCAGAGATTATTGCTTAAACTAAAGGCCCATGGCATAGGAAATGGTATAATTAACTGGATAGAAAAATGGCTGATTGACAGAAGACAGCGGGTAGTTGTTGATGGGGAGGCTTCAAACTGGAAATCGGTATTGAGTGGGGTACCACAGAGATCAGTATTAGGACCTATATTATTCTTAATATATATCAACGATTTGGATGATGAAATAACAAGCAAGGTGTTGAAATTTGCGGATGCTTTAAACTGGAAATCAGTTTTGAGCGGGGTTCCACAGGGATCAATACTGGGACCTATATTATTGTTAATATATATATATATATATATATATAAACGATTTGGACGATGATATAGCTGGCAAGGTGTTGAAATTTGCAGACGATACAAAAGTGTTTTGAAGGTTTAAAAGTGATGGAGATAGACAGCATTTAAAAGATGATCTTGACAGGTTGATCAAATGATCTGAAAAGAGGCAAATGTTGTTCAATTTTGGGAAATGTAAATGCCTTCACACAGGACATGGGAACGAATATGTAGAATATACAATGGGGGGAACAGTACTAAGTACTACTGTAAAAGAAAAAGACTTAGGGCTGAAAGTTAGTGCTGACATGAAGGTTTCAGAGCAGTGTTGAATTGCAGCTTCAAAAGGAAATCAAACCATTGGATTGATTAGGCGAAATATAGCATATATAGAAAAAGAACTAATAATACCGCTGTACAAAACAATAGTTAGGCCTCATTTAGAATATTGTATACAAGCGTGGAGGCCATACCGCAAGAAGAACATAGATATGTTAGAAAGAATACAGAGGAGAGCGACTAAAATGATACCAAAACTGAAGGATCTTAGTTATGAAAAACGCCTAAAAGAATGTGGTTTCTCAACACTAGAGACTAGGAGATTGAGAGGAGATCAGATAGAAGTGTTTACAACATTGAATGGTTGTGAAAATATTGATAGAAATATGTTTTTTTTAGTTAAGAAAGATAGAAAGACTAGAGGACATGAAGTTACATTAGTAAAGGAGCAGTGTAGATTAGACGTAAGAAAGTTCTCATTTTCACAAAGGACTGTGAATGAATGGAACAGATTATCTGTTGATTGTGTGGGTGCTAGTCGTGTGAATATGTTTAAAAATAAAATCGACACATACCTCAGAAGGGCTGGATATATGTAGATAAAAGGGTTGGACTCTTGATAAGCCAAAGGGCTTCCGTGTCCACCTGCCATCTTGAGTTAATTCTCTGGATGGCAATCTTGTTAAATCTTGTTAAATCTACGTTATTAAATATATTGGAATCGGTTTCATAGCGTAAATATGAAATAACGCTTATCTTTCTTTGTAACATAATGAAAGGGTAAAGGAGTGTAACATTATACAATGTTATTGACCTAACGTTCTCTTTATGTTATTAAGTATATTGGAATCGTTGTCATAGCGTAAATATGAAATAATGCTTATCTCTGCCAATCAAGCATTTACTTTATTGTTTTATTATCGCATCAAGATTTCATAACATTGCACGTCTCTTTAACAGCAATGTTTGACGGAAGCAATTACTTCAATACGAATTGACGGAGCTATTGTTAAGTTAGGCTTCGATTTCTCTTACAGTTCTTGCGTGCTCTCTGTTGGACTTGTCACTGAAAAACGAAGTAGCAGCCTTCAACAGCTATAAGGCGTTCGACGTTTGCACAAACGGTTGTTTCTATGAATTACTGACGTGTATCCGAGAGGAAGGCCCTGGTCGGACGACATTTCCGAAGTCAACTCCGAAGAAATGCGCTACCTAAAATACTAACTGTCTCTACTACCGCGTACAATTCAAACGACAGTAGACGTCACATAATCATTCAGTTCAAACTGGTGTACATACATGTCACAGCCTTGGCTCTTGGCTCGTGCATATTTATACTGCACACATGTTGTCGTTACTTGGGTAACTGTTTCAGGAGTAATGCTTTATAAAACAGAATACGTTGTGCTTAGGAAGTCGTGAATAACAGTGTTTATATATATATATATATATATATATATATCACTCCAACAGTTATTGTTTCTGACAGGAACGTAGAACATATACAATTCAAGAGCTAACCGCGCAGATACCGATGATAAATATTCGATGGGTTAAATTCACGGGGAAGTTGTGATAAAATGGACAGGAGGTAAACAAACAGTAAGATAAACGACCATGGATAAATTGCATAACACAACGCCCTCATTCAAAGTTACGATCTCTCCCTCCGTCTTTCGATCTCATCTGTGATGTGTCAAGTGGAACGACAGTGGTCTGTCATTGCAAAGTATACACTCCAGTCGTGAACAGGTTGGGAGTCTTGCCAAAGCTCTCTAGTATTACTTATAAGTGCTCCGACTCAAGAGCTTGGTGTGCGTGTGAGAGTGGGTATTAATGGCATAAAACTCGTGTGAATGCGGTCAACGCATGTTACACATATCACTCAGCGTCCTAGTCGAAAACTCTTCAGCTATTACACGTTTAGACGAGCTACGCATTACTGATTGGCTCTTCCTATCACCTCAGGAGGTGTGTGTGTGTGTGTGTTTGTGTGCGAATGTGTGTGCGTGTGTGTGTCTATGTGCGTGTGCCTGCGTAGGCGTGCGTGCGTGTGTGCATATGTGTAACTAATACCAACGTGTTTTCAAATCTATTTTCTTGTATCAGAGTAATATTGTTATTGTCGTGTAAGTATCAACTGACGATTGTCTTATTTTAGTAATGATATGTGTTGAGAACGACCAGAACGATGTGTTTTCCACATTAGTAAAACATTTGAGCACAGTCCTCGTTAGTTTGAATATGTTGTCGCGAACGTGACGCCAGTCATTTTATTCAGGTTGCCCACAAAGTAAACACGAGAGTTGCAATGACAATACGTCGCATAATTCCGTCGTTAAATCGTGCTGAAACAGTCAAGATTTCCAAGATATATACTGTCACAATACACACTGTATACATTTAGATCAACATAAAGAGACAGGCAGACATGTATACTTTACTTACATTGATATAAACAATATAGAGATAATAATTTTGTATACCATATACGCTCATTAAATAAACATACACATATCTTGGACATTACAACAAGCAGTACTTTTACAGTAAAACGTACGATCACAGAACGATTAAAAGTTCATTAATACATTTAGTATTCCTACTATAATTATTCGGTTCTCCAAACGTGGATGAAATTTGCTTGGCAAGGAGGGTCTTCATAAATGAGTCACGATCGAATTCGTAGTTTGGGGGAATATGTTATAGATATTGGGCTTCGGAAACTGAATTTGCTATAGCTTTCCTTGAAATATTTGTAAAGCAAGGACTGCACAATGCTATGATGTTGCCATACGTATGGAACTAAATTTCTCTCAGTAGTATACACTAACTAGACATGTCTCATAGCAATGCACCAGTTTTCATCGTTATAGTTTACTGGCACATAGACACGGTTAGAAAACACAGTATTATATTATTTAATCGATTTTGTTAGTTGTTTGTGAGTGACTGAATGCGTCAATTGCTTTATAGAAGATTCACATATTTCACGCCTGACATTTCCTCTAAGTTGTACGAACAAATCGTTAAATATATCTACTTTATCTGTCACCCGCACAAACGTATGCCCATTTGGAATCCTCTTTAAAAAATGCATGACTTTGAATGTTCAAAACACCATTTAATAGTAAAACATGTGGTACGTAGGCAATGTTTATATAAAACATAATACAACATAAATGTCCAACAGTTGTCAAATAAAAAGCAAGAGTTGTTATTGATTTATCATACATTTTGGTTGTAATCTAGTGAAATCAAGTTTACCTTAAACATGACTGTATTTTTCAAATTAATATATAATATCAGGAAATTAACATTAAACAAATAATTTGGTAATTACCTTGATCGATCAAATCATGTGTTTAGGCAAAACCATTATAAACTGAACAAATCACAGTAATAAAATGGAATTAATTTGTACTTTTTAAACAACATTACAATGACATGTATATGTATAGTCTGACATTCAAAACACGACCCTGGAACACATTCGACAACCGATGGTATGTCAACAAGAGTGTATTGTCCTGGTGCAAACTTAACAACTGCTGGCTCTTAAGTAGGAAACGACTATTATTGAGCAATGTCAACTGCTGTTGGCTCGTCGACAATACTGGATAATCCTAGATAACCTTCAGCAATCATTAGTTTATGAACATTCCCTGCAACCACGATCTTCGTTTAAATGTTAATTAACTTACTGTAGGAAATAAATAATCTGAAATATTGTTTATACTATATATATATATATATAGACACTGTATTTATACATTATTCTCCGTCGTAAATACTTTGCTCCTCCCGTGTGTCGACCGTTTTCTTACGTGTTACCAAACACCGTCACATATGGGCCATTCGCATGCTCACATTCAACGTATTGCCTGTTTGCAGCAATGTCATATAACTCGACATATTACTGAGTGTTTAAATAGGTAAATATATTACAAGAAGATCAAGATAACTTGATCGCGTTCGTGTAAAAATGTTACAGACATCCGATTTGATTTGATTGTTGTAGAACATTCATATTGAGTGATGTTGTGCTTAAGTCCGTGAAGTACTTAAGGCAACTTACTGACATTTAGGTAGGCAGCATCAGTTATATAAGTATATATTTTTATACATGTCTTATTTGTACAAGATATATGGAAATTCAGAAAAGAATAAAACTCACATGCAGTAATATTTTCTAAGTGTTTCATTGAATTCCACAGCAAGTATTTTATGCAAAACTTTACGAATTTGGTACGTCGCTAACGGCATTTGTTAGCCAACATTATTTTAGAAATTATTTGATATCCTAAGGTATTATACATACAACGCATTGTATGATAAAGCACACGGAAAAAGGTGCACTAGTATCATATGTAAGAGTGATTGTTTGTGTTTATGAAGTCGTGAGACAATAAACACTACAACATTACAAAAAATGCATAGTACGCGCATAAAAGTCATTTAATTCACGTCGTCAGTAAATAACCAAAGTGCTGTTGTTGTTGCGAATAGAGTGATACGTGACAGCAAATGCGATAATCATTTCAAATAATGTTAATGTAGTATTTGTTTACATTGCACACTTTTATAACGGCTCCTTCTGCTGATATTGATAACCAATTAGTAATACGCAGGAATTCATATAAGCCTACGGCGGTCATTGGTATCTATCGGACACAGAATTGTCTAGATAATATAATAATGATCGAAGGTCAGATTTAGCTGGTTTGAATATTAGGTGCCACACCGAACTACATATTGCTCACGAGACTAGCAACATACTGTTGATCCAACATGCTTATCTGAGTTACTCAACTTGGCTTATCCCCAACCTACAGACACGTGCGCCATGTCGTCTTGAAGTGTTGTCTCCAAACGTTGTATTATTTTACTGACATAATTATATACGTTTTGCATTATCATGTCAACCACACGCAGTATGACGACCAGTCTTCTTCGAAACAAAACAACAGAGCGGTCGGTCCAACGTAACGGTCACCATGCTTCCTGCCACTGTACATATGGTTTCTCACAATACAACAATCCGAAGAAGAAACATGCAAAATCCACACTGGAGAAGTTTGAATAACATATTCGCCTGTAGCATAAAACACACTGCTTTGTGATCTGACTCAAGTAAGTTAGTATGCATGAATTTCACTTCGTCAATATTAACAAACATAAATTAATTAATTCATGCTATAATGACTTATGTTTACCTTTCTGAATAATAATGCATTATGTCAAAGAATATAACTTTTAAGGGACTGGTGGACTTGTTGTTATTATTATTATCACTATTATTATAATAATTATTAATGTATTATATTACAAATTGCCGCTTGCTCTCTTATTTGTGTGACCGGCATGACTTCTTACGTGAGCGTCAGGAGGCGGTGGATGATATTGAGTCTCAGCTCACTGAGGATGATATCCCCGAAACAACGCCTGATGACGTCAGTAAGATCTTCAAGCACGTTAATCCTCACAAGGCAGCTGGGCCTGACAACGTCAGTGGTCGGGTCCTCAAGGAGTGAAATGCTCAGCTGGGTGCAGTGTTCTTCATCCTTTTCAACTGGTCTCTGAAGCAGCATCGCATCCCCCCGGCCTGGAAATCGTCAGTTATATGTCCTGTCCCCAAGAAACCTGTGCCATCTGTTCTCAACGACTACCGCCTAGTGGCGCTTACCTCAATCGTCATGAAGTGCTTTGAGCGACTCGTAATTCGTCCTCTCCTGCAGCATGTTGGGGATCAACTGGATCTCCTCCAATTTGCGTATAAACACAATCGAGATGTGGATGATGCAGTTCTCACTCTATGTCATAATGTGTATACTCACCTGGAAAAGCCCAAGTCGTTTGCCAGGATAGTCTTTATTGACTTTTCGTCGGTTTTCAACACCATCCAGCCACACATCATGATGAGTAAACTTGTCAATACGCATGTGAACCCACACATCATCTTGTGGGTAAACCAGTTTCTTACTGAGCGTACGCAAGTAGTGCGCTATAATGATGCTGTTTCGAGCTCACTCTTCACTTTCACCGGTGCCCCCCAGGGTTCGGTGATCTCCCCTGTTCTGTCCACACTTTACACAGACGACTGTCGTAGCAGCCAGGAGAGCGTCAATTTCATCAAATACAGCGATGACACAGCTATCGTCGACCTATCCGGCTCTGATCAAGTGTGTGCGAGCGCTGTAGCTGATTTCACAGTGTGGTGTGACAGGCATTTCCTAGAGCTGAACGTTCGTAAAACTGAAGAACTGATAATAGATTTTAGGAAAAATCCTACTTCTCCCAAGACACTATTCATTAACCGAGAGTGTGTAAGGAGAGTAGACGAATACAAGTATCTCGGCACTATCATTGATGCATAGCTCACATTTGGTGAAAATACAGCGATAATTAACAGAAAGTGCCAGCAAAAGCTGTATTTCTTACGCAAGCTCAGGTCACTCAGTGTCAGCACACATGTTCTACAAACCTTCCACAGATGCTACATAGAAAGCTCTATTACATTTGGGTTTCTTGAGTGGTACGGCGGCCTGAGTACCGTGCATTGCAACACTCTGGCACGAACGGTCAGGGTTAGTGGCAAGGTGGTGGGAAAAAAGCAGACCAGTCTAAAAGATCTATACAGGCAATGGGCAGAAAGAAAGGGAAGGAACGTCTCCTCAGACCCCGAACACCCACTGTTCCCATGCTATAAACTACATCCTTCTGGCCGCCGCTTTCAACTGCCTCACTGCAAATTGAACCGCACTCGAAACTCTTTTGTTCCCTCGTCAATAAGACTAATGAATAAGTAACTAACATTCGTTCCCCTCCATCTATGCCAGTCTGACACCGAATGAGCCTGAGATGATTTGTGAGATGATTTAACTTTAACTTAACTTTTTTTAAACTGTTGTAACTTATTTAACTTATTTAACATATTTAACTTATCTATTTCTTTAACCGATATAACTTTAATTACGTTTACTTTTTATATTTACATTATGTCTATTGCATGTACATTTGTTTTATATGTCTTAATATGCTGCTCTCTTCTTCACACATCTGCTCAACTAGTGCATTGATCGCCATCCTCTTACAGTTTCTGTATGTTGCCCCCCTTCCTCCCATTACTGGCAACATTCCTGAGAGAACAACCTGTTCCACTCTTGTCTTCTTTAGCTTCATTGTAGGCGACCACCGAACAGCATTTGTAAGTCTTTTAAATAATGGCAGGACTGTGTTGATTAAATATCTACATCATGTTATTTCCCTAAGCAACAGTCAATGAGACGCCACTCTTGCCTTTTTTAAACCTTGTTTTTTCCGATCTCTCGTCTTTCACACACCTCAGTTACAATTCATCCAATCATCACTTGTCCACCTACATTATCATTTTCTGAAATGCTTATCTATGAGAGCAGATTGTACAACGAATTCTTCACTAGAAACAACACGTTTGTGTTGCGTTATGCTATCAAACACGATTCCCCGTGGATGAAACACGTAACATTGTAAATATCATGTTTTAGACTTAATATTTATTATACAACAGTACATTCCTAATACAAATTGTTTGTAATCCCAGCGTGTCTTTCGCGTAAATGTGTAACACGAATAAAAGTAGTAACTTCATGTAAATGTAATTATTTGCGTTTGACTAGACATGTAGACATACCACTGGGTGTATGTTAAGAAGAGCCGTTGGATATCACTACTCTGTTATGTATAGGGGGGGGGGTCAATTCACAATCGAACATAGTTATAAGGGACTATAATGCAAATAGCGCCATTACATTCAAAACTGAAGGATCTTAGTTATGAAAAACGCCTAAAAGAATGTGGTTTAACAACAGTAGAGACCAGGAGATTGAGAGGAGATCCGATAGAAGTGCTTAAGGTACTGAATTGGTAATAAAAATATTAATTGAA